>CAMZMU010000112.1:21127807-21727807 GCA_947311845.1 Poa pratensis
GGTCAGCATATTCCTCGCTCGCGTGCAGCGGCTGAGTTGGTGGCGGCAGCCAGCTCTTTCTTCGACTCTTCGCGCTGCGCGGCGAGTGCGTCTTCCAGCTCCTTCTTCTCGCCTGGCCCAGCAAAATCACGTGCATTCAATACTCGACAAAATCAAGCATTGCAAAAAGAAATTCGGCAAAACAAAAGCAAAAAGGGAGAACTCACGACTGAGCCGCTCTAGCTCGGCGCGCATGGTATCCCTCTCTGCTCCACCTGGACATAAGCCTTGGCGGAATCTGCCAAGGTGTGGTAGAAGGGCTGCAAGCGCACGAATTCAGCAAAAATTCAAACTCTCACAGACCTACAACTAAACGGGTCAAGCAAAAAGCTACTTACGTGGTTCATCCACGGCTCAGGAGCGCGACTGATGTCCCGACATCTGGAGTTGCCGCCTTGGCTGTCTCAACGACAGCATCAGTGGCCATCGGCTGGGCAGCCTCGTTTCCAGTCGGTGCAGAATTCGACTGCTCCAGGGTCGGAACATTTTCGACTGGAGGAGTCCCAGGCTGATTGTTTTCAGCGCTGTGGGCAACACAACAAAGCAAAAAGACGGTTAGCACAAATATGTGACAGCACAAAATTCTCATACTCAAAACACACATACCTGTGCTCATCTTCCTCATCTTCGGAGTCGCCAAAAATTGGTCCCCCAAAGGCTGGGGTACCACTCGACTGAAGAGGAAGAGTTGAGCTTGTTGAGCACGCACGCAAAGGAGCGGCTTGGAAAACAGGTGGTGAACCTGATTCCTCGTCATCCTCCAAGACCTGCTCCTTCGGGGTGAACTTGCAGCAGAAGGCGCCTTCTTGGCCAGTCGACGCCGCTTTGGCGCGGTGGCATCGACTTCTTGGTCAGAGGTGGCCTTGTCTTCAGATTGAACCTCTTCTGCTGCTTCCTCCTCGACCTCCTCCACATGTGAAGTGGTGGCAGAAGGGATGGGCGACTGATCCCCTTTTGGGTCCACCACCTGTGCCTGTGTTTCTTCAGTCTCGCCATTTTCAGGCAGAGGAGGAAGGGAGGCAGCAGTCGAGTGACCCTGCATAGCATACATCACAAATTGCAAAGTCAGAATCAAAAAACACATATCGTAGAAACTACGAGTGGCAAACTATTAAACTACAGACATACCTCAAGCAAAGGGTTTTCCGTCCCGTATGGCGTAACGGGACAATCGATGTTGCAAGGGTCGGCTGTCGTCAGGCTGGTGATGTGGCGCACGTGCGTCACAAGCTCGTTCCTTGACAGTTCCTCTGGGCTCATCCGAGTGGAGTCACTCGCGCCCTCAAACTCCCACATGGGGTGCGCTCGGGCACGGAGTGGCCACACCCGCCTCTTCACAAAGGTGGCAATCAAATGAATGCCTGTGACCTTGTCCAGCAGTCCGTCGATTCGAGTCAGCAAAGGGCGTGCTTCCTCCATTTCTTCGGCTGAGAGCTGGTGATCCCACGCCTTGGTCCTGACGTAAGCTGCAGTCGAGAAGGTGGCGACTCCTTCTTGCTACACTCGCATAAAACCACCTTTCCTCCAGCCTTGCGCGGAGTCGACGGTCTTCAGGCGGAAATAGCGGGTGTCGCTGCGCACCTGGATGCCGCAGCCGCCCACGGGGTAGGTGCGACCACCTCCTCTGTTGGGTCGCACCATGAATATGGTCTTCCATAGCGCCCAGCTGGGTGCGACGCCAAGGAAGCACTCGCATAGCGTGATAAAGCACGCAATATGCATAATACCGTTCGGGGTGAGATCGTGGATCTGCACCCCGTAGGCATAAAGGAGGCCACGAACAAAGTCGTGGAGGGGAAGCGAGAAGCCCCTGGACACAAACTCCGCAAAGCAAACGCGCTCGTTGGCGCGTGGTTCGGGGCATACCTCCTTGGGCGATGGAGCGCGGACGGCGAGTTGCTCCGCGGGAGGCAGATATCCCTGCTCGCGGAGCTTGAGCAGATGGGCGTCCTTGACGGTGGACTTCGCCCAGTCCCCGCTGCCCTTCTTCAGCGCGGCGGATGCAGATGTACCCGCCACAGACTTCTTGCCCTTGGCCGCATCGGTCGCGGCAGCGGCGGCACCACGCTTGGGCCTCCACCTTTCGCCATTGTAACGATGGAGGAGGGTGGAGAGAGAGCTTGGGCGCAGAGCAATGGAGGTGGGCGCGAGGAAGAAGATGAGACGAGGGGCGGCGCAGGAGTAAATGGCAAGTAAAAAACTCTGCCAGCGCCGTCCCCTATTTACCACAGATCGCAAAATGATCGAACCGTCAAAACAGATGCATACGCTCCGCGCGAAATCTGGCCATACACGTGGCAGCCACGGAGAGCAACCGTCGCGGCCACTCCGCCCACTACGCACGAGAATCCAGGAACCATCATCACGCCCCGTGAAAATCGCGCCAGAACGGTCAAATCAAGTCCACGCGGCGTCATCCCTGGTCAGCTCTGCAACGGGCCCACAAAACAGGGTCACGTCTTATCAAAGCCTCTCCAAGCACGCCACCGCTTGTCAGAGATAGCAGTCGCAAAATGCGTCATTGCTGACGTTGTTCTCTCTTTCACAACTGGCATAAAAGTCACTCGATGATATCTTCGGGTGGTCTCTCGCATAAGTCTCGGTTGGTTTTTAGCAAAGTCATAGAGGCCAGTCGAAATTCTTTCGACTGCAGCATCGTACTCCCATCGGGAGCGTATCAAAAAATTTCTTTGACTAAAATGTGCAGGGTAAAAGATTTTGAGATTATCCTCCATTGCAAGCAATAAAGCACAATCTCGGGGGCTACTCCCATCGGGAGCGCTGTCGCGCACCCGATAGAATAATGGCAAAAGTGTCAGTCGACGAAACATTCGACTAAGTTCATAAGCAAAATCACACTCAAAATATTCCCGAGTTGATCCGACGATCCTTGGATGCTGCATGCATGAATGCAAAGGTAAGACCCGCCGATCAGTCGAGCTGGGCTAAGGACCGCTCCAGCAGCGTTATCCTTAAATTTCCGTGTCAGCAGACATGATGAAATCCCCGACGGACGCGTTGGGTAGATTCAAAACTATACTGCAGTTCGATTCGTAAGACCTCAACGGCCGTTTCGAGTCTGTCCAGTTTGTTCCAGATTCGAGTCCGGGGACTCGAGTTTGATTGAAAGCTAGTATGGTTTTGCCACAAATGGTAGTTAACGGCCCCGATCCGTCGTGTGTGCCGGGCCTGCTAAGCTAATATCCCTTGACTATCATAAGCAAAAACTCATAGTCGATGAAACACTCGACATAGCCAACATGTGCTATTTCATAAGAATTCTAAATACAGATGTAAAAAAATATAACGTGCATGATGTATGAGTCCATGCCCGACTCTTCGAATCAGACAAGTACTCGGGGGCTACTGACATGGGTATGCCTATCGGGTACCCTACCATGAGGGTACCTGGTGCACGTATCGACTAGGCCCAACTATCAGAGCCTACATGAAGCCCATGAAGGGAGGCCCACGAAGATGGAGTATCCTCCAAGTTTGGCGAAGCAATAGTCGGTTTAGAGTTTCCTTACTTGTAAATCGAGTCGGTTACGAACACCCGAGACCCAGCCTATTATTTAAGGACTGGGAGGGCCATCGAACCAGACACGAACCAGAGCCACAAACCCTAGCGAGATCGACATCTCGCCGGGATCCTTGTAACCATCATATTCACAAATCAATAACAGACAGGCAGGACGTAGGGGTGTTACCTCCACACGAGGGCCCTGAACCTGGGTAAAATCTTTGCCCTGCTTGTCAGCCGACGATACTTCCAGCTCTACCACGTTCTTCCCCCATATTCATAACCTAGGGACCTTAACCATGGGTCTTGATGAGTCTAAACCCCTCGTCAATCAGAGACTCCGATTGCTTTCAATCGAGAGGACCACCCACCCGCAGTATATAGACCAGGGCATGCAGCCTTGGCACTCGACGCCAAATCGGTGCTACGCCATGACCAAGGTCTTCATGGACGGAGGTAGTGGTCTCAACATAATCTTTGCAGATACGCTACGCAGAATGAACAAATCAGTCGAAAATCTGCCAAAGTCCGCAAGTACCTTCCACGGTATCGTTCCAGGCAAAGCAGTGCTCCCAGAAGGCACCATACAACTCGATGTTACGTTTGGAGATCCTACTCACTTCAGAACCGAGTCGATTGAGTTCGAAGTGGTCGATTGGAAGTCACAATACCATGCAATACTTGGGCGCCCCACTTTCGCTCGATTCATGGCCGTCCCACACTACGCCTACCTCAAGCTCAAAATGCCAGGACCAAAAGGAGTCATCACGATCAACGGGAACTTTCAAAGGTCAGATTCATGTGACCGTGACTTCAGCAAAATCTCAGAGATGTATGGGATGGAGCAATCATTCGCCAAACTCGAGGTTTCTAACGACCGCACACTTCTGCCGGAACACAAGAGGTTAGCATCCGACAGACAATTCAATGCAACCAACGACACAAAAAAGCATCAAGTGCACCCAACTGATCCCTCAAAAACAGTCAACATATCATCGAGTCTTACAGCGAACAGGAAAATCGCTCGTCAAATTTCTCGTAAAAACTGGGAAATATTCGCATGGTGCCCAGCTGATATGCCAGGTGTCCCCAGGAGTTCGCCGAGCATTCTCTACAACTCAAGCCAGGGTCTAGACCAGTCAAGCAAACTATGCGCCGTGTTTCCGATCCCAAAAGAGGTGCAATCGAGGCAGAAGTTGATAGGTTACTTGCTGCAAAGTTCATTCGAGAAATAAAAAGGCAGACTGGGTTGCTAACCCTGTACTGGTCGAAAAGAAGCACTCAGACACCCTGCGGATGTGTGTAGATTTTACAGCCCTAAACAAATGCTGTCCAAAAGATCACTTTCCATTACCACGAATCGATCAGATCATCGACTCAACAGCAGGATGCGCTCGGTTATCATTTTTGGATGCATATTCAGGATACCATCAAATTCGGATGAAAGAAGAAGACGAAGACAAAACAGCATTCATAACCCCACTCGGGGTCTACTGCTACACAACCATGCCTTTCGGGCTCAAAAACGCAGGCGCAACTTACCACGCATGATGCAAAACTGTCTACAAGAACAGATAGGACGCAATGTTCAGGTCTACGTCGACGACATCGTCATCAAGACTGAAAAGGAGGACACATTAATCAGTGATCTACAGGAGACATTCAAGAATCTCAATCGATACAACATCAAGCTTAACCCAAAGAAATGCACCTTCGGTGTCCCAGCTGGACAACTCTTGGGTTATTTGATATCTGCACGTGGAATCGAAGCAGACCCAGAAAAGATACAAGCTATACTCACAATGAATAGACCTACCAAACTCCATGAGGTACAGCAGCTAGCTGGTCGAGTAGCAGCACTCAGTCGATTCATCAGCAACTAGGCGAAAAAGCACTTCCATTTTACAAATTGATGAAGAAAGCAGACAAGTTCGAGTGGACGGATGAAGCTGAAGCCGCTTTTCTCGAACTCAAAAAGATGCTCACAAGCCCGCCAATCCTCGTAGCACCTAAGGAAAATGAGCCACTCTACCTATATATCTCAGCCACCAACCGAGTGGTCAGCACCGTGCTGGTGGTCGACCGCATGGAAGAAGGACATAGTCAAAGCATACAGAGGCCAGTATATTACGTAAGTGAAGTTCTTTCCCCGTCCAAACAGCGGTACCCACAATATCAGAAATTGGCGTACGCCGTATTTATGACTCAAGAAAGCTGGCGCACTACTTCACAGAACACCCGATAACGGTGGTCAATAAATCAGCGATTGGAGACGTCCTCACAAACCCCAACGCAACGGGGCGCGTAGCAAAATGGCTCATCGAGCTGGGACCACTAGGAATCAAGTACGAACACCCGAAAGCCATCAAATCACAAGTCCTACCCGATTTTCACACCGAGTGGGTAGAAGCTCAATTGCCAGGGGTACCTGACGTATCAAATTCCTGGACAATGTATTTCGATGGGTCCAAAAAGAATGAAGGAGCAGGAGCGGCGTCATACTCATATCACCAAAAGGCGACAAACTGCGCTATATCTTGCAAATGGGTTTCGAGTTCCCATCAAATAACGAGGCCGAATACGAAGGTCTAATCCATGGCATGCGCATGGCAAAAGCCATGGGATGCACTCGACTAATGATTTATGGCGACTCTAACTTAGTTGTGCAGCAAACAATGAAGGCCTGTGATGCAATCGCAGACAACATGATCGCTTATCGGGATTTGTACAACATAATGGAGGGCAGCTTCGATGGCTGTGAACTACGACACATAGGGAGAGAAAGCAATGAAGAGGCTGACAAATTAGCCAACATTGCTTCCACAAAAGCACCAGTCCCGCCGGGTGTTTTCTTTGAACGAATAGAACGTAGGTCAATCGACAAACGACCATCGCTACGACAGCTACAGACAAAAGCAAAGCGCCAAGCACAGAGGATCCTCCGATTGAGGTACTTCTCATTGAGCCAATATGGACTCAACCTTTTCTCGCATACATACTTCGCAATGAACTACCAGAAGATACAAACGAGGCCAGACGTGTCACTCGACGGCAAAAGCATACACCATCATAAACGGTGAGTTGTACAAACGCAGCACCTCAGGTATGTTCCAAAGATGCATTGCACTCGAAGATGGCAAGGATCTCCTTCGGGACATTCATGCCGGTACTTGCGGGCACCACGCGGGCAGTCGATCACTCGTAGCCAAAGCCTTCCGAGCAGGGTTTTACTGGCCTACAGCGCTAAGGGATGCAGAGGACATAGTCAAAAGATGCATTGGTTGCCAGAAGTTCGCTTCCAAGCCACATGCACCCGCATCAGCGCTAAAAACCATACCATTAGCATGGCCTTTTGCCCAATGGGGCTTGACATGGTGGGACCACTGAAAAAATCATCAAAAGGAGGTCATACTCACTTGCTAGTGGCAGTCGACAAATTCACCAAATGGATCGAAGCTATCCCATCGCAAGCTCAACAGCTTCTACGGCAGTTCGTTTCATACAATCGATCATGTATCGATTTGGAGTAATGGATAGCATCATCACTGATAATGGTACAAACTTCACGGCGGAAGATTCAAATCCTTTTGCAAGGAACAAAACATCAAACTAAACTACGCCTCTGTGGCACATCCACAATCCAATGGGCAGGTTGAAAAGGCCAATGGACTCGTATGCAGTGGCATCAAAAAGAGACTCTTAGTACCACTCAAAAGGGCCGCGGGTGCATGGGTAGATGAACTTCCATCAGTATTATGGAGCTTACGGACCACCCAAACGCCTCCACACAGTATACACCGTTCTTCATGGTCTATGGTGCGGAGGCAGTATTACCATCTGACGTCAAGTTTAATGCACCACGAGTGGAAGCATATGAAGAAAACGACGCGAACAAGGCACTCGAAGATGCAGCCGATTTGCTGGAAGAAGCACGCAATACGGCTTTGGCACGAACAGCCGTTTATCAACAAGACCTCCGCAACTACCATAGTCGTCGATTACGCACACGGTCCTTCATGGTGGGAGACTTGGTGCTGCGGGAGAAACAGAAGAAAGTCCATAAACTTGCATCACCTTGGGAAGGACCTTACATTGTCACAGAAGTCATCGAAGGAGGAGCCTATCGATTGAAGAACGCAAAGACGGGCGAAGTAGCATCAAACCCATGGAACGTGGCGCACCTGCGTCGGTTCTATGCATAGATCTTTTAACCTCATATGTAATAGCACATAAGGCCAAAGAATCAGCAAGTTTCAGACGCACTCTTTTCCCTTACCAGGGTACCTAAGGGGACTGGAAGGTTTTAATGAGGCGGCTTGCTGATCGAACACATATTTTGAATAAAGATACATGTTCCTCCATATTTCTCATATATGCTTTTACCTACTCAACAATCGGGACTCGATCATAAAAACATAAGCATCAAAATTCTAGCTCAAAAATCAGTGAACACAAAGACTTACAGCCCACTCGACATACTCGGGGGCTGGGTCAAACAGACAACCCAAACCCACTCGACATGCTCGGGGGCTGGGTCAAACAGAAAACCCAAAATCATGCTCGGGGGCTGAGTCAAACAGGAAACACAAACCCACTCGAAAAACTGGGACCTGGCACAAATCAAAAACACAGATGTGTTACCCGAGACTACTTGATTATACCATGATAAGTCAGGTCCAAAATAAAAACGGCGTCTTCTGCGGTCAAAAATCTGAACATTGGGCCCACACAGACACGTCTTGTCAAAGGAGCGCACGCCTAAGACGTCACGAATGACGTCAGGGCAGTGAACGTCACATTCGAGTGGTGGGTTGAGACTACAATCGACACAAGGATTCGACTAGCAAAGGTACTCCCATGGGAGCAAAAAAATTTCTTGCGATTGATCAAAAAGAGCAAAATTATTGAGATTATCCTCTACTTCAAACGAAATAAAGCATAATCTCGGGGGCTACTCCCATGGGAGCGCTGACGCGCTCCATAGATTTCAAAGACAAAATATTTCGATTGACAAAAAGCATTATAAAGGATGATTTGAGATTGTCCTCTATTGCAAGACAATAAACCACAATCTCGGGGGCTACTCCCATGGGAGCGCTGTCGCGCTCCCATAGATTTCCAAACAAGGTAAGAAAAATTCACTCGACTACAGGCTCGATTGAAATGCATTAAGTACTTCACAAACAAAGAATCAAACTTCATAAATTCCCGAACTATGCCAATCGCAGATGTTTCGGATGCTGCATACGCAAATGCAAAGGTAAGACCCGCCGAGCAATCGAGATGGGCCGAGGGACGCTCCAACAGTGTTTTCCCTTGAAATTTTCCGTGTCAACAGACATGATGAAAATCCTGACGGACGCGTTAGGTATCAAAAGTTAAACTGCAGAACGAATCAGTAAGACCTACAACGGCCTGAGTCGAGTCTGTCCAGTATGTTCCAGCTTCGAGTCCGGGGACTCGAACCTGATTGAAGGCTAGTATGGTTTCGCCCAAATGTGCGGTTAACTGAGCTCGATTTTCGAGTGATCAGGCCTACTATGTCAATATCCCTAGGCAAAAATTGCAAAAGTGTTCCAGCTTCGAGTCCGGGGACTCGAACCTGATTGAAGGCTAGTATGGTTTCGCCCGAATGTGCGGTTAACTGAGCTCGATTTTCGAGTGAGTCAGGCCTACTATGTCAATATCCCTAGGCAAAATCTTTCGACTGCGTTCCAGGCTCGAATCCAGGGACTCGAGTCTGACTGAAGATTAGTAAGGTTTTTTGCTCAAGTAAGCAGTTAGATGAGCTCGGTACTCGAGTGAGTCAGGCCTACTATGTTAATATCCCTTGGTTCACATACGCATATATCGAAACAAATTAAGAGTAGAAGGACTACGTCGGATCAGGAGTATAAAAGCAAAGACTATGACGTGCACGATGAAAGGAGCACATGCTCGATTCTTCGAGTCAAGCAAGTACTCAGGGGCTAATGACGAGGTTATGCTCTGCGGGTACCCCAGCTTAAGGGTACCTGGTGCACGTGATGATCAAAGAAGCCCAAAGATTAATCGAAGCCATGAAGGAAGGCCTAAAACGAAGAGTGTGTTCCAAGTTAGATCAAGTTATAGTCGGTTAAGGCTTTCCATATATGTAACCTTGGTCGGTTATGTTTCCGAGACCCAGCCTCCTATATAAAGGCTGGGAGGGTGATCGATCGAGGCAAGAAATTCATAGCCACCAAAACCTCGACGAGATCAGCCTCTCGTCGAACTCTTGAAACCTCCATATTCAAACCATAAACACAGACAAGCAGGAAGTAGGGGTTTTACCTCACTCGAGGGCCCTGAACCTGGGTAAATCCAGCTTGTCAGCCGTCGATTCCACCAATACTACGCGTTCTCTACCACACAATCAACCCTAGGTTTAGCAACCATGGGAATTGCCGAGGGCACACCTTGACATTGGTGCATCCATGAAGTTGCCATGTCCGGTGAAGAATTTTTGGGAGACATGGACAAGCAAGTGAAGGGGATCGTAGGCAGAAAACAAAAAATTTCCTAACAACGATAACCTTAAACTAGCCAAGATCTAAACTATGCAGATATAGTAATACGCAGGAGATCGATATACGTACCCTCGTAGACTGATAGCGGGGATTACGCTCCCGCAACAAGCGTTGTCGAAGTAGACGACGTAGCCGACCTCGAGGTCGCGAAGATCTTGGCGCGACGAAGACGGCGATGACGATGGTGACACCGACCTCATGGTGGTGGAGATGAACACCTCCTAGCACCCCAAGTGTGGTGCCTCGCAGGGAGTCGCACACATACGGTGAAGATGACGACCTCGGGGCTCCGATCCTGGGACGAGCAGCGGAAGACTTGGATCGGAAGACCAGCAGCACGGCGGTGTGCATATGGTGGAGAAACACTCAACCCGTGCACGACCCCAATTGCGGAGTCACGACTAAACGGGAGAGAGAGAGAGAGAATGGTGCAATTTCAAAGGCATGGGTGCACCTCTATATAAAGGGGAGGGGAGGGTGCAACTCCCCTTGGCTTAGCCATGTGGGACTAATCCCACATGGTGCAGCCGCACCAAGGGGGCTGCCGGCCCTAGGTGGGCCCCATTCGGCCCACCTAGGGTTCCCCTCCCAAACCGCTCCAAGAAGGGGAACTCCCCCCCCCCCCTCATGGGCCTCTTTAGGCCCATCTAGGTGTGCAGCCTTTAAAATTCGAATTTAATTAAATAAAAAAATATTTAATTATTAATTACACTAATTAATATCAAATACATTTTATCTAATTAATTCTAGCTCCGAAAACTATTTCGTTGCTCTCCGATCTCCATCGGAACTATCCCGGAACGCTTCCGGTGCTCTCTTTTATTTTCTCTTCTATTTTCAATTTATTATACATGTCATCTCCCTTAAGTGTGTTACCCTACGGTTCGAGATATCTCCAGACATGATCGAGACACGTTCTCCGATCAATGACTAATTCGTGGACCTTGGATACCCAGAATTAATCCCTGCGAGATAACGAATAACTTTATCGTTCGAACCTTCAGACGTTGAGTCTTAAACCTTTTGTCTGGCGATACTTAGTGTGTCCGAGACTCGTTCTTAGATATCATGATACCTAGCTTGATCTCGTTATCGACAACACTATTCTTTACTCGTCCGTGATATTATGTCCTCGTGACCTAGTCACATGTTTGCAAGCTCATTGACATAATCTCACCGAGTGGGCCCAGAGTATCTATCCTGCTATGCGGATTGGCAAATCCCGCTCTTGATCCCTCGTCTCAACATACTCCCTTCCGATACCCGAGAGGGACACCTTTATTGTCACACTTTTAAGATATGACGTTTGATGCAATCAAAGTATCTTTCAGGAATAGCAATAAGAGTTGATCTCACGGTCGAAGGCATAATGACTACGTCCTACAAATATTGGGTATGTCCATCACGTCATTCACCAATGACATGACTCCATTGTCAATTGACACCAACGTCACATGATCGGGAAACCTCGATCATCGATTGCACAATGAACTAGTTAGATAGAGGCTACTAGGGACCTGGTTGTTTATCTACCACACGTGTATTAATGTTTCCGCTTAATACAGTTATAGCATGGTATAAAACATATTACGAACATTTGAGATATGACAAATAAACTATCTTTATTAAGTGCCTCTAGGGCATATCTCCTTCAGTCTCCCACTTGCACTAGAGTAACACTTAATCTAGTTTACCACTTTGGTAAAAGCTTAAACACCTATAGCAACTTGGTGCATGCTTGTCTCGTGGAAAGGAAGTTTAGTCAACGGATCTCCCATATTGAGATCTGTATGTACTTTGCAACACTTCTATGTCAACTCGTTTGACATCATCCCGTATCATATGATAACGGTGAAATATATCTTAGTCGATGGAGTGAGACTCGAACCTTCGCGTAGCATGGCCTTAAAAGTCTAAGAGATCTATTAAGGGGAACCACACATGCTCGGAAAACCGCTCAGTCCAATCACACTTGCTACTTCTAAGTTGCCATATATTCCTATACCTATGTAGATTATGCGACAGTGCATTCATATGCGACTTCGCAAGCTAACCATGTCTTTCTTCAAAACAAAGGACATCTCCTGTATGAGATTTCTAGTCGTATGGGTCAGTGTCATAACTTGCATCATCGTAACCCTTTTACGGCAAGTTGTCTTTTCACTCTTACCCTATACCAGAAAACATATCTTCAGTTCTCTCAGACACTGAAGAAAATACTTAACGTTTGTTCATTGATCCATCCAGGGATCACTCTAGAACCCGTTCTTCAACCAAGAACTTGGGTCACACCAAGTCGAGCTTTCAGTCTGATAGAATCTATGGCTGAGGCATAGAGGATATCGGACATCCTTTTCTTTCATTAGCTATCGCTGAAACCAAGATAAACTTAATATTTTACCTAGTCATACAAGCAAGAACCTTTTTCTTCGCTTGGTCTATTCTGAAACACTTCAGAATCTTAACCTAGGAAAATATTCCGACCTAATGTTATTAAGCCCTATTTGATCTATACAATTATAGATCGGATGCCTAATACTCCTAACTTCATTCATAGAAAATTTAATCACTTAAATAATCCTTTATACTTTACTAGAGGATCTGTATCATTCTCAATATGTCATTACATATAAAATCAGGAATGACACCTAGCTCCCACTCAAATATGCCTTCCATATAAGACCAAGGAATTTCTTTTAGCTCCCACTCAAATATGCCATTCACATATAAGATCAAGAAAAGCTACTTAGCTCCCACTCACTTCTTTGTAAATGCAGGTTTCTTCAACTATTTTGGAGAACTCCAAAATCCTTTGATCACATTATCAAAGTGAAGATTCCAGCTCCGATATGCTTGCTTCAGCCCATGAATGGACAGCTGAAGTTTGCATACGTGTCCAGCATCCTTAGGATCAACAAAACCTACTTGTTGTACCGATTACAACTCTTCCTTAATGTTGCCATTAGGGAACATGGTTTCTTTATCCATCCATCAATTTCTTAATTGAAAATAATTGCTAGAACAATCCTAAACAGACTTAGGCATCGCCACTTGAGACAAAATCTCGTTGTGGTCAACTTTTGAATTTGTCGAAACTGTTTTACGACAAATCGATCCTTATAGACGATTGTCTTCCGTCAGTGTCTATTTTGTCATAAAATTCCATTTACTCTCAACGGCCTGAGCCCATCAAGAAGACTTACCCAAGTCATTACTTGGTAATCGTACATGGATTTTATCTCGGATTATACATGGCATATAGCCAATTTTCGGACTTAGGTTCACCATCACTTCTTCGTAGTTCGTAGGTTTGTCATGTTCCATTAACATGACGTTCATAACAAGATTGTCGTACCACACATTGCGGAACACAGCCTCGTACGCCTACGGTCTTAGTATGAGCTCAGAGCATCATGATCTTTATCATTATTTTCCTTTCGATTGAGGAGGACAACACCGGAAACACTTTCCGTTGCGCCACTCTGATGTCTGGAGAGAAAGTTCATTAACTTCGTCTTGCTCTACTTTCTTTCACTTATACCCTTGGACAAGAAACTATTTCTTTTGCAAGGTATATTCCGGCAACGATTTTGCCTATGTCGTGAGACATGTACCCAACTAATTCTTTAGGTACGGTACACTACAAAGATTTATCCATTTTAGGTTTGATCACATCGAAACACTAAATTACTGAAACGACAATCTAGGCTAAAAGCCATGCCATCACTCATATGGTATTGTCTCCACGGATTAGATGGTTTCCCTATTATCTAACGTGAATGTTTTGTTTCTACCATATGACTCCAATGATCACAATAATTCGATAAGAGATTTTATTTACCACACACTATCAATAAGGTGCGATTACGACGTCAAAACACACCATAACATTATGGTGTTCCATGCGACGTAATTTGTGGAACTCTTTTCACAAGTCTTCCAATGATATGCCAACCTTATAACTCAAATCTTCATTTCCTCGATCTGTATCGCAGGAATTTGATTTTCTTGTTAAGTTTATTTTTCTACTTCACTTCGAACTTGTTTGATCAAATCAAAACCTTTCAGACCAACATTTGATCAAGTGGATATATCCATATCTACTCGAATCATTTGTGAAGTTTTTACGAAATAAAGATTTCCACTACACGTTAATTACTTCATTGATCAACATACATCCATATGCATGATTCTCAATAAGTTATATGCCCGCTTTCCGAAAACGGTGTCTTAGTTATCTTGCAAGTGTCAAAAGATCAAAATCTAAGGACTCGGAGATCCATCTGAATGGAGCTTCTTCATTGACTATAACATTGACATGACTTAAACGTTAGTGCCACAAGAATGTGGTGTCTTTATTAAGTTTGTATCCTTTGGCATTAATGTTATGAATGTGGGAGCTTCTACCATCTAAATTCAAATCGGTGTATGATCATTACTTCATAAATATAGGACAACGATTTTGTCACTAACATGTATGAACAATCGTCTCGCTAGAGGAGACACACTTATAACGATCATACTAACAGGCGATCACAAAAGAATTTATTCAAATGGTAGATGCAGAGGGAGAGTGTCTATGGCCATCACAATCATATTGCATGCCATCATCAACACACATTGTCTCCTCATCCTTCCAAGTTACTCAGGCAGAAAATCTAGTTTTCATAAAACATGACTAGTATCAAACTTAGTCACTACTGCGAGTACTTGCTTAGGAAAAACATTCATAACGTGTATATCATATACACACCATCATCATTGATGACTTCCCGGCGATCTGTTTCATCTACTTGATTCTTCAATGCAATCAAGAACTCATTAAGGTGAACGATTCCCCTTGTATGATATAGTCTATGACAAACTATTTGCACCTGGCAACGTTGCTTGTCATCCAGTGATCGAGTTGAGCGAGGCGTCTCAATGTCATCAAATATGACCAATGTCATCGAGTATGACCAATGTCATCAAGTATGACTGCCACGTGCTCCTTTAATGCGAGTGTTCTCTTCCATCTTGGTTGAGAAGAAAACAGTCAAAGTACTGATAAACTTATCAACCCAACTTGCGGTGTACTTCGAGTTTAGCGACCATCTCATATGTTCGCAATCTGTCAACTCACACCCACAGTTAATTTTCTATGGTAGAGATCATAGCATACACTGGACTATGATGAATTATCCGCACAAAACTTGATAATCCAAATTATCCTTTTGCTAGCGGAATCTCCGGGTTTATCTCCTAGGGGTATTGTATCACAAGAGCTAACGGTTTAAACAAGGAGTATCCTCAAGCTACCGTATAAAACTATGAAGTTTGGACCCAACCTTTTAAGTTTCTCAATCGCAGGAATGCGCCTAATTTTTAAAGATGGCTATTACATTGGTTAATATCTACAAAGGTTTTGCAAAAACATAAAGACTTTGTTCATAATAAATATGGGTTCAAGTTTTAATAAAATAAAACTACCAGAACTCCCACTCAAAACGAATATCCCTCTAATCGTTTTAGTGATTACACGATCCTCATCCATTATGCAACCCCTCATCGTCAGAGCCGGCAACATAACTTCAAAGGTAGACATCGACATGTCAATCACAACAACTCTGTGACTCATGCTTAACCTTTCGGTCACCGTGTTCCGAGGCCATGTCTGTACATGCTAGGCTCGCCATAATAACCTTCAGCGTATACGCTTGTGCAAACATGTCTTACACCCACCGTATGCGAACGACGATATGTCTGACACCCGATCGTCACGGCCTGCCTCATAACGTAGAACTTTCTTGGTGGTGCACGCCAAAGGGAGAACACTAATGGTATTTTGGAGGGATCATCTTATATTACTACCGCCGTGTAACTAATATATAACCATATATATATACACAATATAAGATGCAAACAACAACATAACATCAAAATGCAATGCGACGTGATATGGTCCTTGCGCCGATGGTCTCCTTCGCGCCCACAGTTTATAAACAATTTATCAAACCTACCTTGACCATATCACATTGCCCCTGCAAAATAAAGTTAGACGCTTTCTACTTTATCTTTTGCATATTTTACGTGGCTTGGGGCTTTCGTAAATAGAACCGATTCATACCTACGAACCTATGACCACAACAACGATCAAATAGTCGCTATTTATGTATCCCTTTCGGGCCCTCCATTGAAAATGCAAAGCCAACTAAAGAGAGAGACACAGACACCCGCCAGCCACATATACGGTACAAGCCGTATGTCAGTTGTGGAACCAGTCTCGCGTAAGCGTACGCGTAAAGTCGGTCCGGGCCGCTTCATCAACTCAATGCTGCCGGCAATAGCAAGTGCACGCTAGAGGATAGCTTCTAAAAGAACGATGCCCCCATGAGAACATGGGTTCTAAAACCGGTATAGCTATATCTACGCATAGATCGGCTCTGATACCACTGAAGGGGATCGTAGGCAGAAAACAAAAAAATTCCTAACAACGATAACCTTAAACTAGCCAGGATCTATACTATGCAGATATAGTAATACAGGAGATCGATATACGTACCCTCGTAGACCGATAGTGGGATTACGCTCCCGCAACAAGCGTTGTTGAAGTAGACGACGTAGCCGACCTCGAGGTCGCGAAGATCTTGGCGCGACGAAGACGGCGATGACGATGGTGACACCGACCTCATGGTGGTGGAGATGAACACCTCCTAGCACCCCAAGTGTGGTGCCTCGCAGGGAGTCGCACACATACGGTGAAGATGACGACCTCCGGGCTCCGATCCAGGGACGAGCAGCGGAAGACTTGGATCGGAAGACCAGCAGCACGGCGGTGTGCATATGGTGGAGAAACACTCAACCCGTGCATGACCCCAATTGCGGAGTCACGACTAAACGAGAGACAGAGAGAGAGAGAATGGTGCAATTTCAAAGGCATGGGTGCACCTCTATATAAAGGGGAGGGGAGGGTGCAACTCCCCTTGGCTTAGCCATGTGGGACTAATCCCACATGGTGCAGCCGCACCAAGGGGGCTGCCGGCCCTAGGTGGGCCCCATTTGGCCCACCTAGGGTTCCCCTCCCAAACCGCACCAAGAAGGGGGAACTTCCCCCCCCCCCCCCCTCATGGGCCTCTTTAGGCCCATCTAGGTGTGCAGCCTTTAAAATTCGAATTTAATTAAATAAAAAACATTTAATTATTAATTACACTAATTAATATCAAATACATTTTATCTAATTAATTCTAGCTCCGAAAACTATTTCGTTGCTCTCCGATCTCCATCGGAACTATCCCGGAACGCTTCCGGTGCTCTCTTTTATTTTCTCTTCTATTTCCAATCTATTATACATGTCATCTCCCCTTAAGTGTGTTGCCCTACGGTTCGAGATCTCTCCAGACATGATCGAGACACGTTCTCCGATCAATGAATAATTCGTGGACCTTGGATACCCAGAATTAATCCCTGCGAGATAACGAATAACTTTATCGTTTGAACCTTCAGACGTCGAGTCTTAAACCTTTTTCCTGGCGATACTTAGTGTGTCCGAGACTCGTTCTTAGATATCATGATACCTATCTTGATCTCGTTATCGACAACACTATTCTTTACTCATCCGTGATATTATGTCCTCGTGACCTAGTCACATGCTTGCAAGCTCATTGACATAATCTCACCAAGTGGGCCCAGAGTATCTATCCTGCTATGCGGATTGGCAAATCCCGCTCTTGATCCCTCGTCTCAACATACTCCCTTCCGATACCCGAGAGGGACACCTTTATTGTCACACTTTTAAGATATGACGTTTGATGCAATCAAAGTATCTTTTAGGAATAGCAATAAGAGTTGATCTCACGGTTGAAGGCATAATGACTACGTACTACAAATATTGGGTATGTCCATCACGTCATTCACCCAATGACATGACTCCATTGTCAATTGACACCAACGTCACATAATCGGGAAACCTCGATCATCGATTGCACAATGAACTAGTTAGATAGAGGCTACTAGGGACCTGGTTGTCTACGTACCACACGTGTATTAATGTTTCCGCTTAATACAGTTATAGCATGGTATAAAACATATTACGAACATTTGAGATACGACAAATAAACTATCTTTATTAAGTGCCTCTAGGGCATATCTCCTTCAGCAAGTGCAGCTCTGGCCTCTGGCCACCTGCGTTCTTCGATCCGTTGTTGTTCGGTGATGTTGCTTAGGACTTAGGGCCGCCGGAAACCTCGCCGCGACTAGCCCGAGCTGAGGGCCGCGATGGCGCACAGCAGTAGCTCGCCACAGAGCACGCAAGAGGAAAGGAAGAGGTTTAGGAGCATTGGGAGAAGGCCACGGAGTACGATGGAGGTGTCGGGGATGCTGGAGGGGGCGTGGTGTCGCCGGAATTGAAGGAGCGAGCAGCGTCGGAGCGGAGGAAGACGAAGGCCGTGGCGACGAACGGTGGGGTTTCGGCTCGATTAACTTCACAGTGAGGAAGAAGAAGACATGGCAGAGCTCCTGGATGACGGGGATGCTGTGTCGTCATGGCGGCGGGGCCGTATGCAGCCCCGCGGTGCTCCTTCGAAGTGCCTCTTTCCCTGACGCCCCACTCCGCCCGGCCGGCGCGCTCGATCCACCTCTACAGGCCTCTGCTCGATCTACTGGCGCTAGATCTCCATGCCCCGGCTTCTGCTCGATATCCTGGTCGGCGGCGCTATCGAATCCTTGTATGCTTCTGTATTAAGTAGGTTGTAAACCAAAACCACATAACTGCAAGTGCCGCTTTAAGTTTGTTCGTGGCAGCCGCAAAATCCCGCATAATCCATATGCGGCATACGTGGACGGTAAATGGCGTCCGCTGGCGGCGCCACTTACATCCTGAATTGTAGGATTTTCATATAAATTTTGAAGGGTTTGAATCTTTGGAAATTTTCCTATCAAACCCCTTTGGATCATAGGATTGGGGCCACCAAATTTTTATGAAATCCCTTTTAACATGAGCTAACCTCATTTTAATTTTCTACGCGAAGTTTTCACTCTATCTCTCTATACTCTCTTTCATCAATCCTTTAAAATTCATGTGTCCAATTCATGTGCACCATCCAAAGCGCCTGTTGCAACATTCCTACATTTTTAAATTATGTGAAAAACAATCATGCGTTTACTATTCTGCGTTTTTAAAATCCTGCGATTCAAATAAGCCTTAAGACCGGTAAGCACTGCCTAGTGGCTATCCAGCTGCCTCTAACCAAACCAACGAGTAAAGCCGTGACAAAGACGGCGATGGAGGTGACCCTCCGCCGCTTCGACCTCGCCGACGTGGACGCCATGATGGCGTGGGCATCGGACCCCGAGGTCGCCGCCTTCTGCCGCTGGGAGCCCTACGCCTCCACGGAATCCCTCCTCGCCTACCTCCGGGACACCGTGCTCCCGCACCCCTGGTTCCGCGCCATCTGCCTCGCCGGCGACGGCCGCCCCGTGGGCGCGGTTTCCCTGGAACCCACAGCGGACCAGTGCCGCGGGGAGCTCGGCTACGTGGTGGCCCGCGTGCACTGGGGCAAGGGCGTGGCCACGGCCGCCGTGAGACGCGCGCTCGCCGCGGTGTTCGGCGGCGAGGTGGAGGGGCTGGCCCGCGTGGAGGCGCTCGTGGACGTGGACAACGCGGCGTCGCACCGCGTGGTGGAGAAGGCCGGGTTCCGGCGCGAGGGCGTGCTGCGGAGGCACTACTGGCACAAGGGCCGCGCCCGGGACCTCGTCATGTACAGCTTCGTCTCCGGCGACCCCTTGCCCCTGTGAGCACTGTGCCGGACGATGCAACGGCACAGCATCCGTCTGAAAACTGCACCTTTGGTGAACGCGACCTGTAAGGCTGTAACGTCCAGTGAAATAAAGTAGATGTAAGTGATTAGATTATTGTAATCGTCAAGGAGATGTTGCTTGCTCGATCAATGATTCAATGGAACTGCCGACTAACGTTTGGCGTTGGCGATGACGACGGTGGACTCGTCCATTTTTAAACGCAACTCGACAGCCAGGTGGCCGTGTTCGATGGAGACGTGGCTCGCCAGCGGCCAGCTTCGGTCACGGACGACACGCTCTGGGAGCGATCACTTCGTCGTTTAATCCGGTCACTCTGTCCAAAGACGGTAGACAATCATTAGTAGTAGGCTCGGAGATGGAGCAAGAAGCGACTGCACGGGCGCCGGAGCGCGCGGGCGAGGTGACCCTCCGGCCGTTCAAGCTCTCCGACGCCGACGCCATGGCGGCCTGGGCGTGGGACCCCGTAGTACTGCCCACGGCCTCCATGGTCTGGTGCCCCAACCCCAACCAGTCCCGGGACGCTCTGCTCGCGTTCCTCCTGGACACCGCGCTGCCGCACCCTTGGCTCCGCGCCGTCTGCGTCGGCGGAACCGTCGTGGGCGGGGTGTTCGTGACGCCGACGGACGACCCGTGCCGAGCGGAGATCGGGATCGCGCTGGCGCGCGCGCACTTGGGCGAGGGCGTGGCCGCCGCGGCGGCACTGAGGCGCGCGGCGAGCCAGGCGTTCGGCGACCTGGAGGGCGTGGAGCGCGTGGAGGCGCTCGTGGACACCGACGACGCCCCTGCCCGGCGCGTGCTGGAGGACGCCGGGTTCCAGCTCGAGGCCGTGCTCCGGAGCTACCGCGTCGTCGAGGGCCGCCTCAGGGACACGGCCGTCTACAGCGTTATCTCCACCGATCCACTCCTCGATTGATGTACTACAACATGTTGTTGCCAATGCCATGCCAATCATATGAATGCATGATCGGAAGCAACAGATTTGTAAATTTCATAAGATGAACGAGTTTCAAGTCAAGAGACTAGATTACATTGCCGCATTTCAGCTACGAATTCCAACAAGACGAGACGATACAACGCCCAGTAGATATCGATACTGCTACGACTGTTCTGTGAGTCTCCACGAGACCAGAGATTGACAGAACACACGGACTTATTGAGTTCTTTGTTGAGCGGTGATCCGATCGAATCCCCGTTGACCGATGAACCAGGAGACGGCGAGAGAGCACGGGCAGAAGGAAGAACGGCGAGTAGCCGGAGCTCAGGCCTCCCATCCGCGGAGGACGGTGGCGCGAGCGACACGGTTGACGCCGAGGGTGAAGGCGCCCATGCGGAGGTCGCAGTGGTGGCTGGCGCACATCTCCTTGGTGTCCCTGAAGGCGCGGGTCATGTACGTCTTGAGCTCCCGGTTCACCTTCTCCTCCTCCCACATGAACCCCTGGATGTTCTGCACCCACTCGAAGTAGCTCACCGTCACGCCGCCAGAGTTGGCCAGGATGTCCGGCAGGATCAGCACCCCCTTCTTCGCCAAGATCTGCACATAAGCCAGTTAAGATTCATTGCTTTACAGTCAAGTGTGTGAAGTCTGTCTGTCAGGAAATGAGAGGTTTTATTTTGAGCCAAAAGAAAAATCATGTTCTTGCCTCGTCTGCCTCCGGGTCAGTGGGGTGATTGGCAGCCTCGATGATGTACTTTGCTTTGATGTCATTAGCATTGTCCCTGTGAAGAAAAATTACGGTCAAGAATAGTCTTTCATCTGCATAAATATTTGTAGATGCAGAAAAAACAGCAAGTAGGACATTCTAGCTGAACATACATCAGTATCAGACAAATTTGGCAAGCATGATGAACAATACTTCAGCAGAATTCAGGATTCAAGGATGAGGAAGAAGAAGATTACTTGTTTATGACTCCACCCAGTGCCGCCGGGATGAGGACGTCGCAGTCCTCGGTGAGAAGGGAGTTCGAGTCGACCGCGTCACCCCCATCGAAGCCCTTGATTCCGCGGTTCTCTGCCGAGTGCTTCACAAGCTTGGGGATGTCAAGGCCATTGATGTTCTTAACAGCTCCCGTGACATCGCTGATGGCGATCACCTTACCGCCAGCTTCGGTGATCAGTTGAGCAGCCCAGGAGCCAACATTACCAAATCCCTGAAAGGGCAAGCAACGCAATGGTATCACATATATGATCAGATATCCTGATTAATTTGCGATCCAAATGTAGGTAAAGAAATATATTGGTGGCCTTACTAATTGATTCCCTTTTCTAATCATAAAGTTCAAAGGCACATATATTATGCGATCCACTGACGCTGGGTAGTTTCTTTACTGTTACTTTTTCCTAGTAGTATTTCTTAATCTGTGTTGTATTAATAGAGTGAAGCTTCATGACTCATACCACACTGAACTTTGATTTTGTCATCATTTTAAATTCAGAGAGCTTGACCTACACATTGTTTACCTGTATTACAAAACGCTGGCCTGCAATGGTTTTGCCATGCTCTGCAAGTAAAGCTTCAGTGGCGAACAGGACTCCCCTTCCGGTAGCTGCATCTCTTCCCAGTGATCCTCCAAGGTCCTGCATTGAGCACAAAAAAAATCATGACTGTGTGTAGGGACAAACAGAAACCACATTTCTTTGAACAATCAAAGCCTAGTGCGCCCATC
The DNA here is from genome assembly GCA_947311845.1 of Poa pratensis. Classification (NCBI taxonomy): domain Eukaryota; kingdom Viridiplantae; phylum Streptophyta; class Magnoliopsida; order Poales; family Poaceae; genus Poa; species Poa pratensis. The sequence continues at coordinate 21,150,377 of CAMZMU010000112.1, forward strand.
TGAGAATTCATCTGTATGCTAAGCATCATAGTCTTGACAATTTTTTGGTAGAATTCTCCACGGTATCTTCCAAATTTCATCTGCAAAAACATCATTTGCGCTGCAGGATAGATACTTACCACAGGCTTTCCTGTCACCACAGCAGGTGAGTAACCATGAAACTTGGAGTACTCATCCAGTATCCATGCCATTGTCTGCATTCATGCAAGAAGCAAATGAATCCATATGAGGAAACAGATGATTGATTCTCACAATATTCTTGCACAGAAAGAAAGATATAAAAGGAAAATAACCTGTCCGTTGGTGCCCATATCTGGAGCTGGAACATCGGTGTGGATGCCAATTAAGTCATGGATTTTTTGGGTGAAAACACGGGTAAGCCTTTCGAGCTCAGATATGCTCAGGTCTCCGGGGCTGCATCCTATGCCACCTTTAGCCCCTCCATATGGGATATTAGCCACAGCTGTTTTCCATGTCATCAGTTGCGCCAAGGCATTGACCTCGTCAGGTTCGACCTGAATTTTATGATGAACTTTCAGTGCGAGGATTTGATATGTTCACGCAAAATCCAGTGTCTTAAACTGGTGTATACACGTGACTGGCTTCTATATAAAACAACTCCAATATAGCAGATTTAGACCTTTAGTGAGATGTTACCAGTGTCCAGGCTACAACATAGTTTTGTTCTACATTACTGCAGGTAGATATTGCAAATGCAGAACCAACTATAAGTTGAACAACTAGTCATCTCAACTATCTGGAAAGGATTACGCTAAGTCGTACGACAGATTCCTGAAAAAAGTAGAATATATTCTGAAAGGACCATTTCAAGTCAGCGACAGTGCAGCAAGAATCAAGTACTGGTTGGTTGTATTCACTGAAGAACACAAGAACCAAGGAATATATGTTTGTGCTCACCTCATGGTGGTATCTGATTCCACCCTTCATAGGCCCCCTGGCATTGTCATGCTGCACCCTAAACCCAACATAGGACGCTAATGTCCCATCGTCTTTCGGAATCGTGCATTCAACCTGCAACCACACAAGCAACATGTTACCAAAGAATGTATGCAGAACACTTCAACTTGCATAGACAGAGTAAGTGACGAAGAGAAGGGTTCAACCACTTCTTTTTTGCCAAATTTAGCAGCAAAATAACTTGACATGGTCACAGCAAGCAAGAATGTCCGGGAGAAAAAATCAAGTGAAGTAATAACAAATAGCATTATAATCCAGTTAGCTAATAACCTAACCAAAAACTCATAAATCTATGGTCCAGTTGAAAAATAATCGTAATCGTAAGTCAACCAGTCAAACTACCCGAAGGAACAAGGTGATAGTTTTCAGTAATAACTGGGCTCCATCAACCAAGCACCCTCACAAGTTTTTATGGAACAAACAAACACAAGCGTGGCTGTCCAGATTTACTCCTTCAAAGCCAACAACAAAAAAAGAAGCTCGGATCATTTTTCTGAGGTGAGAAGATGGGATCGTCACCTTGATCTCCCTGAACGGGATGAGCAGGCTCTTCTCGAGCTTGGAGTCCAGGCCCAGCAGCTTGGCCGCCTGCTTGAAGTTCCTGCTGGTCGCCGCCAATGCATTCATCCTGTTCGACGAAATTCCCCTCCGGAGTGTCACCTGAAAAAGGGGATCGAGTAAGAATCCGAGGAACCTAATCGAGCGAGATAGAAAGATCAAACAACCCAGGCAGAGTCGGCGCAAAGGAACCGGAGGATAATCTACTTTTATATTACCGAGCAGCAGGAGCGGTAGCGAAGTGTTACTGGCGACTGGGCAGGCAGGACAAAGGCTGTGTAGGCGTTTCAGGTTGGTGGCATGTATATATAGGAACTCCATATGGTGGAGCTGGGATCAGTTCGAAAAGCATAGGCGTTTTTTTCCTTTTTGTCTCTGGGATAATATAAGATCTGGTTTAGAGTTCAAAAAATAACAAGATCTGGTTCTTGCCCAATTTGCAATTAATTGCCCTCGAAATCCGGGCCATGTCTCCAATTAACTATGGGTGACTACCATAGAAAGAAAGGTGTCAATCTATGCAGTGGAATAAAATCATTTCCCCCTTCTTGTGACAAGTTTTATGAACTTGATTTCCATGGAAAGAAGACTGTTCTAGAACTGTTATATTTGGAAGATCTGATCAAGATTCAGAAGACTGCTCTGCTTGTTCTTGCTGGGAAACATCCATAATTTCAGCCACAAACCAGTGAAAGGAGTGTTCAGGAAATCCTCTGCATGCAGAAACAACAAACTGCTCATCCTTTTGGTACACTGATTGTACAGCCTTCCAGGCAGGCAGTTGCTGGTACGCTTTTTTTGAATTTTTCCCACGTATATTCAAACGAAACCACATACAGCGTACATAGTAGAAATACACGTACAGAATACGTAGAGGAAAAAGGACCAAGGATCGAAGACCACGCCCTCGCCGGCGTCGGAGTCGAAGACGACCATCTGCCGCCTCGCCGCAGTCAGGGAGATCTTTTCCCTATAGAAGACGCTGCCGTGCCCCTCCGCCGCGCCGCGCCGGAGTTGAAGACGATGAACGACCGGGGCAGCGCCCCCCGGACCCAACCATTCCTCTTTGCCGTAGCCGCCGTCGAAGCCGCCGCCGGAGGAGGTCGTAGAACTCGATCCGTCCGCCGCCAGATCCACCGCCGCCTCGGATCTGACGGAAAGCAAAAGATCTGACGATGAGAATGCACATGTGATCGCTGACATTTTTCATGGATACATACATATCTGGATCGTGTACTTACAGCTACACTTGACAACTTTGTTTAAGACGGTTGAGTTCCTTGAGTCAATATTACTGTTTGCGACTTGGCGCTGAGCAAGTTGGAAAGCACGAGGTTTTTTTTTTTTTTGAAAGCACGAGGCTGACTCAGCTGTGATACGCTCTGGAATTGTTTACCTCGCCATGCGGATTTGCATTGGCCACGCAACACCAGCAAAACGCCTATAAATAGAACTGAATAGAACACATGTATCTCATGGATCGAACGGTTGTTGCTAGTTGGCCTGTGGCAGACTCTGATCAAGACTTAGGCGGTGCAGCATGTGAAGCATATGCTATATATATTATTTCAAAAAAATCATTCCGCGTATATTTATTGTTTGTCTTGTCGTCACAATTATGCTCTAGGTGATAAATAAATGAACTTATTCATATGGTATGTCAGCTATAGGATAAGAGGGCATAAGTTCGAAGAAGAAGCTGAGTGCAATAGTGCATTCGCAAAAAAAGGTGGAAGAGATTTGGGATTTGGGAGTAGGGCGATCCTAAAACAGCCAGCAAAATTGTGTTGATTATAAAAAAGAGAGAAAAAATTACTCCCTCCGTTTCTGAAAGTAAGGCTTGTAAGTTTTTTCAAAAGTCAAAAATTGTAAAGTTTGACCAAGTTCATTTACAATACCAAATTCTTAAATACATCATAAAATATATTTTTCATGAGTATATGGATTGCAAGTGGTTTGGCTGCTTACATCCAACAGCCTAAGGGTTCCATATTTTAGAATTCCCTCTATTTTGCTTGTGTTTGACAATGCTCTACAAAATTGATAAAATCGGCACCCCACTATCAACGAAGATAGGGAGATAATGGAGCTAATATTCCCAAATCATATCCCGGATTAGGTAGGTAGATATCAGCTGAGCGCACATAAACTCAGAAACAATAGAACATGCAATACAAAATTCAGAGCTTGGAGTAACCCTTAATATTCTCCCGATCTTGTAACTAATGTTAACAAAAACACATCACCACCCAAACTAACACAGCAAGCACAAACGGAGAGGGCAAATAATACTTCTCACACCTGAGAGGAGTGAATCCGGTTTTAAGTTGGAATGCCGCCTACGCTGTTGTAGTATTCAGGCAGAGGATTACAAGGGGTTTTATAGGGTGAAACGGTCAAGAATATGAGACGGAGAATTTGCTCGGAGATATGGAGGCATTTGAATCAAGATTCCTCCAAAGACTGGTGATTGGAATCCACATATGATTCCACCAGCTTGAGTTGAGTTGCACCCCATTCCGTTCACTTCTATGCTATTCCTAGACCAAATGGGCAGAGGGTCCACTCCCATCTTGCTTCCTCTGCACCCTCTTTTGTTCTAGTATAATCTTTACACATGACTTGGCACCCCAAATTCCCGATCTCCTTCGTCGATACGGAATTATGCGCACATTGTATCAAGGTTCCTAGGACATAAACCATCTTAAACGCACCGCAATTTCAAACAGAGCCTATTGTTGCCTGCTATCACAAACTTGCCACATAATAGTGCATCCAAGCGATGATTAGAAATTTTGGTGTCAAGACTTTCTCCCTGTCTTATTTCAAAAAAGACATCCACCCACGTAACAAATATAGCAGAATAATAAGACTTGCTGCATCAAAAGAAGTTTTCCATACGTGTGAATCACACGTCCATGGAAAAGCCGGTCCATGCATTACTAAGATGCAACTAGCGTTCTAAAACCCAAACCAAAATGTGCCCAACACTGATGGTAGCAACTGGTCATGAATTATGATGCGGCGCATCCTTGCATCACGGGGAAAAACTGCAGGATGCACGGTGCAAATTGGCACAATTGGAGTCCAACAGCATTGCCACCACCGGAGCCATGTTGCTTTAGAATTCCAGTAGACGGATTACCTCTGTATCTTTGGTGGGCGATGCATAGATTACTACTGGACCATTATTGCTGCTGTCATGGATGAAGCATCATGCTGCATTAGGCCAAGAAAGCACACCCAAAAAAATAAATAAAGGAATGTTCGTTGAGCATAAAGTATACATCACCACTACTATTAAAAGAGAGAGTGTGTCAGATCCGAGCGATCTGCGCCGTCCAGATGTTGCAATCCAACGCTCCATGTTACTCCAATGATGTATGATGTGGCTCGGACAAATTTTAAATATCTACCGAATCAAGAAACTCCGCCACGATCACGACCACGATTCTCGCGTCCCTCCCGCTCCGTCAACCGTCATCCTCGAGCGTGTCTCCGCTGCGATCCTCTCTCACGTAATCCCCAGCCGATCAAGAAATCAAAACCACCACATCGGTCGTGCCCTGCCCTGCCATCACTCGACTGCCCTGCCGGCATGCGCTGCCGCCAACCTGCCAGGCGCAGCCCCACATTGCCGCCCACGTCGTCGCCTCTCTGCACCTCGCCGTCGCCGCCATGCACCGCTCCGTCGCCCCTGCGCCGCTTCCCCGCTGCCTTCGTCGTGGACTCGGCGCGGCAGAGGGCCCGCAAGGCCGCGTAATTCCCAACGAAGAGGACCTCCATCACGCGGCCGTCCTCGCACCGACATCGACGTCCATCTGCTGTCTTACATCGAGCAACGCCTGCTCTCCGTTGTCGTTCCGTCGTGCCGCTCGGTCGTAGACGTCGTGTCGGCCTGCAGCGACGCCTCGCCCACGAGCGTCCGAGCCCAGGACACTGGTCAAGTGGTCATTGCGGTCCACTGCGGAGATCGAGCAGCGTGCTTTGCAGAAGGTCGTCGACCACACAGAGTAACCTGGTGGTGCGGTTAAGGTAGGAAACGATGATCGGCAACCAGCTTCTGCAGACTTGCCGCTCGACGCCCCACCGCATCGCGTGATGTTCTGTTTGGCCCCTCTCACACCATGGCGGATGCTGTAGACACTGGGGAGAGCCGAGACAGCCTGGAATCTCTGACAAGGAGCATTGACGTTCCAGGTTCAGTTCGATGTTATTTTACTCTGCTCTCCACGATGCACACAAAGTGTTTTTTATAATGTCTACACAAATTTCTGTTGTATGTTTGGTCAGCTATGGGAATTGTAACTTTTTTTGAACAAGGAATTGCAAATTGGAAGCACCATAACAAAAGAACGATAGTGGGCAGCAACCTTCTAGGCTAAATATCCAATGAAATGGATTTGAGTGCCTTTTCACGGTCGTTTTTTTTCGCGAAAAACCTTTTCACGGTCGTTAGGGACGTACTGCAATTGAGCGTGTGTTGTTTGGATGTGTTTTTCTGCCCGGATAGGTCTCCCATACAAGGTACTCCATCCGTCCATGAAAGTAGGTATGTCTCAATTTTGTCTAAATTTGCATGTATCTAGACATGTTTTAGTGTGTAGATACATATAAATTTAGACAAACTTGAGACATCTTTATATGTACGGAGGGAGAACATGATAATGACATGTACCACGATTTATGTGGATCGGTGCTTATGTCCAGTGTGATTATCATAGTACTTCCTCCGTCCCAAAATAAGTGTCTCAAGTTTGCCCAAAAGTTTCTAAAAAACATATCAAACCTATAATTGGTGCAGACATTTGATAGTTTGTGATGAATCCATAGAGTGTTTCAAGATTTTCGTGGATGGATACTTGGATTCTGGGTAATCGATTGAGCAATGACAATGCGGGAGCCCATGAGCAGATAAACATTATGATCATCTCAGCAGCTTTGACAAAGATCAAACAGGCTTCAAGATTTATTGATCGTGTTTGATTGGCGTGCGCCTCTTTTATTTAAAATTCTGATAAACATTAGTATTTTTTATCTTTGTGTTGTGAAATACATTAGTGTAAAAGCATGATGATTGGCTTTAGAGATCGGATTATGCTAGACACAGCCAGTTTTGAACCTCAAATTTACCCTACAAATTTCTGTCTTTGTTCATGCACATTGTCGTGTCTTATCAGAAAAGCTCGGTCTATTATATAGGTTGTTTAATTAACACAATTGCGCATAATTTTAGCTTTCTTTGCATCAAACTTGGATCTGAGGTATGCATTAATGTAATGCACGGATCTATTATTGTTGATGTTCTATTTCAGAAGAAAGAAGACATCGGTTATTTCTGTATACCTTTGTATGGCGTACATTCAGTTACATATGGTTATACATAACGTGCATTTGCACGTGCTTGATTACTATACTTCATTGTTTGCCCCTCAGTTTTGAGTACAATGTAATCCGGTGTACACCCTTCATGCTTGTCACTGTGGCACCTTAGTGTTTAGATCTGAATCCGGTGTACTGGTTAACCTTTCTTAGTGTAACATGCTGTAGAGTTCTCGCTTCTTTAGTTCCTTTGCATTCTCATTATCTGTAGTTGTTTCACCCTCACCCTCTGCAAGCTCCAGTATCTCCATGACACACATGAGGTGGACGCCTGAATATCATGAGCTTTTGTTGATGTTGTCAATATACTTGGTGGCAGTGAAAGCATGTATTGTTTGAAAGTCATCTTCAGGTCTGTTGTTCAGCTCTATTGCTGGGTATTATTCAGAGTTTGAGACAACCAAGAATTATCTATATGATGAGGTGACTTATTAACGAAAGAGCAGTCCAGTCTGTTGTTTCATTGATAGTAGTAGAAGTAAAAAGAGTACAAAGGAGTTGTACAGAAACAAGAAAAAAAACTAAAATACAGCAGCAAAATACAGGAGCTGTTTCATTGATGAGGTGACTTGTTTTGCAGAAACCAGAAATACAAAACTGCCAGATACATGCCAGAATTATCTGAAGGTATGTTGTTTCCCGTTTCCATATATTCTACTTCCCGCAGATTTCTTGCAGTTGTTTCTTTAAATGTTGTGCCATGTTCATTGAGGATAGTTACTCAGCTATTTTTACTCTATAAATTGCTTCTATTGTATATCAATCAAGGCAAGAGAAATTTGTTCCTACTTCCTAAGACCATTTTACTCATTTCTCTTTGTATGCACAGTCCATATAGGGGCATTGTGCTACCGATGACACAAATGGGGAAAAGAGTAATGTGGTGAGACTTAGGTCCTCTGGCTTGTGGTTGGCAGTGTAGAAGTTATATGTGAGTCTTGCAATGTCTCGAGATAATTGTCTTGGTGCTAATTAAGGGGTGGCGCATGCTTAAAAAAAACTTAAGCTTTTACAATTTTCGAGAAGGAGCTACAATTGTTACTTAATATGAATGCCTCAATGAGAGTGATACTTGACCTTTGTTTCTTCACTGATAAATTTATTGTCTTAGTTCCTCAGTTATTTTTTCTTATTAAGTACGGTTTGCAGCAGATCCTGCCTCTCTACTCCCCATCACCCACGTGGTCTCTGGAATGTGGATACTGCTGGTTTTTAGCCTTAATTAGTTGTATGATTTTTTTCTTGTGTTTGTAATGTTGCATTTAAATGATTGATTAGATTGACAATGTCCCGACTCTCTTGACTCAGAATTTTGTATGTACTGTCAATTAAAATTTCCCTCTAAATATTATAAACATCTTGTAAAAATGTGCGATAAATTTATCTTCCATGTCACTATAGACAAAAAACAATATTTTGCTGCTGCATTGCTTGTTTTGACATGTGAATACACACATTGTTTTGGTTTCTACACATTAGCTACATATTGCAATGAATTTGGTTATTACAGTTGTCGGATTTTCCATATCAGCCACTTACAAAAACTTCCAAGCCCAACCAACGCCAAGTGTCTCTTGTTTATATTAGTCAAGATGTGTCGTGAAGATGAACGACAGACTTGCTAAGATGACACACTACTGACTTGCGCTTTCGACTATCATATTCAATTAATATTGCATGTTCGAACTAATTAGGTTGGTTTTAAATATAGTTTTACAAAAGAATTTCAATTGGAATTCCAGAGGTGCGTCCGTGCAAGCGATGATAACATTTTCTTTCCACGACATTCTCCAATCCAACTCCATAGCCAAGACTAACGGACTCTGTAATAAAATACACTCCATAATCAAATCTATCGGTTATATTTAGTACCGTACATTATTATACATTTAGTTGATTAGGTTTAAATATTATATTCTAACTAAGATATATGATTTTTTGTAAGGACACACGTGCATTGCACGTGCACGATTACTAGTATTAAGTAAGTAAAGATTCCAACCGTGGCATACACCAACTTGTGATGAGTCTTCTGTATCACTGTTCAAGAGCTTGCAGTGGATAAGTCACGAGGCTCCTTTCAATATGTTTAAGCTTCTACTTGGTGGTTGCCAACTGCTAAGGAAACCATTCAGGAATTTCTGGATTTAGGGGGGAATTTTGAGGGAACAAAGAAATTCCTTGTAATAGTCTTTTAGAACAGTGAAATTCCTTGAAATTCAGATCCTGTATGAATAGGGAAACGGCTGCTGATGTCGTAGGAGGCTTCAGCTTATTACAGCATTATTCATATGAAATTCATACAGAGTTGTTCACTGAACTAAATCGATATTCAAGGAAGTTCTAAGAGCATCTCTAAGAGAGCCCTCAAACCGCGGAACCTTACGATGGATTTTAAGGTTCACGAACGTCGCGTTTTTTGGGCGAAAACGACGCGCGCCGTAGCAGTACCCGTAAACAGATCCTCAAAACAGAACTGTTTTGAGGATCTGTTTACGGGTACTGCTATGGCGCGCCTATTGCCGAACCTTTAAACCACACAGTTTTCATCATTTGATCAAAGATGAGCCATTTGGCAATAAAATTAAATAGAAGAATAAATAAGAACTCAATTACAAATATTATTACATAGCTCAACCAATAATCCATATTATTACAATTAAAGTTCAAATCAACAATAATTCAATACAAGAATAATGCCGAATGGAAACAATTGTTTCAATCATACATGAATGAAATGAAATTAAATGAAAAATGAACTAAAATGAAGAAAATAGCAGACAATTTACTGACCGTGCAACTGCCAGGTGTGCTCAATGAGGTCTAGTTGCAGCTGGCTGTGTGTGTCCGCATCCTCAATCTCCCTGTAAGTCTGAAGAAATGCTTCAACGCTATCTGGCTTTCTAGCTGGCTTCACACGGCTACCAACATTGTCATACGACAACTCCAAGTTCAAGTCCCTTTCATCCTCTATGATCATGTTGTGAAGAATCACACAACATGTCATGATGTTTTTCAGAGTATTCTTGTCCCAAAAACAGGCAGGTCCTCGAACAATGGCAAACCTAGATTGCAAAACACCAAATGCTCTCTCTATGTCCTTTCGACACGCCTCTTGTGTCCTTGCAAATTCAGCTTCCTTTTTTCCTTTTGGTTTGGAGATGGTCTTCACAAATGTAGACCAAGCAGGATAAATACCATCGGCAAGATAGTAGCCCTTTGTGTAATCATGTCCATTAACAGTGTAGTTGCAAGTCGGAGCATCACCTTTGGCTAGCCTACGAAGTGGATGGGACCTCTGCAACACATTAATATCATTGAGCGTGCCCGACAAACCGAAGAAGCAATGCCAAATCCATAAATCCTCAGATGCAACGGCCTCTAGCACAATTGTTGCATCACCTCCCTTTCCACAATACTGCCCGTGCCAAACCTTGGGACAATTTTTCCAAGTCCAATGCATACAATCTATGCTACCTAGCATGCCCGGCCAACCTCGCTTCTCATTTGATGCCATTAACCTCACCGTATCTTCTTCGTTTGGTGCTCGAAGATAGACTTTGCCGAAGAGCCGAATGATCACTTTGGCAAACCTTCGAACCGACTCGATCGTAGTATCCTCACCAATGCGAAGATACTCGTCGGCGTAGTCAGCTGGAATGCCATATGCAATCACTCTCATTGCGGCTGAAATCTTTTGATATGCACTAAATCCTAGCAAACCCGCAGCATTCCGTCGGCGGGTAAAATAACGGCAATTTGCCTCGCAAGCTTGTACTATCTTCACAAAAAGAGAACGACGCATTCGGTACCTTCTCCGGAAGATGTGAGCCGGATACGTCGGGTTCTCGGCGAAATAGTCTCGCATGAGCAGCTCGTTGCCGTAGAAGCGGTTCCTTGGAATGCAAAGGCGGCCAGCTGTAGATCATTGCCGCGTTCTTCTATACCGGTCCTCGAACTCCTTGACGGCGAGGACCGCGACTACCATCTACCTCCGGCGACTCTCCAACAAGGTCTCTTCGTCCGAGTCATCGGAAGAGGAAGAATCCGAGAGCAAAAACTCGGCGCACAGGCTCAACTCCATCTGGAATGCATACCGGACCATAATTACTGCCTAATCAGACGGAAAATAGAGTTAAATCGACCAGACAATCAATTACCGGTAGATCCGACGCGGCGGCGGCGATTTTGCCGGGATGTGATGTTCCCTCGGGCGCGGCGACTCCGAAAAAGCCGGCAAGGTAGATCAGGGGACGAGGCGACTCGACGGCGGCGCGACGACGGCAGCGGCGGCGGCGGGTGGGCCTAAATCGAAGGCGGCGGGACGGGCGACGGTGGCGGCTGCGAGATGGGGTAGGAAGACAGGTACGGGCCAGCTGAAATGTCCCTCCCGCCAACCGCTATTGCAATATACAGGGGCCCGGCGGTTCGTGGGTGAAACCTGTGGATTCACGGTTCCGCGGGCCGATTTCACGGGCCCCCTGAAACTCATTTACGGGCCCGCGCCTTTTAAGGTTACTGCTATTTTCGTTTTTAAGGTTCCGAAACCGTCTTTGACGGTTATTTTACGGTTCCACGGCTTTTGAGGGCTCTGTTAGAGATGCTCTAACATCCTTACGGAAGGAGTATACTATGAAGAACTTTCTTTTAGACCACAGGCTCATGGACTTGTTAAGATGCTGTGCTGAAGTCAATGCCTACCTAAGGTGCAAAGGAAAAAAGCAGAGCCATTGTCATTTTCCAGTCTGGATGTTGATTCGGACTACCACTTAGAAGTAAAAATAACCCTGAGCATCTTTCTGTTAAGATCTATTCGAGTCATTGTGTGAGTTGTGTTACTTTCACTTAAAATTTAAAAAAGCAAATAATAATAGTCAAAACTGAAGCTATGCGAGATCTGTGTTTAAAAAAAGATGTGTTACCCTTCGAGATCGCAATATACAGCAAGCACAAAGATGAAGCAATGATACAACTAAAGGAAAAAAGAAAGAAAATACTACAAAGCTGCATCTACCCAACTCCTCTAGCTTGCAGTTAGCAATCTCATCATACACTGAGTATTCTACAAACTTCTCCAGTTCATGTATAGGTGGTTGAGCACAGGGTATTAGTCCAAAGTGGCAAAGTTTCGATATACTAGTACATTTGTTGAGTGGCAACCGATACAAACTCTAGAGATGCATGCTTCAGTGGTACGAAATAGACAGACATTGCATGCTAACTAAACAGATAGTCAATCTCAGAAGTGATAAACAGCACGAGTTGCTCATAAACACCACAATGACAGAAACATCTAAAAGCCACCATTCACGTTTTTTTGGGATTCAGCCAAAACTATACCAGCTAATGCACTGCAGTGCTAGCAAAAGATACTTCTACTATAACATAAAGCTGGCACATCAAGCGAAAATCCAATTTGGAGCCCGAGCACACATGCACTCGAAATCCTGTCCCTCCACTCTCCTGGGGATATGTGTACAGGCAACGCTCCAGCAGATTTCTACCATGGTAAAATCTATCCACTCTGCTGGGGATATGACGTGCAGCTCTGCTCCAGTACCGCGCCGTCACCATCCCCAGCCTCCTCCGCAGCACCGGCAGGACCCAATTCCACCATCCTCTACATCCCCGGCAACAATCAATCCCCATCCTTCCCGGCACCGTCGTTCGCCGTCGTGCGCTAACGCAAGGTCGGAGCAGCCGTAGGTGAGGTAGGCGATGGTGATGGTGGCCGGGCGGTTGGTGCAGCAGTAGCACCAGCTGGGCGAGCTCCGGCGAGTTGACCACGGGGAGCTCAGCAATAGTCAGCATGCTGGCCACCGACGGCGTCCACGAGCCCGGCCCAACGACGCCGGGCCGTCTCACCCTCCACCTCCACTCGCGCGACTTCCTCCCATCCGAGCAGGGCCGGCACGCGAGCTACAAGGCCCTGGTGCTCGCCCGCCTGCGCCGCGACTCGTCCCGGGCCGCCGCAGTCTCCGCCCGCGCGTCCCTCGCCGCCGACGGCATCACCACCACCAATCTCCTCCCAGCCGACACCAACCCGCTCTTCTCCGCCTCCGCCGCCGACATCAAGGGCCCGGTCGTCTCCGGCGTGGGGCAGGGCAGCGGCGAGTACTTCTCGCGCGTGGGCGTGGGTCGCCCGGCGCGGCAGCTCTACATGGTGCTGGACACGGGGAGCGACGTCACCTGGCTGCAGTGCCAGCCCTGCGCCGACTGCTACGCGCAGTCCGACCCCGTCTACGACCCCTCCCTCTCCGCCTCCTACGCCGCCGTCGGCTGCGACTCCCCGCGCTGCCACGACCTTGACGCCGCCGCCTGCCGCCTGCCGCAACGCCACGGGGGCATGCCTCTACGAGGTCGCTTACGGGGACGGCTCCTACACCGTGGGCGACTTCGCGACCGAGACGCTCACGCTGGGGGACTCCGCGCCGGTCTCCGACGTCGCCATCGGGTGCGGCCACGACAACGAGGGCCTCTTCGTCGGGGCCGCCGGCCTGCTCGCGCTCGGCGGGGGGCCGCTCTCGTTCCCGTCCCAGATCTCCGCCACCGCCTTCTCCTACTGCCTCGTCGACCGCGACTCCCCCTCCGCCTCCACCCTCCACTTCGGCACCGACACCGAAGCCCAGTCCGCCGCGGCAGCCGTCGTGACGGCGCCGCTGGTCCGCAGCCCGCGGACGAACACCTTCTACTACGTGGCGCTGACCGGCATCTCCGTCGGCGGCTCCCCGCTCGCCATCCCGCCTTCAACCTTCACGATGGACGACGCGGGGTCGGGCGGCGTGATCGTGGACTCCGGCACGGCGGTCACGCGGCTCCGGTCCTCCGCCTACGCCGCGCTCCGCGACGCCTTCGCGCAGGGCACGCAGTCGCTTCCCAGGACCTCGGGCGTCTCCCTCTTCGACACCTGCTACGACCTGTCGGGCCGGTCGAGCGTGCAGGTGCCCGCGGTGGCGCTGCGGTTCGAGGGCGGCGGGGAGCTGAAGCTGCCGGCCAAGAACTACCTGATCCCCGTGGACGGCGCCGGCACGTACTGCCTCGCGTTCGCGGGCACCAGCGGCGCCGTGTCCATCGTCGGGAACGTGCAGCAGCAGGGGGTCCGCGTCTCCTTCGACACCGCCAAGAACACCGTCGGCTTCGCCGCCAACAGGTGCTAGCCGAGCTTTTGCCCGCCCGAGTGAGCTTAGTCGAGTAAGAGAGCTTAGCGGAGCAAGTGTTGTTTATTTAGGGAGTGATTAGTGCGTGGTAATTACGTGGGTGTGAGGCTTTGGGAAGAAAGGCCACTGTATACTGTGTTGACTGGTCATAGCAATCGCCATGCATAGTCATATATTTCTTTTTCCATGGACCATGTGATTCTGACGTCGTGTTCCCCCGGGACACCAAAATAACGCACGACGTGTACCGCTTCTGCCGACGAACGTGCACGTGACCCTCGTGGCCGTCTGAAACTTACCGCGTCTGAACAGTTTTTACTGTACTAGCGCACATGCAGACAAGGACTCGATTCTCAATCTCAAAGAGACCCAGACCGTCCAGATAACAGGAGTACCTGTGCTCGGGCACCAAATCGCCATCTTCCACATCAAGCTGCTTCTCTCACTGGATAAGAACAATGACCAAACCATAAACACAGCAGGCATAGAAATATCTGCTACAGGCAAGAGTCAATCCACGACAAGCGCATGGGAATAAAATTACTCTTAGGCGTTCAAAAGGGATACAATATTTTGAAGATCCAGAGGTGCAAAATATTATCTAAGGCAAAACATCATCAGAGGTGACTGTCTAAACAGGAACACTCCGTTAAGACTCTCCAAATAGACCAACACAGAAGTAGTCACAGGCCATGTGGGATCAACACAAAGCTTATCGCTTCTTGGAGACACCAACAGTCTTTCCTCTCCTGCCGGTAGTCTTGGTGTGCTGACCACGGACACGAACACCCCAGTAGTGACGCAGACCACGATGGTTGCTGGAAAAAAAGTATAGATGATAAGAGATCTCATACATTTACTCACCAAGAACTACTGAAATCTAAGTTCAACGACCTCAGACTTCAAGGATCATCATTCGTCTAAACATGAAGCATGCACATGAATACATTGAAAATAATCGTATCATATGGTCAATTAGGGCATAGGTAATACCACAAAAAACATACGCACAGGTAATACACACAAACCGATTCTAAGAAATGAGTTGTGTACCGATATTACAGCAGGTAACTAGGCAGACCACCCTAACCAATAACATCTGGATCAGCTGACCCAAAATGAGTCAAACAAGCAAACAGGAGCCAACAAGACTCACCCTGAATCATCAACACATTACTACGACAATGGATCCTGTAACAGATACTCCCTCTGTTTTACAATGTAAACCATTTTAGCAAGCTAGTTAGCTTCTAGCTTTGCGAAAATGGTTTACATTGTGGATCAAAGGGAGTACAAACAACAGAGATGGCTACGACGGTTAGTGTCGGCAGCAAAACGTCATAAACCACAAATGCATGAAGCATAGCAACTTGATACACAAATAAGTTACAACTCCCTACTCCGATTTGAGGCATTCTAAAGTTTACGAGACTGGTTTCCAATATAACACAATGCCTGTCCAAACCTTAGCTATTGAAGAACAAGGTTAACTGCGTGGTACCAGATGTCAACTGCTACCTACTACTAAGCATGTCAAAAATTCAATGTGAATGATCATCCAGCAAGCAATGTGAGCAGTAGAAGATAACAAGTTCATACCGGATCTTCTTGAGCCTCTCGAGGTCATCCTGAGCTTCATGTCGACTTGGTTAGAGACGACCTGGGAGAACCTGCCGTCCTTGTAATCCTTCTTCCTGTTCAGGAACCAGTCCGGCACCTTGAACTGGCGCGGGTTGTGCACCACGGCCATCAGCCGGTCCATCTCCTCCGAGGAGAGCTCTCCGGCCCTGCAACCACCAAATGACAAACACGGCTCAGCTCAGCCGCCATGATAAGATCTGACCGAGGAGGTGAGGTCCCTTTACCTCTTGTTCATGTCGATGTCGGCCTTCTTGCAGACGATGTTCGAGAAGCGGCGCCCAACACCCTTGATGGAGGTCAGCGCGAACATGATCTTCTGCTTCCCATCGACGTTGGTGTTCAGCACACGCAGGATGTGCTGGAACTCCTCACCCGCGATCAGCGACTGCGGAACAAGATCGGCGCAGACGTTAGTGCACGCGGAGGGATGCGCATGCGGAGCGGAGAAGCTGGAGAAGCGGGGCGAGGACGCTTACCATGGCGGCAGTCGGCGGCGGCGGCGGCGGCGGCGGCGGCGGCGGCAGCGCACGGGCGGCAGGAGCAACAGGTGGGAGTTCGCGCGACTAAGGTTTTGGAAGTGGGGTTGTGGTGAAGATTATATACGAGCGGTGAAACCCTAGTGCTTCATCGGACGGCTGTGATCTGTTGGGTGCCGATCTCTGCGGGCTCTGTAAGTGGATGGCTTTCTTGGGCTTCGGGGGCCTCAAATGGACCGTTTGAGGAACTTTGCCTAGCTGGGCTAAAAACAAAGCAGCTGGGCTTGCTCTTTTTTCCTTTGTTTGCGAAACACAGTATAAACGCATGAACGCCCCTAAGTAGGAGCACCTCCTAAAGACTGAGCCAGCGGGTCTGGTTTTGAAATCGAAAAGGTCACCATATGCGTCTCACTATCAGCGAGACCGTAGTCTTTCACTGAAAAATATTCCGCTTAAATGAGAAACATCAGTCTCAAATATAGGATTTGAAGTCTGGTGGGCTGGGGTACGACCACCCTCCTAACCATCCTATCATATGCAGCTTCTCTTGCTCTCTTTTTTCCCTCGTAGCCTGAATGATACGCTGCTCCTCGTATTGCCTTTGATCCTTTGCTTGATATGCATAATTTTTTGTCTTATCGTTGCTGCTATGAGGAGCTACCAACTCTTCATAAATATTTCATTACATTTATAATGCATCAGTGCCACTTAAGAGAAACCGTTGGACAGTATTTACATTTGGATAACCAAGAAACACTGTCAGCGGTGGATGGATCTCTTTGAGTTGTAGAAATATAAAAGTTGAATGACTTGTATGAGCAAAATGAAGCACCTTAGGTCTTTGAGTCATCACGGTCTTCAAGTTTTAAAGCAAATAACATGGCTCAAAAAAATGGAAAGCAACAAGATAACACACATATGTGATATCAAGATATAATTTTCAGGCTCCAAGGCTATCACAAGGTAAATGCATAAGTAGTGGACTTCGGATAAAAGATAACCGAGACACGCGAAGATGAAGATGTATCCAGAAGTTGACTTCATAGTGCAAGATAATCTCTGTTGGATAGATGCGACGGCGGTGAGGATGGCAATTTTACCCATGGTACGGGGTACCCTCCCCATATGTGCATATTTTTGCACCCATGGGTAGTACCCATACCATAAATGTCAAGTCATGTGTAGGGCATGGTACATTCATGTGCACAAGGGTAGACCTAAACCCTACCATATTGACCTAATATATGCATCTACGATTCCTCGATCCACGTGTCCTCCCAACCACGACGCCGTCTCAAGGCATGGAGTCGGCTACAGCATAATCGACCTTCATTTTCACCTATATACTATATTCTCTGGTTCTTCAGCCCCGATCGACGACAAGTAGGAGCGCGATAGTATGATGACGAGCTAGTAGCAAGTAGGAGATCAAGCTTGTGACGTCGTAAGCGCACAATATACTGTTAAATCTTGATCTACTCAATGGGTAACCCAATGGGGTAAGGGTGTCCACCGGGTGTGGATGCGGGTATAGTTTTATACCCATGGCAAGGGTATAGGTAGACTTATACCACGAGCTATATGGGTATGGTATTGCTCAAGCTACCTTTTCCCATGCCATGACCATTGCTATCCTTAGGCAGCGCAAGGTTCTGATGCATGTAAAATGCATACATGAACTTTGCACTTTAATTGCTTATATTCCAATCATATTTGCATCATATAAGGGTTATATCAATGTTTTATAATGATTTTGGGAATACTTCATAGTTTTCCCATTTATTTGGAATTAACCCTGTTTTTCCAGAAAACGTCTTTTTTAGTGTTTCAGACTTTCCGGGAGCTTCGGGACTCCAAAAAGGGCAAGGTCAAAGAGCACGGTTCAGAATTTTCGAGACGAATGCAATGGGCTTAAATTGAAGACCAGAAGCCCAACAGGCTGGAAATGGGAGGGTCCCACGCGGCCTAAAGTACATGGCCGCGTGGGCCCAGCTCGTTTCCACCTCGGAGCTCCGTGGCCGTCGATCTTTCGTCCACCGACTTCGTCTTGACCTAAAAACGCCTATAAAAAAGGTCCCATGACGTTTCGCGAAAGGAGGCGGCGGAGAAACACAGAACACTGAAACAGAGAGTCAGAAGGCTGCCGCCGGAGAAGATCGGAGGGGGAAACGCCGCCGGAATCACCTCCGGAGGGCTCCACCCCCCTCCGACGTGTTCATCATCAACATCTACAGCAAGAACTTCTTCACCATCATCACCATGATGAAGGGGGAGTAGTCCACCCTTGGACTAGGGTTTGTGGTGGTAACTTTTGTATCTCTCCTCTCTCTTGAGCTTCACTAATTAGTACCGTATGAGCTGCTGAACATGATTACGGTCATCTATGTAATACCTTTGTGGTGAATATTGTGGTGTGAGATGATTTGTTATGCATTTACCGTTGTGTTGGGGCTTTTGTGATTTGTCATACTTTGAATTATGATGTATGTGGGTATGGGATGGCCGATGTGACACGGCATATGTATTGAGTGACACGGTACCGCCCAACATCCTTTATCTGGGGGTAAAAAGAAAGAGTATGATGTGGGAGTGAGAGAAACCACGCTAGCCTTACGAGGGGTGACCTAGCAACACAAATGAGTATTTCTTTCAACTATGTGTTTTAGGACACATAGCCGTCATAAAAAGCTACCATTAAAACATGACAATTGTGTGTACTTTATCTATAACATGATGATCACCGTAGATGAAAGAGAGAGAGAGGATTAAGTGAACCCATGAACCATGTCCATTGTTCCTATAAGAAACACACACTTGAGCTTGTCCTCTTGCTACATAGAGGATTGGGCTTTCTCTCTTTGAGAGCTTTCACTTGCTACTACATTTGTCTTGTCCTCTTGCAAAGAAGAGGATTGGGACACTTTTACATCCATCAAACCAACCATCTTGTTCTCTAAACTTGTTTAGTGCATAATCAACTAAAACTTGTGACACTTTAGTTGTAGGGAATAGATAACTTTTCCTTCTTGCTCCTGCGGATCGATACCTTACTTCCACATCGAGAGGTGCTACAGTGATCCCTTGCTCTTGGGGGTTATCAAGTACTTTTCTGGCGCCGTTGCCGGGAGCGTAGCGCTTAAGTTTCTATTCTTGTGTGCACTAGACTAAGCTTGGGGAGGTTCCTTTTATATCTTGTAATCATCTAAGCTTGGGGAGGTTCCTTTAAACTTGTTTGGTTGTGAGTTTCTCATTAGTTTTATATATCAAAAACCCATAAAATTAGAAAATGGTAAACAACAAAAAAATTAGAGAGCTTTATGAAATCTATCTTGAGTTAGGACATGATGTGTTTGAAGAGAAAATTAAAAAACATATGGAAAATTATTTGCATGATGGTAGCAATGTTATCACTAAAAATTCTTTGAACACCATTATTGCTATTGCTCTGGAAAGGTTTAAGCTTGGGGAAGTGGCTGTTGATGAATGTGATATTTTTAGTCCCCAAGTTTTGAGGAGAAAATTTTCTTTGATGATACTATGCCTCCAATATATGATGATTATAATCATTGTGATATTTTCAGTCCACCTACTATTGAGGATAAAATTTATGTTGATTATAATATGTCTCCTATATATGATGTTTACAATGATGATTATGATCTTTTCAGTCCATCTACTATTGAGGATAAATTCACTATGATTATTCTATGCCTCCAATTTATGATGATTACAATGATGGATGTGCTAGTTTTACTCCCACTATTACTAATGAAATTGATTATGCTTGTGTGGAGAGTAATAGTACTGTTATGCTTATAGATCATGATAATAATACTTTATGTGATAGCTATATTGTTGATTTTATTCATGATGCCGCTGAAAATTATTTTGAGAGAGGAAAGTACGGTTATAGAAATCTTCATGTTACTAAATTTATCCTCTTTATGATGAAGGTTTTGGCCTTTCTCTTGATTTTCTTTTATTTGTTGGGTACTTTAAAAACCTACTGGTCCTTATGAGAGAGGGAAACACGGTTTCATATATCTCAATAATATTAAGTCTCCTCTCTTTATGTTGAAAATTTTGAAGTTGCACTTGCTTTGCCTTCCTATGCTAGTCACTTTGTGCTTTATTGATTTATTTTCTTACAAGATCCCAATGCATAGGAAGTAGGTTAGACTTAAATGTGTTTGATATTTGCTTCTTGATGCTCTTTTATATTCAATTCTTATTCCTATGGGAGCATCATTAAAACTATCAAGTCTAGCTATATGGCCATAAAGAAAGCGCTTTGCGGGAGGCAACCCGGTTATTTTTGTGTGTGATTTTTCTTTGTGTCCTCTTGCTGTAACAAGAGATTTTGTGTCTAGTTAGTTTCTGGAGTTTTTAATAAAGTGCCAAGTTTTACCCATTTTGGACTTGAAAAGTTGCTTATTGAGTTCGGAGATTTTATTCCTGCACGAGTCAGTGCACGGTATGATTTTTAATTCTTATTCTGTAACTCCGAATGAGCTCATATTTGAACTGTAGTTGCAACTTTTCATCCTCTGTATGCATGAATTTTTTCGGAATTTTTCGAGAAAGTTTGGTAGGGTAGAAAAATACGTTTTGCTGCTGCTGTTTTTCTGGACAGATTCTGTCTCATTTGTTTGATGCATGCTTTGAGCTTTTAAGTTGAATCTTTTTTATCCAATTGAGTTTATGAGTAGGCATACAACATTATATACTTTCTGGACATTCATATGAATTTTTGTTCAAGGATTATATGCAGTAAGGAACCTATTTGTTTATTGTTAGACGTGTACGTGTAGGACACGTCTACACAGCCGAAATCAAGGAGGTTTATATTTGATTAGTTTATTTCCATAATTGTAATCTCTTTACTTGATTACCAAGTCATCTCCTTGTACTATATATCCCATCACGGGATCCATATCAATCTAAGTGCAACAATTGCAATTGCCTTCATGGTATCAGATTAGGTTTTTGATCCTCTCTCCGATGGCGCCGCCTAGCGCCGCCGAAATCGCCGCCGAGGCTGCCGCCAAGGCAGCCCTATGGGCGCTCGCGGCCGCGCTCCCAAGCATCCGCGCCGCCGTTCCGGTCACCCTCGAGCTCTCCACCTCCAACTTCCTCCAATGGCGAGGCATGTTCTCCGACGTCGTCGAGAAGTATGCCCTAGAAGACCATCTCGACGAGAAGGAGTACCCCACCGATCCCACGCCACAGTGGAGTCGGAACGACGCCATCGTCCGATCGTGGCTCAACAGCACCGTCACGCCCGAGCTTCTCGCCATGGTCGTCGACACCACCGCACCACTTCCTGCTCACGCCCTGTGGACGCGTCTCTCCAACATCTACCACGACAACGCCGAGACTCGTTCCTCCTACCTCGAGCAAGAGTTCCACGGTCTCCAACAAGGGTCCATGACCGTGGCTGATTACTGCCGCAAGCAGAAGCTTCTCGCCGACGAGCTCAACGCCTTGGGCACAACCATCACCGACAAGCGCCTCGTGCAGAACACTCTTCGCGGCCTCGGATCTGGGCTTGCCTACATGCGCACCCTGACCCTCAAACAGCGCCCACTGCCGTCGTTCCTCGACGTGCGCTCGTTTCCTCTGCTCGAGGAACTCACGCTGAAGCAGTCCGAGTCGCCTTCTCCTGCTCCGACCGCCTTCGTCGCCCGGGGTGCCCCCACGCCTCCCACACCACGCGGCCCAACGGAAACCGTGCCGCCTTCGCGCCGCTCCTACCCATGCCGCAACTTCCAGCAGCGAGGCAGCTGCCAATATGGGGCGCGATGCCGCTTCCTCCACTCCGGACCTCCTCCACAGCGAGGTGGAAATTCCAACACATCCGGGAAGGGTTCGCCGGCGTCGTGGCCATCAATGCAAAACCCTTGGGCGGGGTCTATCCAGATGTGGCCCGGTCCGCCTCCGCGCCCGCCGCCTCCGGCCAGCCTCAGGCTCATCATGCCATGATGTTGCCTCCGCCTTCGTGGGCCTACGGTGCTCCCTCGTCCACGCCATGTCCACCAGGGGTGCCTCCGCCAACCATGCCCTGGATGCAAGGAGCTCCACCGTCGGCTCTGATGCCTTCACCGACTTATGCTGCGCTGCCACCGTCTTTCGACCAAGGACAACTCATGCAGGCTTACAACACCATGTCCCTCGCACCACCACCTCCGCATGAGTGGATCATGGATTCTGGCGCATCCGCCCACATGACCGGCAATCAGGGTAACCTTTCTCATATCCTCCCTCTAGCTCTCCTTATCCACATGTCATCGTCGGCAACGGTCATGCTCTTTGTAACAGCCCGATGCTTGAGAACCTAAAAACCGGTGTAAATTTTCACTTTTGTGTTCATTGCATCATGGCATCATGCATCATGTTGTTGTTGCTAGGGAATTGTGCTAGGGAATTGTTGTAGTTGCTAGGGAATTGTGGTGGTGTGGCACCGCTTAAAACCAAATGGCCAAATGTGCTTCAGCAAATTTCAAAACAACGAAGGCACTCAATCTTGCAAAATAAAATTACTTTGACATTTCATATTTGTCAAGGAAGTTCCAAGAGTTCAAAATACAATTTAGAACTTGCTCTAAATTTTCTAAAGAAGCAACATTTCGGAATTTAGAAAATTGCCCGAATTGAAACCTATGAACAAATGTTGTCCAAAACATTTTATTTGGAGACGCCAATTTTTGTGGAGCCTCCCATGATATGAAAAGGCTACCAGAATTTTCTCATATTTTTATAAAATGTTTTGGTGCCTGATTTAAATCAAGGAAGTACTACTGGTTTTAAAAGAAACAGAAAAGGGCTTCTTTGTAATTTGAGGAGGACCTATCTGTGATGGAAAACAATGGTCCAGGGGGTTTTTCGCGAAAAGCCCTTCTTCTTCCTGTAGCCATGCTCTGCAGTGGCGCCATGGCCATGCCGCACGCGCCCGCGCCGGGTGATACGTCTCCAACGTATCTATAATTTCTGATGTTCCATGCTTATATTATACCAATTGCTACATGTTTTATATACACTTTATATCAATTTTATGCATTTTCCGGGACTAACCTATTAACAAGATGCCACAGTGCCAGTTCCTGTTTTCTGCTGTTTTTGGTTCCAGAAAAGTTGTTCTGCGAATATTCTCGGAATTGCACGAAACAAAGACCGAAGTCCCTATTTTTCCAACACGTACACGGAGTCCGAAGGAGAGACGAAGGGGGGCACCAAGGTGCCCAGACCACGTGCTCGCGCGGGATGAACAGTAACCGCGCCGACCTATGAGGTGGGCCCCTCGGGCCTCCACCGACGCTGCCCCTTCGCCTATATATTGCCTCAGACGCAAAAACCCTAAAAACACCAAGCCAATTTCCACGAAGAGTTCCGCAGCACCGCCGCCATCGACGACAAGTTTCGGGGGACAGAATCTCTGTTCCGGCACGCCGCCGGGACGGGGAATTGCCCCCGGAGTCATCTCCATAGACTCCACCGCCATCTTCATCGCCGCTGCTGACTCCCATGATGAGGAGGGAGTAGTTCTCCCCGAGGCTGAGGGCTCTACCGGTAGCTATGTGGTTCATCTCTCTCTCCCATGGTGTGATCTTTATGTGATCATGAGCTTTGTAATCTAGTTGAATAAGTAGATGTTACTCTTTATCTATTATGCACTCTATAGGTTACTTTAATATGAACTCCGGTACTCTCCACGGTGTAAAGGTGACAGTGTGTGCACCGTGTGTGACTCCTTTATGACGTTGTGGCGCTTGTTTACTCCGGCTTGAGGTGTGCTTTTGTAGCCCTACACAATGAATGGTGTTTGTTATCCAACAAGAGAGTGTTTAAGAGTAGCTTTTACTTATTCAGTTATGAGATCATTTTGAGAGTGTCCACTAGTGAAAGTATGATCCCTAGGCCTTGTTTCTAAGCATTGAAACACCGTTTACAACAAGTTCTGCTACATGTTTGCTTGCTGCCATTTTTATTCAGATTGCAATTACACTTATAATCATCCATATTACTTGTATTTCACTATCTCTTCGCCGAACTAGTGCACCTATACATCTGACAAGTGTATTGGGTGTGTTGGGGACACAAGAGACTTCTTGTATCTTAATTGCAGGGTTGCTTGAGAGGGATATCTTTGACCTCTACCTCCCTGAGTTCGATAAACCTTGGGTGATTCACTTAAGGGAAACTTGCTGCTGTTCTACAAACCTCTGCTCTTGGAGGCCCAACACTGTCTACAAGAATAGAACGTGCGTAGACATCAAGCTATTTTCTGGCGCCGTTGCCGGGGAGGTAAGCGTTGGAAGGTATCTCCTTTAGATTCTGCAATTATTTCTTTTTGTTTCTTGTTTTTATTTTCACTAGTTAGGCTTAATGGAAAACAACAAAAAAATTAGAGATCTCTATGAACTTTATATGGAATTAGGACATGATGCTTTTGAAGAGAAAATTAAAAAACCTATGGAGGCTTGTTTGCATAATAGTGGTAGTAATGTTATTAGTATAAATTCTTTGGACACCATTATTGCTAAGGCTGTGGAAAAGCCTAAGCTTGGGGAAGCTAGTTTATATGAAAATAATCTTTTTTGCTCCTCAGCTATGGAGGAATTATTTTGCCTTGATAATGCTTTGTCTCCAATATGTGATAATTCTAATGATGTTTGTGATATTCCAAATCCACCTGTTGAAAGTATTTCTTTTAAAATACCTATGAAAATTGTTGAAAGGGTTATGAATGATCAGTATGCAGGGGATGGATCAATCCATCCAAGTGCTCACTTGTCGAAACTTACAGAACTTTGTGAGTTATTTAAGGTTGCAGGTTTATCAAGAGAAAATGTCATGAGGAAACTATTTCCATTGTCACTTAAGGACAAAGCAAAGGAATGGTATAGGCTGCTGGATGAACAACCTTCGAATTGGAAACAGCTTGAATCTCTCTTTTACTCTAAATTTTATCCTCTTCATGAAGTGCATCTAGATAGGAATTACATTTATAATTTTTACCCTCATGATGGAGAAAGCATTGCTCAAGCTTGGGGAAGGCTGAAAACATTAATACTCAAATGTCCTAACCATGAGCTTTCTGAGGAAATAATTGTTACTAATTTTTATGCAAGGCTTTCAGGTCATTACAAGGATTATGTAGATGCATGTTCACATGGTTCTTTCACAAGCAAGAAGGTTGAAGCTAGATGGGATCTTCTTGAAAGAATTCAAAACAATGCTGAGGATTGGGAGAATGACAAAGGTAAAGAATCAGGTATAAACTATGAATATGATTGCATTAAGTCTTTCGTTGAAACTGCTAGTTTTCAAGAGCTTAGTGCTAAATATGGTCTTGATTCTCAAATTATTGTTGATTGTTTTAGAACCTTTGCTTCTCATATTAATGTTCCTAAAGAAAATTGGGACGTGTATCATGAACCTTTCAAAGACACTTGCATGGAAAATGAAATTGTTGTTAATGATTGCAATAAACATGCTCAAACTTCTGAAAATACTATTTCTTATAAGCATGTTAATTTTTGTGGAATGCATAGACCTTGTGGAATTAATCAAATCGAAGATGAATATTGTATCTATCATAGGAATGAAAAAACTAGAACATGGTACAAGGCTCTAAGAGATCTTGGTGAAAAAGTTTGTGACCTCCATCCTTTTATTTGTGAACTTTGCTATGAAGTGGGTCATTTTAATTTTCAATGTTCAGGTCATGATAATAGCCTTTCGAATCCAATTACTGCAAATTTGTATTGTGATAACATGATCACTCCTAATCAACATGATGAACTTACATTATTTTTGGGGTGTGAAGAGTTATCAAGAAAAACTTCCTTGTTAGATATGAGTGATCTTGATATGAATAGTGTGTTGCATGGATGTTATCTCTATTGTGTTAATAATTGCCATGCTAACACCTACATACAAAATATTATAAAGGATGAGACTTTACCAAAGTATGACAGGACTAATATGTGTTTTGTTCTCATTAATGAAAGAGAGGAGTCCCCCAAGTTTCTTCCATTGTCTCTAATACTAAACCAGGTTATGTGGAGGAGCTTCCTTTCAAACCTCTCCCTCCTAAAGATAAAAAGAAGAGGGGAAAGAAGAAGAAGAAGAGGAGTAAAAGGAGAGAGGAAACGGTATCTTCTCCCAAACTTGTTGCTCCTGTTACAATTGATACTTATAATTCTGAATTCGATGATTCTGAACTTGATGATGAACCTATGCCTGTTACTTATATTAGTGATCATGATTGGGAAAATGAAACTACTTTTGATATTGAAAATCTTTGGGGTACCAATTCTGAAAATGATGATATTAATGATTGCCATACTATTAGTACTATCCATGTTTCTTCCAATGATGATATGAAAAGCTCTAAGCTTGGGGATGAGGTGTTTGAAAATCCTTTTGCTATTGCTGATTATATGCTTGATACATCTCCTTCTATTAAAAATAATGATATGTTTACGAATGAACACAGTTTGGAAGATGACTATTCTATTGCTTATGATGATACTATGCCTCCAGTCTTTGATAATTATTATAAAGAATACTATGACATAGGTTATAATTACAGTCATCCTCATGAAACTTGTCATAGTTATGGAGAGATTACCCAAAACCATCCCTTTAATATACAACTTGTCTATCATGTTCGAGTTCTTTATGATGATCCTGCCCCCATTGTTATTAATGAGAAGAACTTTTCTTATGTGGAAAATGAAGATACTTTTGTGCATATGGATCATGGTAAGAATGTTTCATGTGATGATTATATTGTGGATTTTATCAATGATGCTACTGAAAGTTTTTATGAGAGAGGGAGGCATGGATTCATATATCTCAATAATATCAAGTCTCCTCTCTTTTTTGAAATTTTTGAAGTTGCACTTGTTTTGTCTTTCTATGCTAGTAGCTTCATGCATCAATAATTTGTTTTCTTACAAGATTCCTTTGCATAGGAAGTGGGTTAGACTTAAATGTGTTTGGTATTTGCTTTTTGATGCTCTCTTATATTCAACTCTTATACATATGAGAGCATTATCAAAATCACTATGCCTAGCTAAAAGGCTTTAAAGAAAAGCGCTTATGGGAGACAACCCATGTTTTTATTTCTGTTATTTTTTTTTCTTTGAGTCAAGGAGTTTGTTACTTCTGTAGCAACTCCTTTGTATCTTTATTTTATGCATTGTTGTGCCAAGTAAAGTTCTTATTGAAAGTTGATGCAAGATTTGGATTTCTGCGCAGTAACAGATTTTTAGCTGTCACGAATTTGAGCTTTTCTCCTGTAGAAAATTAAAAATTCTGAAAAATCACGCATCTTCCTGAGATATGTACGCAACTTTCATTATTTTGGCCAGATCCATCTGAGCAACTTAAGTGCCTCGAAAAAATTCGTCTTCAGACTGTTCTGTTTTTGACAGATTCTGCCTTTTGTTTTGCATTCGCTCTTTTACGATGTTTGTGTGGATTTCTTTGCTCCACAAAGCATTGGTGGCTGTAGCTAATGTCCAGAAGCTTTGGGAATGATTGTATCATTACAGAATATGAGAATTTTTGATTATGCACTAACCCTCTAATGAGAACTGTCTTGAGTTTGGTGTGAAGGAAGTTTTCAAGGATCAAGCGAGAAGGGTGATATTATGTGATCAAGAAGAGTGAAAAGCCTAAGCTTGGGGATGCCCCCGTGGTTCATCCCAACCATATTCAAGAAGACTCAAGCGTCTAAGCTTGGGGATGCCCAAGGCATCCCCTTCTTCATCAACAACTTATCAGGTCATCTCTAGTGAAACTATATTTTAATTCTTTCACATCTTATGCGCTTTACTTGGAGCGTCTGTGTGCTTTTATTTTGTTTTTGTTTGAATAAATTCGGATCCTAGCAATCCTTGTGTGGGAGAGAGACACGCTCCGCTTTTTCATGTGAATACTCATGTTCTTCACTTATATTTGTTGAGTATTCTTAACTAGCTACTGCAGTGCTTTTAGCTCCTGTTTTTCATGCATCTCTTCGAGCTGTTAGCACTTGTTTATAAATACTCTCTTGCTGCATTATATTATCATTTGGAGAGTTTATGTTTAAATAAATTGATTGGTGTTTGTTTGGAAGAAAGAAAATGCTACATGTGTAGTTGGTATTGGAAAAGATATGCATTCTTGTAGATATTGTCTTGTTTTGTTTGATTTGACACTTTGCAATTGTTTTGAGCTCTCAAGTAGATCATGTTTAAGCTCTTGCATCATGTAGTTAAAGCCTAGTAGTGGAGAACTACCGTAGAGCTTGTTGAGACTTGGGATGCATATTTGTTCTCTCTAAGGTCTAGATATTTTCTGGTAAAATGTTTGAGCAACAAGGAAGACAGTGTAGAGTCTTATAATACTTGCAATATGTTTTTATGTGATTCTTGCTGTACCGGTTTATACTTGTGTTTGCTTCAAACAACCTTGCTAGCCTAAACTCTGTACTGAGAGGGAATGCTTCTCGTGCATCCAAAACTTGAGCCAAAACCCATGCCATTTGTGTCCACCATACCTACCTACTATGTGGTATTTCCTGCCATTCCAAGTAAATACTTCATGTGCTACCTTTAAACTATTCAAAACTTTATTACTCCTTATTTGTGTCAATGTTTTATAGCTCATGAGGAAGTATGTGGTGTTTTATCTTTCAATCTTGTCATTTACTTCTGACAGACTTTCACCAATGGACTAGTGGCATATACATCCGCTTATCCAATAATTTGCAAAAAGAGCTGGCAACGGGGTGCCCAGCCCCAATTAATTACAACTTTCATTAATAATTCTCTTCACATGTTTTGCCCTGATTTATCAGTAAGCAACTTAATTTGCAAATAGACACTCCTCCATGGTATGTGAATGTTGGAAGGCACCCGAGGATTCGGTTAGCCATGGCTTGTGTAAGCAAAAGGTTGGGAGGAGTGTCAACTATAAAGAAACTAAAATACATGTGTAAACAAAAGAGAAGAGGGATGATCTACCTTGCTGGTAGAGATAACGTCCTTCATGGGAGCCGCTCTTGAAAGTCTGGTTGACAAGGGGGTTAGAGTGCCCACTACCATTCGTTGACAACAACAAACACCTCTCAAATACTTATTTTGTGCTCTCTAT
The DNA here is from genome assembly GCA_947311845.1 of Poa pratensis. NCBI lineage: Eukaryota > Viridiplantae > Streptophyta > Magnoliopsida > Poales > Poaceae > Poa > Poa pratensis. The sequence continues at coordinate 21,179,715 of CAMZMU010000112.1, forward strand.
ATGCTTTCGAAAACTTAAAAAGCTCTAGCACATGATTTAATCCCTGCTTCCCTCTGCGAAGGGCCTATCTTTTACTTTATGTTGAGTCAGTTTACCTACTCCTTTCTATCTTAGAAGCAAACACTGTGTCAACTTTGTGTGCATTGATTCTTACATGTTTACTTATTGCACTTGTTATATTGCTTTATGTTGACAACTATCCATGAGATATACATGTTACAAGTTGAAAGCAATTGCTGAAACTTAATCATCCTTTGTGTTGCTTCAATGCCTTTTACTTTGAATCTATTGCTTTATGAGTTACCTCTTATGCAAAACTTTTTGATGCTTGTCTTGAAAGTACTATTCATGAAAAGTTTTTGCTTATATGATTCATTGTTTACTCTTTATCTATTTGTTAGCAAACTATAGACCATTGCTTTGAGTCACTTCATTCATGACATGAGCCTTGCAATATATTGATCAAGATTGTGTGAAAGCATGTCTCCTCAGAAATTATTTGTTGTTATCGTTTTACCTACTCGAGGACGAGTAGAACTAAGCTTGGGGATGCTTGATACGTCTCCAACGTATCTATAATTTCTGATGTTCCATGCTTATATTATACCAATTGCTACATGTTTTATATACACTTTATATCATTTTTATGCATTTTCGGGACTAACCTATTAACAAGATGCCACAGTGCCAGTTCCTGTTTTCTGCTGTTTTTGGTTCCAGAAAAGTTGTTCTGCGAATATTCTCGGAATTGCACGAAACAAAGACCGAAGTCCCTATTTTTCCAACACGTACACGGAGTCCGAAGGAGAGACGAAGGGGGCACCGAGGTGCCCAAACCACGTGCTCGCGCGGGATGAACAGTAACCGCGCCGACCTATGAGGTGGGCCCCTCGGGCCTCCACCGACGCTGCCCCTTCGCCTATATATTGCCTCAGACGCAAAACCCTAAAAACACAAGCCAATTTCCACGAAGAGTTCCGCAGCGCCGCCGCCATCGACGACAAGTTTCGGGGGACAGAATCTCTGTTCGGCACGCCGCCGGGACGGGGAATTGCCCCCGGAGTCATCTCCATCGACTCCACCGCCATCTTCATCGCCGCTGCTGACTCCCATGATGAGGAGGGAGTAGTTCTCCCCCGAGGCTGAGGGCTCTACCGGTAGCTATGTGGTTCATCTCTCTCTCCCATGGTGTGATCTTTATGTGATCATGAGCTTTGTAATCTAGTTGAATAAGTAGATGTTACTCTTTATCTATTATGCACTTTATAGGTTACTTTAATATGAACTCCGGTACTCTCCACGGTGTAAAGGTGACAGTGTGTGCACCGTGTGTGACTCCTTTATGACGTTGTGGCGTTTGTTTACTCCGGCTTGAGGTGTGCTTTTGTAGCCCTACACAATGAATGGTGTTTGTTATCCAACAAGAGAGTGTTTAAGAGTAGCTTTTACTTATTCAGTTATGAGATCATTGTTGAGAGTGTCCACTAGTGAAAGTATGATCCCTAGGCCTTGTTTCTAAGCATTGAAACACCGTTTACAATAAGTTCTGCTACATGTTTGCTTGCTGCCATTTTTATTCCAGATTGCAATTACCACTTATAATCATCCATATTACTTGTATTTCACTATCTCTTCGCCGAACTAGTGCACCTATACATCTGACAAGTGTATTGGGTGTGTTGGGGACACAAGAGACTTCTTGTATATTAATTGCAGGGTTGCTTAAGAGGGATATCTTTGACCTCTACCTCCCTGAGTTCGATAAACCTTGGGTGAATCACTTAAGGGAAACTTGCTGCTGTTCTACAAACCTCTGCTCTTGGAGGCCCAACACTGTCTACAAGAATAGAATCGTGCGTAGACATCACCGGGCCCCTCCCCACTGCCTCCACCTGCAAGGAGAAGAGGGAAATCGAGCCCCCACTTGACCTACTACCCGTTCCCCCACCTCACCTGCTCCCCGTTCCTCTCCTCCTCTTCCTCACCCCGAGCCGCCGTGGCCGCCGTGATGCACCGCCGCCTAGCCGCTGACTGAAGCTTCCCCGGGCAAATCCAAGGCCGCAGAAAGCTCCACCGCCACGTATTCTTCCTCTCCACCAGAGGAATCGAGCTGGGGCGACCGACATCGCCGTCCCCGTCCTTTATTCCACCGCCGTCGTCCGGCCACCGCAGCCCCACCGCCGGGCAATTCCTGCCACTGCCGTCCATCCCCAGCCTCCCCGAGCACACGCACGCACTCGTGGTGAGCACGCCTCCCCTCCAGGACCCTTCTCCCTCCCTCTCTCGCCGTGGCTCGCCGGCGTACCGCACGCAGCCGTGCGCGCCGTGCCGCTCGGATAATCCGAGGTCGAAGAGCGATCGGATTTTCCGATAAAGTGCAGTACGCGTTTTGTTTTGGTCCTTAGAAAATTCTTCCACCTCTCGGTAGCCTCGGATTTTCCGATTCTTGCTTAGTTCGGATAATCCGAGTGAAGGCAGTACCGATTTTTCTCAGTCCTTAGCCGATTTCTTCAACACACCAATCGATCGGATATTCCGATTTAAAAAGAAATCGGAAATTCCGAGTTATTACAGTACCAAAGTTTGTCCTGTTTACAAAATTTATTCCTTCTTCTATTTTGGTTTTAAATAGTGGTTTTGTGTTGGATTTAAGTATTAACCAGGACATGATTAAAAGAGGAATTTAAAATAATTCAAATCACTTATTTAATTTAGTAAATGATAAAAGTAATAACTTTTATCTGTGCATTCAAAAATTGGTGTTTTATACCAAATTGCTCCGAAAAGTATGGATTAACAAGTGGCAATCACATGCATGTTTACCTCATTTTAGAGCACAGGAAAACATTAAAACGAGGAGTAGCTATTTTTCCTCTCTTGCTAAATAATTATTATGCACCCCATGTAATTGTTAGATATTGTTCTAATAGCAAGTTCAGTGCATTCAAAGTGTCATATCATCATATGTTTGCGCATTGCATTTGTTAAACGTATGTGTGGTGATTGAATTGTTTTCTTCCGATGTTTTGTTTTCGTTAGATCAAGCAACCGGGGTTATTCCACAATACCCCGAGGATCCGTATTACCAGCACGCTGATCCAGGCAAGCGTAATCCCCCCTCTGAGCATATCTTATCCTATGTTTCCGCAAATATTTTCTCCACTATAATATTGCATGCGGTTCTAAATGTCAATTTTCCTGGATTAGAGTATCCTATAGTTGCATTCAGTTCCGATGCCAATACTTGTTTCCCTCCTATTATCCATAGGGTTGTATTGTTGGCCTGAGATACTAAACTATGCTATGTTGATGCTTAGCCATGCTTAGGCAAATGTTATCCGTCCGATGGATATTTCATGTTGGAAACATGTGTGAAATGTTCAGATGATGTGGGGAATTGTGGTAACAGGTAATAAGATGCTAAAAGGTGGGGATGAGAGGCCACTGTGGTTGTGGTGCGTTGTCTCGTTCTCGCCGCCTAGATGCGAGTTCTTTACCTCCCGAACCAAGACTGAGCGTGCAACCATGCGTGAGGCCTATGCATTCGCAGTGCAGGAACCCTCATAGACTAAATAACTCGAGCGGGGCTAGCCAGGGTCCTCTAGTTCGGGCTTTCATTTGCGCGTGCGTGATGATGGTGGTATGAACTGAGATGAGGATGGTGGTGTTAGGAAAATGAGTGGCCGTGGGGCGGGGTGTTGCAGGCACCTGGCAGTCCTGCCGCCACTGATGATCCTGAAAAGTCCTTAACGAGGGAGAAGTCGACACCGCTCCCACCCAGCCGGCTTTCCAAGGAAGAGAGCTAATGCGCAGGTAATGGGCCGGACGGTACGCGTGGCAAACATTGTACACCCCTGCAGGGTTAAATCTTTTCGAAAAGCCGTGTCCACGGTTAAGGACGACTTGGGAAAGGACGATAAGATCATAGAATAACTTTAACGGAATGATTAAAAACTGGGTACTAGAGGTACCACTTCAAGATTGCAAGGTGAGCTTCCTCGAGGGTGATTCGGGGAGGTGCCTTTGATGAACAGGTACAATGGTTGATGATGGTTGATGATGAGTAAGGTGATGAAAGAAAGAGTTACTCCTTACCTCTTTTGAAAATATTCTGATTAGTCGATGCCTTTGAGTTATGTTTTCATAAATAAAATCAGCTTTATGCAAAACAGCCATATAACTTTGAGAGCCTCATCGAGCTAAAGCTCTTTATATAATCTTGCGAGTTCGTCGAACTCAACGTCGTTTGTTTTGTTTCAGAGGAGGACTTCACCGACCTCGAAGGTAGGTTCTTTGTGGATGTCGACGAGTAGTCTGGGGTTCCCAGGTGGCAGCTTGAGACATCCTGGAACAGCTGGCGTTGTGATGTTTATCTGTAGGCCTCTTAGGCCATAATTTGGCTCTTGTTGTTTAGAACAACCTAATTTGCTTCCGCTTGATGTAATGTTGGGTCTGTGACCTCTGGTTGTCATTTGCTATCTTTCTCTATTATAAGAGTTGAACTATATGATTTGTGTCGTAGAGTCTGTGATGTGCCAATTGTTCCACAAGTCTTGATCTCTCTATTATGCTTTGATAGTGTGTCTGGCGGTATCGGATAACCGGGGACACAGTATCACTGTATAGCAGTCGGGTCGGGGCGCCACACTCTTCCTATAACTCGCACTGGTCACACCACCCTTTCTACTCCTAATCACTCTTTTTCTCTTAATAATGTCCTAGTAACACCTAACCTTGTAAAAAATCTTATTTCCGTCCGTAAGTTAACCACTGATAATCTTGTTTCTGTTGAGTTTGATCCTTTTGGTCTCTCTGTGAAGGACCTCCGCACCAAGAACGAGATCGTCAGGTGCAATAGTTCCGACGACCTCTATCCCTTCTGGTGGCCGCCTTCCGCTGCGCACGCCCTCTCCACCACCACGTCATCTTCAAATTTGTGGCATCGTCGCCTAGGACATCTCAGTAGTCAAGCTTTGTCGCACCTAGCAAGTGCTTTTTCATTTCCTTGTAATAAAAATTCTACCGATAATCAATTGTGTCATGCTTGCCAATTAGGAAAACATGTTCGTCTACCTTTTGATACATCTACTACTCAAACTAAGCGTCCTTTTCAGCTTATCCACTGTGATTTATGGACTTCACCTCTTGCTAGTGTGTCTGGTTACAAATATTACTTAGTTGTCCTAGATGATTTCACCCATTACCTTTGGACTTTTCCCTTGCGTGCAAAATCTGACACTTTCTCTACACTTAAACACTTCTTTGCCTACGTCTCTACCCAATTTAACACAACTATCCAATCTGTCCAAAGTGACAATGGTCGCGAATTTGACAATAAAACTGCTCACCTGTTTCTCCTTTCCCTCGGCGCCACCCTTCGAATGTCTTGCCCATACACCTCTTCCCAAAATGGTAAAGCCGAACATGTCATTCGCTCCACTAATAACATGGTGCGTTCCCTTCTGTTTCAAGCTAGCATGCCATCAACCTACTGGGTTGAAGCTCTTCACACTGCCACGTTCCTGTTCAACCTTCACCCTACCAAAACCCTCCAACACCGTACTCCTTACGAAGCTCTCCGTGGCCTCCCTCTACCTCTTGCGCACCTACGGGTTTTCGGCTGCCTTTGCTATCCTAACCTATCCGCTACAGCACAACACAAACTAGCTCCTCGCACAACCGCGTGTGTTTTTCTCGGGTACCCCTCTAACCATCGCGGCTATCGTTGCCTTGACCTCGCGACACATAAAATCATAATCTCTCGCCATGTCGTCTTTGACGAAAACACCTTCCCTTTCGCCCACCAATCCACTACACCCCCTACAGCCACCGATCTCTCCTTTCTTGATGATCATCCTATCATTCTGCCCTCCCAAACTACCCCACTTGCACCAATCCCGCAACCACCTATTCCACCCGAGCCAAACAACCCACCGACACCCGAACCCCATTCTCCTCCTCTCACACCTCAACCCACTCCTCCAGATTCGCTAGTGGCCTTGGCCCCCGTCGGCCCTCCCCTCGCCGACAACAATCACTCCATGCTTACTCGTGGAAAACGTGGCATGACTAAACCTATTGACCGTCTTAATCTTCTGGCTGATGTTCTTAGTCCGCTCCCAAAGAGCTACCGGGGTGCTCTCAAGGACCCTAATTGGCACTCCGCAATGATGGACGAATTCAGTGCACTGCAGACTAACCGGACATGGGATTTTGTTCCTCATCCGCCTGGCGCTAATGTCGTAACTGGCAAGTGGATTTTTCGGCATAAGCTTAAGCCGGATGGGTCTTTGGATCGCTACAAAGCCCGTTGGGTCCTCCGTGGCTTCACCCAGCGTGCAGGCGTTGATTATGGAGAAACTTTCAGCCCGGTTGTCAAACCGGCCACCGTTCGCACTGTCCTCTCACTTGCCGTCGCGCAAGATTGGCCGGTTCATCAGCTCAACATCAACAATGCTTTTCTACATGGTACTCTTGCCGAGACGGTCTACTGCGCACAGCCGTCGGGGTTTGTCGATGTCTCCCAGCCCGACCATGTTTGCCGGCTCAATAAGTCTCTCTATGGGCTTAAACAGGCACCACGTGCCTGGTACAGCCGTTTTGCCGACCACCTGCTGCGCCTTGGTTTTGTCAGCTCCCGCGCGGATCCCTCGCTCTTCATCTACAACAGCAACACAGAGATTGTTTACCTGCTATTGTACGTCGATGATATAGTCCTCACAGCCTCCTCTGCACAGCTTCTTCGGCGAACCATCACGGCTCTCGAGCGTGAGTTCTCCCTCAAGGACCTTGGTACATTGGACTATTTCCTCGAAGTCGCTGTTACACGGTCCTCGACTGGCATGTTCCTCTCTCAGCGGCAGTACATCATTGAGATCCTTGATCGCGCAGGAATGAGTGAGTGCAACCCATGCTCCACTCCCGTAGATACACAGTCCAAGCTCTCAGCTGCTGGTGCCACCGTCGTTGATCCGTCTGCCTATCGGAACCTGGTTGGTGCTCTCCAATACTTGTCTTTCACAAGACCAGACATCGCATATGCAGTGCAACAGGTCTGCTTGTACATGCATGACCCACGGGAACCGCATCTCAATGCGGTCAAACGGATTCTCCGGTACCTTCGCGGCACCGTCGACCATGGACTTCAGCTATATCGCTCGTCGCCGGCATCACTCACTGCATACACGGATGCTGACTGGGCTGGTTGCCCCGATACTCGCAAGTCCACCTCTGGTTATGGCGTGTTTCTTGGTGACAATTTGGTTTCCTGGTCTTCTAAACGTCAGCACACTGTCTCCCGCTCGAGTGCGGAAGCTGAATACAGGGGTGTTGCCAATGTTGTTGCTGAAGCATGCTGGTTACGCCAGCTCCTATCCGAACTCCATCGACCTCTTCAGAGAGCTACGGTGGTCTACTGCGACAACATATCTGCTGTCTACCTTTCGACCAATCCAGTCCAACATCAACGCACTAAGCATGTGGAGATTGACCTACACTTTGTTCGTGAGCGGGTTGCTTTTGGAGATGTCCGTGTTCTGCATGTTCCGACATCTTCCCAGTATGCTGATATCTTCACCAAGGGATTGCCTTCCACTGTGTTTACCGAGTTTCGCTCCAGCCTGAACGTCCGCGTTGCTCCCGCTCCGACTGCGGGGGGTGTTAGACGTGTACGTGTAGGACACGTCTACACAGCCGAAATCAAGGAGGTTTAGATTTGATTAGTTTATTTCCATAATTGTAATCTCTTTACTTGATTACCAAGTCATCTCCTTGTACTATATAATCCCATCACGGGATCCATATCAATCTAAGTGCAACAATTGCAATTGCCTTCATTTATCACTATTAATGCACCCCACAGAAAAGAGATGGGAGAAACGGTGTTTTGAAGTTTTTTCACAGGGATTGGAGGAGATGCACCAAGAGCTATCCAAGGATGGTGAAGACCATAAGCTTGGGGATGTGAAGACAACCCCACTGGACCTACACACTCTCGGTTTGCACACGTCCAACTTCTGTTTTTCGATCGAAACACTTTATCGCATAAACTTGGAGCGTCGTTTTTTGTTTTTGTTTGAGTCTTGAGAGACCACCACACTATCAATTATATATGAGAGAGCTACTGGAAATATGGGTTGAAATATGTTGGATGCTTTTATAAGATTGGGAAAAGGGATGTTTGACTTGATTTTTAATGATACATATAGTTGCATGATTCATGAGCTTGTTTATGAGTAATAGTTTGCAAATTCTTTTTGTAGAGCTATCACTTATTCATGTTTTGGTGCTGATTGTTATTTACTTGGTTTAACATGGATTAGTTAGTTCTATGGACACTCATGCATGCATCTAGATGGTCAACTTTCTCCCTTTTGCTAGCCCAAAAACTCCAACAAGCAAAAACTTGTTTCCAACACCTTCAACCAAAGTTATTCCAGTGAGTCCACCATATCTACCTATTGGCTTTATGCTATTCCGAGTATGTTTAACATGTTGTTTGTGTTATCTTACCTCTGAATGAAAATGTTTATGTTATTGATTGCAATGGAAAAAATTGGTTATATAGCTCTCACGAACTTGATGCACAATGTTCTTTTATTTGCATAATAAAACTTGACCCATTGTGATTAAGATTATGATGTTTGTGGCTTGATGAATGTTTTGGGTTGGAAGTTAGCCCATATGTGCTGTCACATGGCAAGCTTTCAACACGCTCTTCATCTCATTTAGTTGATATCATGTGCTTTTGTCTATGGATGCTTATCATGTTGAAATAAATGTGGAAATAGAGTGAGTTTAAATGAGTTTGTGTAAATGGTTAGAGAGACGCCTGGGCCGCTAATCTAAGCCATGCATCATTCATGGTGGAAATTTACTTACATACTATGGTGAACCTTCTGTGATACACCTTGCAATAAAAAACTATTCCAAATGGTAAATAAAAAGGGTGTTGAGATTGTTCATTTTGTTTGTTTGTTTGTCTTGTCATTTTGATATGGGCTTGTTCCATATCTTGGGACAAGAGGTACCCCAGTTGACGCTCTTGATGATACTATTATGCTTACAATGATATTTAATTGAACTTGCTTTGTTTCCCAAGTTGAGTAACACATGGTGTAAGTACTTGTATTCAAGGGGCATGAGACATTCAACCCATTCTTTATCAAGCACACTACTCATATTTGCTTTCACTTTAACTTAATCATTCAAGATGCTATGATAGGGGCAATGAGAGCTTGACACCAATGAATACCTTATTGCAATCATTAACTTAAGTAGAAGAGTTTGGAAGTTGGATGAAACTTATGCATGCTTTACCTCTACTCACATATACATCTTTCCAAAGTGTACACCTATCATATTCAGATTTTCATCTACACTCTATGACCATTGTAGGATGTTCTACTTATCATTATGCATACATGTGTTCCATATTACTTGCTACTATGTTACACTTTGTGAACTATCAATGAACATCCTTGTCTTGAATACTTGATATCACTTCATAAACTATTTGCATATTGCTACTCCTTTGAAGAATGAATCATTTGACTATATGTAGCAATAGTAATCATCTTTGATATTCATTGTTAAGTATTAAATTGCAAAGTCCATGTTAGTTTTATCATCTTCATACTCGAGGACGAGCATGGATTAAGCTTGGGGATGTTGATGCATGTAAAATGCATACATGAACTTTGCACTTTAATTGCTTATATTCCAATCATATTTGCATCATATAAGGGTTATATCAATGTTTTATAATGATTTTGGGAATACTTCATAGTTTTCCCATTTATTTGGAATTAACCCTGTTTTTCCAGAAAACGTCTTTTTTAGTGTTTCAGACTTTCCGGGAGCTTCGGGACTCCAAAAAGGGCAAGGTCAAAGAGCACGGTTCAGAATTTTCGAGACGAACGCAATGGGCTTAAATTGAAGACCAGAAGCCCAACAGGCTGGAAATGGGAGGGTCCCACGCGGCCTAAAGTACATGGCCGCGTGGGCCCAGCTCGTTTCCCCTCGGAGCTCCGTGGCCGTCGATCTTTCGTCCACCGACTCGTCTTGACCTAAAAACGCCTATAAAAAAGGTCCCCTGGCGTTTCGCGAAAGGAGGCGGCGGAGAAACACAGAACACGAAACAGAGAGTCAGAAGGCTGCCGCCGGAGAAGATCGGAGGGGGGAAACGCCGCCGGAATCACCTCCGGAGGGCTCCACCCCCTCCGGCGTGTTCATCATCAACATCTACAGCAAGAACTTCTTCACCATCATCACCATGATGGGGGAGTAGTCCACCCCTGGACTAGGGTTTGTGGTGGTAACTTTTGTATCTCTCCTCTCTCTTGAGCTTCACTAATTAGTACCGTATGAGCTGCTGAACATGATTACGGTCATCTATGTAATACCTTTGTGGTGAATATTGTGGTGTGAGATGATTTGTTATGCATTTACCGTTGTGTTGGAGCTTTTGTGATTTGTCATACTTTGAAGTATGATGTATGTGGGTACGGGATGGCCGATGTGACACGGCATAGGTATTGAGTGACACAGTACCGCCCAACATCCTTTATCTGGGGGTAAAAAGAAAGAGTATGATGTGGGAGTGAGAGAAACCACGCTAGCCTTACGAGGGGTGACCTAGCAACACAAATGAGTATTTCTTTCAACTATGTGTTTTAGGACATATAGCCGTCATAAAAAGCTACCATTAAAACATGACAATTGTGTGTACTTTATCTATAACATGATGATCACCGTAGATGAGAGAGAGAGAGGATTAAGTGAACCCATGAACCATGTCCATTGTTCCTATAAGAAACACACACTTGAGCTTGTCCTCTTGCTACATAGAGGATTGGGCTTTCTCTCTTTGAGAGCTTTCACTTGCTACTACCTTTGTCTTGTCCTCTTGCAAAGAAGAGGATTGGGACACTTTTACATCCATCAAACCAACCATCTTGTTCTCTAAACTTGTTTAGTGCATAATCAACTAAAACTTGTGACACTTTAGTTGTAGGGAATAGATAACTTTTCCTTCTTGCTCATACGGATCGATACCTTACTTCCACATCGAGAGGTGCTACAGTGATCCCTTGCTCTTGGGGGTTATCAGGTTCCCCAAGCGCCACAATGGTATCACTTTGAGGTGCGGTAGCACAATGCATTCCAAACGCCACAAAGGCATCACCTTATTATTTTGTAGCCTTCCTATAAAGAGAAGAGTCTTGATCCACTAAGAAGTGTCCTTGAAAGTGGCACACGACTCGTGAAAAATGTTTGGGATAATCTATAACTGGAGGCTCCCAAACTTGCATGAAGCTTTACATCACAATGATTGAACTTTGCAACGACACCAACCGTATATGCGACCAAACACCCAAAAGTAACAAATGACTCAACTTTCACTTCCATAAATCACCATGGAGAATTCAGACCGATGAAGCTAATGCGACAAGTGCTCAAGTCATTCACTCCAGAGTAACAATATTGTTGAGAAATACGAGAGTAGGAGGCCAACAAACTTCACCAATATCTAGATCCATGTTCCTCTCAAATAGAGGAGAGATTGATTGGTGAAATATTAGATGTAGACCTCTTCCCTCTTGTATTTAGAAAAATATGCCATTTTTAAATTAGTCTATATTGCTCAAGCACATAGTTAGTCCGCTAATCATATCATCATTAACATCAATACCACTTAAGGAGCGAAATGTCCTTTTAGAAGCCTCCCTCAAGACCGCCATCACGACACACATACCCCGTACTAGACCTGGCCTCCCTGAAATGCAAGCAAGGAGATGGACGCAAGAGTGCCAGATGTTGCGGACAAGCAACTAGGAGGAGCTTCGCTAAGACAGTCGACCGACATTGCTGTAATAGAAGACGACAATGGTCATGGCAGCGGTGGAAGGGAGCAGCGGCGGCCGGGCTAGGTCTTTCATCCGAGCCGTCCCGACGGAGCGATGTGGGACCCATTTTTTGATTTGTTATCATGGACTATTCTCTACGGAGATGAGTTTAGTGATGAGATTTGGCAATGAGTACACGGGGAACATCTTGAAGATTTGGCACCAATCCTAAACACCGATTACGCAAAAAAGAGAGATGTTGGAAGAAAAAATGAGTTATTTTTTAATCTTTTCTTAGCCCCGATTTTATCTCTCTATGTAACTTACGATATAGCATTATATCTAACAAAATTCTGCACATCGTAGATAACATATGTCTATATCTACACATTTTTTACTTCTACTAAAACTCTAAAAACACCATTTTCGAGGTATTTAAATACCGAGATCATCAGAACTCGGGATCCAAAACACCTCTCTCAATTGGTTCATGCTTAAAACATTTAGTGAAACATAGAGAACAATCGAAACTAGAGGAGTTGCTCTCACTCGTTGAGCGCTTGGTATGTGCTCAACAAAATACATACTTCCTCCGATCCGAAAAAAGAGTCGCAGCTCATATGTAGGCTTTGTACAGGTTCCGTTGATTTCTGGCGATAGTTTTACTGGATCGGAGGGAGTATATGTTGTTGCCATCATGTAGAAAAGCATTTTTTACGATGAAGATTGACTACATATATCTTGTATTTTATCCCGTTTGTAAAACGGAAAACAAATGCAAAATTTATTCATGGCGATGGCACGTTGTGATCCTGACCGTCGAAGATACGCATCGTACCCCTGCGGTCCTCTCTCGCAGTTTTGCAATCACTGATCGGATATCGCGCAACAACTACAAGCCGCGGCTGCCGAGCCGAACCCAAGCACGCAACCACCAGCTCCGGCACGCACGCACGTCGCACGCTCCGAGCCCATTGCCCATCTTCCCCACCCGGCCACCCCGCCCCCCTCCTCTCGCCCCCCTTCGTATCCAGATCGAACCGAGAAGACGCAGCCACCCACCGCCGCCCGCCCACGCCACCGCCGCCGCCCCGGAAGCGCCGCCCCGTACGAGGAGGCGAGGCGACAGAAGAGGGATCCGGCTCCGTTCCAAGAGATGGGAGTCCCGGCGTTCTACAGGTGGCTGGCGGACCGGTACCCCCAGACGGTCTCGGACGCGGAGGAGGAGGAGCCGGTGGAGGTCGAGCCCGGGGCCTTCGTCCCCGTCGACCCGCGCCGCCCCAACCCCAACGGCCTCGAGTTCGACAACCTCTACCTCGACATGAACGGCATCATCCACCCCTGCTTCCACCCCGAGAACCGCGTACGCCTCGATTCCCCCTCGACTCCGCTCCTCCCTTAAACTAAACCCCTGCTAAGCTCGCGTTACTTACTGTCGCCCTGCTGCTGTTAATTATGCTGTTGGTCTCACGGCTCTGTCCCCCCTGCAGCCCGCCCCGACCACCTACGACGAGGTCTTCAGGTCGATTTTTGATTACATCGACCACCTCTTCTGCCTCGTCCGCCCCAGGAAGATCCTCTACATGGCCATCGGTGAGCCGCTCGCTGCTTAGCTCCTTGCTTTCTGCCAATGCTGTCATATTGCTAAATCAGCTTCACCTGCTGAATTGCGCAGATGGTGTTGCGCCGAGGGCGAAGATGAACCAGCAGCGGTCCAGGCGGTTCCGGGCCGCGAAGGATGCTGCTGACGCGGTAAGGTTACTGCTGGGGGCATGGTGCCATTGTGGGTAGCTCGCTGTGTCTGTTCTCATGTTGTTGCTTTGTTCAGGCGGCCGAGGAGGAAATGATGAGGTTGCAATTTGAGGCGGAGGGGAGGGCTTTGGTCGAGAAGGAGAAGTCGGAAGCGATCGACTCCAATGTCATCACTCCCGGGACGCCCTTCATGTTTGTGCTCTCTTCGGCGCTGCAGTACTACATACAGTTGAGACTGAATCACTCCCCTGGGTGGCAGTCGGTCAAGGTGTTGATACTACTGCATGTTCGGTTAATTAATCAGCTGGTTTTGTGTTGTGTTTTGTTAAATGGGAACTGTACTGGGTGCATTTTGCTAGGTATTATTGTCTGACTCGAATGTTCCTGGCGAGGGAGAACACAAGATCATGTCGTATATCCGTCTGCAGCGCAATCTTCCAGGGTTTGACCCCAATACACGCCATGTCTTATATGGCCTTGTAAGTTTACTTGCAAATTTTCAAGTAGCTGTCATTTGTCCGCCCACCTTTTGACTCATTGATCACCATATTTTTCAGGATGCTGATTTGATCATGCTTTCTCTGGCAACTCATGAGGTCCACTTCTCGATTTTAAGAGAGGTAAATCCGTAACATTTCTTTGTTCAGAAGTGCACGCATGCATCTGACTCCGGCCATTCCTCAAAGTCAAATTTCACGTTCTTCATGGTAATTTAGGACTACTTCTGTAACTACAGAATTCAACTGACTTGACAGGTGATCACCATGCCAGGGAAACATGAAAATTGCTTTTTGTGTGGTCAAGCTGGGCATCTGGCTGCCGAATGCAGAGGTCCTGGTCCGGCTGGTAATGTCGTGGAGCGCCCTCCAATTCATAAGAAAAAGTACCAGGTACTCAGAAGCATGCCATCGTTTGCTCTACTATTTTTCATTTTTCTTGTCTGATTCATATCTTTTGGGGTATGCATCTGCCATGCAATTTGCAACTCCATATCTTCTACTGCTATTTATTCACCGTGTAACTATTGACCTGTCAACAGTTTCTCAACATTTGGGTGCTGCGTGAATACCTGGAGAAGGATTTGGAAATTGTAGACCCTCCCTTCAAGATAAACTTCGAACGCATCGTGGATGATTTTGTGTTTATCTGTTTCTTTGTTGGGAATGACTTTTTGCCTCACATGCCGACTTTGGAAATTCGAGAGGTCTGTTGATTTACAGACTTCCCTAATCCCTATATTTAATAGGTTTCATTTTGTCTCATTGGCTAATTTCTATGTAGCTACGGAGTGATTATTTTCCTATTGTACACTGTAGGGTGCTATTAATCTTCTGATGAGTATTTATAGAGCGGAGTTCAAACCAATGGGTGGTTACCTCACTGATGGGGGCGAGGTACAGTTTCTTTGTGCTCATATTCTCTTATGGTTGAAAGCAATACCATCGCATCACTTTGCTGTAGAAATTTCTTTAGGGAAACCAACTGAGAGAGGACATTCCTGCACATGTTTATCATATTGTAGCATTACTTTGTTAGTTACAATGTAAACACTGCTGAAGATGAATGATAACAGTCGTATCAACTAACTTGTAATGGTAGAATAAGGTGAACTAGAGATCATAGTAAACTTACTAAGGTGAATGCACTCTAGATTGATCCTGATTTCCTTACGTACTGTTTTTGAAGCATCATGTCTGAATTCTTTTTGGACTCACTCTTGAGCATGAATGCATAATCAACTGACTGCATCAAGCCCAATTTTGGTGACACATTAATAACAATTATCGCCACGGAGTACGGACCACAGCATCCCAACATGACAGCGTGCGCAGCAGTGCCAAATTGCCAATTGAATGTCTTATTTGTTTTTCAGACCAATAGCTGTTAGCTTAAATTTGTTATTTTTTTAATGATTAGCTGGCTAGATTGTCCATTAAGGGAGCCTTGTACCATTAGGTCGGCAAGCAAGAATATTGAGCTCTTACTCCTGACGTCATCCTTTTTCGCACTTTTAGTTCACTCTCTCCCTCCTGCACATTTGTTTCTCCTTGCTTGCATGCTGCATCTTCCCTTTTAGCACTGTGGCTCTAGAACATCGCAGTGAGAACTGGTGTTCCGGCGGAGGAGCGCTTGACCTCCGCATTGCTGGTGCCGCTTGAAGCTTGAGCGAGGAGAGGAGAAGTAGATGTGTTTGATTGCTTCCGAAATCCCCGCGCGCTCAAATTTTTCCTCCCACGCCCAAGTTTCCCGCGCATAATAAGACACTTGTCTAGGGCCTGTGTATCGTGCTTCAGCGCTCGCCTTTTCGAACATTTGGATTTTTATGGGGTTACATTCATCTTGTCGCACATTGACGCTAAAAACAGAATTATGTAGACTTCATAATGTAGCAACATAAATCTGTTATTGTTGTAGAAGCTACGAGGTTTTGGCTTACTGTGCTTGGCCAATATGTTTGTAACAGTCATTAGAGCTCCTCTTATTCAGCTTATCTGCCTTAATGTGTGAGGTGGTGGGATGTCTCCCCTGTAATCAGAACAAAATAAAATAAATAGATGTGCTTCACTTCAAGCCTGATATATTGGCTTGGTGGTATGAACCTATTGATTTTCCTCGTGATATGGGGCTGACATTTACAGTTGTCTCATATCATCACATTTTCTCCTTTTCCATGAAAGGTTTTATTGGAACGCGTGGAGCATTTCATTCAGGCTGTTGCTATCCACGAAGATCAAATTTTCCGGAAGCGTACACGTATTCAGAAGGTGTTTTCTAGCAATCTTCTTTACCTCTGAAATCTTATACACTGTTTATGCACGTAAATGTATAGAAGCTTATGTATGTCATTTCCTGCAATAACTATTTTATGATACAAATATATGTCTGGTATGAAGATGCTGATGTCCATTTTATGTTAATGACATCAAGTTACTTGATCCAGTTCTAAGATGTAATTATATGCTTTTGGTGCAATGTATTTGTATCCTTATGATGTGAGTCGGAACTCAGAGTTAAGTTGCATTGGAATAGTGAAAGTGGATTGCAATAGGCTGCTGCTTTTGATATACAATTCTTACTCGCTAGCACTTCATCCTGAACGCCTACACATGGAGTGCAGCTCAACCTCCATGTGAGCATACATTTAAAGACAGTTTGTTAACTTGCTTGATTTATGGTAACCTTAGTTTCAACAAATGAAAGAAATGTGCAAAAACATGTTGACTAAGTTTGTCCCGTTGCGATTATTATCCCAAATAACACAGGATTCTTATGATTGTTGTATTGCAGGCATACGATAACAATGAGGATAGACGTAGAGCACAGGGAGAGATCTCCGAGGATAATAAATATGTGGACATGGTTTGTTTCTCTTCTTGTAGTGGGAGAGTGGTAAACTGGTGTACTATTTATACAAATAGATGATATGAAATCAAGTCCGGACAATCTTTCCAAATGAACTTCTAGTTAGCACTTATCTCATTTGCAACCCCTATTAATACTTCAAATCTCCTTTTGGGTTTCTTTGACACACTTTGGACTTGTTAGCAAATGATATCTTGCATGATTTCATAGCACCATCGTCTGTCACTGTCAAGTGTTTCAAAGTGACTAGAAGTTTATGTGAAACAATGCCATCTGGTGATTGCTTTTCCTAGTCGGTACTGTAGGTTGTCTTTGTATGCTTCATTTCATAGGAGTAAAAGTAGTTCAGATTAGAACATCTTCGTAGCCCTAAAGTCTGAGAATAGGAGTATTTGGCAATTCACATATGCTTACAATCCAAAGGATCTGTTCATATGGTAATTTCTAGAGTTTTGGTTCTGTGCTGATGGTAAAAATAGGGAGTGTGGCAGTTTGTGTTATGTTACTTTTGCCTATCTTTTATTTTGCACTGATTGCCCTCCAGGTAAAATTAGGAGAGCCAGGATTCAAGGAAAGGTACTATGCTGAGAAGTTTAAAGAAGAGGCAGAAGCAAAACCAATTGATCAAGTTCAGAGAGATGTTGTAAGTCTTGCTTTTCAGTATTCACTATTAATTTTCTGAAGGCACTAGTTCTGAAACTAATCATGAAACAGTACCATATGCTATCAGGCCTAGTGTGCTTCTTTATTTTAATTTGAAACGTGGATAATTTGAAACGTGGAATATGACTGTACTCACATGCTAGAAAATGAGTGGTCCAGAGTAATGTTTTATTATCTACAGCAACACCATGAATGTGTAGCTCTCCATGATAGCAGCATAAAAATGGAATTTAACCATGATGCATTTCTTTAAGAGACATTATGGATGATTTTTGTGTTCAGCAGTATTCACACCACAATGTTGTCATTAAGATGCCATTGTTAATCTTCAAAACTAGCAACATTATTTTAAAACTCATGCTGTATTCACAATGGTGCCTGCCATATTTCTGAACAGATTAATTGAAGAATGGATCACACTTTCTTCTAGAATCAAACTAAAACTTGATATAAAGTGTTCCCAGATTGGGCTTTCAATAACTATGCATATAGGTTATAGGAGCCCGAAGTGATTTTTGACTTCTAAATCTACATGTAAAGACTATAGGCAAACTCTACAGATTTACATGACATAATCTTTGAGAAGTTGGTGCTAGATCAGTTGAAAATGTTCTGATCTGTTGTTTTCATGAGCTCAATTCATGTCATGTTAAAATTTACTAGCTTACCGTTCGAAGCAAATTTTGTAGAGTATGTAATACGTATTTCCCTCTACAATACATATTTTCAGGTTCAGAAATACGTGGAAGGTCTTTGCTGGGTTATGAGATACTACTATCAGGGTGTTTGTTCATGGCAGTGGTAGGTAATTATTGACCATCAGCTAAGAGGATGTATAAGTACTGTTCTTTCTGGGTAGCGAAAACATCACCTGATCTTTCCGCAAGCATTTTCACTAATCATGTCAATAGATCTTGTTAAAGATTCTCAACTCAATCATACTTGATGGACCTATTTTATGCTTGCGTTTTTCAGTTGTCTTATTATTTATAGCAACCCCATGATCATCATTCTAAATCTTACTAGAACCCATATGTTGCCATTTGTTGCACTATCATGCGCTGTAACCTGGTAATAAAACATTTAATTTTGTTCAACTGCCAACCATGAAATCCAAAGTGATACTTTGCGCTGATGTCAGGAACAACTTCTGTCGTCTAGCGCAACATTATGCTGCAGCTGTAGAATCCACATAGGAGGTAGTGAAGTGGACTTTTCCTAGAATTCAGGGTTGAAAATTGTACCTGTTTGAAATATTAAACCAGTTATGTTGTCTCCCCTGTCATATCCACATGCATAGCTGATCAGCTGGACGTAGGCACATAACAGTTATGCAGTCTGGTGAAAAAGCTCATAAGTAACCTTTTTGTTTGATATCAAGTATGAACTCCTGTTTTTACTTTTCTTAACACAGGTTCTATCCATACCATTATGCGCCTTTTGCATCTGACCTTAAAGGCTTGACTGAATTTGAGATAACATTTTTCTTGGGTCAACCTTTCAAGCCGTTTGATCAACTTATGGGAACACTGCCAGCTGCTAGGTTTGTCATTTCTCTGTGCTAACGAGTCTATCCATATACATATCATGAATGGTAAAATGAAAATCACCATATATCTTTCATTTTCTCTGTAGCAATAATGCATTGCCAAAACACTATGGGGATTTGATGGCTGATCCAAATTCCCCTTTGAAGGATTTCTATCCCAAAGGTACCAACACAAGATATCTCAACGATATAGAACTAAGGATATGGTGTATGCCCTTTTCCTGAGGACTCACCATGCATGGTTTGGTAGTTCATATTTATAAGCTCTTACTCTATACTATCTTCCTTTTGAAACTGCAGATTTTGAGATAGACATGAATGGGAAACGATTTGCGTGGCAGGTAATCAGTGAATGGATGGATCAATTTGCTTTAGGTTACTGATTAGTTGTTGCTTGAAGGTCGTTTCTGTTTTTTCCAGGGTATTGCAAAATTGCCTTTTATTGATGAAACACGGTTGCTTGCGGAGACCCATAAACTTGAAGAGTCATTAACAGTATGCAGATTCTACGATCCTTCTGTACCATTGCTCTAGGATCCTTCTGTACAATGCTCTAGGCTTTCTTATTATCTTTGACTTTTACTTCAGGGTCCTTTTCCATGAACGTACTAGTCTTGATTTTTTTTATTCAGTCGTTCAGAGTGCTTTGGTTGTTGCTGGCTTTTGCAGGACGAAGAGAGATTCAGGAATACGACAATGTTTGACATAATTTATGTGCGGGAAACTCATCCATTGGCTGCTCAGCTTGCCTTCCTGTATCAGATGTACTCTCAGCATTCAATAACAGATCCTTCCTATCTCATCCCTATTGACCCTGCTGCTAGGTTGGTATATATATACTAGATTGATCTGGATTGTCTATTTCTTGGTGATACTGTTGCCCTCCACAATTACTTACATTGTTCCTGTGTTGCCTCGTTTCAGTGGAGGAATGAATGGATTTCTTTGTTTATCTCAAAGAAATTGGTACAGCATCTCTGTAGGATCTCCAGTTAAGGGGTTCAATGGCATCACCCATAACAGAGTTTTGTAAGTACTGTAAGATGAAAAAGCATATTGTAAGCCCAAAGTCACCATCAATCAAATCTTTCTTAAGTTCTATATTGTTTTCCAGGAATGGTACCTATCTTAACCCTCAGTACCACAAACACGTCCCGGAGCCTCCACAGGGTGTCGTTATACCTCCAAAGGTATTTCCTTACCTTATCGCATTTATCTGGATAATCAAATGCTTATTGGGGATACTTAAACATTAGCATATTTATTTTTATTGCTATTGGAGATAATAATTTCTAGTTTGGCATTTTTAAGTTCTGCCCTCGGTGGGGGGAACTGTTGACTTGACTCAGCTAATAAGTGAAATTAATGCTGTGTTACTCTTAGTTCTCTTGGTGCTCTGCTGCCTCATCAGTTTCATTCTATTTGTTTTTTTTAATCTTGATTGTCTCGGAGATAAAATTTGACCATTATTTTTCTACAATACGATGATGTTTCCAAAAGTATTTCTTTTCGACCTATGATATTACCTTTATGCAGTCGTGAAATACTTTTGTATACTATATCATTTTTTTTTTGGAAAAAAGTCGACTTTATGCAAGCCACAGTACAGTGACCATGTGAAACCAGTATCCTATTCTTGTTTACTGGAAAAAAATATTGCCTATGTAATTATTTTGATTGGTTCACAGTTCATTCCCAGTTCAGATAAATGGTGTTTCTTATCATGAGATAAATTCATGGGCCAACATATCTTACCATTTTATAGATATTGAAACCATATGATTTCAATATCGTATTTTTGTTTACTGGAAAAAAGTGTATTGCTATGTAATTATTTTGATTGGTTAACCACAGTTCATTCCCAGTTCAAATAAATGGTGTTTCTTTTCATGAGATAAATTCATGGGCCAACTTAGTTTACCATTTTGTAGATATTGAAACCATATGATTTCAAACCTTTCCCCGTGCTGTGGCATGAAGATAATAGTCGTCGACAAACAAGAGACAGGTACAGTTACCATTTCATATGTTCTTACCAGAAACTGTTGATACCACCCTTGCATGAAATACTGTATATGATTACATGATATTCTACCAGAGGCAGGATTGATACAAATCTTTTTCATGGGAACAATATTTTACTGAGTAGCAGATTCTTCTTGAGTTGTAGCTTGGCTAATTGATAATTTTCTTTGCTCTCACTGTGAATCATTTGATGATTCCAGGCCTCAGGTGCATGGAGCTCTGTCAGGTTCTGTCTTAGGAGAGGCTGCACATCGTCTATTGAAAAACTCCCTGCAGATCAAATCTGGCAACTCTGCTGGGTTGCTTGATATGCCATACAGGGGCGGACCACATGGCCCTGGAAACAGACCAAGGCCCTCTGGATACGGACATGAGAGGGGTTTTGTGGATAACGCATACCCTCCACACATGTCCAGAAGCGCTCCAAATCCTCGGCCTCAGTTCTTTGGTGAAGCTCAAGCCAACAGACAGAATATGAGGATACTAGAACGGCCAAACACTCGAAGCCACGATGGTGGCATCCATTCAGGGATGTCAAAACTGACAATCCAAGACGGGCCAAGGATGCATCAAAATAACAGGATGCAGAATCCAGGATATATTCCAAATCAGCCTTATCCGAACCAGTATGCTGGGTTCCCACCTCAGCGACCCATGCAGAACGCCAATTTTGCACCGCATCGACCTGTCCCAAATGCAGGATTCCAACAGCAGCGGCCTGTCCAAAATGCCGGATTCCAGCAGCAGCGGCCTGTCCAAAATGCCGGATTCTCACAGCAGCGGCCTGTGCAAAATGCAGGATTCCCGCAGCAGCGGCCTGTTCAGAATGCAGGCTTCATGCACCAGCAGCCAGTAAATGGGGTTCCTCCACCATTACCTCCCAGTACCTGGATCGGCAAGCAACCAAGCGGAGGAGGTCAGAAGGGTACACCTGCCAAGCAGGATCCAAGGACGAATAGACAGCCTAAGCAGGATAACCCAAGGTCACAGCAGCAGCAGGCTGCCAAGATAGTGTACCGTGTCAAAGGTCAAGCTCCTAATGGCTTGCCAGAGTGACCATGAAGAATCCACAGCCCAAGTGACATACCGAGTTGCTGCAAAATGATGTGTCGTGTTCCATGCTGCAAAATGATGTGTCGTGTTCCATGTGGCACGGGCGTGCTGCTACCAGGATATTTATTCAACTCAACATACTCCTATTGAAAGCAGCCATAGGGGTTTGTTTCTCCGTGCCCCTGTTGATTCATATCCCGTTCCTGAACTGTGTTGTATCATGTCAAATGGAGTTGAACTGTAGATCATGTTGTACGTGGTTTAACTGTCGTATAACGTAGAGTGGATTTGGTACTATTTTAGAACAATGATTTAGATGAAGCCTTGATAGTTCTTAGGACAGAGTGAGCAGAGGGCAACCACTGCCATTTGTAAATCTCTAACCCAGAAACTGTTTTTGTGCTGAACAATTACCTTGGCTGGTGGTCTCCATGGACTGAACCATCACTCCTGTTGTGTCTTGTGACGAGTTCTGCTGGCTGGTGCTGGGTGTGACTTGCCTTTGATGATGAATAAATCTTGCCGTCTGTACGTGCGAGAGTTGTTTTATTCTATTTAGTTCAGCAAAACTCGCCAAGATTTAATTTACCACTGAACAAGGCCAACATGGAAACATGGCCGGCAGTGCCAACCAACAAAGGCATTTGTTGAGTTTTGAGCTGCAGACAGTCAGAGAGTGAAGACGGTGATTGCAGAGGGTGCCGAGTACCACCCGGCAAGGAGGACGATCTCAATACAGAAAAACTCAACCGAGACAAAATCATAGTCCCTCGGTTACTAAATATAAGATGTTTTAACATTTATCCATATTCACATGTGTATAAATGTATCTAGGCACGTTTTAGCACGTATATTCACTAATTTTAGTATACATCTAAATAATACGTGAAACACCTAAAACATCTTACATTTAAAATCGGAGAGAGTACAAATTACTAGCATATCCATAATTAGCTACTGATAGGTGTTTTTCAACCTAATACAGCCTGCATATTTCATTTTCTTCTATCCGGAGCAGACATGGCTGAATCAGCTCGCGTGCTCCTGAAAGGCGCGCGCACCCGACCACTCCTACTGTTCCACTCTGCATCTCACGCCACGCCTCCCATCCAGCCTTTTCTCCCTCCGATTCCACGCCCACTCCCCCATCTCCCGCTCTTCTCCCTGACAGATGGGCCCACCACAAGCCAGCCCCAGCTGCCGGCGACTGCCAAACGTAGATGTAGCAAAGCCCGACACGATCTCTCCCTCACACTTGTCGTCCCCGCCTTTATTCCCCCCACCATCCCCGTCGCTCTCCCCTCCCTCGCTTTCCCTTTCCCCATTCTCCACCCCCAGAAAACACCACTAGCTCAAGCTAGGGTTTCGTTCGCGAATCGAGAGGCGCCGCCTAGGGTTGCCACCGACGCAGCCCCCACCATGGCCGCCGCGGCGGCGGAGTCGGTGGCGGGCGCGGACGCGATCAGGGACGGCTTCGCGGAGCTGGAGCGGCAGCAGGAGCTGCTGGCCACCTGCACGCGGCTGTACCAGCAGCTCACGGACCACTTCGGCGCCCTCGACCGCGGCATCAAGTCCCACTCCGACTCGCTCCGCGCCAGGCGCCGCGTCGTCGAGCTCCGCGCCTCCCGCAGGCTCGACGCGCTCCGCCGCCGCGAGCTCTCCCTCGAAGGCTCCGTCTCGCTCGCGCTCTCCCGCCTCGAAACCCTCACCAACAAGCGGGGCCGGGACGGGGACGACGGCTCCCCACCGTCCGCCGACAGCGGCGTCGCCGAGGGCCTCGAGGCGCTCTGCGCCGGCATGGACTCCGCGGGCTTCCTCGCCTTCGTCGTCGAGCGCCGCAAGGAGGTGGACGCGCTCCGGGCCGAGCTGCCCGCCGCGCTCAAGCGCTGCGTCGATCCGGCCAGGTTCGCCATGGACGCGGTCTCCGAGGTGTTCCCCGTGGACCGGCGTGCCGTGCGGTCGCCTGCCGACCTCGCCTGGGCGTGCGTGCTCATACTGGAGGCCGTGGTGCCCGCGCTGGCCGATCCGGACCCGGAGATCGGGGCGGCGCGGCCGATGGTGCCCAGGGCGGCCCGCGAGAGGGCGCGGGGGATGGCGGAGGAGTGGAAGGAGGCCGCCGAGCGGAAGGGCGGGGTCGATGGCGCCAAGCCGCCGGATGCCCACGCGTTCCTTCAGCACGTCGCTACCTTTGCTGTGGCGGAGAAGGAGGACAGGGAGCTGTACAAGAGGATTGTTCTGAGCTTCTCCTGGCGCAGGCAGATGCCGCGCCTTGCTCTCGCGCTCGGCCTCGAGGATGAGATGGAAGGTAATTCGTTTGAGCTCTTTTCTCTGCAGATGTTCTCTAGACCAAAATACTGCTGAAAACGAACTAGTTCTTAGGAGATGCGGAGCATGATATTGTTTGAGCTGGCTAGATCCGGCGTTTAGTTGCCAGAACAAAGCTCATGAAATTGTGGATTAAATCAGTACAGTAGATTTGGATTCATTGAGCATGTTTTGTTGAACTGGTAACGGACAAGCCACAAATGGGCTGATGTGAATTGTGATGTACTGATGTTTGTGTTGACGTGGGGAATGCAATTCGCTTATGCATTGCTGTGATATACGTGTCCTCTACCTGGATAAATTGTCACTGTCCTAGACAAGTGCTAGGAAACGATGGGTCTTTCATGGTCAGTATGGCCAACACCATGGACCACTCTTGGCTATTGCAATTGGGTTAGTGGTGCCTCAGTGACTGTCATGTGGATGGGCCACTAAGTAGTATTCTCTGCATTTTCTCTGGATCATTATTAGGCTTATCCTTATAGTTATATGCAAGGCTCAAAAAGGTGCGCCTAGGCTCTAGGCGATAGCAAAACGCCTAGCGCTTAATCACGCATAATTGCGCATAGGCGTGTGCTCTGGTCAGAAAGCACAAGGCAATGGCAAAACGAATAATTACCGCCTAGCGCCTACTTGAACTATGGTTATATGATATCATTTCACTGTTGAATGAGCTTTATAAGCGTTAGTAGAATGTCATGTGGATTCTCTGGTTTTTTCATGCATGAGGTTTCAATTGCTTGAAATGTGCATCTTTTTTTCTATTTTGTAGTTACTAAATGATTAGTTTTTAGTCTCTTTTCGGATCAAATGATGGGTACCTTTTTAGTATACATTTTGCAAGAAAAGTAGAAAACTACTACAATCTCAGTTATTATGTATTTTCTTTTACTTTAGAAGATGTCATTATTGGGTTGGGTTGATAGTTTTGGTTGGCCTGATCGTGTCTGTATGCTGTTGGCGCTTTGTACCTTTGCTTTGCAGGTCATTCTTTTCTAGTGAATTTGTTAAGAATTAAGCTGTCTTATCTGACGTGAATCATGTTTGCAGATATCATTGAAGAACTTGTGACAAAGGGGCAACAACTTGATGCTGTGAACTTCGCATATGAGGCTGGTCTTCTGGAAAAATTCCCCCCAGTCCCTCTTTTGAAATCCTACCTGGAGGATTCTAAGAAGATATCCTGTAATTCAGACAACCTGAGCACTAGCAGTGGCCAATCTGGGGTAAGGTTTGTAGTAATATCAAAATAATCATTCTGAAGTCAGCGTCGCATGCCTGAAAATCTATAAGTAGTATGTCGGCAGGGCATTCTGAAAGATATGTATGCTTGCTTTGTGCATAGATGTTTGCTTGGTGCAGCTATACCAATTTACTCTGTTTGCTAGCTTGCACTGTATTTTAATTCTATGTGTTCGCTTTTGGCGAGGATTTTCTGCCCACTCTGTTTCTCTACCATATTGGGTTTAATATTACTTCTCCTGCAGGTCAATGCAAGTAAGAAGGAGCAATC
Organism: Poa pratensis; assembly: GCA_947311845.1. NCBI lineage: Eukaryota > Viridiplantae > Streptophyta > Magnoliopsida > Poales > Poaceae > Poa > Poa pratensis. The sequence goes on from CAMZMU010000112.1 coordinate 21,205,804, forward strand.
TGCGCTTCGGGCTGTTATAAATGTGTTGAAGACCACAAACTCGAAGCTGAGTTCCACTTGGAGGATCTTCGGAATCGACTGGAAGAATTGGATAAGGCCAAGACAGAGAAGAAAACGGCAGCATCAAGTTCCAGCGGCGGTAGCTCTGGTCCAGCTAGCAAGCGCATACGAGCAAGCAATGGAGGAGCAATGTCCCCTGCTAAGGCTGGTTGTCTAAGCGACAACACCGGTGCACCATCTTCGCCTGCCACCACCACCACATTCATTGGCTCTCCATCCTCCCATGCCTCCTACGGTACCGGATCTCCTTACTCTTATGATAGGCCAGCTGGACACACCTTCTACTGTGGCCAAAGCTCACTGCCAATGAGGGATCCATATGCATACCCACCTGTGGTGCCTAATGTCGGCATTGCAGTGTCATACCCACCACCTCCGATGACCTACCCTGTCTACGCTGGATACAACAGCGGCTTGGCAGCCTACGGCAACTCAATTGCCCCTCCCTTTCACCAGGCTTACTACCGTTAGAATCAGTCGAAAATGACCAAATGACGAGCACATGATGCTGGTGACGAGTCATCACAGTTGCCCTGTTTTGTAGCGACTGACTACAACGGTAGGTTGTTTGTCCTTAATAGTACATCACTACTAGATGCTGTTACTTCGTTCTGTCTGGTTATTAGGAGTCATGTCTACTTTCGCACTGAAAAACTGAATGTAAAGTATCGATGTCGTGTATGTGGACCTTGTGTTGTAATTCAGTTCAAAGCACTAAGCAACAAAAAAATCTGCATGTAATCCTCAAGCATTGACTATTAATATCTTATGTCGCTATAGTTGTGATGGGGCATTGGTTACTACTACTTCCCACACTGCTTATTGCTGGTAGTACATATGTGTACCTGTTATGATGCTGATGGTTGATTGGATTCAGTTATAGAAAAAATCGGTTCTAAAGATATTGAAGGGAAAACAGGTTTTTTTATTCCTGTAGTTTTAAGAAAACGTTCTCCAAAATCTCCTAAAAGGAAAGTACAGTTAAGCTGTTGAACGTGATCAAGGAGATCAGTTAATCAAGCTGTTTAACACCAAGGAAATCTGCTTTGGTGGTGTGGATGATGATTAACTTGCGCTCAGTACTGTCGTTGGTGTTCCATTGCCCCCCTTGCCTGTGATTCTGCCTAAAATTTCTTAGCGACTTGATGTTTACAATTTTCCCCTTGCCGATGCAGTACACGCACTCTACACACTGGTGAATTTCCCGTCGGTCAGTGTGACCCAAATCGACAATGTAAGCCCTCGACACAAACAAAACCTTTATCTGCCGTTGCTGCCTCGTTTCACCTCCCACAAAAAGGCACAGCGAAGCAATGAAACGGCGTCTCCTCGTGAAGGTAAATGAGTAAATGACATCAGATTTACGCCGACGCAAACATGTAGACCGAGACGCCTCTGTTCTCGTTTGACTGAATGTGAATCAAATGGATCTAGCTTCTCAAGTGCACCTCTGTATATATACAGGCAGCGAAGTCTTTCCTCTCGCCAATCTTCCAGTTCCATCCCGCTCCAAGCTACCAATCCCACCTGCAGAATGGCAGAGCATTGCAAGATTTTTGCTGCCCTTGTGTCTGAGGAAAGGTCATATGTGCTCAAGGTAGATGGATACTCGAGAGCCAAGGGTCTACTGAAACCCGGCAAGTGCGTGGTTTCTACTCCTTTCAGAGTTGGAGGTCATAGCTGGGCCGTGAGGTATTTCCCAAATGGTGCCACTAAGGATCATGCCAATTTCATATCTCTGTTTCTGCTTCTTAAATCTACCGGTGCCGAAGATGTGAAGGCGAAATTCACGATGAGTGTACTTGACAAGAATGGGGAACTGGTGCCTTCATTCAGCCGTAACTTCCTACATACCTTCTCGAGCGAAGAACTAGACTGGGGCCATAAGGAGTTCTTGAAGAAGGCTGATCTGGAGGGATCGGAGCATCTCATAGATGACTGTTTGACCATCAGGTGCGATGTCACCGTCGTGAAGGAGACCCAGAGCGAAGAAACAAGGGTTGATCAGCCTGTGGTGGTTCCTCCAAGTGACCTGCACCGACATCTCGGCGACCTCCTGAAGAACAAGGATGTAGCAGACTTGACCTTTCAAGTCGGTGGACAGCGGTTCTCTGCTCATAGGTGTGTCCTCGCTGCTCGGTCATCAGTCCTCAAGGCGGAAATCCTTGGCGCGATGAAGGAGAATTTATGTGCTCCTCGTATTCGAAAAAAAGAAAGAAAAGAGCGGTATTTATGTGCGAGTACCTTTTTTCTTTCTTTGCCAGTGCAATGTGCACTCCCGTTGGTCATTGTTAGTTTGTTACCTAAATGGATCGAGGTGCGAACAGGCCTCTGTTTTCTTTAGACTGCGTGTGAATCAAATGGATCTAACTTCTCAAGTGCACCTGTATATATGACGCATCGAAATTCTTTGACTCACAGATCTTCCATCCTGCTCCAAACTACCAAGCCCACCTTCAGAATGGCAGAGCGGTTTAAGATTTCTGCTGCCCTTGTGTCTGAGGAAAGGTCATATGTGCTCAAGGTAGATGGATACTCGAGAGCCAAGGCGCTACTGAAGAACGGCGCGTTCATGACTTCTACCCCGTTCACTGTTGGAGGTCGCACCTGGGCCGTGAGGTATTACCCAAACGGTGGCCGAAAGGATTATGCCAATTTCATATCTCTGTATCTACATCTTGAATCTGCCGATGCCGAAGATGTGAAGGCGAAATTCACGTTCAGTGTACTTGACAAGAATGAAGAACCAGCGGCTTCGTTCAGCCATACCCATCCTATACATACTTTCACAAGCAAATCACTAGGCTGGGGCTACCATGACTCAATCAACAGGGCTGATCTGGAGGCATCGAACCATCTGAGCGACGATTGTTTGACCATAAGGTGCGATCTCACTGTCATAAAGGAGATCCAGAGGGAAGAATCAAGGGTTCCTCCGAGCGACTTAAACCGGCATCTGGGTGACCTCCTGAAGAATAAGGATGCAGCAGACGTAATCTTTCAAGTCGGCGGACAAACATTCTCCGCCCATAGGTGTGTCCTTGCAGCTCGGTCATCCGTCTTCAAGGCGGAGCTCCTCGGGGCTATGAAGGAGAATTCCGGCAGTCCTATCGAGATCTGTGACATGGAACCTGATGTTTTCAACTCCTTGCTCCATTTCATATACACCGACTCACTTCCTCCTGCTCTCGAGAGTGCTAGCAACAAAGGTGGAGATGTGGTGATGGCTGGCCATCTACTCGTAGCAGCTGACAGGTACAACATCGGGAGGCTGAAGCTGATATGTGAGGAGAAATTGTGCGATCACATTAATTCTGAAATGGTTGCGCCCAGTTTGGTTTTGGCAGAGCAGCATGGTTTTCATAATCTCAAAGAAGCTTGTTTGAAATTTCTGGCTTCTCCGTCCAATTTGAAAGCGATGATGGCGACTGATGGTTTTGAGCATCTGAAATCGAGCTGCCCGTTTGTTCTCAAGGAGCTGATAGCCAGTATCCTACCGGCTGAACTGAAGGAAATAATCATGGCAGTTTGGTAGCAACGTGTATGGTGCCATTATCAGATATATCCTCCGAATATAATACTAATCGTTGTGCTACTGCTACATGTATGGTTGTGTTTATGGCTCAGAACTAAACTTGCTATTAATCTTTCAGTCATATAGTATGTCCATGCGAGTAGACTGTATTTTTCTTTCTTCCCAGAAAAAAGAGCACTGTTGAGACTGCCAATCTACCTTCGATCTCTTCTTGAAGTTGGCCTTCCTTCATCCGTTAGGGTTCCCATGATCAGAAGTCTTCTGTGAGGTCCTGGAGAAAGAACCAGTCTTTGCCAATGGCAACCAGGGTCCTGGAGTAATTTTTAGGTTGTTGAAAGTGATCACGAGAATCTTCTAGCTTATGTGGATAATTGATTAGTTCGGGCAGTACATGGCTGCGTTCATCTGGATGCCTGAGTTGTGCTGTCATTAGTGTTCCAATCCTTAAATAGTCTGTCAGTAAAGATGCTTCTGGATGGCTCAAACCATGTTTGGGCTTCCCATCGAGTAAACTGTTTGCAGTTTTTTCATGTTGCTGATTTTGTTCACAACAGAATCAATGTTTAAACGAGTAAATGACTGAATGTGAATCGAACGGACCTTTACTCCCCAAGACCCCAAATGCACCTCTATATAGGCCCGGGCCAGCTGCTAGCTATACGCCTACGCCTACATACTTGTAATATTCATTACAAAATCATAAAACATTAAAAAATGATTATACAAGATTTATTTATTCTGGAATTATATGGAAATTTTCCATAATTCGTTTTTAGTTAAAGATTATTATTTTAGTTGGGAAACATCCCCTAAGGATTTTAGTTCATTATATCAAATTTTAATCAAATTAAGTAGCGTAATACTCTTATATTTTCTTAATTTCAGGTAATTAGTTACCATATTCTGAATTACATATTCAGTTTCAAATATTTCTTTTATTGTCCGGTTGGAGATGCTCTCATCTCCATTAAGAGAGATTAGCCTGACATAGGTGAGCACTTGCATTGTAGTATGTGAGTTACATATGTCTGCCTTCTTATTAGGAAAGAAAACCAAATTTCACTGAAGTGCACACATTTGATCGACGAGCTCCTTACATGCGCTTCAAATGTGTCAGGTTACCATCATCTGTGATACCGAAAACGTAAGGTGGAAACTTAGGCCATTTCTAATCTACACTTTTAGCTCCATGTCAAACTTTTGGTTAACAAAATCTGTACCTACTAACCTACAACATGTCGGCCCAGTCGTCCTCTACTAGGGCTAACCCACACGGTGTTACAAGGACTTACAAGGAATCGCAGCCGGTTCTGGCGAGGGCCGTTTGACACCTATTGACTTTGGTGACGATTGAGATAGCAATATATTTATCCCTGGAGATCCCACTAAAGGCATAAGTGGTGACCTCAGCCTTTTCTTTGCTGGTGCGGTTGGAGGTCTTCTTTTCTCTGCTGAACATATAATTGCACAACTGATTATTTGGCACTATAATTTAAGAATTTGTAAGAATCTCACAAGCTAGCTACAGCAGCAGACGTTACAGAATTATCACTTATCAGCGCATAAGCTATACTACTGTTCAAGTTCAACACATACTTCCAATAATTAGCTATGTAAACACGAAGTAGCACAATAAAGTTCAGGCCTTTTCTTTGGTGGTACGGCTGATTATTTGGCCCAGAGTTCAGTACAACAATTTTAGATGAAGTAAAATAGCAAGCAACCAACTGAACTGTCTATTGCAATTATTTGGAACACAATTCTTCCAATTAACTTCAGTAAGATCAAATGCAACTAGTAGGCAGTAGCTCCAAAATGATGTTGTTCCAGTATCACACAACAAGATCACGCAGACTCAACCCAAACAAATATAGAACAGAAACCCTACATCCGAGCTCCCTAAAAATACCAAGTGCCACGGCTGCCACTCCTACACCATTGCTTCCCCACCTCTGAATTCCACAAACCAGCAGAGTATATTGCCAAAGCATCAGAGAAGTAACATATAAGCTCATCCTTTACCAAATTTTGTTTCACAAATCCAGTGAATTTTGTTTCACAATTTTTAGATTTCTAGACTGCAAGATAACTGCATCCAAACAGACTATATCTTCATGGCCATAATGAAAAGCCTCTTTCATGGAAAGATAGATTAAGGATTGCACTGAAAACTACTCTCAGGTGAAATTCACCCTGTCTCTTAGCAGAAGATAAAAATGGGACAGGTCACATTTTCATGAGAGCAGATTGTACTTAACAGGCATGGCTAGGGTATGAGAAATGCAGTGTAAGCACGTATGAAGAATAACTATCAGGCTAACAGCCAATTCAAACATCCATTGTCTGTTAGTTGCATGACCTGACAATACAATGAAACATAGAAGAAACAATTCCTATTCGCTGGAAAGAACCAGATAAAGGAAACAGTACTAGCCCAATTGGTCAATGCCGTGGCACCAATTCTAGGTCCTCCGTCCAACCCAATCTACGCAGACACGGAAATGGGGGGAAACAGCACGAGCACGACCTGGAAACCTAATATCAAGAAGAACTAGAGCAGACTGCAATCAACTAATATCAAGAAAGGATCAGAAAATTGGGGGAATGTGTGGTTACCTTCAGAGGTTGCGACACGGGCATGGGCGGGGGGCGGAGAAGGAGCAGTAACGGCGATTGGCGGCGAGGAAATCGGCGGAGAAACTCCAGTATGAACGGCATGGTCGGGGACTGGAGGTGCTGGCGCAGTGGCGAGTGGCGGCGAAGGACGGCGAGTGGCGACGAGTGACGGCGAGGGACGGACAGGGGCATGGGCTCTGCCGTCGACCCCAGCATCTCCGCCTGGAGACCCATCGCCGCCATCGGGAGGAGGTCGGCAAGCCCGCGGCCGCCGGTGACGGTGGCGGCGAGGATCTCCAACTCTCCCTGCTACGATTCGTTTGCTCCTCTCGTCGTGGCGATGCAGGTCTGCGGCTGTGTGGCAGGTCGCGAGATCGGCCCGCTTCGGCCCGCTAGGATTCACGCGGGTGGCCCGCCAGGCACTTTGCGGGCTCACTTTGCGGGGCGGTGTCGCGGCGCTGCGGGAGGCCCGCGCCACTTGAAACCTGACCCACACCTACACATATACTAGTTGAATTTGGCGTCACGGCACGCCCTTGATGCCATTTTTTGGAAGGCATTTTTGTTTGGAATTTCCGAATTTGAATTTCGGCAATCTGGCACGTAATGTTAGCATTTTTTGCGTGTAGTTATGTTGCTCTGTTTTCATATTTTTTTGGATGAGTATGTTTGAATAGAAAATTCTTGTTGAATTAATATATTTGTGTTTTTTTTTGTTTGTGGATTTTGAAGGCATTTGAATGTTTTAAATACTTTTTTTCTTGTAATTTGGTCACATTCAATAAGTGGTCAATTCAGCATTTAGTAATGTTATAGAATTATCTAAATACCGTAAAACAATACGTCTATAGTGTTATAAATTTTGTTAAGCATGCTCTATTTAGAATTTGATTTGTAGTTTCAATATACTTGTCTGGGATTTTTTTAACAGTTGTTTCCTAATATTTACATTTGTGGTACTTTTATGGTAATATTTTTGAACCCATGATATAAATGGGTATTTGTATTTTTTTTTTTGCGATCGTTTTGATGAATCTTTTATCTTTTATAGATCTTGGGAAAAAATATTCGTTGAAATTAAATATGAACATGTCTTATATTCTATCATTTAGTAGACCCCATCCGGAATGTTGTGATTTGAAATGCTAAAATTCTTCGTAATTTTGTCGTTCGGAGTAATTTCATTTTTTTAAAGCAAATTTAAATGTTCAAGTGTGTTTGTAGTTCGACATAGATTTATTTTGTTTAAACAAAACCTGGAATATATCATATTTCTTTTATCTTTTGTAGATCATGGAAAAAAGAGTTGCTGAAATTTAATATAAACAGGTCTCTTCGTAATTTTGTCGTTCGGAGTAACTCTAAATTTTCTTTTTATAGCAAATTTAAATGGTCAAGTGTGTTTGTAGTTAGACATCGATATTTAATTAATCTATTTAATCAGGAGATATATAGTATATAAGTATTTTGTAAATTCAAATTCATTTATTTAGAAGGAATGCATTTAGGTTTTGTCGAAATGTTTGGTAAGTTGAAATGTTGGAAAATGTTTGTATATTGTCGCAACTCGTGTAGTTGAAATGTAAATACTGTAAATAGATTAATTGTCAATAAAATTGTAAGTTTAGTGGCAGTGGGAAAGGGCGGAGAAAAAGATAAGATAATAGGAAAAATAAAAGCACGTGAAGGAAATAAGCAATTCGTCGTTTCGAGCATGTTCAGATATGTAGTAAATTTGAAATGTTGAATATATTTGAAAGCACGTGAAGGAAATAAGCAATTCGTCGTTTCGAGCATGTTCAGGTATGTAGTAAATTTGAAATGTTGAATATATTTGTAGTATGCGATAAATATTTATTTGAACTCGGGAGAATGCAATTTGCGAGATATATTTTAGAGTGTCTCCAATTCCTCAGCAATTCGAAATTGTAAAGTGTGTTGCACTCGTGTAGTTCAAATGTGAAATTTATAATTAGACCAATTATTAATAAATTTTGTAAGGGTGGGGACAGTGGGAGATGACGAAGAAAAAGCTAAAATAATAGGGAAAATGAAAACACATAAAGAAATAAGCAGTGTGTCATTTTGAGTGTTTTCAGATGTTTAGCAAATTGGAATGGTTGGATATATTTGTAATATACCATAAATATTTATTTGAATTCTATAACGCGCTCTTGCTGAGAATATTTTGTGTTAGTTTGTATTTTTTGTTGGTTGCGTTATATATATTGTGAGGAAAGGTTATAGTTATAATTTGTATAATGTACTTAGATTAAATTCAATTTGAAATCAGTGCGTAATTAGAGGGAATGGTTTGCATTTTGTCGGAATATTCATGTAATCAGGTATTCTCTTAAATGTGAGTACATAATTAGGTAGATTTAAATTTTATTACTTCTTGATAGGTAGTACATAATTATGGGGATTGCCCTGTTCATCGGAATTCGGGGGAAAATCGTTTTAAAATAGAGATTGCTTAAATTTTGAAATTGCTGCAATTGGGGAAAAATCTGCGATTTTTAAAAATGTTTATATATTAAAAATTATTGAAAGTGGGAAACGTTACATGCCACGGTCATAAAATCATGGGGATAATAAATTTCCAATTAATTTTTTTTCCTATTTCGTCATAAATATTCATTTTAACTCCGTAGTTAGAAAATGCATGGTATGAGTATTTATTAAATTGAAATACATGTAATATGAGGAAGTGCATTTGGATGCTTTTTCCAATATTAAGCAATTTGGAATATTGGAGGTTGTTTGTATTCTGCCAAAAAATAGTTGACATTTAATTTTATGAGCATGTTGATATATTTTAGAGTGTGTTAAATTCTTAAGCAAATTGGAATGTGCAAAAAAACCTATGTATTTTGAGGAAGTGCATTTGGATGTTTTCCAAATATTAAGCAACTTGAAATGTTTGAATATGTTTGTATGTTGACTCAAATAGTTACAATTAGGGGAAATGAATTTTCATTCTCTCGAAATATTCATGTAGCGGGAACAATTTTTTTTAATTGTAAGTACGTAATTAGAGAGATTTAAGTGACATTACTTGCAAATATGTTAGGTAAGTAAATGTGTTTGTATTTTATGGAAATATTCATCTAATCAACCTTTTTTTTTTAAATGCAAGTACATAATTAGAGAGATTTAAGTTGCATTACTTGCAAATATGTTAGGTAAATTTAAATGGTCAAATATGGTTCCATTCTGACATAATTTTCATATGAACCACCGTAATTAGAGAAAATATATTACGGTTATGTCTAAATATTATGTTTCTATTTCGCTGTAAATATGTGATTTAGTTCCTTGGTTAGAGGAATATATTGTGTTAACATCTTTTAAGTCGAGTCCATCTTTAGATGAAATAAATTTTTTGATTTCTTGAGGCGTGAATGGAATGAAGCATTATTAAAATTTGACTACATAATTAGAGAGAGTTAAGTTCAAGTTGAGCATTTATTAAATTGAATTGCATAATTGAAGTGAGTTTAGCTATGTTGTTTGTAAATATTAACTTATTCGAATTGGTATGATATGTCTATATTTTGTGTTAGATATTTAATTTAGCTCAATAATCATAGGAAATAAATTTTAAGCATTAATTAAAAGCAATTTAAAATCAAGCCACAATTAGAGGAAGTAATTTTTCATTTTCTCGAAATATTCATGTAGTGGAAACAATTTTTTTTTGGAATGTCATGTCATTTCTAAATATTAACTTATTCGACTTGGTATGATATGTCCGTGTTTTGTGTTAAATAATTAATTTAGCTCAATAATCGTAGGAAAAAAATATTGTTTGAGCATTTATTAGATTCAATGTAAAACCAAGTCATAATTAGAGGAAATGAGTTTGCATTTTTTCTCGAAATATTAGTCTTATTAAACATTTTTTTAAATGCAGTGTCTACTATAATTTTTACAAATTTGTATAATTTGGTCTCAATTGATTTCGAAATATTGAGAAGTTTGGAAATGAGATTGCATTTTATCGAAGTATTCATCTAATTAAACATTTTTTTAAATGCAGTGTCTATCATAATTTTTACAAATTTGTAGAATTTGGTCTCAATTGATTTTGATTTTTTGAGAAGTTTCAACAGTTTTGAAAAATAGAAAAGCAAAAAGAAAAAGAAGGGAAAAAAAAGAGGCCGACCCGGCGGCCCAGCCCAACAGCCGGCCCGTCTGGCCAGCCCAGGCCCACTGCGACGTCGCGCTGACGTCGGCAGTGGCCGGAGCTGCCGCGACAACGACGAGCTCGGCGCCGCCGCGTCGGAGCGACCTAGGAGTCGGGAGTGAGCGCATCGGACGCAGCGCGATGCGGACGACCCGCAGGTGGCGGCGCGGCCGCAGATCGTGGCCGGAGCGTCGCCGGCGAGCACGGACACGGCGGCGGATGCCGACGGATGGCGGCGATGATTGCGACGCGATGCGGCCGTCCCAGCACGCGTCCGTCGGCGGAGATGGAGAGCGCGCGACGGCGCACCGCGCCGTGTCCCTCGATTTGTCCGCGGAGACGTGCTGCGGCAGCGGGCCGCGTCAGCGTCCGCGGCGAGCTCCGCGCCGCTCGCGAGAGAGAAGAGGAGGAGGGGGCGGTTCGTGGCTTTTTTACAGAAAAGAACCCGAAGTTTCACGTAATTGCAAAAAGGTCCCTCGCGGCGGTTTTTCTGTGAAGGACGTGGAATTTTCGGGCCCCGTGTGTTTCTCTGCAAAAAACGTCAGCGCGTTGTGCGGATGACATGTGGGACCACCGTGCACTGTAGAACAATGTAGATTTTCTACGGTGCTTACCGTAGATGCTACAGTAACGCGGGGCGCGGAGAGGCCGCCGTTTTGCTCAGCTTTTATACACTCGCTAAGTTAAGTCAAATCATCGTACGTAGATACACATGGATGACAAGGCAAGCCCAAAACAAGCATGGTGATACGCATGCATCAAAAATGGTTTCATCGTGTGGCTTAGCCTCACTTCTCCTCGATTTTCTCCTGAAAATGATTGTCGCCGCTACTGATCGAGTGATCGGGGGAGACTCCACACATAATCTGATTATAAGACAACGGGCTAATATTTCACCCAATGGGCTATGGCCCATGTTTGTACCAGCCGAAATGGCCCATGTGGCAGTATCGTATCATGTCGTGTCGTGTCGTGTCGCCACCTCGGCCCACCTCTTTCTCTCCCAGTTCCTCTGTCTCTCGACTCGTCCCTGCTTCTCACGCACGAGCTCCGGCACGAGCGCCGCCGCCGCTCCCGACCGGCCGCCCTCTCGCTCCGGCACCGCTACTCCATGCCGCTGCTCCGCCGCACTCCCCTCCACCTACTCCATCGCAAGTTCGGCTCTTTCGTCTCCCGCATCGACCCCGACGTCAAACCCTAAACCTACCTCGTCTCCACCGCTCGCCGGCCTCCTCCAGACCCGTGTGCTGGCGCTGCTCCGGCTTGATCTCCTACTCAAAATCCTCATCACCACCACCTCTGCTGTCTCCTTTCCCCGCGCGGTCGCCTCTAGTCGCACCCGCACGTTTCAACTCCAGTTGTTCCTCTGACCCGTCTTTCTTGGTCACCTCCCGGTCTCCATTGATGCTCAGCTTCCTGTTGATGGTGTTCTGGTGGTGCTGGTAGTCTATTACGTGGTGGTGTGGTGCCGGGGCTGCTGTTGTCCATGGTCTTCGTCGACTAGCTCTACTCTGGCTCTGGCGGGACGGCACATCAAAATTCTTGAGTCCCAGATCTTCCATCCTGCTCCAAGGTACAAAGCCCACCTCCAGAATGGCAGAGCATTGCAAGATTTCTGCTGCCCTTGTGTCTGAGGAAAGGTCATATGTGCTCAAGGTAGATGGTTACTCGAGAACAAAGGGGCTAATCAAGACCGGCGAGCGCGTGGTTTCTACACCTTTCAGTGTCGGAGGTCACAGCTGGGTTGTGTGGTATTACCCTAACGGTTACAGTAAGGATTATGCCAATTTCATATCTCTGTATCTGCTTCTTAATTCTACCGATGCCGAGGATGTGAAAACGAAATTCACGTTCAGTGTACTCGACAAGAATGGAGTACCTGTGCCTTCATTCAGCCGTACTGTCACTATGCATACCTTCTCAAGGAAAGCTTTAGGCTCGGGCCATCATGAGTCCATCAAGAGGGCTGAACTGGAGGGATCTGAGCATTTGGTAGACGACTGTTTGACCATCAGGTGCGATGTCACCATCACGAAGGATATCCACAGCGAAGAAACAAGGGTTCCTCAAAGCGACTTAAATCAGCATCTTGGTAACCTCCTGAAGAACAAAGATGCAGCCGATGTAAACTTCCAAGTCGGTGGACAGATATTCTCCGCTCATAGGTGTGTCCTCGCCGCTCGGTCACCCGTCTTCAAGGCTGAGCTCCTCGGCGCCATGAAGGAGAACCCCGGCAGTCCTATCGAGATCTGTGACATGGAAGCTGATGTATTCAACTCCTTGCTCCACTTCATATACACCGACACACTTCCTCCTGCGCCTGAGAGCAACAAAGGTGCTGAAGCACGTGGAGATGTGGTGATGGCTGGTCATCTGCTCGTAGCCGCCGACAGATACAATATCGCGAGGCTGAAGCTGATATGCGAGGAGAAATTGTGCAATCACATTGATTCCGACATGGTGGCGAACAGTTTGGCTTTGGCCGAGCAGCATGGTTTCTCTGATCTCAAAGAAGCTTGTTTGAAATTCCTGGCTTCTCCTTCCAATCTGGAGGCGATGATGGCGACCGATGGTTTTGAGCATCTGAAATCCAGCTGCCCGTCTGTTCTCAAGGAGCTGATAACCAGAAACCTGCCGGCTGAACTGAAGGCGGTGAAGGATCTTGTCATGGCAATTTAGTAGTAATCCGTATGGTGCCATTATCATATATATCATCTGAATTTAGAACTAATAGTTGCGCTACTTCTCCATGTATGGTTGCATTGTTCAGAACAAAACATGCTATATTATTGATCTTTCAGATATATATGTCCATGTGTTATCTTAAAAAATATATGTCCATGCGAGTAGAATGGGTACTTTTTTCTTGCCAGAAAAAAGAGCACTGTTGAGACTGCCAATCTATCTTCGATCTCTTGAAGTTGCCCTTCCTTCATCTGGTGAGGGTTCTCATGATCAGAAGTCTTATATGAGCTCCCTGGAGAAAGAACCAGTGCTGGCAGCCAGGGTCCCTGGAGTACTTTGTTAGAGCATCTCTAGCAGTACCCGCAAAACGGCAACCTGCAAAACAATTTTAGGGGTCGGGTTTTGCGTGTTCTTGCGCGAGAAATGGGGCCACGAAGAACAGAGCCCGCAAACGAAACTGCAAATCTGAAATTCAACATCCAAATTTTCGCGGGAACAAAGTTCAGTTCATACTAGATAGATGTTCTTCGCTACAGATAGATTTCAACGTTGTATCTACACAAAATGCAAACCCTAGAACTACACGTCGCCGCCGAAACCCTAGAACTACACAAAATTTGCTCCTCACCGGAGCCACGGGCGCGGCGGCGACGCAGCGGTGGAGGATCTTCACTCCTCGTCGGAGACGAGGTCGATGACGGGCGGGAGCTGGCTGATGATCAGCGTCTGCTCCATGAGGACGTCGTCGAGCACCTCGTCGCGCTTGATCTTGGCGGCGAACTCCACCGCCTCGTGCTGGGACCGCAGCACCGTCGCCGCCAGCGTGCGCTCGAGGTGCTCGTCGGGGATGAAGTCCTCCGGCCCGATCGTGACGCCGTAGTGCTCGGGGGCGTAGCCCTCCGGCGGAGGAGCACCCGGCGCGACGGAAGAGCTGCTGGCGCCAGGAGCACCCGGCGCGGCGGAAGAGCTGCTGGCGCCCGCGGAGGAGCTGCTGGCGCCGCGAAGGAACTTCTTGCGACGGCGCCGGTCGATCTCCCGCTCCCGCTCCCTCCGGATCCGGTCAAACTCCGGCAAGTCGCAGCGCACCGACCCGCCGTGGCTGTACTTCCGTGCGCCGTCGCTGCGGACGATCTGCGCGCGCTTCGCGTCGGAGTAGTCTCCGCCGAAACGGTCGTCGCCGGGGAGCGGCGCCTCTGGTTCCCGCTTCGGCGCCATGGCTCGGCGTCGCCGGATCTGTTGACGGGGACGCGAGATTTCTCGTCGGAGACGGCGGAGCGCACGGCGGATTGTTCGCCGGAGGAGGTGCGGGATTGGGGATCGCAATCCGCAAATGCGGTGGGAAGCCAAATAAATAGGGGCACGCGGTGCGGATTCACGGGCCACCGCAAAACGTTTGCGGGCCGACACAAATATGCAGACGCTGGTCTGGCCCAAAAATTGCCCCAAACCCGCAAAGTTGCCGGAATTTTGCGAGTTCGGCCGTTTTGCGGGTACCGCTAGAGATGCTCTTAGTAGGCTGTTGAAAGTGATCACGAGAATCTACTTGGCTATGTGGATGATGATTAGTTCGGGCAGTTCATTTCTATGTTCATCTGGATGCGTGAGTTGTATGAAGATGCTTCTGGATGGCGCCTTACATACCATGTTTATTCTTTTTATCCGAGTAACCTGTTTGCACTTTTTTTTTCATACTTGCTGATTTTGTTCACGACAAGAATCAATGTCTAAACGAGTAAATACAGCTAATTTGAGCCGACACAAACATATTGCGAACATCCTTCTGTTTTTTTTTACTTTTTTTTAGAAGTGTTTTTTTTTGACTGAACGTGAAACGAACGTATCTTTAGTCCCCAAGACCCCTCTATTAGGCCCGGCCTTGGGTTCGGGCCTGGCAAGGCCATTTTTTTTTTGACAGAGCAAGATGATTGGTTTGCTAAGGGCACGTTTGGTAGCCTGCAGCCAGCCGGGCCAGGCCCGCTGGCTGCAGAAACAGGCTGCCTGCAGCCCAAAACTTGCATAGCGCGCTTCTTAAAGCACCCTCGGGCCAGGCCCAGTGGGAACGGCCGAATCGGCCGTTTCTAGGGAGCCATGCCCGTTCCTCTTCTCTCTCTTCTCCTCTCGTGCAGATTCCCCATCCCGCCTGCAGCTGCGGCGCTCGATTGGAGATGGCGGGAGCTCGCGTGGTGCAGCCGAAAACTCGGCGGGAGAGTTTGCGTCACCTCCCGCGCAAAACCCTCCCCTATATACACCCTCTACTCTCACCGCTGGTCGGAGTCCACCATTTTCATCAGTTCGAGGTCTTCGGTCGGAGTCGGAGCTCGCAGGTAAGCGGCGGCGACAGTCTTCATCGGCAGGCAGTAGCGGAGCGGCGGCGGCACCCTCGTCGGCACGGAGTGACCTCGTCTTCGTTCGTCCGCATCCATGGCTGTAAGTTCCGAAACCCTGGCTACCATAGTGTTCATGCGTGTAGTATGTTCTAGATCTGAGCTGTGTTTGAGGTCTGATCTGATGTCTGTATGATCAATGCTTGTAGCTGAGGAGCTAGGATGTGTAGATCTGTTAGATTCCATCTAGGTTCTCACATGTGGCCATGCTCTCTAGATCTGTTAGCTTCGATGTCACTTCATTAGTTCATACACATGCTTGTCTTCGATGTCACTTCATTAGTTCATACACATGGTAGGCTCATAAGGTGTGTTATCGTGGTCGATGTAGGAGATGAAGAGCGAGGATTTTAGTATGTCACTTGTACCAATTGGGGACTCCCAAATCCCATCCTCGTATGTCGAGGACTCTCAGCCCATGATGGACTTCGGCATGCCCGATAGCACGTACGGTGTTGTGCACGACGTTATAGGCTCGTTAGCTACGACGTTGAACCAGCAGATTGCGAAGAACAAGGCCCAGGCCAAAGCAACCATGAAATGGCTCCCTTTCATGTCAACCTTCGTGCTCAAGCACATGACCACTCTCATCGGACAGGGGTTAGGACAGACAAGGGTTTCAAAGAAGTGCATCTGAAAGCTTGTGCCAAGCCTCTCTTTGCCCACTGTGGGCAGAGGTGATCTCAACTCAGGTGTACAACCACCTGAGGAAGTGGAGGCCGAGGTGGGTACAGGTGAGCAAGCTCAGAGATTTGAGCGGCGCTCAGTGGTGTGAGGAGACCCACACCATCATCCTGGAGGACGCACACTACACGGGCCACATCATGGTGAGCACCTGTGTACTAACAGTGGGTTCTTTTCAAACTTGTACTAACCATCCTGCTCTAACACACTCATCTTCCAATCGTAGGATCACCCCAAAGATGCTGAGTTTCTTAACAAGCCTATTCTGAACTACCCACAGATGCAAACGATCTGCTCCTTTGGTTTGGCCACCGGCAAGTTTGCCATGGGGTCAGGTAATCCCCTTGGCACTCCTCAGCCGGAGGATGCCGACACGCAGGAGTCTGATACCGTGATCCTTGATGGTCCTCCGGGCAGGAAGGGGGATACACACATCCACGCCCATGGACTGAAGAGGAAGAGAGGTGCCCTTGCTGAGGAGGAGATCCAGGCCTTTGCCAGCATGACTGAAGCTGTGAAGGAGGTTGCCCAGGCCATTAGGGAGAGCAAGCCGACGGACATGCACCCTGACCTGTACAATGCCGTCATGGACTCTGTTGGGTTCACTGAGGAGGCTCTGATGGTGGCTCTCGGCCACCTCGTCGACCACAAGGCACTGGGTGTGAACTTCGTCGGCATGGCAGAGCAGCACAGGACCCTCTGGCTGAGGAACTTCATGGGCAAGTACTACAACGAGTGATCTCGCACTGGCGAGGTGGGGAGGGGTGGCAGCAGCAGATGCATGAAGAAGTTGAACTGATGATGTCGATGTATATATTGGCTTAGCTAGGGCTTACAAACTACTCTTATGGCCTGTATATTTTGATGAGGTGGTATATACTAACCCCTCAGATGATGGTGAACTTGTTGGTGGTGCTGGTGGTAGGATGACACCCACTTTTTGATGTGGTGGTAGGTGTAACACCATAGGTGTAGGATGAACTTGTGATCCTACTTTTGTAAGTATCATGCATGCTGCAGTAGTTCTATGTTAGAGACGCGTTCTTAAGCTTCTGTTGATGTTGTTCATGTGTCTAGTTATGATGATATGATCTATCCCTTCATCCTTGTGTCCTTTGCAGATGAACTGGTACGTTGTGTACAGGGGAAGGAGTCGAGGAGTGTACAATTCTTGGCGGAGCTGCCAAGAACAGGTGGCAGGGTTCTCCAACAACAGCTATCAAGGGTTCGAGACTTTGCAAGAGGCTCAGGCGAACTACATGAACTATCTGAACACCATCCCCTTGGAGATCAGGACCTGATAGAACATCAGGTCATTGCTCAGGCCATACCCAACGTGGATAATCAAGTGGTAGGTTCTAGGATGAAGGACTTCATAATCATCGTCCTAGTTGTGGTGATTGTGAAACTCCTTCTGTTCTAGTGTATGATCATCGTGTATGATCATTGTAGTAGTGTATGATCATGGCATGGTAATCTCACCATGTTTGAACTGTGGTAACCGTAGCAGGCTGCTTGCAAGCAACCAAACAATGACCCTTTGTTTAAGCGCAGCCGAAGAGCCCAGATTAGATCGAACCAAACAAAGGGCTTATGTTTTGTCATCCCATGCGACTAACTCGGCTGCAGGCTACCTAACATGAGCATCATCTTGGCTCCCGGCCGTTTTTCCGTGGCCAGCATGCCCCAAAAAAAACGAGATGGGAATGCAGGCTACCAAACGCGCCCTAAAGAAAGATATCGCCGTTTGATCTCCAATATCCAATCATCCACCCCCTGCTTCGCGCCGCCGTAGGCACGCTCATCTCCATCACCGCCTAGGGCTTCACGGTGGATTCGCAAGCACCATTCGCCTTCCTCGGCCAAACATCGCCTGTATCTTGGCTACAGCGTTGAGGGAGCTTGCTTCTGGTATAGTCGATCAACCGATTTTCCCATGCTGTTGAGATTCTGCTTCGTACATGCGACATATCCTGGCCACTGCTAGTAATTCGCTGGTTGTGATAGTGTAGCGTTTTCGGCGGGATGCATAGCTAGTTGTTGGACTGAAGACTTAGAAGATGAGTTTTTAACTGAAGCTACGTTCTCACGATTAGCAAAGGAGTTGACAAATTACTTAGCCTCACATATGTAGTTCTGTACGTAGTTCGCTCTGGTTGTTCCCTTCAGCCAAATTGAAGTTAACTACTTAGGCCCCGCTTGGCTCGTCGTTTTTGGACCGGAAAGGGTCGGTTAGAAATACGGAGCTGCACAGGTCCGTATAATTTACTGGTTAGGAGGGGTGGAAAAATACCGATCGTGTCAGATTCCAACAATCCAAGCGAGGCCTTATTGCTATGAAAATCAGACAGTTGACAAGTAAATTTTAATAACTCCAATAATTCAAAAGTATATATTTGATTTTTTTTAATGAATAGTCATAAATTATGCTGACAATATTTGCCATGAATATAGCCTTTTTATAGCGTTTATCAGTAATCTTTACACATGCATGTATTGATAATTTCCAATGCTTATGTTAAGGCCCTCTAGGTTCTCGACCTGGGTACCTGAAATCGCAGGCTATCCACTCGTCCATCCTACTCCAAGCTACCAAACCTCACCTCAAGAATGGCAGAGCGTTGCAAGATGTCTGCTGCCCTTGTAGCCGAGGAAAGGTCATATGTGCTCAAGGTAGATGGATACTCAAGAACAAAGGCGCTACTACAGACCGGCAAGTGGGTGGTTTCTACTCCTTTCAGTGTTGGAGGTCATAGCTGGGCTGTGAAGTATTACCCAAACGGTAACCATGAGGATTATGCCGATTTCATATCTCTGTATCTGGTTCCTAAATCTTCTGATACCAAAGATGTGAAGGCGAAATTCACGATTAGTGTTCTTGACAAGAATGGGGAACCTGTCACTTCATTGAGCTGTACCGTTCCCTACATATCTTCCAAGCAAAGAAATAGATTGGGGCTATCCTGGATTCTTTAAGAGGGCTGATCTGGAGGGATCGGTGCATCTGGAAGACGACTGTCTAACCATCAGGTGCAATGTCACCGTCATGAAGGAGACACACAACGTAGAATCAAGGGTTCCTCCGAGCGACTTAAACCAACATCTCGGCGACCTCCTGAAGAACAAGGATGCAGCCGACGTAAACTTCCAAGTCGGTGAACAGAGATTCTCCGCTCATAGGTGTGTCCTCGCTGCTCGGTCACCCGTCTTCAAGGCTGAGCTCCTGGGCGCCATGAAGGTGAACCCCGACAGTCCTATCGAGATATGTGACATGGAAGCTGATGTGTTCAACTCCTTGCTCCACTTCATATACACCGACATAATTCCTCTTGCGCCTGAGAGCAACAAAGGTGCTGAAGCACGTGGAGATGTGGTGATGGCTGGTGACGAGGGGTAGACTCATCAAGACCCATGGTTAAGGTCCCTAGGTTATGAATATGGGGGAGAGAACGTGGTAGAGCTGGAAGTATCGTCGGCTGACAAGCAGGGCAAAGATTTTACCCAGGTTCAGGGCCCTCGTGTGGAGGTAACACCCCTACGTCCTGCCTGTCTGTTATTGCTTTGTGAATATGATGGTTACAAGAGTCCCGGCGAGATGTCGATCTCGCTAGGGTTTTGGTGGCTCTGAAAGTACGTGGTCTGGTTCGATGGCCCTCCCAGTCCTTAAATAATAGGCTGGGTCTCGGGTGTTCGTAACCGACTCGATTTACAAGTAAGGAAACTCTAAACCGACTATTGCTTCGCCAAACTTGGAGGATACTCCATCTTCGTGGGCCTCCCTTCATGGGCTTCATGTAGGCTCTGATAGTTGGGCCTAGTCGATACGTGCACCAGGTACCCTCATGGTAGGGTACCCGATAGGCATACCCATGTCAGTAGCCCCCGAGTACTTGTCTGATTCGAAGAGTCGGGCATGGACTCATACATCATGCACGTTATATTTTTTTATTCTTATGAAATAGCACATGTTGGCTATGTCGAGTGTTTCATCGACTATGAGTTTTTGCTTATGATAGTCAAGGGATATTAGCTTAGCAGGCCCGGCACACACGACGGATCGGGGCCAGTTAACTACCATTTGTGGCAAAACCATACTAGCTTTCAATCAAACTCGAGTCCCCGGACTCGAATCTGGAACAAACTGGACAGACTCGAAACAGCCGTTGAGGTCTTACGGAATCGAACTGCAGTATAATTTTGAATCAACCCAACGCGTCCGTCGGGGATAATTCATCATGTCTGCTGACACGGAAAATTTAAGGATAACGCTGCTGGAGCGGTCCTTAGCCCAGCTCGACTGATCGGTGGGTCTTACCTTTGCACTATGCATGCAGCATCCAAGGATCGTCGGATCAACTCGGGAATATTTTGAGTGTGATTTTGCTTATGAACTTAGTCGAATGTTTCGTCGACTGACACTTTTGCCATTATTCTATCGGGTGCGCGACAGCGCTCCCGATGGGAGTAGCCCCCGAGATTGTGCTTTATTGCTTGCAATGGAGGATAATCTCAAAATCTTTTACCCTGCACATTTTAGTCAAAGAAATTTTTTGATACGCTCCCGATGGGAGTATGATACTGCAGTCGAAAGAATTTCGACTGGCCTCTATGATCTTTGCTAAAAACCAACCGAGACTTATGCGAGAGACCACCCGAAGATATCATCGAGTGACTTTTATGCCAGTTCTGAAGGATGAAACAACGTCAGCAATGACGCATTTTGCGACTGCCATCTCTGACAAGCGGTGGCGTGCTTGGTGATGTTTGATAAGACGTGACCCTGTTTGTGGGCCCGTTTCTGCAGAGCTGACCAGGGATGACGCCGCGTGGACTTGATTTGACCGTTCTGGCGCGATTTTCACGGGGCGTGATGATGGTTTCCTGGATTCTCGTGCGTAGTGGGCGGAGTGGCCGGCGACGGTTGCTCTCCATGGCTGCCACGTGTATGGCCAGATTTCGCGCGGAGCGTATGCATCTGTTTTGACGGTTACGATCATTTTGCGATCTGTGGTAAATAGGGGGACGGCGCTGGCAGAGTTTTTTACTTGCCATTTGCTCCCTGCGCCGCCCCTCGTCTCATCTTCTTCCTCGCGCCCACCTCCATTGTTCTGCGCCCAAGCTCTTTGCCTCCACACCCTCCACTGCTGCAATGGCGAAAGGTGGGGCTCCAAGCGTGGTGTGCGCGCTGCCGCGACCGATGCGGCCAAGGGCAAAAAGACCGTGGCGGGTACATCTGCGTCCACCGCTGCCCTGAAGAAGAACAGCGGGGATTGGGCGAAGTCCACCATCAAGGACGCCCATTTGCTCAAGCTCCGCGAGCAGGGATATCTGCCACCCGCGGAGCAACTCGCCGTCCGCGCTCCATCGCCCAAGGAGGTATGCCCCGAACCACGCGCCAACGAGCGCGTTTGCTTTGCGGAGTTTGTGTCCAGGGGCTTCTCGCTTCCCCTCCACGACTTTGTTCGTGGCCTCCTTTATGCCTACGGGGTGCAGATCCACGATCTCACCCCGAACGGTATTATGCATATTGCGTGTTTTATCACGCTATGCGAGTGCTTCCTTGGCGTCGCACCCAGCTGGGCGCTATGGAAGACCATATTCATGGTGCGACCCAACAGAGGAGGTGGTCGCACCTACCCCGTGGGCGGCTGCGGCATCCAGGTGCGCAGCGACACCCGCTATTTCCGCCTGAAGACCGTCGACTCCGCGCAAGGCTGGAGGAAAGGGTGGTTTTATGCGAGTGTCGAGCAAGACGGAGTCGCCACCTTCTCGACTGCGGCTTACGTCAGGACCAAGGCGTGGGATCACCAGCTCTCAGCCGAAGAAATGGAGGAAGCACGCCCTTTGCTGACTCGAATCGACGGACTGCTGGACAAGGTACAGGCCTTCACTTGATCGCCACCTTTGTAAAGAGGCGGTGTGGCCACTCCGTGCCCGAGCGCACCCCATGTGGGAGTATGAGGGCGCGAGTGACTCCACTCGGATGAGCCCAGAGGAACTGTCAAGGAACGAGCTTGTGACGCACGTGCGCCACATCACCAGCCTGACGACAGCCGACCCTTGCAACATCGATTGTCCCGTCACGCCATACGGGACGGAAAACCCTTTGCTTGAGGTATGTCTGTAGTTTAATAGTTTGCCACTCGTAGTTTCTACGATATGTGTTTTTTGATTCTGACTTTGCAATTTGTGATGTATGCTATGCAGGGTCACTCGACTGCTGCCTCCCTTCCTCCTCTGCCTGAAAATGGCGAGACTGAAGAAACACAGGCACAGGTGGTGGACCCGAAAGGGGATCAGTCGCCCATCCCTTCTGCCACCACTTCACATGTGGAGGAGGTCGAGGAGAAGCAGCAGAAGAGGTCCAATCTGAAGACAAGGCCACCTCTGACCAAGAAGTCGATACCGCGCCACCGAAGCGGCGTCGACTGGCCAAGAAGGCGCCTTCTGCTGTGAGTTCACCCGCGAGGGGCAGGGCTTGGAGGATGACGAGGAATCAGGCTCACCACCTGTTTTCCAAGCCGCTCCTTTGCGTGCGTGCTCAACAAGCTCAACTCTTCCTCTTCAGTCGAGTGGTACCCCAGCCTTTGGGGACCAATTTTTGGCGACTCCGAAGATGAGGAGATGAGGACACAGGTGTGTGTTTTGAGTATGATATGAGAATTTTGTGCTGTCACATATTTGTGCTGACCGTCTTTTTGCTTTGTTGTGTTGCCCACAGCGCTGAAAACAATCAGCCTGGGACTCCTCCAGTCGAGAATGTTCCAACCCTGGAGCACTCGAATTATGCACCGACTGGAAACGAGGCTGCCCAGCCAATGGCCACTGATGCTGTCGTTGAGCAGCCAAGGCGGCAACTCCAGATGTCGGGACATCAGTCGCGCTCCTGAGCCGTGGATGAACCACGTAAGTAGCTTTTTGCTTGACCCGTTTAGTTGTAGGTCTGTGAGAGTTTGAATTTTTGCTGAATTCGTGTGCTTGCAGCCCTTCTACCACACCTTGGCAGATTCTGCCAAGGCTTATGTCCAGGTGGAGCAGGAGAGGGATACCATGCGCGCCGAGCTAGAGCGGCTCAGTCGTGAGTTCTCCTTTTTGCTTTTGTTTTGCTGAATTTCTTTTTGCAATGCTTGATTTTGTCGAGTATTGAATGCACGTGATTTTGCTGGGCCAGGCGAGAAGAAGGAGCTGGAAGACACACTCGCCGCGCAGCGCGAAGAGTCGAAGAAAGAGCTGGCTGCCGCCACCAACTCAGCCGCTGCACGCGAGCGAGGATATGCTGACCAGCTCGCGGCACTCGCGCAGGTCATGGGAGGTGAGTAATCTTTTCTCCTTTTGATATGACGATATAACTGTCGAGTGTCATGAAATGACTTTTGCCTTTTTTGAATTGTGCAGAAGCTGTTGGCGCACCGGCCTCTGCGGACGTGGCGAGTGACGATCTTTCGCTGGAACAGGCTGTGGGCGGCTTAGGCGCCTATGCAACCAGGCGAAAGAAGCACTCGCCAAATCGACGAGCACACTTGGCGCTGTATACAAGGTGGTGTTCCCGACTGGCGTAGTGCCGTCGACGGCGGACGACTTCGCCGACGTGTTTGGCCCCGGGACGTCCACCATGGCGGGTTTCGCTCGCGCCAACACGGTACGCGGATCCGAGTCCACCATCAAGCTTCTTATGGGACATGGGATAGATTGCGACTACGAGGCAGCACTGTCTGCGTTCCCTCGGAAGCCAGATGGGAAGCCCATTTCTCTGAAGGGGGTGAGCGGAGCCGCCGCGCGACTGGCCGAGGTTTTTATGACACCATGGAGCGCCGGGCACTCGAGACTGCCAATCGTCTGCTTAGGAAATCGAATCTTAGGTTTAGGGTAGCTGTACCCTTTTGTTTTATGCCTTGTAATGATACCTTCTGAACTGCGCGAGTCTGCGCTTTGTTTGTGCTACCTTGTTTATGCAAACAGTCTTTTGCTAATGTCTTTCACTCGAAGAGTTGTATGCTTATGACATGAGTTTTAGCTTCTGACACAAACTTTGTGTTTGTGATTATGCTCTTTGAACAGTCACGAGAACCTGCTACTGCGACTAGTTCCTCGCAGGCTCCAATCACCACCCGATCCCAGGGTCAATTGGTAAATGATGCCAAGGTGATGGAGTATATGAAGGCCAAATTTGTGAGAATGGAGCAAGATCTGAAGGACGCCCAGGCTGAGCTGAATCGATTGAGGGCGAGACCCGCGTTGGCCACCCAACGCGAGGAATATGTGCTCGGGGAGATGGATCTTGTGAACAGGCAACTCGAGTGTAAGTTCGAGTCTTGCTCTGTTTACAAGCTTTTTGCGTAGCTATTGTCCTTTTGATCTGACTGGTGCGCCCGTGTTTGTAGGCTTTGTCGACAACTTCCAGGCTGAAAAGATTCGCGTGGAAGGGCGTCTGGATAGCGTGGTTGACGACCCTACGACTGGGCGTCAACACTTTTGGCTTGATAGGTACCATGCCCGCATACTCGCCACCCTGAAGGATCGCGTCTGGCGAAGTGCTGAACTGCTGGAGTTATGCCGGGCAGCGTTTATTCGCCTGAACGAGACTCTTTTTCCTGCGGGGCCACAACCACAAGGGATTCGTGCTTTGTTGAACATCTTCCGTCAAACAAATCCCATTCGAGAGTTGCTGTCTCAGAGACTTGTGATTGGAGCCAACGCTGCAATGGCGTATATGCGTAGTCGAAAACCAAGGTTGGTGTTGCGGACACCTGCAGCCGGAGAGGTTCTCGAACAAAAGACCTGGATGACACGATCCGAGCTGCGGAGACACTAATCGAGTGCACTCGCGAACAGCTTTGCGGTCCCGAGCTGCCCGTAAAGGACGAGCCTGAGGATTAGAATAGTTTGCGAGTGCAATTTTTGTATAGGGGGCAGCCCCCGAGTGTAATTTTTGACTCTTTGTATATTGTATAGTTTGTATACTTTGATTTTTTGTCGAGCCCCCGAGTCAGTCGAGCGGGGTTTGTGAAATATGGTTGGTTGTGAACCAATGACTGTGCAGCCCCCGAGTATTCGAGTGCGGCTGCAGAGTTTTTGTGTTTTTGTTTGGATCCTTGTTACGCAGCCCCCGAGCATTCGGGTGCGGCTAAGGCATTGTGTTTCTGCAAGAGCGAGAGCTCATTTGATCAATAACACAGCCCCCGAGGGTTTCGGGTGCGGTTAAGGTATGAATTATGCGGGTAGTAGTCACAAAGAAGTCGAAGGAACATTGATTTTATTCCTCTTTTGAATGTTAGGCTGCAGGCCGCCTCATTAAAAACCTTCCAGTCCCCTTAGGTACCCTGGTAAGGAAAAGAGCGCGTCTGAAACCTGCAGCCATCCGACATATAGCCTATTACATTGTATGACTGTGAGCACTTTATGCGTAGAAACGGCGCAGATGCGCAACGTTCCAAGGATTATGAGAGAGTTCGCCTGTCTTCGCGTGCTTCAGTCGATATGCGCCTCCACCAAGGACCTCCGTGATGATGAAGGGACCTCCCATGGGGAAGCGAGCTTGTGCACCTTCTTTTGCTTCAGTCGAAGAACCAGGTCGCCACAACAAAGGACCTGGTTCGCAGTCGACGGCTATGGTAGTTGCGGAGATCTGCTGGTAAACAGCTGTGCGGGCCAAGGCCGTGTCTCGCGCTCATCGAGTAAGTCGACTGTCTTCGAGTGCTTCTTCGCGTCTTCTTCATTGTATGCTTCAACTCGTGGCGCATTGAACCTTACATCTGATGGCAGAATTGCCTCTGCACCATAGACCATGAAGAATGGGTGAACTGCGTAGAAGTGTTGGGAGTTGTGCGTAGGCTCCATAGCACAGATGGTAGTTCTTCGACCCAAGCACCCGCAGCTCTTTTGAGTGGCACCAGGAGGCGCTTCTTGATCCCACTCGTCACAAGTCCGTTGGCCTTTTCGACTTGGCCATTGGATTGTGGATGTGCCACGGATGCGTAGTTGAGCGTAATGTCCTGCTCTTTGCAGAAGGTTTTGAACTCCTCAGCCGTGAAGTTTGTGCCGTTATCAGTGATGATACTGTTTGGGACACCGAAGCGGTAGATGATGCTCTTTATGAAGTTGACTGCCGTAGTAGCAGTCGAATTTGTGATGGGGACCGCCTCGATCCACTTTGTGAACTTGTCGACTGCCACCAGTAGGTGAGTATGCCCGCCATGCGATGATTTTTTGAGTGGCCCAACCATATCGAGCCCCCATTGGGCGAAAGGCCAGGCCAGCGGTATAGTCTTCAACGCCGATGCGGGTGCGTGCGGCCTTGTTGCGAATTTCTGGCAGCCGACGCACCTTTTGACTATGTCCTCCGCGTCTTTGAGTGCTGTAGGCCAGTAAAACCCTGCGCGAAAGGCTTTGGCTACGAGTGATCGACTGCTGGCGTGATGCCCACAGGTACCTGCATGAATGTCTCGAAGTATGGCTTGGCCATCTTCGAATGCGATGCATCTTTGGAACATACCTGATATGCTGCGCTTGTATAACTCGCCGTTGATAACGGTGTATGCTTTTGATCTTCGAGTCACGCGTCGGGACTCGGTTATGTCATCTGGTAGCTCGCCACGGAGTATGTAAGCCAGAAAAGGTTGAGTCCAGGTTGGCTCAATGAGAAATACCTCGACTGGGGGGTCCTCTGTGCTAGGCACTTTGCTTTTGGGTGGCGTAGTCGACGGAGGAGGCTCTCGTTTCTCCTTGATAGATCTGTGTTCGATGCGCTCGAGGAAGACACCAGGTGGAATTTGTGCGCCAGTTGAGCCAAGATTGGCTAGCATGTCTGCTTCTTCGTTACTTTCCCTTCCTATGTGCCTCAACTCACAGCCCTCGAAGCTGCCCTCCAGTGTGTTGTACAGGTCGCGATAAGCGATCATGTTGTCCGCGATTGCGTCGCAGGCCTTCATTGTTTGCTGCACCACGAGATTGGAGTCGCCGTAGATCATCAATCGAGTGCACCCAAGTGCTTTTGCCATCCGCATGCCATGGATCAGGCCTCGTATTCAGCCTCGTTATTGGAGGGTAGTTTGAATCCCATCTGCAAAACATAACGTAGCTTGTCCCCTTTTGGTGATATGAGGATGACGCCTGCGCCTGCGCCTTCGTGTTTCTTGGACCCATCGAAGTACATGGTCCAGGAATTGGACACGTCTGGTGCTCCAGGTAATTGGGCCTCTATCCACTCGGTTGTGAAGTCGGGTAGGACTTGTGCTTTGATAGCCTTCGGGTGCTCGTACTTGATGTCTCTTGGAGCCAGCTCGATGAGCCATTTTGCGACTCGACCCGTTGCATTGGGGTTTGTGAGGATATCACCGATTGCTGAGTTACTTACCACGGTGATCGGGTGCTCGGTGAAGTAGTGTGTCAACTTCCTTGAGGACATGAATACAGCGTATGCCAGCTTTTGATAGTGCGGGTACCGCTGTTTTGATATGGAGAGAACCTCGCTTAGGTAGTAGACTGGACGTTGTATGCTTTGGATGTGCCCCTCCTCCATGCGTTCGACTACCAGTACGGTGCTCACCACCCTGTTTGTAGCCGAGACATACAGGTAGAGTGGTTCCCGTTCCTTAGGTGCGACGAGGATCGGAGGGCTTGTGAGGATCCGCTTGAGATCTGTGAAGGCTGCTTCAGCTTCTGGCGTCCACTCGAACTTGTCCGCCTTCTTCATCAGTCGATAGAATGGTAAAGCCTTTTCACCCAGTTTGCTGATGAATCGACTGAGCGCTGCTACTCGTCCTGCTAGTTTCTGCACATCATGAAGCTTTGAAGGCCTTTGCATTGTGAGGATGGCCTGTATTTTCTCCGGGTCTGCTTCGATTCCACGGGCAGAGACTAGGTACCCTAGGAGCTGCCCGGCTGGAACGCCGAACGTACACTTCTTAGGATTGAGCTTGATATGGAAGCGTTTGAGGTTTGCGAACGTCTCCCTCAAATCGTCGAGTAGTGTGTGTTCTTCCCTTGTGGTAATGACAATGTCATCCACGTAGACCTGGACGTTGCGTCCGATTTGCTTTTTGAGGCAGTCCTGCATCATGCGCTGGTATGTTGCACCCGCGTTTTTGAGCCCAAAGGGCATAGTTGTGTAGCAGTAGACCCCGAGTGGGGTTATGAACGCCGTTTTTTCTTCGTCTTCTTGCTTCATCCTTATCTGGTGATAACCTGAGTAAGCATCCAGAAAGGAGAGTCGTGCGCATCCGGCGGTGGAGTCGACGATCTGGTCGATCGGGTAGCGGGAAGTGATCCTTTGGACAGCACTTGTTCAGCGCTGTGAAGTCCACGCACATCCGAAGGATGTCTGTATGCTTCTTTTCTACGAGTACGGGGTTGGCCACCCATTGTGATTTCTTGATTTCCCTAATGAATCCTGCTGCGAGTAACCGGTCGACTTCAGATTCGACTGCGGTTCGCTTTGGGCCGGAGATTCGACGCATCGTTTGCTTGACTGGCTTTGCATCTGGAAACAATTGGAGAGAGTGCTCGGCGAATTCCCTGGGAATACCTGGCATGTCGGCTGGACACCACGCAAATATTTCCCTGGGAATACCTGGCATGACTTTATCTGCTTTTGCTGTCATCTCCTCCGTGATTGTCAAGGTTGTGACCCCATCCGGCATGGTTACCGTGCATGGGAATTGTGCAGGCCTGCGAGCGGCTGCGTCCGCGGATGATTCTGCGGTGAAGGCCACGTAGACCTGATGGGGAGTGACCCGAGGACAGGTGTATGTGCTGTCGATTCCAGTCATGGACTCGACGTCGCCGTCGAGGCTCATGTCAGAGCCAGTGTGTTCATCGAGTAGATCTTCAAGGCGAATCTCGTTGTCGATGTGCTCATCGCCTATGCTCATCTCGGTGTTGGCGAAACCATTATGGATTTCTGAGTCGAGGTTGGTGTTGGTGAAGATCTCCGAGTCGACGTTGCTGTCGTTATGAATCGTGGGCTCGTAGAAGTCGTCGAGGGAGATCCCGCAGTCGAAACTTTCGTCGAGTGGTAGGTTGAAGTCGACGTTGCTTGTGCGGTAAGCTGATTCTGCCTCCTCGCCTTGGAGTTCCGTCATCATGAACCTGTCGATCTCGCCGGTCGACATGGTTGTTGCGGGCGAGCAGGCTTCAGGAATCGACGACAGGGCGAGCGCAGTCGACGGAGCCTCGAGTGCTCCCAGCGCCAGTTGTTGCGGATCTGTCGAGTCCTGCGTGCCAAGATTGTTTACGAAAAAATTGAATGCTCCAACAGTCAAACTCAAACCTGATTCAAGGCCGGAAAACGCCTCTTGAAGCTCCGGCGAGTGCGGATTGAAATTCATTGGAAGAGCAGATGCGCTTTTTGCAGGTGAAGCGGGCAGGCTGCCGCTTTTCGAGTGGATCGGCGAGTCGCCGTGTGTCGCCTGGATCGGCGAGTTGCTGTTTGCTGACATGGCCGGCGAGTTGCCATTTGCAGATGAGATCGGCGAGTTGCCGTTTGCTGGTGTAATCGGCGATTTGCCATTTGCTGTTGGGACCGGCGAAACTTTGAGTCCAGCGCTATTCGTTCCCACAGACGGCGCCACTTGACGAGGGGTAGACTCATCAAGACCCATGGTTAAGGTCCCTAGGTTATGAATATGGGGGAGAGAACGTGGTAGAGCTGGAAGTATCGTCGGCTGACAAGCAGGGCAAAGATTTTACCCAGGTTCAGGGCCCTCGTGTGGAGGTAACACCCCTACGTCCTTCCTGTCTGTTATTGCTTTGTGAATATGATGGTTACAAGAGTCCCGGCGAGATGTCGATCTCGCTAGGGTTTTGGTGGCTCTGAAAGTACGTGGTCTGGTTCGATGGCCCTCCCAGTCCTTAAATAATAGGCTGGGTCTCGGGTGTTCGTAACCGACTCGATTTACAAGTAAGGAAACTCTAAACCGACTATTGCTTCGCCAAACTTGGAGGATACTCCATCTTCGTGGGCCTCCCTTCATGGGCTTCATGTAGGCTCTGATAGTTGGGCCTAGTCGATACGTGCACCAGGTACCCTCATGGTAGGGTACCCGATAGGCATACCCATGTCAGCTGGTCATCTGCTCGTAGCCGCCGACCGATACAATATCGCGCGGCTGAAGCTGATATGCGAGGAGAAATTGTGCAATCACATTGATTTTGACATGGTGGCAAACAGTTTGGCTTTGGCCGAGCAGCATGGTTTCTTTGATCTGAAAGAAGCTTGTTTGAAATTCCTGGCTTCTCCTTCCAATCTGGAGGCCATGATGGCTGCCGATGGTTTTGAGCATCTGAAATCCAGCTGCCCGTCTGTTCTCAAGGAGCTGATAGCCAGAAACCTGCCCGGCTGAACAGAAGGCGATGAAAGATCTTGTCATGGCAATTTAGTAGTAATCCGTATGGTACATTTATCATACAGATCATCCAAATTAAGTACTAGTAATCGTTGTGCTACTTCTCCATGCATGGTACTGTTTATGGTTCAGAACAAAAGATGCTATAAATCTTTCAGTCATATGTCCATGCGAGTAGAATGGGTGCGAGCAAAAAAGGAGTACTGCTGAGACTGCGAATCTTACCTTGCTTATCAAATATATGTATGAGTTTTATAATTGAGTCAATTATCATAATCCTTTTTGAGCCACCCGATTTTAATTACCTGTATAATGTTTGTTCGATCCCTTGTGTCTATGTTTGTTTTCTGGAAAATAGAAACTTTTGTTACCCCAATCTCAGCATCCATGTTGAATAGACTCATGCTGATAAGAAAAGCTACACCGTGTATTTCCCTGTCAATTTCTTTTAGATAAATTATATTTAGTGAGCACAACACTTTGGCATAAAACCAAGGCGTACGACGTTTTCTTGTACGATCCATGTACAGTGGCGGAGACAGGGGGGACCAGCAGGGGCCCTGGCCCCCCAACATGCAGAGAATTTCAATACAGCCCCTAGTTTCTTTCCTAAAACCCCCTCAAAAGTTTGCATTTTAGTACTTTGGCCCTCCCCAACAATTGGCAAGAGGAAAATTTCTTACACCGGCCCCCTTATTTAGTTTTCCTGCCTCCGCCTCTGTCCATGTACGACGGACTGATCTGTCCGTTGCCTTGCATCAGCTCTTCAATCAGCTACGTCCGATTGGTGTGTCGTACAGGAATCGTACGGAAAACGTCGGATGCAGAGCAATTTCGTAAAACCAAATAGTCTTGAGTGGCACTTTTATACTTCTATAATCTTTTGGAACGAGCCAGTACCCACGAATAAAATAAAATATATAGATCAGACTAACTGTAAAACATTGTAGTATTTATGTATCATCTAAACTCAAAGTTCACCGGTAGAATCAATGGTCGGACCTGTCAACCAGGCTTTGCCGGTAGATCAATCGAAAATGACCATATCACAAGAGCCGATGATACTGGATTGCTGGCTCATCACCGTTCCCCTGTTTTGTAGCGACTGACCACAATGCTAGGTTGCGTTTGTCCTTATTACATCAGTATTTATATGCTGTTACTTCGTTCTGTCTGGGTATTAGCAGTCATGTCTACTTTGGCACTGAAAAACTGAACGTGGACCATGTGTTGTAATTCAGTTCAAAGTACTGAGGATAAAAAAATCTTCATGGTATCCTCAAGCAATGCCTATTAGTATCTTGTGTCAGCTCTAGTTGTGATGGGCCATTGGTTACTACTCCCTCCGTTCACAAATACTTGACTTCTAACTAAGTGTATCTAGACAAGAAACACATCTAGATACACTCACTTTAGAGTCAAGTATTTTAGAACGGAGGGAGTATTTGCCTCTGATTATTGCTGGTAGTGTATATGTGTACTTGTTATACTCTTAGGCCTTCTACAGCATACGCGGTGCCCAAACCATGAAAATTGTGTCAGCTCGTCAGCGATGCCATGCAAAATTAATCAGGCGCCGGTCTCACAGTGTTGGTGCCAAAACCAAAACGTGGGACCTACTTGAGGATAGAAACCTTTGACCAAACCAAGCTTTTGTAGCTACAGTTCAATAGTATATCAATATTTAATTGATTGGGAAGTTTGGGCATCGGAGCAAGTAGGTGCTCCGGTTCCCACAAAAATATTTGTGGCACCGGCTGAGCAATGGAGGGCATCGATGCCTGAAGCCTGAAAAGTGGTTTGGGCACCGATGAAACCACACACTGTGGAAGGCCTTAATGGCTTGGATTCAGTTTAGAAAATTCAGTTATATAGGGATTGCAGGGGAAAACAGGATTCCAGAGCTGCCATGGGAGTTACCCCTGCTTGTTATTCTGATTTCTGCCTAAAACTGTTAAAGCTTTGGATTAAATTGGTCTGGTCCCTATACAGTGATGCGAGTCCAGCGCATGCTCAGTCTGTCAGGGGTTCGTTTTGGTGGCGGGATGTATTCAGTCTTATTAACACCTACCGCAGCATCACCAAAACTAAGATCAATAATGGAACGATGACCCTATTTTGGAAGGATTTCTGGTTCAGAGATGATCTCATGTGTGAAAAGTTCCCAAGACTGTACTCGTTTGTCCTCAACGAGAACACAACCTTTGCGATGCCCCTGTCGGTACAAGCACTTAAAGAGAGTCAGCAGATTGCAATGTTGGTTCAACATGTTGACCATCAATCTGAGATGGAGGACGTGAGATCCTTTGCGTGGGGATCACAACAGTACACAGCAAGTAAATTCTATAACTTCATGTTTGCCCAATGCCCTCGTGACCCTCTGCTTGATTGTGTTTGGAAATCATAGTGTCTGCCTAAGCTAAAAGTGTTCCTTTGGCTCCTGATCAAAGATCGTTTGAATACCAAAGATCTGATGCAGCGCAAATGCTGGCACGTTGACGATGGTCATAGCTGTTCACTCTGCAACCTGGATGAAATTGAGTACAAAGAGCACTTGTTCTTTGGCTGTGAGTTTGCTACATCTGTGAACCTTGTGTCAGACTGTTAGCTATAGTTCTGATGGCACATTGGTTATTATTACCCTCTGGTTTTTGCTGTGCGTCTGTGTACTTGTTATGCTCTTGACGGTTGTTTGGGTTCAGTTTTAGAAAATTCGGTTATAAAGGGATTGCAGGGGAAAACAGGATTTTCGAGCTGCCATGGGTATTACGCCAATGCTGAATAGCAGCTCCCTCGGCGGAACGCGACCCGATCGATTTTGGGACGATGGCGGAACGATATCGCGGGTCGAAGTAGATGGGCCACATCTAGATATAGCCCACGGCAGTTAATCAAAGCCCACTCGGTCCAGTCTGCCCAAACCCTGAAGCTCTACCTCAACTCGTCCCCGACGATCAATTCCCATTCATTCCGCCGCCGCCGTCGCCGTCGCCGCACACTACCTTCTATATCCTTTCTCGCCACCAGATCTCATTTTCCAGACACGCCGCTCGGCCAGGCAGCTCGCAAACGGCCACCGCTCTTCTCGCTGTCGTAAGTGCGAACAGCGACGCCGTCGCTTGCCTAGAGAAGGCCGCGGAGACCGTTTGGGTCGCGTTCCGGCCACCGACCAGCGTCATCCCTTACCTCGGCAGCAGATTTACGCCGACGCAAACATCTGGACCGAGGTCCCTCTGTTCTCGTTTGACTGATTGTGAAACGGATGGATCTAACTTCCCAAGTCCATCTCTATATATAGGCAGCAGCAAAATCTTTCCTCTCGCCAATCTTACATCGTGCTGCTGTCCCCCTCCCCTCCGGAATGGCACAGCATTGCAAGATCTCTGCTGCCCTTGTAGCTGGACACGAGGAAAGGTCATATGTGCTCAAGGTTGATGGATACTCAAGAGCCAAGGGGCTACTCAAGACCGGGGAGTTCGTGACTTGTACTCCTTTCAGTGTTGGAGGTCACAGCTGGGCCGTGAGATATTACCCAAACGGTCGCATTAAGGAATATGCCCGTTTACTTTCTCTATATCTGCGTCTTGAATCTTCCGATGGCGAAGGTGTGAAGGCGAAATTCATGTTGAGTGTACTTGACAAGAATGGAGAAGCTGTGCCTTCGTACAGCAATACCGTCCAAACACGTACCTTCACAAGCAATGATTCAGACTTTGGCCACCCTTTACTCTTCACCAGGGATAATCTGGAGGGTTCGGGGCATCTGATACACGATTGTTTAACCATCAGGTGCAATATCACCGTCGAGAAGGAGATCCAGGGCGAAGAAACAATTGTTGATAAGATTGTAGTGGTTCCTCCAAGCGACTTGCACATGCATCTCGGCGACCTTCTGAAGAGCAATGTTGCTGCTGACCTAACCTTTCAAGTCAGTGGACAGAGATTCTCTGCTCACAGGTGTGTTCTTGCAGCTCGTTCATCCGTCTTTAAGGCAGAGCTCCTCGGCGCCATGAAGGAAAACTCGGGCAGTCATATCGAGATCTGTGACATGGAAGCTGATGTGTTCAAGTCCTTGCTCCACTTCATATACACCGACACACTTCCTCCTGCGCTTGACAGGGCTAGCAACAAAGGTGGAGATGTGGTGATGGCTGGCCATCTACTCGTAGCAGCCGACAGATACAACATCGGGAGGCTGAAGTTGATATGTGAGGAGAAGCTGTGCAATCACATTGATTCTGAAATGGTGGCGACCAGTTTGGCGTTGGCTGGCCAGCATGGTTTCTATGGTCTCAAAGAAGCTTGTTTGAAATTCCTGGATTCTCCTTCCAATCTGGAGGCAATGATGGCGAGTGATGGTTTTGAGCATCTGAAATCCAGCTGCCCGTCTGTTCCCAAGGAGCTGATTGCCAGAATCATGCCGGCTGAACTGAAAACGGCGAAGGATCTTATCATGGCAATTTTGTAGTAATGCGGAGTGTACCATTATCATATATATCATCCTAATTTAGTACTAAGTCGTTGTGCTACTTCTCCACGTGTGGTTACGTTTATGGTTAAGAACAATAGATGCTATTGATCTTTCAGTCATATGTCTATGCAAGTAGAAATGGGTATGATATTTTTTCTTGCAAGAAAAGAGAGTAGTACCGTTGAGACTGCCAACGAGCTTGCTTATCAGATATATGTATTAGTTTGATAATTGAGTCGATCATCATAATCGGATTTGAGCCAGCCGCTTTTACCTATTTTAGTTTTTGTTTGGCCTGTATTTGATTAATTTTGTTTTCTGGAAAATAGAAACTTTTGTTACCCCAACCTCTGCCTCAGTAGATGCTTCTGGCATAAATTTTGCAATCTAGCGAAAATTAAACTTAATAAAAAATGTGACATGCCACACAAGACACTATCAAGACTAACCAACAAATATGACAAGGCATACACTAGTACAGAACTAGCTGTCCCACACTGGCTAAAAATCAAATTTACAAATGGTTTTCCCATCCGTGTGAATCGTGAGGTTGCCGATTGGGGCATCAATCACAAACGGCTTTCAAACCGTGGGAGATGGGACTTATTATGCACACGGCCAGCAAATAAAAACCGTGTGTGATTTGCATGGCCGGAATAAAAAAAATACATGGTAGGAGACGGAGCCGTCGGTGGAAAGATCGCGGTGGCGGAGTGGAAGGGCGGGATGGAGGGTGCCAAGCTGCCGGACGCCCACGCTTTCATGCAGCATGTCGCCACCTTCGCCATGGTAGAGAAGGAGGACAGTGAGCTGTACAAGAGGATTGTTCTGAGCTTCTCCTGGCGCAGGCAGATGCCGCGCCTTGCTCTCACGCTTGGCCTCGAAGGTGAGATGGAAGGTATTTCGTTTCAGCTTTTTTTATCTCCAGGTGTACAAGAGGATTATTCTCAGCTTCTCCTGGGTCCTGGCGCAGGCAGCTCACGCTTGGCCTCGAAGATGCGATGGAAGGTATTTCGTTTCAGCTTTTTCCCCCAGATGTTCTCTTGACCAAATACTGAAATGGCGAACTAGTTGTTAGTAGATGCAGAGCTACAGTTTGCTTAGGGATTACATCAGTAGTGTGGATTTAAATTCATTAATCAAAGCCTTGTTGAACTAGTAAATGACGAACAACAAGAGGATTGTTGTGGTGTAGCGATGTTTGTGTTATCGTGGTGAATGTAATTCGTGTATGCATAGCTACGATATGTGTGTCCTCTACCTGGATGAATTGTCACTGTCATAGACAAGTGCTAGGAACTGATAGTCTTTCATGGTCAGTATGACCGGCACCATGGACTACTCTGGCTATTGCAATCGGGTTAGTGGTTGCCTCAGTGATTGTCATGGGGATGGGCCACTAAGTAGTATTCTCTGTACTTTCTATGGATTATTAGGCTTATCCTTATTTGATATTATTTCACTGTTGAATGAGCTTTATAAGCATTAGTAGAAGAATATCATGTGGATTCCCTCGTTTTTTCATGCACGAGGTTTCAATTACTCGAAATGTGCATCTTTTTCTTCAATTTTTGTAGTTACTAGATTAGTTCTTAGTATCTTTTCAGATCAAATGATGGGTACCTTTTTCCTACATCAGTGAGTGACGCTTTTTCGTCAAAACATGTAACACTACTCCTATGTTTCAGCATCCTCTTTATTACTTATTTAACTCCATTTTTCGCAAGAAAACTACTATAATCTCAGTTATTTCGTATTTTCTTTACTGTAGAAGATGTCATTATTGGGTTGCGTCGATAGTTTTGGTTGGCCTGATTGTGTATGTTGCTGGCGTTTTGTACCTTCGCTTTGCAGGTCATTCTTGTCTGGTGAATTTGTTGAGAATTAAGTTGTCTTATCTGACCTGAATCATGTTTGCAGATATCGTTGAAGAAATTGTGACAAAGGGGCAACAACTTGATGCTGTGAACTTTGGATACAAGGCTGGTCTTCTGGAAAAATTCTCCCAGACTCTCTTTTGAAATCCTACCCGGAGGATTCTAAGAAGATGTCCTGTACTTCAGATAACTGAGCACTAGCAGTGCCAATCTGGGCTAAGACTAGTAATATCAGAATAATTCTTTGAAGTCAGTGTCTGTTGTGGACTTCGATCCCACAATGGAATAACTACTGTGCAGAAGATAGCCAGATGGGCGTGACTGTGAGTGATTGGGTAGACATAGGTTGAGAAGAGAAAACAACTAGGGTGAGATTAATTTGATTGTTCTCGCTTGATTCGGCAACTTAAATGGCCGACTCATATATAATTCCTCCTAACTTGACACCCAAGGCGTTATACTTTCCTAATCCTTACTGTTCCGAATTATCCTTTCCTAATCCTATCTCCAACTCATCTTTCCTAATTCAAGGTATCCCCTTCATGGACTCGTCCCTAGCTGGCTCCTTCCTAAGTCTCATTGTGAGGCACCGTGCTAATGTCCACAACAGTGTCGCATGCTTGAAAGTCTACATGTAGTCTGTCGACAGGGCATTCTGAAAGATATATATGCTTGCTTTGTTCATAGATGTTTGCTTGGTGCAGCTATACCTGTCTAGAGTGTCTACATCTATTTGCTAGCTAGCATTGCATTTTAATTTTCTGTCGTGGCTTTTGGCGAGGATTTTCTGCCCGCTCTGTTTCTCATACCAAGTTAGTAGGTTTAATATTGCTTCTCTTGCAGATCAATGCAAATAAGAAGGAGCATTCTGCACTTCGGGCTGTTATAAAATGTGTTGAGGACCACAAACTTGAAGTTGAGTTTCCATTGGAGGATTTTAGGACATGACTAGAAGAATTGGATAAGGCCAAGACAGAGAAGAAAAAGGCAGTGTCAAGTTGTTCCAGTGGCGGTAGCTCTGGTCCAGCCAACAAGCGCATACGAGCAAGCAATGGAGGAGCGATGGCCCCTGCTAAGGCTGGTTATCTAAGCGAGAACACCGGTGCACCATCTTCGCCCGCCACCACCACCGCAACAACATTCATTGGCTCTCCATCCTCCCATGCCTCGTACGGTACCGGATCTCCTTACTCTTATGATAGGCCAGCTGGACACACCTTCTACTGTGGCCAAAGCTCACTGCCAATGAGGGAGCCATATGCATATACCCACCTGTGGTGCCTTGCAGTGTCGTACCCACCACCTCCGATGACCTACCCTGTCTACGCCGGATATAGCAGCGGCTTGGGAGAATACGGCAACTCAATGGCACCGTCCTTTCACCAGGCTTACTACCGGTAGAAGCAGTCAAAAATGACCAAATGACAAGAGCCTTTGATGCTGGTGACGAGTCATCACAGTTACCCTGTTTTGTAGCGACTGACTGCAATGGTACATCACTACTAGATGCTGTTACTTCTTTCTGTCTGGTTATTAGGAGTCGTGTCTACTTTCGCACTGAAAAACTTAATGTAAATTATGGATGCCATGTATGTTGGACCTTGTAATCTTGTGTTGTAATCCTTAAAAGAACTAAGCTCCCTATGAATATAGCTTCTTTGTTGCTCCACGTGTCAACCTTCCATTGGTTTAGACACAAGTTAAAATAATATTATTTTCCTTCAAAGTACTAAGCTCCCTAAAAATAGATCTCTCTTATTGCTCCACATGTCAACCTCCCATGATTTAGATAAAGGTAAAAATAATACTATTTGTATACAAAAATTATTTTCTATCTACTGCATATAAAACTACGGTGATTCCGAGTGCAGTGACCGCGGCTAGATGTAGCCTTTATTTCGAAGATTTGAAATATAATTTTTAAAGTGTCAAAAAAATCTGAAAAAAATATGTGCATATAACCATGGATATATCATACAAGGATGCAAAATGTTAATCTGAAATATGTTGTATTCTACGCTACACAAAAAGACAAAAATATAGATCAGGTGTGTGAAGAGGGCACCTCCAAATTCTGTCAGAATTTGTCTTTTTTACATAACCAAAAATATTAAGAATTTTGGATTGAAAATTTGCACAATTGTAGGATAAGGTATAAGCTACATCCAAATTTATTTTTATAATTTTTTGAAACTTCAAAATACTATTTTTTAAAAATTAAAATATAGGGATACACGTAGGCCGGGCTATAAAAGCCTTTTTCGCGATGTTTCCACTTTTTAGAGCATTTTTGCCCTATTTTAGGTCATAACTGTTTTAAGTCATTTGAAGCCAAAATCTTCCTTAATGTAAATTTTGTCATTTTTTGTTAACTAAAACACACCAAGTGTTGCAGATAAAACACTTTGGCTGATGCTATATAACAAAAATCAAAACGTGCACGCTAACTGTCCATCGGAAGTTTCATGTCGCCTTCACAACTCTTCTACGGTGACCATCGCCGCCTCTTCTCACATCGATTTGGCCTCGAATCTGGCAGTTCCACACAACTCGAACCAATTTGGCTGCAATCCACCACCACTGTACAGGGGCACCATGGATCGGGAGGCATTCAGCATCGAGGGATGCCGGCTGTCGCTCCCCTGACACATGGCCACCTGTTGGAGATATGCCCTAGAGACAATAATAATTTAGTTATTATTTATCTCCAAGTTTATTATTAATGTTTATATCTTTATGCTATAACTGTATTGGGTATTGGATAGCAAATAAAACGTGTCCAAGAGGAAAACCTCTGATACAGGTGTAGAGATACGAACAAGTAAAAAGTGTTCCTGGTCTTGTCTCTAAGACTAGCCTATCTTTTTGTTTGATGATCATGTTTTCCTGATCATGAACTTTGTATAAGTCGCACAACTATAGGAGTTTATTATCGGAATGATAATAGTACTGAACCGACCCATTGTATGATCTTGCTAAGAGACAAATCATCGACGATGAAAGTAGCAATTGATCATATGTTTAGTTATCATTAGTTGTATTCCTTTGCTTGATATACCTGTTTTAGCTTGATATTCTAGTAGAGAACGGATTTTTGGTGTACAAAACTGGTTTCAGAATTTTGAAAAAAATATTTTTTGATCGTCATTTTTTCGTTGACTTTTTTCGTCGACTTTTAAAAATAATCATAACAACCGGGATATGATTTGAAAAAATATCAAAATACTTTTGAATAATCCTATCAACTCTATTACTCTAATGTTGAGATCCCCCCGCCCCCCTTGAGTATTCTCTTTTATCCGTGACGTATACGAGTCGGTCAAACTAGGGTGTGTAGGTACCCATGCGAACATCAACATTCATTCCGTATTATTATTGTCACCCAATCGTCTGGCCAGACACAACGTGATTTATCACGAGACAATATAAATATGGAATGAGAAAAGAGAATGATATTGGTACGAGAATTATATGTGTTATGATCGAATGGTTTGATCACACTAGAGCACATTGTCTCAATCTCGAGATATCATTGGTATCATGTACGTAAGGGGATTAGCGTAATGAGTAACACACAGGTTCTGTCGTTCACTCATAAACACACGGGAGCCAGTACGGCCGTCTAGGTCCCAATGCTGGTTATTGTCTGGTAAGCTCCTGGACATGTCTTTGTGTTTACTGAACCTTTCGGGTCACACACTTAAGCTGTGAGTCAACCTTTTATTGAGAGAATAAAGTTGTAATATAAGTGGTTATGATATCGTGGTTTGAATTAGAGAGAAGGCGGATATCTAATGTCCCGGGGTGATGAGGAATAGTTTCTGTCACCAGCGGATTTAATCCGAAGGTTTATATAAGAGGGAAATATTTATCCGGAGTATTTTGTCGGCGGACACTAGGTGTCCCGGATCATATGAAAGTGTTTTATATGATAAGTAATTAATTCGGTGAAATATTCTGTAAAAGGAAATATTCAAATAAAGAATTAATTGGACAAAATATTATTTAATTATATGTTAATTAAATATTAAATTTATTTAATTAATAAATAATTATGGAAAATTTTAAATAAAGAAATTTATTTGGAGCCCACAGAAAGGGGGCTGCCATGTGGGCCCATGGGGCCCATAGGGCAGCCGCACCCCAAGTGGGGCGGGTGGGCCAAACCGAGATGGGGGGGACTCCCCCCTTGGGCCGAAACCCTGGTGGACTAGGTCCACCAGGTGGAGTCGGTTTGGGAGGAGGAGTCCTCCTCCACATCCGAATCCAAATTGGGGTGGGGGAGGGACTCCTCCCCCTTCCTTTCTTGGTGGAGGCGGTTTTGGGAGGGAGGAGTCCTACTCCTCCTCCCAATCCGAGTTGGGGAAGGGGAGGGACTCCTCCCTCCCTTCCTTGGCCGGTGGCACAAGGGGAGGGGCTTGCCCCTTCCCCAAGCACCCCTCCTCTTTGGCCTACTATATAAACACCCCAACCCCCATGGGTTGAGACAATCCAAGAAACAATTGCTCCGTGCAAGTTCTCTCTCTTTCTAGTAGATCTCATGTGTTGAGAATTAGATGTCTCTAATTATCTCATATAGCTCTAATCAAGTTTGATTAGATCTACCACCTAAACTACGCCGAAAGGCTGTCTCTCTTCGTCGGTGCTAGTAGCTCTAGGCGGCTAACATTCTCGGCGGGTTGGCGCGGTGTACGTGTGGATACCGTTAGAGCGGGCTGTGCAAGCAGTACCTCGACGACGGACCGGCAACAATCTCACCTCCCGGCGTGGACGTGAGATTCTTCATCAGGCTTCACCGACATCTACTTTGACAAACACAAGATCTTCCGCAACGGTGTTTGTAAGTATCCTGAATCTAGAATTATGGGGTGCATCATATCTTCATAGATAGATCTTGGCGGCAAGGTTACGTTTTTTTTAAAGTTTTACCCGCAACCCAATAGTGGTATCAGAGCCGATCTATGCGTAGGTATGATTTGATCTAGAGCACATGTTGGTGTGCGAGCATTGCATGGTTCTTGCATTTAAGTTTATTTTAGTTAATTCCCAATATGCGGTCTCGTCTTGTTTCCAGCGGCATAGTATGATCTTGAACTTCTGGCAATCCGCGGACCTTCCGGCTGCTCCTAGTATGCCTGTCGGCGCCAACGAAGTGCTTCAGTAGCTTCGAATTATATTATAGTTGGTCTCGTCGACTTGATAGCGGATGGGGCTAGTGGACTTGGTCCACACGGGGGTCATGTGCAACAAAATGCAATCGCCTGGGTTAGCATCCGCAACATTCTTGTGATGTTGGGATGGATAATCACCCCGCAAAGTTAAACTAGCAACTAGCCTAAACGTTCTTCAGTTCGTAGGTAGTGACGGTTCTTCCGTAGATCGTACAAAGCCACGTAAAACTTGCAAACAAACGT
Organism: Poa pratensis; assembly: GCA_947311845.1. Taxonomy (NCBI): domain Eukaryota; kingdom Viridiplantae; phylum Streptophyta; class Magnoliopsida; order Poales; family Poaceae; genus Poa; species Poa pratensis. Next base: position 21,248,061 of record CAMZMU010000112.1, read on the forward strand.
TAGTTCTGTCTAACTTGGTTTTGCAGGATTGTGTGCATGTGTTTTGGTATAGCTATTTGTTACTGTGTTTTGACAAGATGGCCAATGCCAACAACACAATTGATTGAGTTCGTCATCGACAAATAAGCGAAGAAGAGTTCGTCGCAAGGACCGGGAGGAGGTGCCGGCAGTGGAGCTGGTGACGAGTACTTGGCGAGTTCTTGGCTATGGCAATTTTCCCTCGGGGATTTTGTTGTGACCGGAAATTTTGAAGATGGTGATCCTCAAGGACGAGCGCCAAAACTTCCTGAGAATAACAAAGGCTATACCAAAGCACATGAATTATTTTAATTGCCTGTGATGTTTATCCTTTGTTGTTTGCACCTTGATTGCGCAAGTAGTCATTTATTAGGGTGAATCCTCAAGTAAAATATCAAGGAGATTGTGTTCTTCCAACCGTGGCACCGTCAAACCAGATGCTTGTCGCCGTACGCCATGTTTCCATGAGTATTGTGTGCCAAGGGTTTGGGAGGCGGGCGCGAACCGTTCCAGCAGCATGATCGGTTGGTTGTCTTGAAGTCCTGGGATACAAAGTTATGAGTTCGGAACACGCACGTCGAAAGAAGAACAGGAGTTGTAGCTACTACAACTAGCATAGTGCTTACCGGTCGTTCACGTGGCAAGCCATGTATCCATGATTGTCTCGTCGTATTATCGGGTCCTGAATCACTTAGCGCCAATCACGAGGATTATTGGGCTTAGTGGGAGCATATCTTTGATTCAATTTAATTGAGTTAAAGTAGTGCATTAAAATTGGTAATAAACTGTTAGTCTGAATAAACTTGTTTTGTTGTAGAAAATGGATCCCGTTGAAATTGTGCATTAAGATGAGTTGTTGGGAAAATTGACTGTGGGAAGTACGATCTTTGCGGATTGGCTTCACGGGCTGAGAGAAAGTCTCAGGAGGCGCGAGTTAGAGCATATTCTAGACACTCCTGTTCCAGAACGGGAAGATGACTATTCTCCTATGGGAGAAGATGAGTATCAAGCGGGTTTGGTTATGCTAGACAGGACGAGTCTCGAGCTTAGCGACAGTTATCCATACTATCGCCCCTTCCGTCTCATGGAAGCTTTGAAAGCTCAGTTCTCAAATCAGTTATGTCTTGCTAACTACAAATTCAATGGGGAACTTAGATCTTGCAAACTATCTAGCGGAGGCTTGATGAGGGAGCACAAGATTAAGTTCTGCAAGATACACAGGAAGCTTGAGGATATTGGGAAACCAATTCCGGAAAATCAAGCGGTTGACACACTTCTGAGATCACTGCCATCATACTACTACGCTTTCGTGGCGTGTTATGAATTGATGGGTGTGGAGAAGACAGTCAAGGAAATCTTCGAAATGCTCTTATCAGCTGAGATGGATATCTATGTGCATCATATGATGGCAGCATCCTTCTTGAAAGATCAGTGGCAAGTCCACAAGAGGTATAAGAATTATACCAAATCTCTACTCGAATATATTTTGGTATTTATACTGAATTTTTTCATGTTGCATGATCGCAGTATGAAAAGGAAAAGAGGCAAGAGATTCAGGAAGAACTGGAGGAAGTGGGGAAAGAAAGCACTCAAGAAGCCATGATCGCCACTATGCCTACAGTCCAAGTCAGTGAAGGAGATTTACAATAGGACTTTAAATAAGAGTTATTTTCAGTTCGATCATTTTGTAATGAATATTTTATATTTCTGGAACAAGGCTTTGTTCGAATTATAAAGTATGTGAAGGAGTTTGCAATTTTGAGAATTCAGTTTGATTAGCTTCTTTATTGTAATATGTCATTTAGTTTTGTTTGTTAAGTCTTTATTGTTTTGATTCAAGACATTACTTAAAGTCTTTTGAGCAATAATTAAAGTTAGTTTAATCTTTAATTTTGGAGTTAAAATTTTTGTTGGTTCTCTTTGAGACTCTTAAAGTTATCTCTAAAATTAAATGGATAAAACTAAGATCACAAAGTGCTAGTCACTTGGAGAAATTCGAAATTCATAAAGTGCTGGGCATTTATTGAAAATCGGAATCCACAAAATGCTGGGCATTTGGTAAAATTTGAAATTGGCAAAGTGCTAGGCACTAGTAGATTTCGAAATTTACATAAAGGAGTGGAATCTACCCATTAATTCAATTCTATTGAAGATTTAATATGAAGTTGCATATTAATGAAATAGATTTAATGAAATTATTGAAGTTTCAATATTTCATATAATTCAGTTGGAGAGTGTGAGAATCAAAATAAAGGAATCAAAGGTATTTGATGAAGTTAAAGGACTTAATAAATTATTATAACATTGTTGACGAAAGAAAGTTTTCTTAGTCAGAATTACTCATGATGAATTTTGGTCACTCGAAATTATCATGGTAATAAATCTTTTGCAAGATAAAGATTAAAAGGAAATGTTATAATGATTAAAACAAAAGGGTCTTGTTCTGAAGTGATATGAAATAGAATTCCAAATTATCCATTAAAGTAAATATATTATTTTGTTTGTATCAGGGGGCCTATATCAATTTTAACTTAGAGTTATTTTGATAGAAAGTTCCAAGTTTTTCAATTGTGAACCCAAGTATGGATTCGAATTGAAATAAATGTTTTGCATAAAGATGAAGTCCAAAGTATTATATTGGCAATTGTTTTCCACACATAATTATAAAAGCTTGTCGACTTTAGAATTGGAGAAAAGTGTCTTCTCATGAAGAGAGAGTGGAAATCAAAATACTAAATTAAGACTGGGAGTCTTTGGACAAGTGTTAGAATGAGAAGGCAACATGCAAATGTTTCCATATCATTACTTTGTCCATGAATACATGTAGGTTATACATGATTCGAATTAAGTGTTAAAAGGAAAGTCATGTGAGGAATTTGATTATCAAATCACCTAGTGATTAAATTATTAAAATGTCTAGGAACATGATTTAAAGCAAAACAATTACAAACAGAATAAAGAATACTCATAAATGACGCTATATGTCATAAAGGAGTTCAAAGAAAAATTCATGTAGCTCCAAGATTTAATCTTGAAGTAGTTTGGACGTGATGTGAAATCACGGGACATGAATATTTCATAAAGAAAGGACAAATGTGAATATCTAATATTCATACAGCTAGTATTGATTAAAATTGTTTTATCAAGGACGAATAAATGTTAGTGAAAAGTTGGAAAACTTATCATATCAATTGCTCGATGCTGTTATTGGACTAAAAGTAGCAAAAGTGATTGCTAGGAATAATTCATTTGGATCATGAAAATAATCTGAATAAATTATTATGAGTATTTGAAGTCGGTCGTATTAATGAATCAAGAATTTTATCCTTTTCATTATATAAATCGAAGGGACTTAAAGGACAGTGGGAGCTGATATTATATTTGTTGAATAAGGCTAGACTGAATTCAAAAATTTATATCTTGTGTTGATTTAAAAGAGTTTTAAATAAATGGTCGGAAAGTGTCTTATTAAAGTTTTGTCTATATGATATAATTTAATAAACATGAGTATGAATGTGCTAAAGTACAATTCGGAAAGGTAATTCGAATTGTGTCTTAAGTCAAAGAAATTTGATCAAGTATTCATAGCGTGATATTTGCAAGACACATTGACCTCGTAAGTCAATGATGAGTGAATAGAGAGGAATAAGATCAAATCATATTTAATGTGATTTTGCTTATCTCGTTGCTATATATAGTTCATTAAGCCGGGAAGTTTCCAAAGTGCTAAATTTTATTTAGTCGCCGGCAGTTAAAGAGAAATACTTGATAAAGGTTTTTCTCATAAAGGCAGTTAATTAAAAGTGTAATTGACCCTGAGAGTTTGGTAAAAGAACTCAATGGTAATATTACAAAAGTATGACGACTTAGTTGATTTTGTAAAGCTTCAAATAGTGTATATAGAGAAGTTTCTCATATCCGTATTTGTAGTGGAATTGTGAAATCAGATCTTAATTGATTTAATCTGATAAATGCAATTTTCAATTGATAAATACTTGGTGTTTTGATTTTATCAAATTACTTGTATATTATGTGTGGATCCTACGACATAAATAGATCTTCTATTAAGGATAGTTGCATCATTGATGTGAGACGTAGTGATAAGCAAGTTATTGGATAAGTCATTGACTTGGTGAGGTTTCAATAGACAGTATGATGGTATCATTCGGAGACGCCTGATATTGTTAATACTACTACGAAACCGGATAGGCCGATATCCAATTCCTAATACATCCGACTTACATTGTCAAGTTTGGCATGTGAGGAGTTAAACAAGTTTATGTACTTTGTTGGATCAAAGTTTTGGACACAGTCTCAGAGCGCATGCAAAAGCGTGAGTGGGCACCTTAGTTCCATTTGGTGTCATGTCATCATGTTAACTAGAATCATTATTGTTTCTGGTGCAAATGGGAGACTGTTGGAGATATGCCCTAGAGATAATAATAATTTAGTTATTATTTATCTCCAAGTTTTTATTAATGTTTATATCTTTATGCTATAACTGTATTGGGTACTTGGATAGCAAATACAACGTGTCCAAGAGAAAAACCTCCGATACAGGTGTAGAGATACGAACAAGTAAAAAGTGCTCCTGGTCTTGTCTCTAAGACTAGCCTATCTTGTTGTTTGATGATCATGTTTTCCTGATCATGGACTTTGTATAAGTCGCACAACTATAGGAGTTTATTATCGGAATGATAATAGTTCTGAACCGATCCATTGTACGATCTTGCTAAGAGACAAATCGTCGATGATGAAAGTAGCAATTGATCATATGTTTAGCTATAATTAGCTGTATTCCTTTGCTATGAGAATATCTGGTGACCGCTTATTCGACACTCATGTTTTGATTGTTACCTAACGTCTGGCCGTAACTGGGGACTGATGCATGTAAAATGCATACATGAACTTTGCATTATTTTACTTATATTCCAATCATATTTGCATCATATAAGGGTTATATCAATGTTTTATAATGATTTTGGGAATACTTCATAGTTTTCCCATTTATTTGGAATTAACCCTGTTTTCCAGAAAACGTCTTTTTTAGTGTTTCAGACTTTCCGGAGCTTCGGAACTCCAAAAAGGGCAAGGTCAGAGAGCACGCTTCAGAATTTTCGAGACGAACGCAATGGGCTCAAAATGAAGGCCAGAAGCCCAACCAGCTGGAAACAAGAGGGCCCCACGCGGCCTAAAATCTTGGCCGCGTGGGCCTACCTATTTTGGGCCTCGGAGCTCCGCCGCCGTTGTTCTTTTCTCCACCGACTAGGTTTTGACCTAAAAACGCTAATAAAAATAGTCCCCCGAGGAGTTTCGCGAGGAGGCGGCGTAGAAACACAAAACCACGAAACAGAGAGACAGAAGGCTGCCGCCGGAGAAGATCGGAGGGGGAAACGCCGCCGGAATCGCCTCCGGAGGGCTCCACCCCCCTCCGACGTGTTCATCATCAACATCTACAGCAAGAACTTCTCCACCATTATCACCATGATGAAGGGGGAGTAGTCCACCCCCTGGACTAGGGTTTGTGGTGGTAACTTTTGTATCTCTCCTCTCTCTTGAGCTTCACTAATTAGTACCGTATGGGCTGCTGAACATGATTACGGTCATCTATGTAATACCTTTGTGGTGAATATTGTGGTGTGAGATGATTTGTTATGCATTTACCGTTGTGTTGGAGCTTTTGTGATTTGTCATACTTTGAAGTATGATGTATGTGGGTATGGGATGGCCGATGTGACACGGCATAGGTATTGGGTGACACAGTACCGCCCAACGTCCTTTATCTGGGGGTAAAAAGAAAGAGTATGATGTGGGAGTGAGAGAAACCACGCTAGCCTTACGAGGGGTGACCTAGCAACACAAATGAGTATTTCTTTCAACTATGTGTTTTAGGACACATAGCCATCATAAAAAGCTACCATTAAAACATGACAATTGTGTGTACTTTATCTATACCATGATGATCACCGTAGATGAGAGAGAGAGAGGATTAAGTGAACCCATGAGCCATGTCCATTGTTCCTATAAGAAACACACACTTGAGCTTGTCCTCTTGCTACATAGAGGATTGGGCTTTCTCTCTTTGAGAGCTTTCACTTGCTACTACCTTTGTCTTGTCCTCTTGCAAAGAAGAGGATTGGGACACTTTTACATCCATCAAACCAACCATCTTTTTCTCTAAACTTGTTTAGTGCATAATCAACTAAAACTTGTGACACTTTAGTGGTAGGGAATAGATAATTTTTCCTTCTTGCTCCTGCGGATCGATACCTTACTTCCACATTGAGAGGTGCTACAGTGATCCCTTGCTCTTGGGGGTTATCAAGTACTTTTCTGGCGCCGTTGCCGGTTAGCGTAGCGCTTAAGTTTCTATTCTTGTGTGCACTAGATTAAGCTTGGGGAGGTTTCTTTAACTTGTTTTATATCTTGCAATCGTCTAAGCTTGGGGAGGTTCCTTTAAACTTGTCTGGTTGTAAGTTCTTCATTACTTTTGCTATGGGTTTTCTGTTTGATTATACACCTGAGGAACTTGCAACATTTACACTTGAGGAACTTGAAATATTACAAGAAGCTGATGATTTCTTTTCTCGAGCAGATGCTATTAAACGTAAAAAGTTAACTCTTGCTGCCATGGAAAGAACTAATATTTTGCAGGAAGAAGAGGACAGCAACCTAAGCTTGGGGATGCCCATGCAACCTCAAGAAGATGCTAAAAAAGATGAACAACTGGAGAATGAAGAGTTGGATCACCCAACTTCACCATCAACATGTGATAGTAACACTCAAACTCAAAAACCTTTTGTTGGTAAACTATTGATGATAATGAGGAGTGTTGCTTAAACATGCTATATGATAATGCTTTAGATGATGGTCCTATGCTTATCGATAATCCTCCATGTTTAGAAGTAGTTACTAAATTATGTGAGGATAAAAATGATATACTTGCTGCTCATGATAGTACTCTTACTCATGAGAGTCCTGCTATGTTATGGAATTCTCCTAACTACACCAGGAGAAATTTGCTTATGTTGAGAAATACTTATGTGGATTGCAATTATCTTTAGTTCCAAATCTTTGTTGCAACCATGATATTAAACTTGATATTGATCTTAATAACTATTTTGAAAGAGGGAAGCATGCTAATGAATTCCAAAATAACGTTAATGATCCTCTTTATGTTCCTAAATTATCTAAATTGGAAGATCCTATTGGTTATATGATTGAATACACTTCTATTACTTGCAACTATTATGAGAGAGGAGGTTATGAGAACCCTCTTTATGCTACTAATAATTATGGGCTGCAAGTAACTTTTGTTAATATACATTGAAAAACTTCATTCATATACAAAATGCCAATGCATAGAAAGAAGGTTAGACTTCGTTCTTATTACCTTTGTGTTTTGTTTCTCTCTCTACCAGGTTTCAACTTGACTATTATCTTCATTGGCTTGAGAGCAACATGGGACCCTGGTATAGAGCATGGAACACTTCCCAAGGAAGAGGGGCACATCATTCAAGCTCCCTCATGAGCTTCATCTTCGATAAACAACAAGTAAGAAGCCTAGCTATATGGCTATAAAGAAAGCGCTTTGCGGGAGGTGTCGGGGGAATACTTTCTGGATTAACCCGCGGCCCAGTGCGACTTAACTTACTCGCACGGACGAAGGCCCACTTGGGAGCAAGCCCAATATTGAACCGCCATAAGGGGAAAGATCTAGAAGACATATCCCGGAGGACGTGAAGACCAAGTAGTCTCCGAGTAGGCCTCTGTGGATGTATTCCTTATGGGGGAAGTTTCCTTTTGTAACCTAGCGAGCCTCTGTGTATATAAAGAGGACTCGCAGGACTTAGAGCGGGTCAAGCTATCAAGCCCTAAACCCTAGCTCATACGGCGAGTACCAGATCGGATCGCCTCCATTGTAACACCTCGATTATCATATCAATACCAATCTAGGGTAGGCAGGAAGTAGGTCTTTTACCTCACATTGAGGGGGCCGAACCTGGGTAAATCTGTGTTGATCTTTGTTCCTGCGATCCCAAGCTCGGAGATGCTTGACTCGCATAATCCCACACCTACGAAGTCATCTATGACACCTGACGTGACAAACCCACGACAGTTGGCGCCCACCGTGGGGCCTGCGGTCAAAAGCGTCACGTTCCGCGCAGGATCGAAATCAGGCTTCAAGGACATCGCCATCGGCCAAGTTGAAGACATCAATGGGGTCCCCTTCATCGACGACTCAGAGTGGGGACCCGAGGCAGATCGCATCGAGTTCGGATACATCGTTCCCATCGGATCAGTAAAAGTTTTCGTCGGATCCGTCAGTCGCAGATCTATGGACGCGACTCAAGGAAGCGAATCGGTGAAGGAGCTGCGGCCGGTCAGGGTCCGCGTGTTGGAGGAGCTACAACAAGCTACGGCAAGACTGCCCATCCCCGTCCCGTCAAGACCTGTTTGGGGATCTCTACCAAATCAGGAAGGAGACCTCAAGATTGAAGAGATTGAAGCTATCAGGACGGAACTCTGTGAAGAGGCACAAAGACTCGCGGCTGAGCGCGAAAAACTCCAAGAAGAAGGTCGACGACTCCGTCGCTGCCAGCCGAAGCACCAGGCGGTGCGAACCAAGACGACATCTGAGCGCAAGAAACTCCAAGAAGAAGAGTGGCGACTCCGTCGTTGGCAGCAAAAACATCAGATCAAGATGGACAAGGAGAGATGAAATCACAGTTCCACGGCGACCCAGAGAGCAACGTGCACGCCGCGATAGGGATATTGTCAAAGATAGCACCGGTTGGAGACACACGAGCTGATAAGGAAGCTCGCTATGCGATCGACCTACTGCAAACCGCTGCTTTACAACAAGCAAATATGTATGGAGTCACGCCCAATGAGCCGCAAAACGAGGTATCATGGGGAGGAGAAAGGTGCAGCGTCGAAGAAGTGGTCAACCAGCTAGCAGGTTTGCAGGTATCATTGGAAAAAGAAAAGAAGATAGAAGGCGAGTCACGGACGTCCGGAGCGACTCAGCCATCCCAGATTGAAACTGATTCAGATGAAGATTCAGCGCCAGTAAACTCCTATTCATTATTGAAAGGACCAGCATGTTTTGGAGAGGAAATACGGCTCACTCGTTTCCCCCCGAACTTCGACGAGTCGCAGCGAGTCACCACCTATCGCAGTGACCAAGACCCTGCCTTATGGATAGAAGATTACGAGGCAAGCATAACAGGGGCTGATGTGACTCAAGAAATACGTGCGAAATACTTCCACTTGGCAATACAGGGAGAAGCTAGGGATTGGCTGTTAAGGCTGCCATCAAAATCAATAAGCACATGGGAAGACTTGAAGGACAAGTTCATCCGCAGATTCCAAACAGAAGATATGAAAAACCTTAGACAATGCATTCAAAAAGAGGACGAATCAAGCGGCGACTGGATCAAGAGAATCGCGGAGATCCTTGGCTCCGCCAAAAACTTAACAGTACAAGCTGCAATACAAGCTATGAGAAAGAACTGTAGATTTGAGCCGTTGGTGCACAAATTAAGTCGCGCTGAGCACAAGATTGATAGTTTCGACCAGCTTTTGGCAACGGCTGACAAGTACGCAAAGACAGATAAAGGGACAGGCGGCTTATCACAGAACCCAACGGGAAATTGCAAGTCGCGAAACTGAACGTCGCGCACACCAGATGCAGGAGCAAGGGAGTGATAAGGCCTTACCCCTAATAACTGCAAGGGGATCTTCGACGTGCCTTGCGACTTACATCGCAGGAGAGATGGCAGGCCAGCGGGTCACACAAAGGCGCAATGTCATTATTACCGGAGGTGGAAAGAAGGCGACACGCCAGATACAGCTCGCAGCAGATCGATGCAGCACAAGAATAAATCTAGCTCTCGTCAAGAGCCTGACGTTTTACCTAGAAGAAACATAGGACAGTTTCATACAGTGGAGTACAAACGACGGATGGAAGCCGGAAGAGCGGTCAGATTTCAACGCCAGAAAGGTATCGTCGCTGGACAGAGCAATCGGTTATTTGGAGTCGCGGCGATCACCCCCCAGAAGTAAGAGATCCAGGACAGCCAGCTCTGGTGGTCACGCCAGAAGTCGCGGGATACAAGTTAAGTAAGGTCCTAATGGACGGAGGAGGAAGAGTAAACATCCTATATCAAGACACGCTCCGAAGAATGAATATACCCGAGACAAGGCTGCGACCATCCAGGAAAGAAATTCAAGGCATAATCCCAGGAGCTGTTACGCGACCAATCGGAAAGATAACACTTGAAGTTAGCTTTGGAACAGAGCGGAACTTCCGCACAGAGCTCCTAGACTTTGAGGTTGTAGCAGTCAAAAGCTCATATCATGCGATCTTTGGAAGAGAAGCCTATGTCAAATTTACCGCTCGCCCCTGCTACGTCTACCTACAGTTAAAGATACCAGGACCAAACGGTGTTATTACAATATATGGAGACAGGCAGAGAGCGTTAGAATGCGAGAACGCAGGCTCAGTACTCGCAGAAGAAGCTTGCATCGCCAACTCTTCACATGGATATCAGTCGCAGATCGTAATCGCAGCTCAAAACGAGTCGCGTTGGAGGTACCGCGGAAGCGGCCAACAGGATGCAGCCACCGGATGGTAAATACCCACCGAGAAGTCGCGCATCAGCAAGATAATGCCCCAGAGGTCGCCTTGATACAAAAAGAAGACAAGAAATGGCGCATGTGCATAAATCCAGCCTCGATCAACAACCCCAGCCAAAGGGGTTCAGTTATCGTGAGTCCTTACAAAGCAACTCAACTCAACATAAGTCGCAGCTCAGTGCGGCTGATCGCCAAACAGTTGCTCTCTGCTTCAACATGAGACATACATCGGAGCTATCATGCTCGACCCGAGTCGCTTTTAGCGACTCAAAATTGAACCAATCAGGTGTTCAACCCACTCCGTTAGGAGTATTAATTCGCAACTAAGTGCGATGAGTATCAAGTATGCATGGCCTGCGGGGAATAGAAAACCCGCATTAAAGGGCCTGCATCATCCTGTAACACCCTGTAAAACATCGAGTGATTATGAAATAAAGCCGGCACCCTTGACATTCAAGGGTTTGTCGTTTCGCCTCAACTATCATTGAGTCGCTGAGTCTTTTGAATTTCATATATCACTGACCCTTGAGGGCTCCTTACGAGCATCGCGAGTACCAATCGCACCTCAAATTTTGCCAAACTAGTGGCAATCCTTAAGCTAGAAGCGTCTTGCATTATGCGACCAAAGTACTGGGGTGTGGCGTCAATCGAGCTTGATTGCCTATCATGGCCGCTCTCGACCCTGAACACACATGTTCCTAGGAAATACTGAGCCGCGCGAGCGTCTACTTAATGGAATTATCAAGAAAAGAACCTGCTTATAGGTCACAAAAATACTGTTTATAATACATGAATATCTTACAGACTAACGGGCATGTCCCACATTATTTATTTTTCCTCTTCCGAGCAACAGGAGTGGGAATTGGCGCGGCTTGTCTCGCAGTTGCAGTCGCAGGTGTCCTAATAATCAGGGCGCCGCCAGACGAGGCAGAAGGGCCACCAGATACTGTTGCTGGAGTGGCAGCCCGAGATGACTCAGCTCCTGAGGACTTTTCCTTTGACACCTTGCTCCCATCAAGATTGAATTTATCGAGATAAGTGCCCAAGTCTAAGTTATCAACAAATTTTGTGGCATACCGCGCATCCCTTTCCAGATATCGAAGTACTCGCTTATTGGCAGTTCAGTATCATCGCGCTCATCGCCAGGCCGTGGCGAGCAACCTTGCCAACATCTATCTCTGGATAATATGCTCGAAGCAATGTCAAGACATGCGCGGCTCCGGCGCGAGCAGAGGATCGTTTCCAATCAGAGACATAATGTGGAGCCTTGAGCAGTTTATTTATCCAATACTCGCAAGATGTTGGGCCATCAGTCGCAGGAGAGATTACCGTCATAACTCCTTGGTAACCTTTAAGAAGCGCTGGCTGAGTCAGACAGATATACCAGTTGATCCTTCAAGTTGGACGGGACACTGGGGCCTCAGGTCCTATGTCAAAGAAAGAAAAGGCAAGAAACAAGTCAGAGACTAACGTTGGTTACCCAAAATATGTATGATTAAAGGAATAAAAGACCAACCAGCAAGCTGCAGGACGGCTGATTTGACCATGGAGCCAAAACCCTCAAAGGCTTTGAGCAGCGAGTTATATTTTTCATCTCGCGCGGCGAGTTCCTTTGCGTGGTCTCCCTTCAGGCGATCAATCAATTCAGATTTAAGAGTCAGCCCTTCTCGCAAAGATCTAATGACCTCGTCTTTCTCCATGAGTCGCTGCTGCATATCAGCTTCAAGTTCTTTAAATTGCTCTTCGCAGGAGTCGAGTTGACCTTTGAGAGATTTTATTTCCTGATCTTGGTCCCTAATGACCTCATTATGCTGCTCCAGGCGAGACTGCATCATTTCAGGATGGTCTATGGAAATGCCTTTACCCTTTATTGAGCCAGAAGCATCAAGCAAGGACAGTTCACGCTGAAAACAAACAGAGCAAAACGCATAGGTAAATTATCCAGGAATTTGGGGGCTCGAGATTTGAAGCCAGGAAAAGAATCAACACCCCGTGCGATGACACAAGGTTTTGATCCTTGGGGGCTACGGTATATGTACCTGGCGACTTGAAGAAAATTGCTCAACTAAGCCGCGCAGCAGAGCAGCATGCTTGTCTCCAGCAGAAATTATGGCATCTGCGATTGACTTAGAACTATTTCCTGGAGCTGGAATTCTATTTTCAGTAGATACCCTACCAGCAGCAGGAGTTGTGGATGGAGCTGCGACTGGAGTCGCGGCAGGAGCCGCGTCTGCAATACCTTCCTCCAGGGAGGGCCTTGGTTGAGTCGCACCATTACTGTTTCCCACGTTTTCATCAGCAGCATCATCCTCGCTCATAGCTTGCTGAGAAGAAGTGGGATGGGAATTAGACTTGGTAGCCTCTTCAGACATAGCCCTGCAAAACATTGATGGGTTAATAAGCTGACCTAGCAGAGCCGCAACATTGAAAAGAAGGCGAACCATACCCAGAGGCGACACGGATACTCTTCATCAGGCAACCAGAGGAAGGAGAAGATAAACCTTGCAAATCTGAACCTACAGAGTATGAAAAGAAGTAGTGATCAGCAATTCCTTGCCAGAAATACGTAAACACAAAAAGAAAAGGAGAAGAGTCGCAAACAATTACCCGAGCTTATTGAGAAGCAATCCTTTGCAACAGCCTCGGAAGAAAAAGTAGCCTTGTTGGGATCAGCGAGTTTTAAAGATTTGGCAGCTCTTGTTTCTGCTAGTAATGCGACGTTTCTCAGGCTGCGCGGGTCTTCTGAGCTCTGGCATAAAATACGTTTCGAGGACCTGCGAGGCACCTCAGGAAGTTCCAGGAAAGGTGTATTTGGAGTCGAGGACAGAAGAGCGTCGGCCATTTGTTGTTCCTCTTCAGAAGCACTACCCTCGTGCATAACTGTATCTTCGCCAAAGGCTGCGGCTTGTTTTGACGACTCAGCCGCGGTCCTTGGTTCAAGTCGACGTCCTCTGAGGAAGAACCCAGAAATAGGGATCGATCTGAAAAGGAGCTCAGGTCAGAAATAATTAATTTTGGAGAAGGAATTTTCGAGGAAACAGGTGACAAGTAAACATTACCACAAAAGGCTTGTGCTCAGCCCAGAAGGGAGCAAGTCCGACGTTGTCATACGAGTCAATATCCTCGTCCGTCACTCGGCGAATGAAATTTATCCACTCCCCTTTGTCCCAATCTTCAGGGCAAGTACGATCGACGTCGTTTGCATGACAAGTGAAATCCACCATAAGCCGCGAGCGGCGACTCACAGGCTGAACTCGCCACTTAGTCCAGCAAGATATGAGATCTAATCCAGTGAGACCATGGAGTGTCAGCGCTCTCACCTTGTCTAAAGGGATTCGATAAAGGGCAACGAAGAAGGATCAGGTTTGGAAGACAGAGCATCGGTAGCCTCGAAGGGAAGAGGAGACCAAAGAGGAGAGGAATTTCACCCTCAGGAGAAGTGTTTTTACAATAGAAGAATGTCCTTTGCCACTCCTTGATTTTCTTGGCAAGAGTTAGTTTTGGGAAGATACTACCCCGACGGCGTTGGAAGGAAATGGCGCCGCATTGGAGAAAAGGACCATCTGTGGTTTCCCTTTGACTATTGCAATTGAAAAGAGCAAGCCAGAAATCTATTGAAGGCGGGATACCCAGATAATCTTCGCAGAGGACGTGGAAGTTGCTCACTTGCAACATCGAATTAGGGCCAATATCATGGAAGCGGAGACCTAACCGCTGCATCAAGGAGCGGAAGAAGAGAGAGCCCGGGGGCTTGAACCCGCGCTCAACATGCTCCGCAAAAATCACTACTTCTCCTGGTTGAGGATTGGGGATTACCTCCTCACCAGCCGCCCGCCATTCGCATTGATCTTTTGGCGGAAGAAGGCCCCGTGCAGATAGGGATTCCAGGAAATCTTCGTCGACCCACGAGCCTTCCCAGTTGCACTTGCGGCGAGACATTTTTCTCAGATCGATGGAGATATCCACCGAAGGATTGTGAGTACGAGAAGCGAGATTGGAGGCGGCGGAAAGGAGTAGCGGATGCGTAATGCAGGACTTGATGCAGAACGCTGGGGAAAACGATGAGCCAAGATAAATAACCCAGACGCGGAAGACGTTTAGATCTGAAAATCAACCGTCAAGACAGGATAAGTCGCGTTCTTGAGCCGCCAAGAAGAGTTATAAGCCGCAGATTGGAAATAAGAAAATTGGAGTTCAGCTGGGATAATTCACGTGCGCGGCTCAGGGGTTTGTTAAGACGAAGGAGCCTTCACTCGAAATCCAAGCTAAACTTGGGGGCTAATGTCGGGGGAATACTTTCTGGATTAACCCGCGGCCCAGTGCGACTTAACTTACTCGCACGGACGAAGGCCCACTTGGGAGCAAGCCCAATATTGAACCGCCATAAGGGGAAAGATCTAGAAGACATATCCCGGAGGACGTGAAGACCAAGTAGTCTCCGAGTAGGCCTCTGTGGATGTATTCCTTATGGGGGAAGTTTCCTTTTGTAACCTAGCGAGCCTCTGTGTATATAAAGAGGACTCGCAGGACTTAGAGCGGGTCAAGCTATCAAGCCCTAAACCCTAGCTCATACGGCGAGTACCAGATCGGATCGCCTCCATTGTAACACCTCGATTATCATATCAATACCAATCTAGGGTAGGCAGGAAGTAGGTCTTTTACCTCACATTGAGGGGGCCGAACCTGGGTAAATCTGTGTTGATCTTTGTTCCTGCGATCCCAAGCTCGGAGATGCTTGACTCGCATAATCTCGAGATATCATTGGTATCGTGTACATCAGGGGATTAGCGTAATGAGTAACACACATGTTCTGTCGTTCACTCATAAACACATGGGAGCCAGTACGGCCGTCTAGGTCGCAATGCTGGTTATTATCTGGTAAGCTCCTGGACATGTCTTTGTGTTTACTGAACCTTTCGGTCACACACTAAGCTGTGAGTCAGCCTTTTATTGAGATAATAAAGTTGTAGTATAAGTGGTTATGAGATCATGGTTTGAATTAGAGAGAAGGCAGACATCTAATGTCCCGGGGTGATGAGGAATAGTTTCTGTCACCAGCGGATTTAATCCAAAGGTTTATATAGAGGAAATATTTATCCGGAGTATTTTGTCGGCGGACACTGGGTGTCCCGGATCATATGAAAGTGTTTTATATGATAAGTAATTAATTCGGTGAAATATTCTGTAAAAGGAAATATTCAAATAAAGAATTAATTGGACAAAATATTAATTAACTATGTTAATTAAATATTTATTTATTTAATTAATTAATAATTATGGAAAATATTAAATAAGAAATTTATTTGGAGCCCACCGAAAGGGGGCTGCCATGTGGGCCATGGGGCCCATAGGGCAGCCGCACCCCAAGTGGGGCGGGTGGGCCAAACCGAGATGGGGGGGGGGGGGGGGGGACTCCCTCCCTTGGGCCAAAACCCTGGTGGACTAGGTCCACCAGGTGGAGTCGGTTTGGGAGGAGTCCTCCTCCACATCCCAATCCGAATTGGGGTGGGGGAGGGACTCCTCCCTCCTTTCTTTCTTGGTGGAGGCGGTTTTGGGAGGGAGGAGTCCTACTCCTCCTCCCAATCCGAGTTGGGGAAGGGGAGGGACTCCTCCCTCCCTTCCTTGGCCGACGGCACAAGGGGAGGGGCTTGCCCCTTCCCCAAGCACCCTCCCCTTTGGCCTAATATAAACACCCCAACCCCCATGCATGGGTTGAGACAATCCAAGAAACAATTGCTCCGTACAAGTTCTCTCTCTTTCTAGTAGATCTCATGTATTGAGAATTAGACGTCTCTAATTATCTCATATAGCTCTAATCAAGTTTGATTAGATCTACCACCTGAACTACGCCGAAAGGCTGTCTCTCTTCGTCGGTGCTAGTAGCGCTAGGCGGCGAACGTTCTCGGCAGGTTGACGCGGTGTACATGTGGATACCGTTAGAGCGGGCTGTGCAAGCAGTACCTCGACGACGGACCGGCAACAATCTCACCTCCCGGCGTGGACGTGAGATTCTTCATCAGGCTTCACCAACATCTACTTCGACAAACACAAGATCTTCCGTAACGGTGTTTGTAAGTATCCTGGATCTAGCATTATGGGGTGCATCATATCTTCATAGATAGATCTTGGCGGCAAGGTTACGGAATTTTTTAAAAGTTTTACCCGCAACCCAATACCACCATCTACTCTCGCCCGTATTAGGTCATTTGTGACCAAAAATCTTGATCCAGGAGCTGTACTTGATGTAAATTTTCCCAGTTTTTTTGTCAAACATAAAAAGTGTTGTAAACTAAATATTTGGGCCGATGCTAATAACAGAAAGGACAACGCGTGGAGGACAACTTCCAATCGGGATTTCATGTTGCCCTCACGCCTCTCCTCCAGTGATCGCCGCCGGCTCATCTCCATCGATTCGGCGTCGAATCCGGCAGCTCCGCCACAAATCTGTCGATTCGACCGAGAGTTCACCACCACTTCTCAAGGGCACCACAGATCGGGAGGGATTCGGCCTCGAGTGTTGACCTCGCTCTCCTCCTGTGCGACCACCAATGACGCCCTTCTGTAGCTTCGGCAAACGAGCCACCCGAGCGGCCCTCCTCCCTGCCACTTTTTAACTATGCCTCCTCCTTCCCTGCCAACACGAGCACGAGTAACACACAACAGCTCTACCTCCGGCTGCACCTCGACTAACTTCGCCTTGCGTGGCTCCTCCGCCTCTACACACCAGTTGTTGGGCTCGCCTCGTTAAGAGATTAACAAATTCGAAGTGTTACTTTTCTATTATATTGTTTATATTGCAGGTGCTAGACCAATACGTACAATATTTTATGAAAAGGGTAAGAATTTGTACCTGATCATGTATGAGAAAGTAATCTTTACTCAGACCAGTATGTCATGTATTGATAACCGCAATAATATTGTCGGGCGCAGTAAAGCGCGCCAACCCCTTCTAGTTCTGTTCAAAGCACCAAGCATAAAAAAACTGCATGTAATCCTCAAGCATTGATTATTAATATCTTATGTCAGCTATAGCTGTGATGGGTCATTGGTCACTACAGTACTTCCCACTGCTTATTGCTGGTAGTGCATCTGTGTACTTGTTATGCTATTGGCTACCATGCTCTTGAGGGTTGTTTGTACTATTTAGTTTTAGAAATTTGGTTTTAAAGGGATTGCAGGGCAAACAGGATTGTACTGCCCTTGCCTGTAATTCCGCCAAAAATGTTTAAGCTGCTTCTCAGTTAGATTGCCTTTTTTCATAACGACTTGCCGCCCCACAAACCATGAAATTTGCCCGCTATATCTTTCTGTTCGAGTAACACATATTTTCCGGTTGAGCAGACCGTTCTTTGATTCATATTTGGTTCACAACAAAATCACTGCAAATGTCTCCAAACAAAAGTACTATGATAAATTAGTAGGCGTGGTCTCCTCGTTTTCGGAGAAGAAAAGAAGAGCAGTATGTGCCAGTACTGTATATCTTGTTTCTTCTCCCTTGCCGATGCATGCACTGGTGTTTGGTGTTTTTTCTCGTTGGTCAGTGACCCAAATCGACAATTTAACCCCTCAGCACAAACAAAACCTTTCATCTGCCGATGCTCCATCATCGCCTCGTTTCACCTCCCACTAAATGGCACAGCGAAGCAATGAAACGGCGTCTCCTCGTGAAGGCAAACGCGTAAATGGCAAACTGAGACCAAAGGTCGAAGCCCAACGTTAAATTAATGACGCCAATTGTCGTGGGTTTGTCACATCAGGTGTCATAGATGACTTCGTAGGTGTGGGATTACGCGAGTCAAGCATCTCCGAGCTTGGGATCGCAGGAACAAAGATCAACACAGATTTACCCAGGTTCGGCCCCTCAATGTGAGGTAAAAGACCTACTTCCTGCCTACCCTAGATTGGTATTGATATGATAATCGAGGTGTTACAATGGAGGCGATCCGATCTGGTACTCGCCGTATGAGCTAGGGTTTGGGGCTTGATAGCTTGACCCGCTCTAAGTCCTGCGAGTCCTCTTTATATACACAGAGGCTCGCTAGGTTACAAAAGGAAACTTCCCCATAAGGAATACATCCACAGAGGCCTACTCGGAGACTACTTGGTCTTCACGTCCTCCGGGATTGTCTTCTAGATCTTTCTCCTTATGGCGGTTCAATATTGGGCTTGTTCCCAAGTGGGCCTTCATCCGTGCGAGTAAGTTAAGTCGCACTGGGCCGCGGGTTAATCCAGAAAGTATTCCCCCGACATTAGCCCCCAAGCATGGCCTGAACTTCATAGTACTTCTTGATCTTGAATGCTTAGGCCGTGCTTTTCCTTGTTTCGCGGCTTATAATTGTACAAGTTTGGCCTTGACTCGCACCTGGAAGATCATCTGACTTCATGAGCTTTAGAGTATCCTGATAGCTTCAAAACTTGATGACGATCTATCTTCAAATTTTTGATGATAATATGATATAGCCCCCAAGGATTGAGAGGATGTTATGTGGTAATCATCTCAATTCTTCTCAGAGAACTCTGAAGGTCATCACCTGTAACTTGATATCATGAATAAAACAATTGTTAAGTTACAAGTAATTGTAATTGGTGTTGCCGTACTATAAGCAGTACATCGACCTCTAGTTAGGCCATCTGAATCCTTAAGTGGGCACTCGCGCGACTCAGTATTTCCAGGAATATGTGTGTTCAGGGTCGAGAGCGGCCATGATAGGCAATCAAGCTCGATTGACGCCACACCCCAGTACTTTGGCCACATAATGCGAGTAGCAATCCAACTTAAGGTAAATTTGATAATTGCCAATAAATCGGCTGTTTCAGGGTAACAAAGACCCCAAGAAACATAATGATATTGCCATGATAGGCTAAGCTATGATAAGCTTTGATTATGATGACACATAAGGTCGCGCCTAGGTGGCAACCGAGTGTTATACATAGGGTTGGATCGCGCGTAGGTGGCGATCCATGGTGATACATGGGGTCGGTCGCGCCTAGGTGGCGACCAGAGATGATACAAAGTTTACGGCCGCGCCTAGGTGGCGGCCGTTTCTGATACAAGGGTCGATCGCGCCTGGGTGGCGATCAGATGTTGCATAGGTCGCGCCTAGGTGGCGACCAAAGTTGAAGTTCTAGCCCTGAGTGGCTGTGATGATACTCAGCTATAAAGCTGGAAAGGATGATGCTTGGCTCTGATTAGCCTTTTCTTATGTATAGTACGGTCGCAGGTGTGCGACGTTCCAAGGGCGAGGTGCCTCGAGACGATCCTCGAAATCATGGCGTTCGCTGCTTTCTTCCCTTACATCCAGCAGGTAGTACGACCCATTGTTTAGCTTCTTGCTGATGATGTAGGGTCCTTCCCATGGAGAGGACAGCTTATGCATTCCCTTGTGATCTTGTTTAAGTCGCAGCACTAGGTCGCCTTCTTGAAAGGTGGGTTTTGATGCGTCTGGCATGATAGCGTCGCAAGTCTTGTTGATATACTGCTGACCTTGATGCTGCCAAGTCTCTAACCTCTTCTAATGTGTCCACCGAGTCTTGCCGAGCTATCTCATTATCTGTCTCGATGTAAGCCGCAACTCTTGGTGAATCATGTATGATATCGCTGGGCATGACTGCTTCTGCTCCATAGACCATGAAATATGGTGTAAATCCTGTGGATCTGTTAGGGGTTGTTCTCAAGCTCCACAGTACTGCTGGCAGTTCTTCCACCCAACATCCTGGAGATGCTTCGACCTTTTCAATAAGGCGCGGCTTAATTCCATGGAGAATTTCCTGGTTAGCTCGCTCAGCTTGTCCATTGCTCTGCGGGTGTGCTACTGACGTGAGGTCCAATCTTATCCCATTGTCTGCGCAAAATATCTGTGTAGCCCCTTCAGAGGTGTTGCTCCCATTGTCTGTAATGATACTATGGGGGTAACCGAAGCGGAATATGACCTTCTTCAAGAACTTGACTGCTGTTTCAGCCTCGCAATCTCCCACAGGTTCTGCTTCTATCCACTTTGTGAATTTGTCCACCATGACTAAGAGGTGAGTTTTTCCGTTTGAAGACCGTCTGAAAGGCCCTACCATGTCAAAACCCCATACGGCAAAAGGCCATGTGATGGGTATTGTGCGAAGTGCTTGGGCTGGCATATGATCTTGCCTAGCGTATCTTTGACATCCATCGCACACTCTGACAATTTGCTCTGCATCTGCTAATGCTGTTAACCAGAAGAATCCATGTCGGAACGCCTTTGCCACCAAAGATCTTGACGAAGCATGATGGCCACAATCGCCTGAATGAATTTCGTGCAAGATTTTTCGTCCCTCTTCTGGTGAGACACATCTTTGAATGCTCCTGATACGCTGCGCTTGTATAATTCATTGTTGATGATTGTATAGGCCTTTGATCGTCGTATGATTTTGCGCGCCTCAATTTCATCGTCCGGCAGCACTCCGCGACTTAAATATGCCATGTATGGCTCTGTCCATCCTGGCTGTTCATGCAGGGCTGCGACTAAAGTTGAATCATCCTCTGGCTCTGCAATGTCAATTTCTGCTGGAGGTTTGACTGATGGATTGTGCAGTTCATCCAGGAAAACATTGGGTGGGACTGACTGTCTATTGGATCCAAGCCGAGACAGGGCATCCGCAGCTTCATTTTGTCTCCGATCAATATGTTCAACTTGGTATCCAGTGAAATGTCCAGCAATTCTGTCCACCTCTCTCCTATATGCAGCCATGTTCGCATCCTTGCTGTCCCACGTTCCGGAGACCTGCTGTGCCACCAAGTCTGAATCGCCAAAACAGCGTATGCGACTGATGTTCATCTCCTTTGCTATACGTAGACCATGAAGCAGTGCCTCGTACTCCGCCACGTTATTTGTGCAGTTGAAGTGTATCTGTAACACATACCGCAGCTTGTCTCCCTTGGGAGATGTCAGAACAACTCCAGCCCCCGAGCCTTGCAACTGTCTTGACCCATCAAAATGCATGGTCCAGTATTTGGTTTCTGCCATGCTAGGAGCAACTTGGATTTCTGTCCAATCGTTAATAAAATCTGCAAGGGCTTGCGACTTAATTGATGTGCGCGGCTCGTAGCTGATGTGATGTGGTCCCAACTCGATCGCCCACTTAGCGACTCTTCCAGTAGCTTCTCGATTACGAATGATATCTGCCAATGGTGCTGAACTCACCACAGTTATTGGATGCTCTTGGAAGTAGTGCTTCAGCTTGCGACTCGCCATGAACACTCCAAACACCAACTTCTGCCACTGTGGGTAACGCTGTTTGGAAGCTGTGAGGACTTCGCTCACGTAGTATACTGGCTCTGGACAGGGTATTCCTTTCCTGTTCTTGTCTCTCCACAACCATGACAGCACTCACAGCGCGGGAATTTGCCGCTATGTATAGTAGCATTGGCTCTTTATCTTTTGGAGCCGCCAGAACTGGAGCATTCGTCAATTGATGTTTCAAGGCTGTCAGAGCTTCGTCGGCCTCTGCGTCCCAAACGAAGGTGTCTGATTTTTTCAACAGTCTGTACAAAGGTAGTGCTTTCTCTCCCAATCTTGATATAAAGCGACTCAAAGCTGCTACGCAACCAGTAAGCCGCTGTACATCTTTTATCTTTTCTGGCTTTTGGAGATCCATCACGGCCTTTATCTTGTCAGGATTGGCCTCAATGCCTCTTTCTGATACTATGAATCCCAATAGCTTTCCTGCTGGTACTCCGAAGACGCACTTTGTGGGGTTGAGCTTCATGTTGTATTTTCTGAGATTTGTAAATGTCTCTGCCAGATCACCAATAAGATCCTGGCTAACTTGCGATTTAATCACAATATCATCCACGTAGGCATGAACGTTGCGACCTATTTGCTCATGTAGGCAATTCTGAATGCATCTTTGGTAAGTCGCACCTGCGTTCTTCAACCCAAAGGGCATGCTGACGTAACAAAAAGCTCCGAAGGGTGTGATGAAGGACGTCTTTTCTTGGTCTCCCTCTTCATCTTGATTTGATGGTAGCCTGAATAGGCGTCCAAAAAGCATAACAGCTCGCACCCAGCAGTTGAATCAATTACTTGGTCGATTCTTGGCAAAGCAAATGGATCCTTTGGACAAGCTTTGTTAAGACTGGTGTAATCAACGCACATTCGCCACGTACCATTCTTTTTCATAACCAATACTGGATTTGCCACCCACTCCGGATGGTATACCTCTGTGATGAATCCTGCAGCCAGCAAGCGAGCTATTCCTCTCCTATTGCCTTTCTCCTGTCATCATGAAAACGCCGTAGTGGCTGCTTCACTGGTTTAGCCGCAGGGTTCACTTTGAGGCTATGTTCTGCTAATTCTCTTGGTACCCCGGCATATCTGACGGCTTCCATGCGAAGATGTCTTTATTTTCCTGGAGAAAAGCAACGAGGGCCTTCTCCTGCTCTTCTTCCATGTGTGCTCCAATGCTAGTTTGCTTGGATGAGTCGCCAGGAACAAGATTTATCTGCTTAGTGTCCTGGGCCGCTTTGAATTTCATTGGTGGCTCGGCAGATGGCGTGGTAACCACACTCATATCGTTTGGGTCCACCTGCGACTTATAACCTTTTAGTTCTTCCGCGGCACAGGCGGATTCTGCGAAAGCCGCATCTCCTTTCTCACATTCTATTGCTTTTTCTCTATCTCCGTACACTGTGATGACCCCTTTTGGTCCTGGTATCTTCAACTGTAGGTACACGTAGCATGGCCTGGCCATAAACTTAGCAAAGGCCGTTCTTCCAAACAAGGTGATATGGGCTTTGGAATTTTACCACTTCGAAGCTTAGGAATTCACTTCTAAAGTTCTCTTCTGTTCCAAAAGTTACCCCTAGGGTTATTTTCCCCACTGGCCGTGCGGACCTTCCTGGGACAATGCCGTGAAATACTGTTGACGTGGGCTGCAGGCTGGAATCCTTGAGTCCTAGACGCTGGAAAGTATCGTAGTACAAGATATTAATGCTGCTTCCTCCATCCATAAGCACTTTGGTCAGCTTGTATCCTGCAACGTATGGTGCCACAACCAGTGCCAACTTGCCAGGTTCCCGTACCTGTGGCGGGTGGTCGTCGCGACTCCAGGTTACCGCGTATTCTGACCACCTTAACCAAGCGGGTGTTGTTGGTATCACGGCGTTCACCTGCTGACTTCTCGGCTCAATTTCTCTTCTCTTTTGGAGGTATCGATAACTATTGTGTGATACTGCCCCGTCTGCCTGGGGTTACTCGCGCCGTGCTGCCCAATGTTTGTGTTATGAGCCGCACTAGGGTTTCCTTCATGGGAATTCCCCCCGTTGTGTTGGCTCTCTTCTTTCCACTTTTTGTAATAATGGCATTGCGCCTTGGTATGGTCCGCTGGCCGTCCATCACCTGTCGCATGAAGGTCGCATGGCCGGTTGAAACTTCTTGCATATTGATTGGCGGGAGCCGTATCCTCGACCCCTTCCACGCTGGCCTCTGAATCCTCCACGCGCATTGGCGACGAGCCCTGAGTGACCATCTTCGCTTTTGCGTTTGTTTTGACTCGTGTTGTTGTGGCTCGTTTGCTGCTGCTGGGCTTGTTGGAGTTTTTCTTTCCTTTTGCAGCAACCTCCTCTTCTTCTCCGTCTGACGCGTCTCTGGTTTTGTCTGAGCTGGCATATTTGTTAGCCGCAGCCATCACCTCGCTGAGGCTCTTGACTTTATCCTTCATGCGACCCAGCTTATGAATCAGCGGCTCAAACTTGCAGTTTTTCTCCATCACCAGGACGGCTGAGCTTGGTGGTATATTATCTGAGGAGTGTATTATTTCTGCCACCCTTTTCATCCAATGGCGACTTGACTCGCCTTCCTTCTGGACACAACGCTCTAAATCTTCTATATTGCAGAGTCGCTTGCAAGTTCCTTGGAAGTTCTTAATGAAGGCATCCTTCAGTTCCTCCCAAGTATTTATAGAGTTGGGAGGCAAATTTTGCAGCCATATGTGCGCTGCTCCTTCTAGCATCATGTTAGGTAGCGTGCGCAGATCTCTTCAGATGCGTTTAGGATGCTCATGCCCATCTCGTAATTGTTGAGCCAAGTGGTTGGATCCATGCTGGCGTTATAGTTTGCCACCTTGCGTGGCCCTTTGAAATCTTCAGGAAAAGGTTCCGATCTGATCTTTCAGTGAAACACGCTGGTCCCTTGAGTCGCGAGGACAGGGCTGTGGGTGCGCCTGCGGGGTTATCTGCGGGCCGCTTTTGCATCAATGGTGCATTCGCCTGCGCTTCTGCGACTTGCTCCTGTTGCCTCTGTGCGACTCCTGACACGTCCTCTGGTGGCCTGCTGGACGCTTCTTTCTGCGTAATCCTGTGATTGGCTGGTACGAGGGGCAGCTGTGCTTCGGCTTCCGCCCTATTGGCTTGTTGCAGGACTGCCGTACTTACATCTGAATCGCGCGCCGCGCCTCAGCATTGACCGGGTCATCGCCTGTTGGTACCATCTGAGTCAAGATATTAGCCGCAGCATACATATTATCGACAGGGTTCTGGTAATGGCCCTGTGGGGTGTGAAACCTCCTTGGTTGTTGCTGGGTCTCTTGATTTGTTGGTACCCTTCCTTCCGCAGTCGTCTGGATTCCCGTCCCGCGGCTGGAGTGAGCGGGATTTCCACTGTTGGTTGAGTCGCGCGCAGCTGTGTTTGCGGGTCAACCTGTTGTTGAGTCGCAGCCAGCGCGGCTACTCTCTGCCGCTCCTGTTGGATTCCTTGGTTTATCTGATCGAGCCTGCGGCGCTCTTCTTCCATCCTTCGAACCTCATACAGGAGCTCGGCCCTGGCGGCCTCAATTTCTGTTGCACGGAGGGCGGCGTTCGTGGCTGACACAGGGACAAGAAGTGGGTTGCTTGGGGGTGCCGATGCCTCGGTTTCTCCAGGAGTCCCTGACGCACCTGCTCCTCCGGCCATGTAAACCGCGACTTGTGCCATCTCTTGATCTGGTGATGATGTGATTTCTGGTGGGTAACCCCAGCAACTTTCTTCAAAGGCAGGTATGATGGACCCAAACTCTTGCGAGTCCATGCTTTCCACGGATTCTTCCCCGTCATCGGCGACTTCTTCTACTGAATCGCCTTCCTGGACCGATCTAACGGACCTGCCACCGATGAAGCCGACGAAGACGTTGATGGATCCGAACGGGATGACGTGGCCGGTCTCCAAATAATCTGCTTCCGGCCCCCAGCTTGAATCGTCGATGAGGGGTGTGCCATTGACCGTGATGATACGGCCAACAACAAGATCTTCAGCTCCCTTCATGGATCCTGCGCGGAACGTGACGCTCTTGACCGCAGGCCCCACGGTGGGCGCCAACTGTCGTGGGTTTGTCACGTCAGGTGTCATAGATGACTTCGTAGGTGTGGGATTACGCGAGTCAAGCATCTCCGAGCTTGGGATCGCAGGAACAAAGATCAACACAGATTTACCCAGGTTCGGCCCCCTCAATGTGAGGTAAAAGACCTACTTCCTGCCTACCCTAGATTGGTATTGATATGATAATCGAGGTGTTACAATGGAGGCGATCCGATCTGGTACTCGCCGTATGAGCTAGGGTTTGGGGCTTGATAGCTTGACCCGCTCTAAGTCCTGCGAGTCCTCTTTATATACACAGAGGCTCGCTAGGTTACAAAAGGAAACTTCCCCATAAGGAATACATCCACAGAGGCCTACTCGGAGACTACTTGGTCTTCACGTCCTCCGGGATTTGTCTTCTAGATCTTTCTCCATATGGCGGTTCAATATTGGGCTTGTTCCCAAGTGGGCTTCATCCGTGCGAGTAAGTTAAGTCGCACTGGGCCGCGGGTTAATCCAGAAATTATTCCCCCGACACCAATGGCGGAAGATACAAAGTACTGAACCAGCTTACAAACAACTCCTCGCAAAAAAAAAAAGCTTACAAACAACTCAACGCACACAAACAGAAGATCAAGCCGAAGACTTGTAAAAAGAAACTAGTGAGAGCAGAGCTACAGGTAAGCTGGGTCGACGGAAACACGAGGCAGATAGCAGGTAACGCCTGACGAGCCGAAGATGCCGACGAGGTTAGGAACCTTCGAAATGGCAGGGCAGCGCCGCCCGGACAAACGCCGTCGCCAAAGGGACCCCTATCCCAGACGACAAGGGACACGGGCATCGGTGGGCTGGAGCTCACCCTAGAGCTCGAGCCGACGCACCAACGCCGTTAAACCTCGCCGTGAAGGGCTGCAACCTACAAGCAGACTTCACCTTTGCCAACCATCACTGTCACTGCCACCACACCACCATCGGAAGAGAGCAACGCCATGGACTCCAAGACGGCGCCTTCAGGAAGGAAACGGCACCAAAGTTCCGCCAACC
Source organism: Poa pratensis (assembly GCA_947311845.1). Taxonomy (NCBI): domain Eukaryota; kingdom Viridiplantae; phylum Streptophyta; class Magnoliopsida; order Poales; family Poaceae; genus Poa; species Poa pratensis. The sequence continues at coordinate 21,275,063 of CAMZMU010000112.1, forward strand.
GCCTGATCCGGAGGGATCTAAGGTTTTCACCAAGAGCATCGGGAGGAAGCAGGAGAGGGCCGCGACGGCGCCCTCAAGAGGGTAACGGCGCCCACAGGCGTCGCCGCCATCGGCCAGAAGCGGATTTTCACCCCGACCCCAAAATCTGCCTCCAGATCCCGAGGGTGGCCGGCTGCTGAGGTAGCTACCGAACCACTTCCACCGTGCACCTCTTCGCCGGTCGCCAAGCCGCCCACGCGGCCAAGACCACCGGGCAGCACCCGAGCCGTGACCCCCGCCTCGGCGCCACGACTCCCACCGTACAAGGCCGCCGCCCTGACAACCGCAGAAAGCCCACACACCCGTCAACGAAGAAGACAGGCTGCTCGTGCGAGGCCGTCCTCCCCAGCCCCCACAACGACCACAACTCCATGATCTCATGCCCCCATCATCCTCCCGTTGTCCGCACCACAACACCACCCCACCGCACGCCCCAGGAAGGGGGAGCAGCACACCGGCCGGCGAGACAACCCTGAACGAGGCGTCTCCGACATGGATCTAGATCTGGCCGCCAGAGCCCCGATCTGGACCTGGCCGCAGCACACCGCTGGACAACACTGAGCACCGGCCCCCAAGTCGTGCTGGAGCTCTCCCATGGCGGGATCTGTCCGCCCACCGCACCAGCAGCCGGCGGCCGCACGAAGTCGAGGGGGTGGGGAAGCACGGGGACAGAGGAGGGGAGATGAGAGGCAAGGTTGGAGAAGGAGGGGCGGGGAGCCCCGCCGCCCCCGGCGGCGGAGAGGGAGAGAGAGCTGGCGGCGGAGAGCGCTAGCTAGGGTTTGGAGTCGCCCCGGGTCGCCCACACGGGAGCCGCGAGGGGGGAGTCAAATCCCTAAATGGCAAACTTGAAACGGATGGATCTAGCTTCCCAAGTGCATCTCTATATATAGATTGCAGCGAAAATCTTTTCACTAGCCAATCTTCCATCGTGCTGCCGCCTTCATCCCTCTAAACGAAAACCCACTCCCGGAATGGCAGAACATTGCAAGATGTCTGTTGCCCTTGTAGGTGTAGCGGAGGAAAGGTCATATGTGCTCAAGGTTGATGGATACTCAAGAGCAAACAGCGAGTTCGTGACTTGTACTCCTTTCTGTATTGGAGGCCACAGCTGGGCCGTGAGATACTACCCAAACGGTCTCATTACGAATTATAAGCATTCGATATTTCTGTATCTGGGTCTTGAATCTGCCAATGGCGAAGATGTGAAAGCGAAATTCACGGTCAGCATCCTTGACAAGAATGGAGAATCGGTGCCTTCATTCAGCCGGACTCACATACATACCTTCACAAGCAAAGATTCAGGCTGGGGCTACTCTTCTTTCGATGGGACTGGTCTGGCGGGTACGGTGCATCTGAAAGACGATTGTTGATTGTTTGACCATCAGGTGTGACATCACCGTCATGAAGGAAACCCCCAACGAAGAACAATTTGTGGTAGTTGCTCCAAGCGACTTGCACCGGCACCTCGGCGACCTCCTGAAGAATAAGGATGCAGCAGACATAACCTTTCACGTAGGTGGAGACAGATTCTCCGCCCATAGGTGTGTCCTTGCAGCGAGGTCGTCCGTCTTCAAGGCTGAACTCCTCGGCGCCATGACAGAGAATCATCCCGGTAAACCTATCTATATATGTGACATGGAAGCTGATGTGTTTGAGTCCTTGCTCCATTTCATATACAACGACTCACTTCCTCCTGCCCTTGAGAGTGCTAGCAACAAAGGTGGAGATGTGGTGATTGCTGGCCATTTACTCATTTTTTTTTAGATAAAGAGTGTATATTAATATCGCGGAGATACAACTTACACCCAGCCTCTGCAACAACGCAATAACCAAAGTTACTACGGATGAACACAGCCGAAATACAATAAGAAAAAGAAATAAATAAAAAAAGTCCCGCTACAGAGTTACAATCATTCAAGCAGCCGCACAACCACCACCAAAACAACACCTGATGCCCAATTCTTCAAAAGCAACGCCTTCAAGAAGAACAGTGCCAGGCCCAACCAATTAAGGCCAGACCTTGAGTTTTCGCCCTGAAGATAGTCCTCGCACTCAAAACAATGTCTTCAGCAAGACCACTGTCAGGCATAACCAATTAAGGCCAGACCTTGGATTTTCACCCTGAAAGGTAGGACTTTGAACTTCACGAATGTTGTCGCCCCCACTTACATGCCGCTGCTCCAAGTCATGAAACACCAAGCCAATTCCTCATCGCGAGAAAGATTCGAACCACCATTGCTAGCCTCAGATCTCGACTGACATGACCTTCTCCGCCAGCACCATGGAACGAGAACATGTCCCATGATATTAACAGCCAGCAGAGCTTCGAAGCGCTCCCTCTGAAACCAAACGGCCAGAGTAAAACATGGGTTCGCACGACCGAATCCCACCCGATCCAGCAATCTCCAGGCATGAATCGCCCAGTGGAGTTCGCCGGCGGAGCCTTCCGGAACTCGTCACTTCAGCCAAATCAACGAGAGCACGCATCCAGTAGATCATCGTCTTCGCGCGGGAGAAACCCTAGGACCGCCGCCATTATTTCAGCAAAACCAGCTAGCCCCCACGCCGCCGGTCGCCATCCAGTGGAACGGCAACAGAGAAGAGGGCAGCACCGTGCCCGGTTGGGTCAATTGGTCCAAATCAGAATCTTCGAGAGACCCAGATCGATGCCCAGATTGGAACCCAAACACCCCGACGTGACCGGAACGGCCGCCGGCGGCGCGCCGCCGTCTCCTCAACGCCCCGCCCGCCGTCGCTTGGACTGGACGGGCGCCGCCGCCGCCGCCGCCGCCACAGTCGCCGGTAGCAGCGACGGCCGGAGATCTTCGGTTGGTTGTGGCTAGGGTTTGGTGGATTGGGGTCCTCGCGAGCTACCCGGAAGAGGAGCCGGCCATTTACTCGTAGCGGCCGACAGGTATGACATCAGTAGGCTGAAGCTGATCTGCGAGGAAAAATTATGCAATCACATTGATTCGGAAATGGTGGCGACCAGTTTGGCTTTAGCCGAGCAGCATGGTTTCCGTGGTCTCTAAGAAGCTTGTTTGAAATTCCTGGCTTCTCCTTCCAATCTGGAGGCGATGATGGTGACCGATGGTTTTGAGCATCTGAAATCCAGCTGCCCGTCTCTTCTCAAGGAGCTGATAGCCATAAACCTGCCGGCTGAACTTAAGGCGATGTAAGGATCTTGTCATGGCAATTTAGTAGTAATCCGTATGGTACAGTTATCATATATATCATCCAAATTAAGTAATATTAACCGTTGTGCTACTTCTCCATGCACTTCTCGATGCATGGTTGCGTTTATGGTTCAGAACAAAGGATGCTATAATTCTTTCAGTCATATGTCCATGCGAGTAGAATGGGTATTTTATCTGTTCTTGCGAGAAAAAAAGGAATACTGCTGAGACTGCCAATCTTACCTTGCTTATCAAATATATGTATGAGTTTTATAATTGAGTCATTTATCATATTCCTATTTGAGCCACCCAATTTTACCTGTGTCTGTTCGATCCCTTGTGTCTATGTTTGTTTTCTGGAAAATAGAAACGATCGTTACCCCAATGTCAGCATGGATGTTGAATAGACTCATGCTGATAACAAAAGCTACACCGTGTATTTCCCTGTCAATTTCTTTTAGATACACAACACTTTGGCATAAAACCAAATAGTCTTGAGTGGCACTTTTATGCTTCTATAATCTTTTGTAACGAACCAGTACCCACGAATCAAATAAAATATATAGATACGACTAACTCTATAACATTGTAGTATTTATGTATCATCTAAACTCAAAGTTTACCGGTAGAGTCAATGGTCGGACCCGTCAACCAGGCTTTGCCAGTAGATCAGTCGAAAATGACCATATCACAAGCCGATGATACTGGATTGCTGGCTCATCACCGTTCCCCTGTTTTGTAGCGACTGACAACAATACTAGGTTGTGTTTGTCCTTAATACATCAGTATTTATATGTTGTTACTTCGTTATGTCTGGTTATTAGCAGTCATGTGTCTACTTTGGCACTGAAAAACTGAACATGGACCCTGTGTTGTAATTCAGTTCAAAGTACGAGGATAAAAAAATTGCATGTTATTCTCAAGCAATGCATATTATTATCTTGTGTCAGCTATAGTTGTGATGGGCCATTCGTTACTATTTGCCTCTGATTATTGCTGGTAGTGCATCTGTGTACTTGTTCTACTCTTAATGGCTTGTATTCAGTTTAGGAAATTCTGTTATAAAGGGATTGCAGGGGAAAACAGGATTCCAGAGCTGCCATGGGTGTTACCTATGCTTGTTATTCTGATTTCTGCCTAAAACTGTTATAGGTGCTTATGAATTAGATTACCTTTTTCCCAACTCTTTTTGTTTCTTTGACGATGCAATGCACGCGCTATTTACACGCAATTTGCCTGCTATTTACGTGCTTGGCATTTGTTATTAATCCTATCTAGTGTTGGGCCATGTCCCTCCACATGGAGGTGTGTTGGCAGCCCAACTTTAGCCCAGGAAGTCCAACACATGTGAGCCGTTGATCGCTGTATGCATCCAACGGTTGAGCTGCCTCCTTGAGAGGTAGAAGAAGAAAACCCTAGCCACCCTTGGTGGCTGAGAGTTGAAGCAAGAGAGAGAAGCCAGAACGTGGCTGCTGCTGTGAGAGAGTGAGAGAACACACAAGAACACCACAACCTAGTGAGAAGAGAGGAAGAACAAGGAGAGGTGATTTCTGTTTGGATTTGGCGCATCTGACCGGTCTGCCTTCAATCCAGTGATTGGAGGGTCAAACGTGCTTGGATCGACTCCATACTTGGTGAGCTCGTTCCTTACTTTGAGTATTTCGATCTGGATAGCTGGTTTGAGGTTTGGGTCAGACGAGCATCAGATTTGTGAGAGGTTTCGTTAGTTCGGACTGCTGCAGTTTCAGCACAGAGCAGTTTTGGTAGAGGAACTGTTTGAGCAGGCAAACGGTGTCTGATTGAGATCATCTTTGATGGGTATGTTGGGAACTCATATGTCTGCTTGTCTACCGAGTTTGGTGCTGTTTGGATCTGCGGTTTAAGAGCAGTTCGCTGATTACCGAAGAGGACAGAATCTGTGATACTCTGCTTTGCTGAAATCTTGCCTCTTGTGATTGTTGTTGCCGGTGGGCAACGAGTTGGTGTGTGTTGTAATCTCCAGAGGTTCTGGAGAAGAATCTTGATCATAGTGAAGCTTGCGTGGACCGGTTGGTCCACAGCCGTGGTTTTTCCTCCTCACGTTGGGGAGGTTTTCCACGTAAATCCTTGTGTCACCTGTGCATGTGATTGTGTTTATTTTTCTGCTGCATATTGCTATTGGTTGAACCTTTCCTCGAAGTTCATTGTAGGCTGGGAGGCTGTTGGAGTTTTGTATCATCTCCCCTTTTTCCCAACAAAGTGGTATCAGAGCTGAGGTTTAGTTTGTACTCGAGCTTCAGAGCAAGGTTTGTTTTGGGATGAGTGCAGTTTGCTTGTGTGAAAGATGGAAGTGAATACCAACAGAATGTTGAATGGTACAAATTATCAAGCTTGGAAAAGCAAGATGAAGGACTTGTTGTATGTAAAAGAATACTGGAGGCCGGTGTTCTCCACAGAGATGCCCGAGGACATGAAGGAAGATCTGTGGGAGGTACTTCATCTCCAAGCTTGTGGGTTCATTCGGCAATGGGTCGATGACAATGTTTTGAACCATATCATTGATGAGACACATGCACGCACCTTATGGCAGAAATTGGAGGAGCTGTATGCTCGCAAAGAAGGTACCAACAAGATGTTCTTGATCAAGAAATTGATGCGGTTAAGGTACAAAGAAGGAACTCCAATTGCAGATCATGCAAATGAATTTCAGGGCATTATAAATCAGCTATCTTCAATGGGAATCACATTTGAAGATGAAGTGAGAGCCTTGCTGCTACTTGGCTCATTACCGGACACATGGGAGACCTTTAAGGTCACCGTTTGCAATTCAGCACCTAATGGAGTTGTCACTTGGAATCTTGTGAAGACCAAGGTACTAAATGAAGAGTCCAGAAAAATTGCTGACAAGGACAGTTCTTCTTCACACTCAGAAGTGTTAGTGACTCAGCCACAGGGGAGAAGCAAGAGTAGAGGTCCGAGTAAAGGGGCTGAAAGAAGTAGAAGCAAATCAAAAGGCAAGGAAAATATGCTGATTTTGTGTGCCATCACTGCCATGAGAAGGGCCATATCAAGTGGCATTGTGGCGAATGGAAGAAAGACAAAAAGAAGAAAAAGAAGCAAGTTCAGAAACAGCCGGACAGTGACAGTGATAGTGAGGGCCGGATTACTGTGGTTGAGGAGATCATGTCTCTCATGCATGAAGAACATGATGGCAGTTTTGGTTCTACTATTGAGGAGAAGATCACTGTTGTTTCTGATGAGACCATCAACCTTGCAGATGGTGATGAGATGACTTGGATTCCGGACAGCGGTGCTACCATACATGCTACATCTCGTAGAGAGCTCTTCACAAACTATACAGCAGGTGATTTTGGTGTTGTGAAGATGGGAAACAATGATAGAGCACAAATCATTGGAAGAGGAGATGTGCACTTGGAGACTGAAAATGGTACCACACTAGTCCTTAAGTCGGTGAGGCATGTTGAGGCACTTCGTCTCAACATTATCTCGGTTGGGTTGCTTGACAAAGATGGGTACTTGAGCAGATTTGGAAATGCACAGTACAAGCTCACTAAAGTAAACCTGATTGTTGCTAGAGGTAACATGGTTTCAGTTTTGTATCATGTTCATGCTAAGCTTTCTGCTGCTTGTGTCAATGCATTGCAGAAAGAAGACACGTGTGCTTTGTGGCACAAGAGACTTGGGCACATGAGTGAGAAGGGGATGACGGTGCTAGTGAAGAAAAAATTGTTGAAGGGTGTGAAAGGTGTTCACATCAAGAAATGTTCGGATTGTCTAGCGGGGAAGCAACACAGAGTTGCATTCAAGAGTCAACCTCCTCACAAGAAGCCCGAGGTGTTGGACTTGGTACATTCCGATGTTTGTAAAATGTCGGTGTGGTCAATGGGTGGAGCAAAGTACTTTGTCACATTTATTGATGATTTTTCCAGGAAGGTTTGGTTCTATGTTTTGAGAACCAAAGATCAAGTACTAAGTGTATTCAAGCAATTCCAAGTCTCAGTTGAGAGAGAAACTGAGAAGAAGATCAAGTGTCTTCGCACTGATAATGGGGGAGAGTATATTGGCCCATTTGATGCCTATTGCAAGGAGCAGGGAATTAGGCACCAATTTACTCCTCCGAAGACACCACGGCTGAATGGTCTTGCTGAGAGGATGAACAGGACAATTGTTGAGAGAGTTAGATGCTTGCTATCAAGTGCAAAGCTGCCTAAACATTATTGGGGTGAGGCTTTGTCGACTGCAGTTTATCTTATTAATCTCTCACCAAGTTATCCATTGCAGGGAGATGTTCCTAACAGGGTCTATTACGACAAGGAAGTCTCATATGATCACCTGAAGGTTTTTGGGTGCAAGGCCTTTGTTCATATCCCTCAAGTGAGAGGTCAAAGCTTGATTCAAAGACACGACAATGCATATTTCTTGGCTATGGAGGTGATCAGTTCGGCTACAAGTTGTTTGATCCAATAGCAAGAAAGGTTGTGAGAAGCCGTGATGTTGTGTTTGTTGAAAACCAAACAATTGAGGATATTGGGAAGACAAAGGTGCAGGTTCCGGAGCAAGTTCCGGTACACGTTTCTCCTCAAAACCAGCAGCAAGACAGATCTGATTCTGACCCAGAACCTGCAGATTCAGCTGAGCAAGAAGCTGAAAATGAAGATGCAGAAGATGTGCAAGATGATGATGATGCACATGGTGGTGCAGGTGATGAAGAAGCTCCCGAGCAGCATGAGTATGATGCTGAAAATGATGATCATGATCAAGAAGCATCAGCACCAGATAGTCCACCAGCAGCTCCACTCACACGGTCCACTAGAAACCGTGTTCCCTCCACTAGGTACCCATCAGACCAATATGTGGTGTTATTGTCAGATGGTTCAGAACCTGCGTGCTTTTCAGATGCAATGAAAGATGAGAAAAGAAGGAGTGGAAGAAGGCTATGCAAGAAGAGATGGATTCCTTGCATACCAATCATACTTATGAGCTGGTGAAGTTGCCCAAGGGCAAGAAAGTTCTCAAGAACAAGTGGGTCTACAGAATCAAGCAAGAAGAGCACACGACACATCCAAGGTACAAGGCCAGGCTAGTTGTAAAAGGATTCAGCCAGAGAAAAGGTATTGACTTTGATGAAATATTTTCTCCGGTGGTGAAGATGACATCTATTAGAATGATCCTTGGCTTGGCAGCAAGTCTCAACTTGGAGGTTGAGCAAATGGATGTGAAGACAGCTTTCCTACATGGAGAGTTGGAGGAAGAGATCTACATGGAGCAGCCAGAGGGGTTTCTTGTTAAAGGCAAAGAAGACTATGTGTGCAAGTTGAAGAAAAGTCTCTATGGCCTGAAACAAGCACCAAGACAATGGTACATGAAGTTTGAATCTGTCATGGGGGAGCAAGGCTACAAGAGGTGTAGCTCAGACCATTGTGTATTTATTCAGAGGTTCTCAGGTGATGATTTTATCATGTTGTTGCTCTATGTTGATGATATCTTGATTGTTGGCAAGAATGTCTCAAGAATTGCTAGACTAAAGAAAGAGTTGAGCAAAAGTTTTGCCATGAAAGACTTGGGTCTAGCAAAGTGTATTCTCGGCATGAGAATTGAGAGAGACAGAAAATCCAACAAGTTGTACTTGTCTCAAGAGAAGTATATTGAGAAAGTACTTCGCAAGTTCAAGATGGATTAGGCAAAAAGTGTGAGCTGTCCATTAGCATCTCACTTCAAGTTGAGCAAGAAGCAATGTCCCTCCGATGAGAAGATGGAAAAGGAAATGCAGAATGTTCCTTATGCTTCAGCGGTAGGGAGTTTGATGTATGCTATGGTGTGCACACGGCCTGACATTGCTCAAGCGGTTAGTACAGTGAGCAGATTTATGTTTAATCCAGGAAAGCCACATTGGGAAGCCATGAAGTGGATTTTGAGGTATCTCCGGGGCACCACAAATATGAAGATTTGTTTTGGTGGTAGTGAGGCCAAGCTGATTGCTTTTTCAGATTCAGACATGGCTGGAGATGTTGATACAAGGAAGTCTACTTCAGGTTATTTGGTTACCCAATCAGGGGGAGCAGTGGCTTGGCAAAGCAGGTTGCAAAAGTGTGTGGCATTGTCCTCAACTGAAGCTGAGTATATTGCTGTAATAGAGGCGAGCAAAGAGCTATTGTGGCTGAAACGATTGGCTGGAGAGCTTGGTTTTGAACAAGACAAGTATGTGCTGTTTTGTGACAACCAGAGTGCCATTCACCTAAGTAAGAATGCATGTTTTCATTCGAGGTCAGAGCATATTGAGGTACGCTATCATTGGATTCGAGATGTGCTGAATTCCAAGCAAATGCAAATTGAGAAGGTGCACACGGATGTCAATGGGGCTGATATGTTGACCAAGGTGGTGACAAGAGAGAAGCTCGAGATATGCCGTCGGCTCGCCAGCATGGCTGCCGGTAGGCAGTGAGACCCTCCATGATGTCGGGAGGGGGAGTTTGTTGGGCCATGTCCCTCCACATGGAGGTGTGTTGGCAGCCCAACTTTAGCCCAGGAAGTCCAACACGTGTGAGCCGTTGATCGCTGTATGCATCCAACGGTTGAGCTGCCTCCTTGAGAGGTAGAAGAAGAAAACCCTAGCCACCCTTGGTGGCTGAGAGTTGCAAGCAAGAGAGAGAAGCCAGAACGTGGCTGCTGCTGTGAGAGAGTGAGAGAACACACAAGAACACCACAACCTAGTGAGAAGAGAGGAAGAACAAGGAGAGGTGATTTCTGTTTGGATTTGGCGCATCTGACGGGTCTGCCTTCAATCCAGTGATTGGAGGGTCAAACGTGCTTGGATCGACTCCATACTTGGTGAGCTCATTCCTTACTTTGAGTATTTCGATCTGGATATCTGGTTTGAGGTTTGGGTCAGAGGAGCATCAGATTTGAGAGAGGTTTTGTCAGTTCAGACTGCTGCAGTTTCAGCACTGAGCAGTTTTGGTAGAGGAATAGTTTGGGCAGGCAAACGGTGTCCGATTGAGCTCATCTTTGGTGGGTATGTTGGGAACTCATATGTCTGCTTGTCTACCGAGTTTGGTTCTCTTTGGATCTGCGGTTTAAGAGCAGTTTGCTGATTACCTAAGAAGACAAAATCTGTGATACTCTGCTTTGCTGAAATCTTGCCTCTTGTGGTTGTAGTTGTTGTTGCCGGTGGGAAACGAGTTGGTGTGTGTTGTAATCTCAGAGGTTCTGGAGAAGACTCTTGATCATAGTTGAAAGGATCGAGTAGGTTGACTAGAGGGGGGGTGAATAGGCAACTACAAATTTTTCGTTTTCTTTTAATCAAATTGGGGAATTGCTCAAATATAAGTTCTCTAGATATGCAACTAGGTGAACAATCCTATATGATGAGCAATAAACAAGCTAGCAAGATATTCTAAACAAGTTAAGCTAGCAATACAAGTAAAGGAAGGTTAAGAGATAACCACACGGTGACGCGGAGATGATTCCCGAAGTTCACTTCCCAATGGAAGCTACGTCTTCGTTGGAGCGGTGCGGGGTCACAAGTGAGCCCCGAATAGCCTTGATATGGCACACCGTATCTCCCTCGTGTTATCCTCCAATGAGGAGTTCCACGAGTCACTATATGATGCCCTCGAGGTCGGCAACAAACCTTTACAAGGATGAGGCACTCTCCACAACCGAATTGGAGGCTGTCACCAAATTCCCGTGGCTCCCAAAGCCACAAGAATCACAAGGCCGGGTCACGACTCCACAACTCAATTGGAGGCTCCCGGCTAGTCCCCGCGACTCCCAAAGCCACAAGAACGACCAACGACCGTCTAGGGTTCCAATGAACCCAAGATTAACAAGTTCCTCAAAAGGAATGGATGTGGAAATCAAATCGCTTTGGTGGAAGTGTAGATCTAGGTCAACTCTCCCAAGTCCTAGAAGGACAAGGTGTTTGAGTGGGTAGGGAGAGAGATCTAGGAGTTTCAAGCTTTCAACAATGGTGGGTGGACTAATTCTGGTCGTGGTACCTAGCTTGAAGACAGGTAAATCGGATAATCCGATTCAAATGAGTATCGGATTATCCGATTTCATCGGATAATCCGAATCTTTTTGAATCGGATAATCCGGCAAACTTCAGTACTCCGACGCTTGCAGTCCTTAGCAGGATTCCAGCAATCTTTGACGATCGGATAATCCGAAACATTCTGAATCGGATATTCCGAAAAACTTCAGTACGCCGTTGCTTGTAGTCCTTAGCAGAATTCCAGCAACCCTTGACGATCGGATAATCCGAAGCATTCTGAATCGGATATTCCGAAAAATTTCAGTACGCCGTTGCTTGTAGTCCTTAGCAGAATTCCAGCAACCCTTGAGGATCGGATAATCCGATTCAGGCAGAATCGGATAATCCGGAAAACTTCAGCAACAATACAAAGCTCTTTTCTGCTCACTTTTTGGATTTGATGCAAAGATGTTTTAATCACCTAAAACCTGCATCACTTGATTCACATATTAAATCATCACTAGTGTTGTTGCCTAACACACAAAATCACAAGGGATTAAGAAATGTCCTTTCAATAGTGAAGCTTGCGTGGACCGGTTGGTCCACAACCGTGGTTTTTCCTCCTCACGTTGGGGAGGTTTTCCACGTAAATCCTTGTGTCACCTGTGCATGTGATTGTGTTTATTTTTCCGCTGCATATTGCTGTTGGTTGAACCTTTCCTCGAAGTTCATTGCAGGCTGGGAGGCTGTTGGCGTTTTGTATCATCTCCCCTTTTGCCTAACATCTAGATGAACCTGATAGAATGGAAACTCCACCTTATCAATCATTCCCTATTATATTGCCCACCACATAGTCAATTCACAGGTTTTATGTTGCATTTGAGGGTCATTTAGACCAGTATTTCATGAAATCCCCACATAAACTATTTGGCAGACCAATTGAACACTGCCAAGTTTATTCACATAACCCTAAGGTAGGTCCATGAATCTGTGTAGTGAACTGACTATATTAAATTCTAAGTATCTATCTTTTCCCTTGGTTGTTCAGAATTTCAAAATATATTAAGGTTTTAGAACAACACCTTGCCTGTGCTGCTTATGAACATCCAATATGATTGCAATATGATGAGAATCACTTCGGTTCCAGTCTAGATAGTATAATGATGACTCTAAAAGAGAAAGGTTATCTGGTTAACAATCCATCTGGACCTTTCTCTTCGACTATGTGAAATTATATTGGACCAGATAGGATATCGATTTACTTTCTGAACCCAAGGTTATATCACATATAGAACCCTTGAAAGTGCATTCTTTCGCACTCACACGACAAGTTCATTCTTGCTCATGTCAATTCAAGTATTTTTTTTCAAGTTATTGCAACCTATGTATTTATATTAAGTTATTACCCGCTTTAAAATAAAATGGTATTTCACTATATAACTATAAATGTTTAATGGATTGGTAATATGTTATTGTGCATCTGGTATGTCATGAATTCGCTCACTCTAACTATCTCCCAAAGTAAGCGTGATTCACGGGCAACGCTTTCTAATGTGCCGCCTGACCCTGTGTTGAAAATGAGCTTGCTCTTCTGGACGCCCGGCGTTCCCTTGGTTCACGAGAATGAAAAAAGACTAATCTTTTGTTACATTTGGCACGAGATGAAAAGAGAGAGCTTTGTCTATTGATGAACAACTGAGTGACGGAGCTCTTGGCATTGCTTTGGTTTTCTCTCCTTTCCTACCAGCGAGTTCTGATCCTTTTGTGTTTCAGGTTTTTTCTTAATTATTAGGTGTTGGATTTATTTGACCACATAAAATTACTTATAGTATTCATTAAGAAAGCATAAAAATTAATTATTGATTATACATGATTTATATTTATTATAAAAATTTATGGAAATTTTCCATAACTCGTTTTATTTAAAGAGTATTATTTTATATGGGAAACATCCCCTAAGGATTTAGTTCAATATCAAATTTTAATCAAATTCAGTAACTTAGTACTCTTAGAACAATCATTAATATTTTGTAGAAAATTTCACAATAATTTCTATTTCATTACTTTTAGGCAATGAAGTACAATAATTTTAATTACATATTCAATTTCACATATTTCTTCTATTAATAAATTATTTAATGAATTATTAGTAGATTTATTTTACTTGTAAAAACACAATAACATCATATAGTGGGGGAAGTGGGGGTCCGATTGGAGATGCTCAATGTGGAGGGATTAGCCGTGAGCACTTGCAGTGTAGTATGTGAGTTCATGTGTCTGTCTTGTACTATTAAGAAATTAAACCATGTCTCACTGAAGTGTAGACATGTGATCGACAGGCTCTTTACATGCGACTTCAAATGTGTGATACAGACAACAAAAGGTGAAAACTTAAGCCATTTCTAATCTGCACATTTAGCTCCCTGTGAAAGTTTTGTGTAGCAAAACTCTGTACCTACAACATGTCGAACAGGTCGTCCCCAGCTTAATAATCATCATCCACTAAGACTACCCCAGATCTTCACGAGTATAAGAAAATGATCTACGAGTACTTTCTCCATCCATAAAAGGATGTATCAACTTTGGCTAAATGTACATGTATCTACTAGATACATGCAAATTTAAACAAATTTGAGACATCCTTTTATTTTATAATAGACGGGCGGAGGGAGTAATATTTTACCCAATAGGCTATTGGGCTATGGCCTATGTGGCCGGCTCAACTAGGTCTGTCAAAATCCCACCCCAGCCCACCTGTCACCTCTCTCCGACTTGTCTCTACTGTCCCCGTGCTTCTCACGCACGAGCGCCGCCGTCGCTGCTCCCCACCGGCTGCCCTCTCGATCCGGCACCGCTACTCCATGGTGCTGCTCCGCCGCACTCCCCTCCACCTACTCCATCGCAATTCCGTATTCGTTGTCTCGCGCATCGACTCCGACGTCAAACCCTAAACCTAGCTCGCCTCCACCGCTCGCCGGCCTCCTCCAGCCCCGTGTGCTGGCGCTTGACTAGTACGTGGTGCTGGGATTGGTGTTGTCCGTGGTATCCCTCGACTAGCTCTACTCTGGCGCCGGCGGGTCCCAGATCTTCCATCCTATTCCATCCTGCTCCAAGCTACCAAGCCCACCTCAAGAATGGCAGAGCATTGCAAGATTTCTGCGGTCCTTGTGTCTAACGAAGGCTCATACGTGCTCAAGGTAGATGGATACTCGAGAGCCAAGGCGTTAGTGAAGAACGGCGAGCGCGTGGTTTCTGCCCCTTTCAGTGTTGGAGGTCACAGCTGGGTTGTGTGGTATTACCCAAACGGCAGTCCTAAGAATTATGCCGATTTCATATCTCTGTATCTGGTTCATCTTAGATCTGCCGCTGCCAAAGATGTGAAGGCGAAATTCTCGCTCAGTGTACTTGACAAGAATGAAAAACCGGTGGCTTCATTAGGCCGTATTCAACATTTACATACTTTCACAAGCAAAGTACCAGCCTGGGGCGACCATGACTTTATCAAGAGGGCTGATCTGGAGGTATCAGAGCATCTAAGAGACGATTGTTTGAACATCAGGTGCAATGTCACTGTCATAAAGGAGATCCAAAGTCATGAATCAAGGGTTCCCCCGAGCGACTTGCACCGGCATCTCAGCGACCTCCTGAAGAGCAAGGATGCAGCAGACCTGACCTTCCAAGTCGGCGGAGAGAGATTCTCCGCTCATAGGTGTGTCCTCGCTGCTCGGTCACCTGTCTTCAAGGCTGAGCTCCTCGGCGCCATGAAGGAGAACTCTGGCAGTCCTATCGAAATCTGTGACATGGAAGCTGATGTGTTCAAGTCCTTGCTCCACTTCATCTACACTGACACAGTTCCTTCTGCGCCTGAGAACAACAAAGGTGCCGAAGCACGTGGAGACTTGGTGATGGCTGGACATCTGCTCGTAGCTGCGGACAGGTACGACATTGGGAGGCTGAAGCACATATGTGAGGAGAAACTGTGCAATAATATTAATTCTGACATGGTGGCAACCAGTTTGGCTCTGGCTGAGCAGCATGGCTGCCATGATCTCAAAGAAGTTTGTTTGAAGTTCCTGTCTTGTCCGACCAATCTGGAGGCCATGATGGCCAGCGATGGTTTTGAGCATCTGAAATCCAGCTGTACGTCTGTTCTCAAGGAGTTGATTGTGAGAAGCCTGCCGGCTGAACTGAAAGCGACGAAGGATCTTATCATGGCAATGTGGTAGTGGCAATGCGCATGGTGCCAGTACCATATATATCATCCAAATTTAGTACTAAATCGTTAAGCTACTTCTCCTTGTATGGTTGCGTTTATGGTTGAGAACAAAACATGCTATTACTTCTCCATGTATTTTTCTTTCTTGCTAGAAAAAGTAGTATTGCTGAGACTGCCAATCTACCTTTGTTCTCTTCTTGAGGTTTACCTTCCTTCATACGTTGCGGGTTCTCATGATCATAAGTCTTCTGTGAGATCCCTGGAGAAAGAACCAATGCTGGCATCCAGGGACCCTGGAGTGGTTTGTTGGGTTGTTGAAAGTGATCACGAGAATCAACTTGGTTGTGTGGATGATGATTAGTTCGGAAGTTCGTGCCTACGTTCACCTGGATGCCTGAGTTGTAGTGTCACTGGTGTTCCAATCCTCTTAAATAGTCTGTCAATGAAGATGCTTCCGGATGGCGCCTTACAAACCATGTTTATGCTTTCCATCCGAGTAACATGTTTGCACATTTTTTGCATGTTGCTGATTTGCTAAAGAAAGATCTCGACGTTTGATCTCCAAACTCCAATAACCCATCTGGGTTTCACGGTGAAGCTGCTACTTGGATTTGATTTGCACATTGAGGGAGCTGCAGCATATTGATGGAGCTGCTACAAATGGACTTTGCCGTCAGGTACGTGTTCAAGGGCGCAATGCTGACGCTAGTCGGTATTGTAGATCAATCGATCTTCCCATGCTGTCGATTTTCCGTTTCGTACATGCGACATACCCTGGCTAGTGCTAGTAATTCGTTGGTTTATGATAGTACAGCTTTTTCGGCTGGATGCATAGCCGTTAGTGGTTGGATTAAAGACTAAGAGGATGAGTTTTAACTGAAGCTACCGTGCTCATATTAGTGAAGGAGTTGTCTAGTTACTGAACTTCACATCTAGTCTACTAGATGCTCTTACTTCCTTCTGTCTGGATGTTAGAAGTCATGTCTACTTTCGCACTGAAAAACTGAATATAAAGTATGGATGCCGTGTATGTGGACCTTCAGTTTGGGTTGTAATTCAGTTCAAAGTACTAAGAAAAAATTCCCCTAAAAAAAAAAAAGTACTAAGAAAAAAGATCTGCATATAACCCTGAAGCGTTGAATATCTTACATATTGTGTCAGCTATAGCTGTGATGGGCATTGGTTACTGTTCCATCTGATTATTGCTGGTTTGGATTTGTTATGCTCTAGAAAATTCGGTTATAAGGGATTGCAGGGGGGGACTGGATTCTAGAGCAGCCTGGGTGTTACCCCTGCCTGTTATTCTGTCCAAAAATGTTCAAGCTGCTTCTGAATTAGATTACCATTTCCCCAACTATCTGCGTCCCACAAACTATGAAATTTACCCATATCCATATGTCTGCTTTCTGTTTGATTAGTTGGTTCGTAGTTGCAATCTTTTGTTTCGTCACTTAATCACTGGTTATCCGGTTCCATAACGTAGTAACAAGCTAATGTATCCAAACAAAAGTACTGCTCATCTTCAGGAAAAAAAAGAGCCAGTACCTCTTTTCTTTCTTCGCCGATGGAATGCACGCACTATTTACATACTCCTATTGGTCAATGTTATGAGCAGGCCTCCGTTTTCGTCTGACTGTGTTTGAAACAAATGGATCTAACTTCACAAGTGAACCTTTATATATGACGCATCAAAATTCCATTCTATTCGCATGAACATATATGACTGAATGATTGATACCATCTTTTGCTCCGAAACAGTCGTGCAACCATACATGGAGAAGTAGCACACCGATTTTGTACTAAATCTGGATGATACATATGATAAGAGTACCATGCGCATTACTACTACCAAATTGCCATGATAAGATCCTTTGCCGCTTTCAGTTCAGCCGGCAGAATTCTAGCTATCAGCTCCTTGAGAACAGACGGGCAGCTCGATTTCAGATGCTCAAAACCATCGCTGGCCATCATGGCCTGCAGATTGGAAGGAGAAGCCAGGAATTTGAAACAAGCTTCTTTGAGACCATGAAAACCATGCTGCTCGGCTAATGCCAAGCTGGTCGCCACCATGTCGAAATCCATATGATTGCACAATTTCTCCTCACATATCAGCTTGAGCCTCGGCATATTGAACCTGTCGGCTGCTACGAGCAGATGGCCAGCCATCACCAAGTCTCCACGTGCTTCAGCACCTTTGTTGCTATCACTCTCGAGCGGGGGAGGTACCGAGTCGGTGTATATGAAGTGGAGCAAGGACTCGAAGACATCAACTTCCATGTCACGGATCTCGATAGGACTACCGGAAGAGTTCTCCTTCATGGCGCCGAGGAGCTCTGCCTTGAAGACGGATGACCGAGCAGCGAGGACACACCTATGCCCGCTGAATCTCTGCCCACTGACCTGAAAGGTTACGTCTGCAGCATCCTTGTTCTTCAGGAGGTCACCGAAATGCTGGTGCAGGTCGCTTGGTGGAACCACCACCCACTGTTCTTCGCCGTGGATCTCCTTCATGACGGCGATATCGCACCTTATGGTCAAACAGTCGTCTCTCAAATGCGGCGATCCCTCAAGATCAGCCTTCTTGATGGAGATAGGCCAGTTCCAGTCTAAACCTTTTCTTGCGAAGGTATGTTGCATAGGGACGCTATGGCTGAATGAAGGCAGTGGTGATCCATTCTTGTCAAGTACGCTGAGCATGAATTTCGCCTTCACACCTTGGGCGTCCGCAGAATCGAGAAGCAGATACACAAGTATGAGGTCGGAGAACAAACGGCCGTTTGGATAGTACTTGACGGACCAGCTGTGACCCCCGGCACGGAAAGGAGCAGAAGTCACACACTCGCCGTTCTTCAGTAGCCTCTTCGCCGTCGAGTATCCATCCAGTTTGAGCACATAGCAATACGACCTTTCCTCGTGTGCAGCTACAAGGGCTGCAGAAATCTTGCAATGCTCCGACATCCTCGATCGAGAGGTCGGTTGATATTGGCTACCTCGTTTTAATTTCTCTTCTCACGTCACAAAATATACTCCCTCCGTTCCAAATTACTCCCTCCGATCCATATTAGTGGGCACAACTTTGTCTAGATACACATGTATCTAGTCTAAATACTTAACTAGATACATATGAATTTAGACAAAGCTATGCCCACTAATATGGATCGGAGGGAGTATTTGATTTGGGTTTGTCCAAATACGAATGTATCTAGACACTAAATAAGTATAGATACATCTATTTTTATACAAACACAAGTCAACTAATTTGGAACGGAGGGAGTACTTACAAAGTGCCTTGCTGCTTCACGCGTGTGTGTATATATACACGATTAGTTATTTCAACAACGCACTAGGACACGGGCTTGTAGTCCAACTCTAACTCGACTAGTAGTACTGAAACTCACGGACTACTCGGATACGACCTCCTGGTCTTAAACTCTTAGTACCATACGGCAAGCAATTGCTAGCTATCTCACTGAATCCTAGCCGGACAAGTACTACGTAGTTGCAAATTAACCAAAAGTTAAAAGACTCCATGGCATGTACATGCATAATTACTTTCCTAATAAACTCAGACAGTAACCTAATAAAGATTACCCGCAAAAAATAACCTAATAAAGATTATGCCAGCAGCCAGCTGACAAACCCCTCAAACAGGAGAGAGAGAGAGAGGTGTCCGTATGGGAACGAGGTGATCGGACACTTCTTTGCTCTCTCCAGGGCCTTTCTCCTCGCCACTTCTTTCCTCGCTCTCACTCCAAGGAATTACATCTGGCCGCTCAGCCTCCGCGGTCTGATGGCTGAGCAGTTCCCCTTGTCGTCGTTGCTCCAGTACCCCTTGTCGTCGTCGCTGATACAGCACGGCACCAGCTTGTTGGGAAAGAGGTTGGTCATGTTGGCATTGGGGCAGCGCCCGACGATCTTGGAGAAGGCGGCGCTGAGGTCGAGCAGGAGCACGCCGTCGATGCCGTTGGCAAGCTTGTCGGCGAGCTGGCGGTTGCAGATGGCGGCTACCCGATTGACCCGGCAGGAGCAGCCTAATGATCTATGTTTTGACTCTCTCTGACCCGTACGATATAATCTTGTAAACATTTTCTAGTAAATGCAATAGATGGGCCATATGCACCAATGCTCGAAATAAATAGTGTTCGCTCTCTTGTTGAGAAAATAGTATGGGAAAAGAAAATTGTTAGGAAACGTTTATATTCTTAAATGAAAAGTACAGACCATTAGGCTGTTGACCTTTTTGAAGATTTGATTGCCGTGTTCTGGAACCGGTATCCAGTGTTTTTGTTGCAAACGAAATAACTAGCAACTACTAACAAAAACCGACGGCACTAGTTCTGTATCCAGATGTACGTAAGCATGTACTAACAAATTAACAGACTCAATTATCACACTAATAATGCACACTGGATAAGAAAGGTAGATGGGGAGTCTCAACAGTGCTCCTTGTTTCCCGCATGAAAAGAAAAATACCCATTCCACTCACATGAACATATACGACTGAACGATCTATACTGTCTTTTGTTCTAAAACATTTGTGCAACTGTATAGGAGGGCAGCACACCGATTAATACTAATTTTGGATGATATATATGATAACAGTACCATGCGTATTACTCCTACCAAATTGTCATGATAAGATTCTTTGCCGCGTTTAGTTCAGCCGGCAGGATTCTGGCTATCAGCTCCTTGAGAACAGAAGGGCAGCTGGATTTCAGATGCTCAAAACCATCGCTGGCCATCATGGCCTCTAGATTGGAAGGAGAAGCCAGGAATTTGAAACAGGCTTCTTTGAGACCATGGAAACTATGCTGCTCGGCTAAAGCCAAGCTGGTCGCCACCATGTCGGAATCCATGTGATTGCACAGCTTCTCCTCGCATATCATCTTCAGCCTCCCGATGTTGTACCTGTCGGCTGCTACAAGCAGATGACCCGCCATCACCAAGGCTCCACGTGATTCACCTTTGTTGCTAGCAGTCTCGAGCATGGGAGGAACTGAGTCGGTGTATATGAAGTGGAGCAAGGACTCGAACACATCAGCTTCCATGTCATCAATCTGGATAACGCTACTGGATTTCTCCTTCATTGTGCCCAGGAGCTCCGCTTGGAAGACGGATGACCGAGCAGCAAGAACACATCTGTGAGCGAAGAATCTCCGTCCACCGACATTGAAGGTTAGATCGGCTGCATCCTTGTTCTTGAGGAGGCCGCCGAGATGCCGGTGCAAGTCGCTTGGAGGAACCTTTGTTTCCTCGTTGTGGATCTCCTTTATGACGGTGACATCGCACCTTATAGTAAAACAATCTTCCCTCAGATGCGTCGATCTCTCAAGATCAGTTCTCTTGATGAAGTCATGGAATCCCCAGTTTGACTCTTCCCTTGTGTATAAGATGTGCGTAGGGCAGGTAAAGCTGAATGGAGACACCAGCTCTCCATCCTCGTCTAGTAGGCTGAACCTGAACTTTGCCCTCACATCTTCGGCATCGGCGGATTCAAGATGCAGACACAGAGATACCAAATCTTCAGAATCGTCATCGATACCGTTTGGGTAGTATCTCACGGCCCAGCTATGACCTCCAACATTGAAAGGGGCAGAAACCATGAACTCGCCGTTCTCGAGTAGCCTCTTGGTTCTTGAGTATCCGTCTACCTTGAGCACATATGAGCTTTCCTCGTGTGCATCTACAATGGCAGCAGAAATCTTGCAATGCTCTGCCATCGATCGGCACCTCTCCGTCTCGTACCTTGTTTTTCTTTTTCTTTATTTCTTCTCAGGTTACAAAAAACTAATGAGCCGTGCTGCTTCACGTGTATATATAGTTATATACACGATTCTCTGTTTCCTAACACGAGGATTCTAGGACACATGGACATGCAGTCTAACTCTTAACTCGTCAACCCTGACGGAAAATCAGGTATGCTCCTATACGAACTTCAGCCTTAGCCCGACTAGTACTATATTAGACAACACGTATACAACTACTACAAACTAGCCAAAGACTCCGTGTGGCATGTACGTACATGCATGGTTTCTTGCCTAATTAAAGTAAAAAAAAAAACGTAGTACAGATTATCCCAACAGCCGTCTGACAACGCCCGAACGAAGTGATAGATCCAACGAGGATCAATGTCGCTAAACTGGCTTCGGTTGAAAATTTTAGGCTAAGCCACAACTTGGTCGAAACCGAGATCACGTAGGCCAAATATCATTACCAACAAAGAGGACCCTCTATGAAGTCAATATCGAGGTCGCCACCCCGACAGCCGACATCAAGCATGTATCGTCCAAGAAGGCTTCACCCGCCGACGTCATCTGACGGCGGGAGGAGAGTGGGAGAGGAGAAAATCAGGGGTGGTGGCTACGGTTTTTGCGCGTGCCAAACTCTGAAAACGACGTCAATGAGGGAAACTGTGTGCGATGATTGGCTAAATCGATAGTGATTTACTATGACCAAACTGTGAACGAAATTTGGAAAAAGAACTAGTCCAGTTGGTACTCGAGCGGCCAAAAATATGGAAGATATTGGACATGCTATTAGTGAGTTGTGCACTACACGCCATTTTTACGACCAATTTTATATTACAGAAATACAACAAGTATACAAACGTGGTTTCTGTAATAATTTCGTTTTTAAAATAAAATTTTATTCCCGTAAAATCTCTCAAAAACAGTGGTTTCTTTAATTAAAATTTTATTTTAAAATAAAATTACATTCTCCTAAAATCTCTACAAAAAAGTTTTTTCTTAATCAGATTGAATCCATAGTTCCAAAAAAAAAACCTCAACAGCATATACAACAACCTATGCCCGTTACAACTATCAATTGCAATCAATAAAGTGGAGTGTTTATGTCAAAAAAACTATCAATTGCAAGTAGGCTGGGAGGCGTGCTAGTGGGCTGGACTTCACCAATGCCTAGGCATATACAATAATTTTGTTTTTGAAATAAAGCTACATTCCCGTAAAATCTCTTTAAAAACAGTTTTTTTTAGATTGAATCCAAAATTAAAAAAAAAAACCTCAACAGCATCTATAATAAGTGATAACCTATGCCTGTTACAACCATCAATTGCAAATAAAATATAGACAACAGTACTCGATGCTTGGGCATTCAGTCCATGTACATGAACGAATCTTTGGATCACACTACTCTAAGTTGAAAAGCCCATATATATCAGGTCGACTGAAAAAAAAAAACTGTGAACTCTTGTTCATCATATCTAGTAACTACCTAGAGCTGTAGGAAGTCCTTGATGGGTCTTTCGAGCTGCCCCATGACGGCCTCCCAGCCGACCTGGGTCGGGTTCATCTTGTCCCAGAAGAAGTAGCTATTGGGGTTCTTGCACACCGTGTAGCGCGGCTCGTTCGTCTCCGGGTCCACCTGCCCGCAGTACCCCTTGTCGTCGTCGCTGATACAGCACGGCACCAGCCTGTTGGGGAAGAGGTTGGTCATGTCGCGGTCGGGGCGGCGTCCGACGATCTTGGAGAAGGCGGCGCTGAGGTCCAGCAGGAGCACGCCATCCATGCCGGCAAGCTTGTCGGCGAGCTGGCGGTTGTGGACGGCGGCTACCCGGTTGGCCCACTCGTCGCAGCGCGCGTAGTAGCTCGGCCTGGACCGCGACGGCGCGCACCCGATCGGGTAGAGGTTGTTCACAAGCACCTTCTGCACGCCCATGTCCTGCAGCCGCGCCACGTTCATCACGATCTCCTCCGTTACGTTCTGCGCCAACGTCGTGATCTGTATGTGTATATTTGCGTTAATTTGCATGCGCGCAAAGATTAATAGCTTATTTGTAAAGGTGCGGCTTAATTTGTGCGATCGATCGAAGACAAAACTTGGTGGTGTCAGTGTCACTCACGTCGGCGTTGCTGGTGCTCTGGGCGGTGAGGTGGGCGTAGTCGTTGCCGGAGACGGCGACGAGAGCGAGGGATTGAGCCAGGTCCTCTTTCTTGATGTCTCCATCCTTGACAAGCTTGCCGAAGGTGTGGACCTGCCTGCGGAGCGTCTGGGTGCCGGGCACGTCGAAGACGCCGGAGCCACCGACGGCAAAGTTCATGCCGTCCGGACCGACTTGGCGTGTTAGCCTGTGCGCCGGAGGGGAGCTGGACTGCCCGATCATGTTGGCTGCACCAAGCAACAGATTGATCACAGATTAGACCATAGAGATTTAGTTGCATAGTTGCACGCACGGAACCAAAGATCGACACATATTCTAGATTGACCGAAGACGGCGCACGCACCGACGAGGTCGGACTGAACCATGACGTTGGAGAAGCGGCCAGTGGTCTGGTAGGGAGGGTACCACTGCCGCGACAGCTCGCAGTTACGGTACTGCTTGAGGAGGTTGCCGGTGTCGGCGAAGGAGTCGCCGAAGACGTAGAAGCTGAACTGGCGAGGCTGATCGTACTGGTTCCCGCCGTTCCCGTCGTGGTCGCGGTGGTGCCCCTGACCGGGCGCATGGTGCCCTGCTCCGAGCACCTGCGGCTGCGGCCGGGACGACTCCACGCGAGGTACTGCACGCGATCAATCAAATCAAGAGGCGAAAAAACGTTAATTAGCAATCTGTGAAGAAACACATGCGTGCTGGACTGGAGTATAAAAAACAGTTGACCTAGCACGGATGAGCAGAGGGACGCACCATTGAGAAGGAAGAGGAGGACAAAGGCGAGCGAGATTATCGCCGGGAGCTTCATGATGATGTGGTCGTCGTGCGAGGGAGGTGGGGAGCAGGATCGCCGGCTGCGTGCCACGTATTTATAGCTATCGAACTAGGCACTCCGTAGGAGAGGATAGTTACTATCCTAACTCAACACTGCTACCCGTGTTCGGCCAGGTGGGTTGCTACGAACACGTTTGGTCTGCAAGACTCCAAAACGGTCTATCCCGCAAGCCCTTCAAAACAATGGCGGACTCTAGTATTCCCTCGTCCACAAAAAATGTCATAACCTAGCTCAAATTTGAATGTATCACACACTAAATCATGTCTATATACATAGAAATTTATAATACGCCGAGACATCTTTTTGTGGACGGAGGGAGTACATGTTTTTTTTTTGCTGATACCTATTTTCACCATAATATTTCAAGAATGGTGTATCTACGATCGGCATTATAAAAATAATATGGACATTTTTCAAGATCAAGATACATGGCTTTTTTCCCTTTATTTCCTTCATTCTTATGTGAATAACGGAATAGTAAAATTTTTAGTTTATTTTCTTGGATATTCTAAAATGTTAGTATCTCGTGTTGAAAGGTCATGTTAAACAAAACTAGTGGTGATTTTTTTATGCTTGACGACAATTGTAACCCATATATTTGTAACATTGTAACCCATATTTTTGTAATTTATATAGCTTTGTTCAGCTTTTTCAACAATTTGTACCTAAAAAGTTGCTAACTTTATCAGTACTCCAGTTGATAATTTTGTATTTGAATTTTGAACATGTTCACAGCCAATAGTGGCTTTATGGATAACTTTACTGGTACCTCCAATCATCAAATGAGTTTAGTATCAATTTACCAACAAAACATATAGTTTGACATAAAAGTATGGAATATCAGACACCGTGATTTTACGCAATAGCATTGACAAATTCAAAAATTTCACCCCTTAGTTATGAAAAAGTGTTCACAAAATGGACTACTCACTAGTACAGAACGACACATCGGATACTCCTCTATGGAAACGGCAGGCGTTAGGCGACGGAGAATCGCGCTTTCCGCGCGGCCGGTGCGTACAAACCTGACCTGGGCCGCGGCTGGCCCGTCAACATAGGTAACGGAGAAAGTATAAACTCTGTTACCCATATTATTGGCAACGGTTCCCAATGCGCCTCCGTTTCCGATATGTGGTTATACGGTAACGGTCATTTCGATATGTCCGTTTTCAATGTGGTCGCGTTCAAGCTTCTTGGAATTCGAAGCGAGGCGAGTAAATGCCATGGCGTAGTGGCACCGTCCACTACTCCTTAAAAACCCCAATCCTTGCTAGCTCAAGACGCCACAGAATCTGCTCTCTCTCTCGCTCGCTCGCTCCCTCCTACTGATTAGCGAAGATGCCTCGCAGCAACGACACACAGGAGCACACTGAGTCACCGCGGGACAGTCCCCCCGTCAGCGGCGAGTCCGTTGAAGGACCGACGCCGGAGTCGAGCGACGACGAATACGCCAACTTCCATGATCCCACCTTGATGCTGGGCCCGCCGAAGGTTGATTCTGATGAGGAGTCAACCGAAGAGGAGAAGGAGGAGGAGGAGGACGACGATGAGGAGGACGAGGCGGAGGCGCCGGTCCCGAAGAAGGGAATCCCGGCGACGGAGAAGAAAGCCGCCGCCACCGCCTCCGATATGCTGCCGCCACCGCCGCCACCACCTCCAATGGCCCCCAACAAGCGAGGCCGTGAGAAGGAGGAGGAGGACGAGGCGGAGGCGCCGGTCCCGAAGAAGGGAACCCCGGCGACGGAGAAGGAGGAGGAAGAAAAATAAGAAGTAGCTAGTAGTAGTTCTATAAGTTCTCCATCTGTAATTTACTTTATTATTATTAATATGTACTGCGTATGTAATGTAGTACTCACTAATATTAATTTAAGTATCCTATAAGTGGTTTTCTCCATATAGTAGAGATTAGAAAAATATTATTCCAGAGAGTAGTAGAAATTCCACAGAGTGGGCGCGTAGGTCCCACACCTCAGTGGAAGAAACACAAAGGAAACGGTCATTTTAAAGAACCGTTTTCTATGTTTTACCTATATATATGGGCGTACAGAGCAAAACATAACACTCACTCGTTTCCTCACTCTGTCCCAGTATGCTAGATCTGTTCGTGGCGGCGGCTCCTGGCGTTGCGACCATCGCCGGCGCCGTGGCGGCGCCGTCTCCGCCCAGACGATGGCTATCACGGCGAGGTCTTCGCCATCTCCCCCGACACGGCGAGGTCTTCGCCATGTCCCCCGACACGGCGAGGTCTTGGCCATCTCGCCCGACACGGCGAGGTCGTCGCTCTGTCCGCTTCCTCTGACTCCACCACTTCCGGATCTGCTAGATCGATCCAACGGCGACGTGAAGAAGGTATCAGATCCACTCTTTGATGTAGCTAACTTGCCCATTGTGCACATGATATAGAGCAACTAGTTGTAGTTTAGCTAACTTGTTGATAGTAGTTCAGTTCACATCCGGTAGTTCTATCTAGATAATTTCTTGATGTAGTTAACTTGCCTATTGTGCACTTGCAACTAGTTGTAGTTTAGCTAACTTGTTGATAGTAGTTCAGTTCACATCCGGTAGTTCTATCTAGATAATTTTCTGATGTAGTTAACTTGCCTATTGTGTACTTGCAACTAGTTGTAGTTTAGCTAACTTGTTGATAGTAGTTCAGTTCACATCCGGTAGTTCTATCTAGATAATTTCTTGATATAGTTAACTTGCCTATTGTGCACTTGCAACTAGTTGTAATTTAGCTAACTTGTTGATAATAGTTCAGTTCACATCCGGTACTAATTTCTTGATGTAATTAACTTGCCTATTGTGCATTTGCAACCGGTTATAGTTTAGCTAACTAGTCCATGTGAAAACAAGAGTCTATTTCGGTGACACTGCATAAAAAAGTCGGAGACACAGAACAAACAATGAACACTACCCAAGACAGTAGTGTTTGTTAACTTTCCCGTAATGTCCTCCAATTATATACACAGGTCAGTACACACTAAATACTACTATATACTTCATATTATTGTGTTAAATTGTTCGTTCTATCTAGTAGTGTCAGAACTAATATAAATCCTTATTTACATTTAGGGATATCAAGCTATTCTCTTTCAAACTCCACCATATATCCACCGTCGCTATTGTGACGTTTTGGTACACTGCATAAAATAATTTTTTAAGTAAGAGTGTTTTATACAGTGTCGCCGAAATGTCACATCGGTGACGTATTAGATTAGATTTCGGTGACACTGCATAAAAAATCCAGAGCCGGTGGTGGCCTCCATGGAAAGGATGATCGGTGTCAGGCATCTTATGAAGCTGCTGACATCGCAATATCTTGTTGACAAGCCGTGTGTTGGCTGCTCCGGTTCATCAATAAGAGCCACCTCAAGACATAGGTAAGATATCGTTTCAGTTTGCTTAAATTCATAGTGTATTTGCTTTAGCATATGTATTTAACAATTGTAACTCTATTTACTGATGTATAGGGTCCAAAACTTCAACATCCTTCTCTCAAGAAGTTGAGATAAGAAGAGATTGCTAGAGTGACACCTGCGAGGATTGTGGACAAGGATGTAGGGAAGAAATCATATATTCTTTCCGTCCTTTGACATGATAGGCTTAGTATAGATGAAATCTGTTATCGTTTTACCTCTTATGTTTGTCACGTTTTGTGATGCAATTGTAAAGGTGAAATTGTGGCTGAAATGTAAAGTTACATTGTGATATGAATGAAATCTGTTACCGTTTTAGTATTTGAGCTTGTGCTGTGAGATTTTGAATGTCAATTGGCAACCGCATTGCTGCTGTAGGCTTCTGAAGAAATCTCAATGCAAACGAGTAAAACAGAATCTCCGTTTCTGATGTCCCGATACATCGGCAACGGAGACTGGATGGCAACCGTAGCCAAAATCATGCCTCATCGGTGACGGTTTTTCTTGTCCGTTGCCGATGAGAGCCTTCACATCAGTGACAGGGTCGGGGACACGGACCCTTTTTCCGTTTCCGATGGGGTTTTTGGCCCGTTTTCGATGTGTCGTTCTGTACTAGTGACTTTGTATGAACATTCATGACTCTGAAGCCAAATGACAAAGGTCATGACCATATCCATGGATAACATTTTGCTATGATGACCACCACTTGGCACAAGTATGGGTTTTGACATTTTAAATAAGATTGCGAAAGAAAGATTTCAAGATATTTTTAAAACTTTGTTTTTCAAAATTTCTAGTGATACAATTCATATTTTGTGTGAACAACGTACCACAAATAAGATTGTAAATTGGAATTTCACAAATATCACAAAAAGTATATCATATGGGAGGCATAATTGCTTAATATCTTATTTTTTAGCTTTTTAACTATACTCCACTCATTAAATTTCAATGGTTAGCGTGTTATAGTTTGGCCTAAAAAGCTTTATCAGTACCTAAAAAGTTGCTAACTTTATCAGTACTCCAGTTGATAATTTTGTATTTGAATTTTGAACATGTTCACAGCCAATAGTGGCTTTATGGATAACTTTACTGGTACCTCCAATCATCAAATGAGTTTAGTATCAATTTACCAACAAAACATATAGTTTGACATAAAAGTATGGAATATCAGACACCGTGATTTTACGCAATAGCATTGACAAATTCAAAAATTTCACCCCTTAGTTATGAAAAAGTGTTCACAAAATGGACTACTCACTAGTACAGAACGACACATCGGATACTCCTCTATGGAAACGGCAGGCGTTAGGCGACGGAGAATCGCGCTTTCCGCGCGGCCGGTGCGTACAAACCTGACCTGGGCCGCGGCTGGCCCGTCAACATAGGTAACGGAGAAAGTATAAACTCTGTTACCCATATTATTGGCAACGGTTCCCAATGCGCCTCCGTTTCCGATATGTGGTTATACGGTAACGGTCATTTCGATATGTCCGTTTCCAATGTGGTCGCGTTCAAGCTTCTTGGAATTCGAAGCGAGGCGAGTAAATGCCATGGCGTAGTGGCACCGTCCACTACTCCTTAAAAACCCCAATCCTTGCTAGCTCAAGACGCCACATAATCTGCTCTCTCTCTCGCTCGCTCGCTCCCTCCTACTGATTAGCGAAGATGCCTCGCAGCAACGACACACAGGAGCACACTGAGTCACCGCGGGACAGTCCCCCGTCAGCGGCGAGTCCGTTGAAGGACCGACGCCGGAGTCGAGCGACGACGAATACGCCAACTTCCATGATCCCACCTTGATGCTGGGCCCGCCGAAGATTGATTCTGATGAGGAGTCAACCGAAGAGGAGAAGGAGGAGGAGGAGGACGACGAGGAGGACGAGGCGGAGGCGCCGGTCCCGAAGAAGGGAATCCCGGCGACGGAGAAGAAAGCCGCCGCCACCGCCTCCGATATGCTGCCGCCACCGCCGCCACCACCTCCAATGGCCCCCAACAAGCGAGGCCGTGAGAAGGAGGAGGAGGACGAGGCGGAGGCGCCGGTCCCGAAGAAGGGAACCCCGGCGGCGGAGAAGGAGGAGGAAGAAAAATAAGAAGTAGCTAGTAGTAGTTCTATAAGTTCTCCATCTGTAATTTACTTTATTATTATTAATATGTACTGCGTATGTAATGTAGTACTCACTAATATTAATTTAAGTATCCTATAAGTGGTTTTCTCCATATAGTAGAGATTAGAAAATATTATTCTAGAGAGTAGTAGAAATTCCACAGAGTGGGCGCGTAGGTCCCACACCTCAGTGGAAGAAACACAAAGGAAACGGTCATTTTAAAGAACCGTTTTCTATGTTTTACCTATATATATGGGCGTACAGAGCAAAACATAACACTCACTCGTTTCCTCACTCTGTCCCAGTATGCTAGATCTGTTCGTGGCGGCGGCTCCTGGCGTTGCGACCATCGCCGGCGCCGTGGCGGCGCCGTCTCCGCCCAGACGATGGCTATCACGGCGAGGTCTTCGCCATCTCCCCCGACACGGCGAGGTCTTCGCCATCGCCCCGACACGGCGAGGTCTTCGCCATGTCCCCCGACACGGCGAGGTCTTGGCCATCTCGCCCGACACGGCGAGGTCGTCGCTCTGTCCGCTTCCTCTGCCTCCACCACTTCCGGATCTGCTAGATCGATCCAACGGCGACGTGAAGAAGGTATCAGATCCACTCTTTGATGTAGCTAACTTGCCCATTGTGCACATGATATAGAGCAACTAGTTGTAGTTTAGCTAACTTGTTGATAGTAGTTCAGTTCACATCCGGTAGTTCTATCTAGATAATTTCTTGATGTAGTTAACTTGCCTATTGTGCACTTGCAACTAGTTGTAGTTTAGCTAACTTGTTGATAGTAGTTCAGTTCACATCCGGTAGTTCTATCTAGATAATTTTTTGATGTAGTTAACTTGCCTATTGTGTACTTGCAACTAGTTGTAGTTTAGCTAACTTGTTGATAGTAGTTCAGTTCACATCCGGTAGTTCTATCTAGATAATTTCTTGATGTAGTTAACTTGCCTATTGTGCACTTGCAACTAGTTGTAATTTAGCTAACTTGTTGATAATAGTTCAGTTCACATCCGGTACTAATTTCTTGATGTAATTAACTTGCCTATTGTGCATTTGCAACCGGTTATAGTTTAGCTAACTAGTCCATGTGAAAACAAGAGTCTATTTCGGTGACACTGCATAAAAAAGTCGGAGACACAGAACAAACAATGAACACTACTCAAGACAGTAGTGTTTGTTAACTTTCCCGTAATGTCCTCCAATTATATACACAGGTCAGTACACACTAAATACTACTATATACTTCATATTATTGTGTTAAATTGTTCGTTCCATCTAGTAGTGTCAGAACTAATATAAATCCTTATTTACATTTAGGGATATCAAGCTATTCTCTTTCAAACTCCACCATATATATCCACCGTCGCTATTGTGACGTTTTGGTACACTGCATAAAATAATTTTTTAAGTAAGAGTGTTTTATACAGTGTCGCCGAAATGTCACATCGGTGACGTATTAGATTAGATTTCGGTGACACTGCATAAAAAATCCAGAGCCGGTGGTGGCCTCCATGGAAAGGATGATCAGTGTCAGGCATCTTATGAAGCTGCTGACATCGCAATATCTTGTTGACAAGCCGTGTGTTGGCTGCTCCGGTTCATCAATAAGAGCCACCTCAAGACATAGGTAAAATATCGTTTCAGTTTGCTTAAATTCATAGTGTATTTGCTTTAGCATATGTATTTAACAATTGTAACTCTATTTACTGATGTATAGGGTCCAAAACTTCAACATCCTTCTCTCAAGAAGTTGAGATAAGAAGAGATTGCTAGAGTGACACCTGCGAAGATTGTGGACAAGGATGTAGGGAAGAAATCATATATTCTTTCCGTCCTTTGACATGATAGGCTTAGTATAGATGAAATCTGTTATCGTTTTACCTCTTATGTTTGTCACGTTTTGTGATGCAATTGTAAAGGTGAAATTGTGGCTGAAATGTAAAGTTACATTGTGATATGAATGAAATCTGTTACCGTTTTAGTATTTGAGCTTGTGCTATGAGATTTTGAATGTCAATTGGCAACCGCATTGCTGCTGTAGGCTTCTGAAGAAATCTCAATGCAAACGAGTAAAACAGAATCTCCGTTTCTGATGTCCCGATACATCGGCAACGGAGACTGGATGGCAACCGTAGCCAAAATCATGCCTCATCGGTGACGGTTTTTCTTGTCCGTTGCCGATGAGAGCCTTCACATCAGTGACAGGGTCGGGGACACGGACCCTTTTTCCGTTTCCGATGGGGTTTTTGGCCCGTTTTCGATGTGTCGTTCTGTACTAGTGACTTTGTATGAACATTCATGACTCTGAAGCCAAATGACAAGGTCATGACCATATCCATGGATAACATTTTGCTATGATGACCACCACTTGGCACAAGTATGGGTTTTGACATTTTAAATAAGATTGCGAAAGAAAGATTTCAAGATATTTTTAAAACTTTGTTTTTCAAAATTTCTAGTGATACAATTCATATTTTGTGTGAACAACGTACCACAAATAAGATTGTAAATTGGAATTTCACAAATATCACAAAAAGTATATCATATGGGAGGCATAATTGCTTAATATCTTATTTTTTAGCTTTTTAACTATACTCCACTCATTAAATTTCAATGGTTAGCGTGTTATAGTTTGGCCCCAAAATTATATAATAATAAAGAATTAGTATACCATGATTATCCGGAATAGCACAAAAAAGTTTAAAAGTTTAACACCTAGGTTTCAGTGGACACACTGACAATTTTGGCCAGGTTTTGCAAAAAATACATAAAATGAGACAATATCAAAAAATGGTAAACCAGAGGGAATCTTGCTTTTACCAGTTGTGTAAAAAAAGAATTATTAACATGTTGTACAACAATTGTTTTAAAAACATGTGTAAAGATATGAACATGTGCAACGGGGACGAGTTTATCGTTTCGTGCAATGCAGACGATCAGTTCGGCGTGTTGAGGATGAGGTAGACTCTTGCAAGAACTCGATTCAGTGATGCACTTGCCGGGAGATTTACGTGTAAACGTACCAGCTGCCGTAGCTAGCTTCAAGTTCGTTGCTGACTCACCCAAGGCTGGCGAGCCTGTTGATACCGGATGCGCTGGGATCTGGATGTTGTTCTAGCTGATGCACCAGAAGGCGATGGTCACCTTCTCCAACCAAAAGATGAGCACATTGACGCATTGTCTCCGGCGATGTATGGCACCAGTTGTCTTGTTGAAAAATTGGTGGAAAGACGTAGTGTTTGCCGTACAGCACACTGGAAATGTTTTCCATAATGTAAGTTCAGCTTGTTCAACTGTTGAACGTGATCTTTATCGGGGGAAAACTGCTGAACGTGATATATTTATGGCAAGAAACTGTTAGCGTGATAAAGAAAAATCTGTTTTGGTGGTGCAAGATGGTTACGTTCAGTTGATTCTTAGCCTGCCTCAGTGCCCTTTTTTTGTGTGAATTTCCAATGCATGAAGTTCAGTATGTGCTAGTTCATTGGGTTGTGTGAACGATGATTAGTTTGGGCCTGGATTGTGCTCCGCTACCGTTTAGCAGCAGCGTAGATTGATGGCACCCCCATTGCATGAAGCACGAAATATTCAAAGCGGTCTCGTGTTCTGTTAGAGTAAACTGCCTGCGTATATTTTCTGGTTGCACGCAACAGCTGCACACACCAACCTAGCTAATTTGTAGCTGGCTTTTGTTCCGATTTTTATTCTAAACATAACTGAATATTGTTCCACACCGCACAATAGTCATATCTCTCGAAACAAAAGTATTACAAGAGATGACACAACCTCAAAATTAAAGATGATATAATTTAATTGATTGCCATCGAACAAGAGGTTCGATCACTCTGGAATCCCTAATAGTACTATCCTGCTTACATGCATGGCAGGCAAAGCTGAAACGATAAACAAGCCGATTGACTAGCTATAATTAAATAATGCAACTGATCTACTCCTGATCCTCGATTTCTAGGAACTCCTTGACGTCGCCCTCGAGCTGATCCATGACGGCCTTCCATCCAGCCTGCGTGGGGTGCATCTCGTCGAAGAAGAAGTACACATCAGGGTCACTGCACGTCCTGAACCTTTTGATTTGCACCGGAGGGTCGTAGCGGTTATCCTCCGTACTCAGGCCGCAGTAGTCGTTGTGCCCGTAGCCGTGGCAGCACGGCCTCAGCGTGTACTCGAAGTCGTTGGTGGTGTCGTCGTCGCCGTCGGCGGGGGCACCGGTGTCGTCGCCGTCGGTGGGGGCACCGGTGTCGTCGCTGTCGCTGTCGGCGCCGCTGCTGGGGTTGATGATGTTGGAGAAGGCGGTGCTGAGGTCGAGGATGAGGACGTCGTCCCTGTTGGCGAGCTTCTTGGCGAGGAGGCGGTTGTGGAGGGCGGCGCCCTGGTTGCCCTGGGGCTCGCAGGTGGTGTAGTTGAGCGGCCTGGACTGCGACGGCGCGCAGCCGAGAGGGTAGAGGTTGTTGACGAGGACCTTCTGCACGCCGATTTTTTCGATCAGACACTCCACGTTACGGACGATCTCTGACGTGACGTTTTCGACGAAGGCGTGGATCTGTTCGGTACATGAAAGAAAATGTAAAATTTACCAAGATATATATACTACTATAAGGGAGCAGTTCGTTAGTTAGTTAGTTAGTTAATGAGGTGATATATATACGTGTGGTGGTGATAGATAGATACTCACATCGCTAAAGCCGCTGGTGTCGACGCCGACACGATTGTAGTCGTTGCCGGAGACGGCGACGAGCGCAACAGATTTTTCCTCAAGATGCTCTCTGTCAATATTTCCGCCCTCGATTTCCGCATTGAAGCTGTTGATCTGATGTGCGAGGGTGGGCTTTTGCTGTGGCACCTTGAAGACGCCGGAGCCGCCAACGGCGAAGTTGACGCCGAACCTGCTGCGATAGCGTCCGAGCGCGTGTGCCGCTGGGGATTTGGACAGGCCTAAGATCTTGGCTGCAACAAAGAACGGAGATCGATCAAGATCATATAAATAACCTGTATTAAAATGCACGGATGCACGAGCTAGCTAGATCTTATGAAAGAGATAGAGATGAATCTAATCTAGCCATGGACGCACCGATGTAGTCGGACTGAACGAGATGGTTGGAGAAGCGTCCGTCGCTGCCGTAGGGGAAGTACCACTGGCGCGACAGTACCGGCCAGTTTTCGTCCCATCTGGGGAGGTTGCCGTTGTCGACGAAGGAGTCGCCGAAGACGTAGAGGCTGAACCCGTCGTAGTAGCCATGGTGGTGATGGTGGTTATGCCGCCCGCCGTGCTTGTACCCGCCATCGCCATCCCCATCATCCTCGTCATCCCCGTCGTGATCGTGGTGGTGGTGCCCCTGCCCGGGAGGGTGGTTGCCCTGTCCCGGCGGGTGGTGTCCCTGTCCCGGCGGGTGGTGCCCGATCAACCGAGACTCCACGGAACAACCTGCCGAGATCAATCAAGAGGAGAAGAAACAGCAGCGATTAGTCCATATAGAAAGAAACAACTAAGTACGGGCATTTCGTGCAAATGAACGATCTAGATAGGCAGGGCGAACGAACCATTGAGATTGACGAGGAGCAGGAGCGCGAAGCCGATGAGAACGATCGCTGTGAGCTTCATCCTGCGCGGCCTTGTGGATGCCGTAGTCCGTGGAGGGGGAGGGGGAGGAGGAGGAGGTGAGCGCGTGACGAGGGGCGTGCTTAGTACCTATATATAGCCCCCGCACATGATTTTCTCCTTGTTTGTTCTGTGTGCGGCGGCGGATATCGATCGTGGAACAACCGGCGGGTTAATCTCGCCGGCAGTCCCGCCCTTCCTGCTGTTTGCTGCGCGGGAGCAGGGACCAGGGATCGCAGAGATAAATACGGTACATGATTTAACTAGCCCATGTTGTGAAGTTCTAGTCCAGCGAACTAAGCCCAGTAGCCCATTTGCCTACCGTGGCCTAGTTTTTCTAGATCAAAAGTCGCTGCGTGACAACCCTAAAAAACAAAGTTGCTGCATGACTGCATAGAGGTTGTACCCCTAAAAAAAGACTGCATCGAGGCAAATCCTATTCTACATCCATTGCGCCCGCCGGGCGAATATGCATATGTACTTTTTGTCAAATTTGGCCATTTTGACGAACTAAGCCCTTCGTTATAACTACTAGGTGATCGTCCGTGCGTTGCAACGGGTTATAGATATTATAATGTGTCGCAACAGTGGAACATGTGGTTCCCTTAGTACTGCCAAAGTGGGTCCACCCCATGTGGGCCCAAGATGAAGATGGACAAGACCAAGACTCAAGGCAAGCTGGCGGGTTCACCGTCAAGACACGCATGGCCTACGTCGACTAAGGGCTCCGGTCCTGGGGACCTTCCGGGTCACCGAATCAAGCAAGAAGGCCAGGAAGGACCCGAGAGCCCGAGTTCCCGGCAGGAGGCCAGGCTCCCTCTCGGGTACTTCCCTACGTTCCTGTGGATAAGCACTCCACCTCACCACGGAAGACTTGGGAAGCAAGGCGAAGTCAGCGCGGGCGGGAAGCACGTCCCGTGGTGGTGTCAGCTCCTGTCCACCCCCAAGGCGGACGCTCCCACCTAACCCAGAGGAGACGCTAGGCTGAGGAGAGGCCACGTCTCCCCCTAAACTAGATGAGGAGGGTCCTTCATCCCGAAGGTCCCTCATGCCCCTCACGTGACCCTGTGGCAACCCCTTAGCCTATAAAAGGAGGACCAAGGCACGGGAGGAAGGAGGACAAGATGGAACGAGGTCGAAGCAAGGACGAACACAAGCTAGAACCAGACCAAGACTAGACTAGGGCTGCGGAGGTAGAGAGGAAGGTGATCTCCTCCGGGTCAGGATCTGTCCTTCTTCTACCTCGAGCCAAAACCCTTCCGGGTACCCTGTCCGGGAGGTTCCATTGTAAGCCACACTATGAAGAACTCATCAATCCAGACATGCAGGAGTAGGTCTTTTAGCCTTCGGGCGGCCTGAACCTGGGTAGCTCCTTGTGTCCCTTTGGTTGCATGCTTTGATCGTGGAGAGGAGAGCTTGATCTAGACTCCGCCCAAGAAGACGATTCTCAGCCTCATTCGCGCCCCGTGCCGAATCTAAAAGGGGTATCCTATACTCCCGGTGTCCGTGCAACGAGACACGACATCTGGCGCGCCAGGTAGGGGGCGCAAGCGCTGGACTCGCCTACATCAGCCGCGACGGCAAGCTCTTCGTCGACAACGTCGGAACATCAGGCTCCTCTTCTTCGGAAGCAAGCTCGTCGTCAAGTTCTTCTTCTGCTTCACGATTTACGGCAAGATCGCCAAGAGCTGCCTCGAGCTCCTCGTCCGCGGTCGGATCCGCTCCAGGAACAGCCGTCTCCTCGGGACAAGGCAAGCAGCTGCCTCAGTCACAAGCAAAAGTCATGTCGGGAGCTCGGGAGGTCTTTCGAGAGCAAGCGTGCCAGGCATCGCGGAAATGCTAGGGGCTAGAGGAAGCTCTGGGCGTGGCCCGGGCGCTTCTCTCCTTCCCCCCAGATCAGTGCAAGAGTGATCCCCGTGCAAAGGCATGGATCAACAGCTTGGAAAACCTGCTGGACTACGCTCTCCAATGCCACGCTCCCGCGAGTCCTGCCCCGACCATCGACCACGGCGCTGCCGTCCCCGAGCCACTACCTCCGGCGGAGGAACAGCCTGAGGACCCCCATGGCAAGCGGCCCATGGAACTTCCTGAAGAAGGTGCTGGCTAGAGCTCCAACCCCAGGCGTCGTTCGCGGGAGGACATGGAAGGCCAGGCCAGCCAGCACCTCAAGACCTGCTGCACGCCGTACCCTGCAACCGTCTCCGACCTCTATCACCTAGAGCAAGAAGCTGAGGAGACGTTGCGACACTACATCTGGAGGTTCCGGGGCGTCGTCGACCGCATTATCCCGAAGTACCTCTGCGAGGCTTCCGTCATCGCCGCATTCCACGTCAACGTCCGCAACCCCAAGATGCGTGAAAAGATGACTATCCGCGTTGTGGATACCCTGGAGAACTTGTGGGACATAGCCGACCGATGCGCCAGGATGGAAGAAGCTGCTAACCTTCCTCCACGCAAGAGTCGTTGAAGCAATCCGTGTTGTGTACCCGGAAGAACCATGTTGCCACAAGATGTACCCTGAAGTGGCCAGTTGTCGTTCAGAATCTTCCATGATGAATAAAAGATAAGTTACCCTCAAACCTGTTTCTGCAGTCCGTGCTATCTACTTCTCGGGTAACAGAACATGTGCGGAACTAGAAAGGCAAGGCTCGACCGTCGTGCGAGCACTCATGGGGTATCGACTCTCCCGGGGGTAAAAAGCGATGCACAGACCTGATACACCCCGGGGACGTAGTGCCCAAACATGGTGCAGGACAACTAGAGTGGCGGGAACTTCCTCATGGCGAGTGCAGTCGCGGGAGCTGACACCGCCTGGAGAGAAGCCTCGGAAGGAGACGAGGCCGAGAAGTCCGGCAAGGCCGCGCCCGGATTGGCCTCTCTGAAGGACGCCATCACCAAGGCCGCCGTCGCCTTGCTTGTCTCATGCTTGTCATTCACAAGCCGGGTGACCATCTTGTTCTTGAAAGACCGGAGATCAGCGACTACTTCTCTGATGAATCTCGCGACGAGGGGCAGACTCTGGCGCTGTGGCTCCAACACCGGAGCTTCGGTGGGCAGACTCAGCCGCTTCACTCGCGTCGTCGCCAAATCGCAGGCGGCCTCAACCTCGGCGAAACCTTCCTGGTTAAGACGGCGAAGCTCGGACAGCTCAGAGGATGCCTGGGAGTTGGCCTGGATCAGCTTCTGATGGCCTTCCTCAGTGCTGCAAGCTCGTTACCTTGCGCCTCCAAGGATTCTTTCAGCTCGGACATCTTCTGGCCGTCATTCTTGGCCTGCTGCTGCAAAGCTCGGACGGACTCCTGCTCCTGATGGAGGGCATTCTTGACATCTTCAATGGTTTGGACGGCCTCTTGCTCTTTGGACTTCCAGAGTTGGATGTCCTTATCCTTGGCCTCGAGCTCTTCACGATGGCGGTCCTCTGCCTCCCTTAGGCGCTTCTCGGTCTGCTGCTCCTGCTGGAGTTTCTGGAGCTCCAAGGTCTTCTCCTTCTCAGCCAGTTCTGCCTCCCGGGATGCTAGCTGCCGCTCTTTCGCCAAGAGGACCTTCCTTGGCGCTCACTTTCGGCCTTCCGGTCTGCATCTTTCTTCTCGAGAGCCGGGAGCAAGGTGGTGATCTGGGTTGCCAAGCGGTTCAGCTTGTCCATCCCCTTCTGGATCAGTTCCTCGACACTCTCGATGGTCCCCACGACGGCGGCCTCACGGTCGCACAGATCTTTGCCCAGCTGAGCTATCCCGCGGATGATGGCATCCATCGCGTCGTCACCGCTGATGGT
This sequence comes from Poa pratensis, assembly GCA_947311845.1. Lineage (NCBI taxonomy): Eukaryota > Viridiplantae > Streptophyta > Magnoliopsida > Poales > Poaceae > Poa > Poa pratensis. The sequence continues at coordinate 21,314,105 of CAMZMU010000112.1, forward strand.
GAACCCTGGAACAGCTGCCGGGGGACCTCCCGGGGCAGGCACACTTTTCTTGCGGTTGGCGGCCAGGCTCTCCTTGATCTTCATCAGCGCCGCCATCTCCTTGCTGGCGCCGGAATCAGTGGAAAAAGAGGCAAAAGTCGTTAACACTGTCCCAGTCATCAAGGAGCTTTCTATCAAATCGAGGCTTGGACCCGGAACAGGGTTCGCGGTCTGCGTTCCCATAGCCCGCGAACTCGGGGCGCCCTTGGTCACCTCTTGACCCTCTGAAGGCGAGAGGGAAGGTGGTTTCTCCTGGCTAGTCCCACCAGAAGGCCGCCGGAGAAAAGACGTTGGCCACTGAAGCATCTGGGAACAAAAGGATGTCAGGAAAAGCATTGGTGCGTCAAGAAAACGAAGTTACCCGCAAGCTCTGGGTTACCTGCTTGCTCGGGCGTCAGGGCGTCGAGCGCTTTTCCCGGGTGAGCTAGGGAGGTCGCCGTCACGCTCCCCACTCCGCTCCCCGACGGCCTTCAAGTTCTGCTATGGGAGGAGGAAGCATCCCTCCTCCACCGGCTCCAAGGCTAGTGGCGGTGTCGTCCTCCGCCGTATCACGCCGTCTCTTGCCAGTACCCAAGGAAGGAGAACCCCTGCACCAACACTCGGTCATTTTCCTTGGGGAAGGCAAGAAATGCAAAGTGCAAGAAAGAAGTGAAGAAGAGGCTTACTCTCGGGTGCGCTTGGTACCCATTGACGGGGGAACATCTACCGACGCAGCAGAAGACGCCTGGGGGCTCGCCGGCGGCTCTCCCAAGGCAGCAGGTGGCTCCACCACGGGTGACAGGCGGCCGGTGGAAGCTCTCCGGCGGGGGGCTCGGACGAAGCCGCGGCGCTCGCTTCTTCGTCCACATGGTCTTCATCGTTCCCCATCACCACGACTGGCGGGGAACGGCTGCGGACACTCGGGTCTGGGGCAGCATCGACCCCGAGGGCAGACTGCGGGGGCGGAGCAGCCCCCTCCTCGTCGTCATCTTCATCATCGTCATCGCTGGCAACCGGGTCGTCGCCAGCATCTTCGTCTCTGTCGGAGGCGTCGGTCTCGCGCCCGTCGCCTCCGTCGTCGTCAGAGCCGGAGAATTCCTCTTCGGATTCCTCCTCGCTCTCTCGTTGGACTCCCAGTATTCTCCTTCTTCAGGGCTGGAAGGTGCCCTGGCCTTGCGGGTCTTCACCACAGGAGGTCTGGGCCCGTGATCAGCCCGGCCTACAATACCAAAGGCGTTGCAGACCGGCATCTGCGCCAGGATCTTGTCCTTCTCCGGGTCGTCGCACAGGGGCAGAAACCCTTTGGGCAGCTGGTACTTGACCCCTGGAGTGAAGGTCCCTCTCACGTTATCCCGGACAAGGTTTTCCTCCATGTCGGGACACCTCAGGCGAGAAGGATCCCCGGGGCCCTGGAAGTTCCAGGCCGGGTGCGGGCGTTTCTGCAGCGGCGCGAGGCGGTTGCGGAGGAAATGAGCGACGATGGCGGCTCCGGAAACTTCTTTCTCGCGAAGAAGTCTGAAGCGCGCCACGACCGCCGAGAACTGTTCATCCTGCAAGCTGACACTTCTCCAAGTGTCCAGATCCACTGGACGCTCCGTCGGCTCCTCCAACTGAGCATCGGCTTCTGGCACCCCGACCAGAACCAGTGATCCCTCCACTCTTCCCATTGGATTTGGTTCCATGAGGGGAAGGCCCACTTGATGTTCGGACGGAAGCAGAACGTGACACTGCCTCCCATCCAGCCTTGGCCCCCAATGCGAGGGTAGAAGAAGTGGCGGAACAGCGCCACGGATGGCATCACCCCGACGAACGCCTCGCAGGCGTAGGCGAAGACCGCCAAGTCGAGGATGGCGCCTGGCGTCAGATGCAAGAGCTTCAGCTGTACGCGCGCAAGATCTCCATGAAGAAATCAGAGAAAGGGGGGACGAGCCCCATCAACATGAAGCTGTCGAAAATGGGGATCTGCTTGGGTGTCCTGGTCGCCGACGGCGGAAAGACCTCCGACGCTTTCCTGGCTGGGACACCATCGGCGCCAGCGACTCCATCACCCCGAAGTGCCCCGCCTTCCGCATCATCTCCGCGTCACCGGCGAAGCAGCTGGGAAACAAGGCCTTCTGTTTCTTGAGCTCGGCCCGCTCGGCGTTGCGCGCCGATCTCCGCCGCGATCTCTTGGTTTTTGGGGACAGCGGCTTCTCGGTGGGCGAGGCCTCCGCGCTCTTCTTCCTCCGGCGAGAACTTTCATCGAGCCATTGGAGCAGAAGGGAAATTGGTGCAATGGCAGCAAGGGGAGGCGGCGGAGCAGAGTCAGGAAGACGAAGGTGGAGGCGGCGATTTGGGGATTTCGGCGAATCTGGAGAGGTAACGGCTACAGTGGAAGCCAGTCGTGGCTTATAAGGCATCCCACACGTCACGTCGCGGCCCCATTACTCCGACGGACGTGGGGATCGAGGGGGCGTGCCGATTTCTGCGCGTTTCGCCCGTTGGATTCCAGGATAAGCAAGGGGTCCGTATGAATCGCAACGTTCGCCGTGATTCAGTCAACAGGACCCGGGGGCTCGTCTCTACCTCGCCTCGGCGGGTCCCCAACGGAGCTGAGAAGACCAGGTGCCCGGGACCCACTTTGACCTATCTTTAGGCCATGGCCCCGGCAGCTGGAGCAAGAGCCGCCGGGACCATGCCCGGGGGCTACTGTCGCAACAGTGGAACATGGGGTTCCCCTAGTACTGCCAAAGTGGGTCCACCCCATGTGGGCCCAAGATGAAGATGGACAAGACCAAGACTCAAGTCAAGCTGGCGGGTTCACCGTCAAGACACGCATGGCCTACGTCGACTAAGGGCTCCGGTCCTGGGGACCTTCCGGGTCCCCGAATCAAGCAAGAAGGCCAGGAAGGACCCGAGAGCCCGAGTTCCCGGCAGGAGGCCAGGCTCCCTCTCGGGTACTTCCTACGTTCCTGTGGATAAGCACTCCACCTCACCACGGAAGACTTGGGAAGCAAGGCGAAGGCAGCGCGGGCGGGAAGCACGTCCCGTGGTGGTGTCAGCTCCTGTCCACCCCAAGGCGGACGCTCCCACCTAACCCAGAGGAGACGCTAGGCTGAGGAGAGGCCACGTCTCCCCCTAAACTAGATGAGGAGGGTCCTTCACCCCGAAGGTCCCTCATGCCCCTCACGTGACCCTGTGGCAACCCCTTAGCCTATAAAAGGAGGACCAAGGCACGGGAGGAGGAGGACAAGAGGAACGAGGTCGAAGCAAGGACGAACACAAGCTAGAACCAGAGCAAGACTAGACTAGGGCTGCGGAGGTAGAGAGGAAGGTGATCTCCTCCGGGTCAGGATCTGTCCTTCTTCTACCTCGAGCCAAAACCCTTCCGGGTACCCTGTCCGGGAGGTTCCATTGTAAGCCACACTATGAAGAACTCATCAATCCAGACATGCAGGAGTAGGGCTTTTAGCCTCCGGGCGGCCTGAACCTGGGTAGCTCCTTGTGTCCCTTTGGTTGCATGCTTTGATCGTGGACATGAGAGCTTGATCTAGACTCCACCCAAGAAGACGATTCTCAGCCTCCTTCGCGCCCCGTGCCGAACCTGAAAGGGGGTATAAATTACTGAGCACTACTTGTAGAGTGCACTTGAGTCACAACGATGGGCCACACAGAAAGGTCAACATGTTAATGGCTCAACAAATTTTCCATGCAGGAGAAAAACAAATTACACGCCCCACGGCCTATGGTGATCGCCCGTGCGTTGCAACGGGTTATATATTGTAATGGTCTCACACTAATCGTGTCAAACATGTAATTTTAGAATTGCAAAATACCTAGGTGAACACTCGTTCGTTTATCACTGGTTCATTTTTATTACATACAAATTACTGAGCTCTACTTGTAGAGTGCACTTGAGTCACAACGATGGGCCACACAGGAAGGTCAACATGTTAATGGCTCAACAAATTTTCCATGCAGGAGAAAAACAAATTACACGCCCCACAGTCTATTTCATCAAAGGATCAATGAATACGTTAAGATGAGTTTTTGTTAATCATTTATCTTTTGGATTAGAACCTATTGAATCATTTTGCACGAAGGGACATAAGTTAACCATCAGGTTATAAATAGTTAAAAGTTGGTTATTCATGGTCAAACCACTTTTAACACTAAGGAACAATCTTAAATAATCACAAAGCTCAGCTTCCCGATTCAAACTCTACATACAAAAAAATAGTTAAAAGTTGGTTATTCTCAAACCACTTTTAACACTAAGGAACAATCTTAAATAATCACAAAGCTCAACTTCCCGACTCAAACGCTACGTACAAATTTTTTTGCTGTAATCTTTGCTACAAAACTAACAATTCACAAGCATTTGTTTAAAATTTCACAATCATACGACATAACAGAGCCACAAATCGACTACAAAATAGTTCAACATGTCTTGAAAGCGTTTTCCCGCTATGTATCTCTGACACTAATTCTGCACCTTATCCATTTAGAATCAAATGTACACCTACTCAGCATTTAGGTGTAGATAAACATGCCATACCACAGCTCGGTAACGTAAAATACCATTTAGAAAAGTACAAAAACACACCATGAATGCTCACTGATCTATTTTTTCGAAACCACAATGTACTAAGTTGTAACAAAACAAATGATACTATTTCACATATCAATCACCCATAGCAGATCTGCTTTGGACGCGTTCTAATAGTAACAGATCATTTTCTATAAAAGAGAGAAACAATTTATGGCTTTATACCTCTCAAATATCTTGATGACCGAAACAATTTACGGCTTTCACATGATATTCAAACACGTGATTTGTTGAACTACTGACATACTGTATAGTTCATTCAAACACTTGATGTGCTTGATATTCAAATATACTGCCATAACTTGATGACCGAAATACAGTATAGTTCATTTACCTTGTGAAAAAAGCGAAATGATAAAAATAGCACCAGCTTCTAAAATTAAGTGGCATATTTTCTCTGAAAATATACAGTACTCGCCTATATTCTGTAATCTAAAAATCGTACAAGGAAAATCTAACAGACAAAAACAACACCATCTTGTGAAATCAAGGGACTTATTTCCTCTGAAATCAAGCACGCACCAGACCTAGCCGAAGACGCCCTTACCGATGAGGTTCTTGTCGCTGAACCTGCTGGTTGCCTCCTCCATCTCCTTGAGGGTGAACACCACGGAGCAGCTGTGTTTATACCGCCATCTCCTGCTGGTTCTTGTGGCTTTATACCTCTCAAATATCTTGATCACCATGGAGCAATATTTCTTTATCGAAAAACTCTAAGTAATATTTATACCACTGGGAGCCATATCAGAATTGCCATCTAGTACATGGGAAGCAACCAGCTCAGCCGGATCATCCACGGCAATAGCACTGTCTGCAACCCAGCGACAGTGTCTTCTCGGGCTTCGCATCTGCCTTTATGACGGGAGGAATTGAAGTAGGAAGCACATGAAATAATCTGAGTACAATATTGGAAATAATACTGATAGCTCAAGATGTATAAATTGAGAACAAGGCAATTGACCAACATCAGTTCGACCGAGGTGTTCACTACTTCAGAACTACAACCAAGTAATCTGCCTGTCAATCAAGCAAACTATGCATACAAGATTCACCAAAAAAATCTAACAAATCTGATGGCAGAAAACTGAATCAAGCCAATTGCATATCTCACCTTTGGGAACGGATGATAGAGCAGGGTCCCTCGCGAATAGCTTTTGGAATAGTGCTGTCGGTGGTGGTGCCCGGCCGCGCCAGCTTCTTTAGTGCGTAGATCGTCAGGTCAATGGGTACTCGATTGGGGTGGCAGGGCAACGAAGATGGAGCTGAAGCGGCACCCAGATTATGTCAGAGGCAGCGACAATCTTGATTCGGGCATGTCTAGTCGTTGGGAAACAGGTTCATTGTGTAGAGACGGCGGCGATTGGATGTGCGATTGATCGGCTCCATAGATTTGGAGAGAGTTTTTTATCGGAGCAAAAGAGAAAGACGTCGACGGTTGTGCGATTGTTCCTCGCCGTGTACACCTCAAACCTCATCACTTACCTAAAGCCTTTGTCTTTCCTCTCCGTCTCTTCTACAACATCTTGTAGTTCATGACGGCTGGAACACGGCCCAGGCGGCGTAGGGCATGTCGAGAACTCGAGATCGCTGGCAACGGGGTTCACGTGGCCGAACCTTCGGACGCACGCAACGGCGCCGGCGGCCTGGCTGCACATCTTGCCATCCCGGCGCACCCTGCCCCGAGCCTGAGCGCCAGGACCGGCCACGCCACGACCTCCAAAAGCTGTGCAGTGACCGGGGCCACCGTCGCGCTGGTATGCCAGTGCAGGCCGCCCTCCGCCCACACCATCCACACGCCGCCAAGACATGGCCCGCACGATTTCCACCATCGCCACCGCCGACGGCACCCTAGTCAGGCCCGGATGTGTCGAAGGAGGCGGTGGTGAGCGTCACTGCGATGGCAAGCAAGAGGAGGCCTCGCTTGGCACCGCTCGGCTCCCTCTTTGGTCCATGCCACGTCGACGTGTTGTCGATGTCCCTAACGGTGCGGTGGGTGAGGCCTTGTTTTTGGGCTGGCGGTGGCCTCCATGGGCGATCGGTTACTTCGATCAGAGGTTTTATATTCTCTCGCGCGTCTAGTGAATGAGTTACGCGAGTCGTGACTCGTGAGGAGGAGGAAGCGGTCGCGGGCGGGCGAGAAGTTTGCATGGGTCGGGTTTGTTGGTGAGATAGCGTAAATATGAGTGTTTGTTGGGGAGAGAAAACATGTGTGTGCTAATGTATTAGTTATCTCGTTGTAAGTCTGTTAACAGGTCAAAGGAACATACGAACCGGTACGTACAAGAGCTGACGCGATCGAGCGATCAGAATGCGACTAGGGTTGCCGTCCCGGCCGCCGGCGACGCTGCCGGTCTTCCGTAACTCTGATGGCCTTCTAGGCCATGGAGGGGCGGCGGATCGCGGCCTCTCGCCGGCGGCACAGTTTCTGTTTCCTGTTTCATCTAGTTTTTGTGTCTCCATCCGGATGGTGAAGCGGCGGTTACTCTCCGGTGTCAGAATAAGTGATCTCCTACGCTTCGTTCGACGACGAGATATCCTTCCCGACGTCAATGGTGGCTTTGGAAGATTAAGTCTGTCTAGGTATGGTTCTTCAGATCTTACTTCGTCAGATCAATCTTGGATTATTTCTCATGGTTGTCGCGAGGAGGTTTGTCCTCACAATATCTATCCCGGCTACTACGTCTTCGACAATGGTGATTCGTTCTCTCAGCTCCCGATGACGTCGACAACGTGGTTCGGTTATTTGTCCCTGGAATATCAGTGGTGGTGCTCCTGCCGATGTTACTTGATTAATTTAATGGTTGCGTGCGTGCACAAAGCCTTGGCATTGCGGCTCATAATTAAAAAGGAGAACCTTCAATGGTATTCACATGTCTGTGGTTTGGTGGTTTTGGCGTTGTTCTGCGGCTGCCTTCAGAAAAGTACAAGATTATGTCATGGATTAAGAAATGGCTTGGAGATCTCATGGATTTGCTAGTCTATTTTAGATTTTTTTTTAATCGATGTAATCGTGTACTCTGTGTTGGTTTAATATACGTGGAAAATTCAAAAAAAAGTTATGTCGTTGTAAATTTAGGTGATGTAAACTGCGACACCATACCATGGACTCTCCTTTAATAGTAAAGATTTCTAGGTTGGAGCCGAACTTGTATATTTCAGCGCCATCTGTTTCGGTTCCGTTTAATTTTTCTAATAAGGATCTAATTTTTTTAAAAGGTCGGCTCTAGAGAGGAGAGGACGGAAATAACCTGTAAATGTCGGCTTCATCCTCGTTGGCACCGATCTCAGAGAACAGATTTGAAAATAGTTTCGAGAAGGGGGCCAAATATGTATTAGTTTTTCACAAGGGCCATATTTTTAGTTCGTCAGAATTTCAATATTACCACGTCCATTATAAAAGTCGGGTAATTCTGATTATCCACTACCAGTTCCCACAACTACATATTTGCTTGCCTTCGACAGCTCAAATATCTCGAGCAGGGACTGACAGGGCCCGGTAAGTAAAAGACCTATAAGATAAAGTATATAGTAATCACTATATTACTATCCATTACTTCTCTAAAAAGTTAAAATATGACTACCTTTCAGACGTCAACACTGCATAATTTTGACTCCGGTTTGACTTAAAATATGTCTACAAAGTATATAGAATCTAATTGATGTAGCATAAAGTGCTAGTTGATCCATACTCAAACAAACGTATGATCTTACAGAGGCAGCGCAAAACTGCACACATCCAGTAATAAGAACCCCGAGATGGCAGGTTGCTTTGCACTTAACGACTGCAAAACTCAGAAATCGGTATTAGATTCCGATGGCGGTGAACATGCGATGACTTCGAGATGATGAGCGGCAACCAAACACCAGTAGACGAACGTCTGACGAAGTATGGGGCAACTGGTAATTAACTGGTGATTCATTCGTGTTCGATCACTTTGAAATCATAGATCTTTAAGTGGTGGATATACCCCTGCTTACATATATGGCAGGTTAAGTTAAAATGGTAAATACTCAATCCGTTTATATATAAATATAAAATGATGTAACTCATGTCGAGCGTCCAGAGCTACTACTACATCTCCAGAAACTCCACGATGGGGCTCTCCAGCTGCGCCATCGGTTGTGAATGGCTGCGACCTGATTGGCCCACTCGTCGCAGCGCCACCAGGGCGCGTAGTAGCTCGGCCTGGACCGTGACGGCGCGCACCCGATCGGGTAGAGGTTGTTCACGAGCACCTTCTGCACGCCCATGTCCTGCAGCCGGGCCACGTTCATCACGATCTCTGCCGTCACGTTCTGCGCCAACGTCGTGAACTGTATACATATTTACATACGGTAACTAGCTTATTAGTAAGGTGATGCTTAATTGTGCGATCGATCGAAGACACTCACGTCGGCGCTGCTGCTGCTCTGGGCGGTGAGGTGGGCGTAGTCGTTGCCGGAGACGGCGACGAGAGCGAGGGATTGGGCCAGGTCCTCTTTCTCGATGTATCCATCCTTGACAAGCTTGCCGAAGGTGTGGACCTGTCTGCGGAGCGTCTGGGTGCCGTACACGTGAAAGACACCGGAGCCGCCGACAGCGAAGTTCATGCCGTCCGGACCGACTTGGCGTGGTCGCATGTACGTCGGAGGGGAGCTGGACTCCCCTATCATGTTGGCTGCACCAAGCAACAGATAAATCATGCACAAGTAAGACCAAGATCGACAGATATTTTAGGTTGAGACGGCATGCGCACGCACGTACAAGATCGTAGGAGATAGATGAATTAGTCGATCGAAATGCATGCACAAGATCGCAGGAGACAGATGAATTAGTCACGTACGTACCAATCAAGTCGGGCTGAACTATCCCGTTGGAGAAGCGGCCGTTGCCGACGTAGGGGTAATGCCATTGCCGCGACAGCTCTGGCGAGATAATGTTCTGCCGGGGGAGGTTGCCGGTGTCGGCGAAGGAGTCACTTAAGATGAAGAAGGGGTGGTGGTGCCCCTGTTCTGGCGGGTGGTGCCCGAGCCCGAGACGAGACTCGACGCGGTTTAGCAGCAGGAGGGCGAAGCCCATGAAGGCGATCGCTGCACTGAGCTTCATCGTGATCAAAGCGAGGGAGCAGAAATGTTTAGCTTAGTTGGTCGATGCTTAGTGGCGGCCGGAGCTGGCGGTTCCAGTCGCGGATTTGCTGGGGACGGAGCTGTCTCGAATCGGCGCGCGAGGCGTGGCCAGGAACTAGGGTGGAGTTGAGTCTGCGATTCTTGTCTCATCAGTTCGGCGGCGGTTACGATTTCTTGAGCAGCCACGTAATTCACAGGTAGAACACCAACTTATTACATGGGCAAACACATGCGAAAACTAGATGATAGACTAGAGAAAACGTGAAATCCACCTTTTTCCCCAGTGCATATGCACCGGTATTTTTTTTAAATGGCGCAAATTTCAAAATAAAATTTGGCGTACACATGTTCACAAATTCGTTTAGCAAAAAACGATTTTTTTAACTGTGTACGAAAGATAATTAAATGTCTCGTGGAAGGCCTTATTTTAACATCAAAGTTATCTTTTTATACAAACCACAAAAGATGTCAGTTTTCTTTTAAATGACTTTGAACACATAGCATGTTAAGATCTATGCACGAATTTTATTTTATTATTTTATTTTACATCTCTGAAGGGCCATTGGCCGATCTTTATTAAGATTAAGATTAAGAAGTCAGAGTTTCCCGATCTGGACGAGAAGGAATTATCCGCAACTAGTTGCCGGATACCCCACTTCCGAGTTTCAAAAAATTCCGAAAAAAATCACGGACATGTGTCATGTTGAATCTACTACGTTTCAAAAAATTCCGAAAAAAATCACGGACATGTGAACATGTGTACAGGGCACATATGATAATATTTCAGGATGAAATTTTATGGGTGTAGTAGATTCAACATGACACATGTCCGTGATTTTTTTCGGAATTTTTTGAAACTCGGAAGTGGGGTATCCGGCAACTAGTTGCACCCGCAACTAGTTGCGGATTGTCATTTCCCGATCTGGACACACAAGTCGTGTGCCAGGAGCAGAAACTCCCAGCGGTCAGCTAAGGGAAGCTGAAACGTGCCAGACAAGCCTGGGCAGCGGCACACTCAACACAACACGGTAAGCGTCCACAGCTGGAGCACCAGAGCTCAAACTGGAAGGACGCGGCCTGCAGAGCGCCAGACGGCGATGTCCTCCCATATGCCCTCGAAGACAAGTTCATCGCCGTGGCTTGTGTTCTCAAAGATCCTGCTGTTCCTTTCCTTCCAGAGCTTCCAATGCACGAGGATGACGACGGTGTCGAAGTCACGGCGAGGTTCTTGGGCACCCGTTTCCTAGCTTGCAGCCACCAGTCTTCAGTGGAGTGGAAGGCCCGGCTCGGAATTGGGAAGTCGGCATTGGTCCAGGTCTTGATCCTCAGCCAGACGCGAGAGCCGAACGAGCAATGGACGAACAGGTGAGTGCAAGACTCAGGAGCGAGGGAGCAAAGCTGGCAAACATCGCTGTGAGGCCACCCCCGCTTCTGCAGGTTGTCGGCAGTGAGGCAGCGCTGATGGACGGCGAGCCACATGAAGAACTTGCACCGGGTCGGCACCTTCGATTTCCAAATCGGTTTGGCACACGGGAACCTGATGTTGGCGGCGAAGAACAGCTCGTATGGGCCAAAATGAATATGCAACAGGGACGCAAACGCCTCTCTCCAGAGAAAGCGTTTGTCTGAAAACAATGAAGATATTTTTTTTTTTAGATAAAGAGTGTTTATTGATATCGAGAAGATACAACATGCACCCAGCCTCTGCAACAACGCAATAACCGAAGCCATTACGGATGCACACAGCCAAAAGACAATAAGAAGAAGAAATAAAAAAAAAAGTCCCGCTAAAGAGTTACAGTCCTTGCAGCAGCCGCACAACCACCACCAAAACAACACCTGATGTCCAATTCTTCAAAAGCAACATCTTCAAGAAGAACATTGCCAGGCACAGCCAATTAAGGTCAGGCCTTGGGTTTTCACCCTGAAGATAGTCCTCGCTCTCAAAACAATCTCTTCAGCAAGAGCACTGTCAGGCACAACCAATTAAGGCCAGACCTTGGATTTTCACCCTGAAAGGTAGGACTTAGGACTCCACGTATGTTGTCGCCCCCACTTACATGCCGCTGCTCCAAGTCATGAAACACCAAGCCAATTCCTCAGCCGCACAAGGAATCAAACCACCATTGCCAGTCCTCAGATCTCGCCTTCCATGTCATTCTCCGCCAGCACCATGGAACGAGAAAGCGTGCTCCATGATATTAACAGCCAGCAGAGCTTCGAAACGCTCCCTCTGAAACCAAACGGTCAGAGAAAAAACACGGGGGCGCACGATCGAATACCATCCGATCCAGCAATCTCCAGGCATGAAGCGCCCAGTGGAGTTCGCCGGCGGAGCCTTCCGAAACACGATTGTCCAGCCAGATCAATGGGGATAGGCATCCGGCAGATTGCAACCTTGATGCGAGAAGAACCCTAGGACCATCTCCTTATTCAGCTTGAGCACCCGAAAACAGGGGCTGAACGGAGGAGATCCAGCCCACCGCCGTCTTGCCGGCCGCCGGCACCACCTCGGTGCCCAGCAGCCGGAAACACTAGGCGCCCCGCGCCATCCTGCTGTCGAAGGGAGGCTTGCCCGAGACCAATAGACCCGAGCTGGCCGTCGCCCGAGGTCAAAATACTCGAGCTGGCCATCGCACACCGCCGCGTCTGCAGGGGGCGGCCACCTGACCATCTCCGGCGAAGGAGACAACCACCACCACCATGTCCGGAGCCGCTGCCCCAGACACCCTCAGTCATGCGAAAGTAGCCTAGGGACCGTCCACATCGTCGACGGGCAGCAGAAGTTGCGCAGATGCCATGGCCGATCTAGATCAGGCCTGGATCCTCGCCGCCCCTACCAGCCCTGCCGCCGGCCGTTGAGGGCGTCCTGGTCGCCGCCACCCGCACAACCGCCATTGGAGAGGGAGAGGAGGGGCCGCCGCCACCTCTACCAGCCGCCGGCCAGAGGGAAAACCGCCGCCACCGCCGCTGCGCCCGCGGGCCTATGCCCGGTGACGCCTATGGCGGCGGCGGCGCGAGGGAGGGGGGCGCGAGGAGGGCCTGGAGTCGGCGAGTAGGGGCACCCCGGGGGCGGCGGCGGCGCCGCCTCGGGGGTGCGAGGGGTGTGGGGGTGGATAGGCCAAGTAGCAGTAAAATGGCATAATCAACAATGAAGATATAACTCATCCAAAATGCATATAGACTACCATTAAACTTGACCCTGATGGTCTGAGTTTATTTACATGAGAGGGCTGTGTGCTGCGAGGTCATCTATAACTTCATGTTCTACTGGGAGCGCAGCTCAATACTGCCCTGCGCCAATGCCCAAAGTCAGCTCCAGTTTGTACCTCGTCTCCCATTGGCGATTCAGAATTGGACTGTCTCCGAGTCTAATATTTCAGAGAAGCTAGAGTACTCAATCGACTTATGTTTGCTCATTACTGGCATCCGGTGATTCATCTGGAAGGAGGCCCAGGAGAGGCAGAGGGAGCAGAGAACTAAGGTTACATACAGCAATCAGCAGAGCCAGATTTTCAAAGTTGTCCTTGGTGACTCCCAGAAACTGAGTTAGGCCCGCGCCGACCAGACCACCCGCGACACTTCCTGCGTTGGAAATGGACATCAGAGTAGCGAACAGCGTCGCTTCCACTCCCAGAGGGCACAATCTCGCGGCCAGCACCAATACGGGCATGAAGGAAGCCTGCACAGTAAACGTCGTAATTGTTCAAAGGAGGAGCGCAAAATGGTCCAACAACAGGCGCAGAATACAAGTACCACCAACAAGCAAATGGTTAGCCCTCGAATAAACTAGTTATTGCAACAATTTTTTCATACCTGACCAAGGACTGTGAGAATCAAGGAATTCCCAATGGAGAACCACTCATCACTTATCCCAAGCTTCCTATTAAGCCCAGTGACAAGAAGAACCTGGAACGACCCAACTCACCAATAAGCAAGTTACCAACGCGACCCCAAGGGGCCGAATTTCATTACCTCGCTGTGAGATCCTGACTCAGGGCTTAACAGGATTGATAGAATACTCATATCAACAAGTTGCAACTTCTTTTCCGGAAGCTCATCTGGAAAAAACTCCGAGGTTAAGCGTGCTTGGCCCGGAGCACTCCAAGGATGGGTGACCGACCGGGAACTAGTTCCCGGGTGCGCACGAGTGAGTACAAAGTGCGCAGAAAAGACTAGTGTTGATCTGTGGGGCCAGTCTAGAGATCCTAGAGAGCTGCCAGGGGTGACAGGCCCGACCCGGTGGTGGCCGGGGTGTTACAATTTGGTATCAGAGCCGACCCTCGCGGCAACACGGGCGTGTGCGGGTCAGGGGCACGGACATGTGGAGCATGTGCCGGCACTGGACGCACAGACGTGTACCAAGAGGGGAAGTTCCTGGACTGGGGGCTGACCGACGAGGCGTCGGTCTTCTAAGGGGAGAAGGATGTGAGATCCTGGCTCAGGGCTTAACAGGATTGATAGAATACTCATATCAACAAGTTGCAACTTCTTTTCCGGAAGCTCATCTGGAAAGAACTCCGAGGTTAAGCGTGCTTGGCCCGGAGAACTCCAAGGATGGGTGACCGACCGGGAACTGGTTCCCGGGTGCGCACGAGTGAGGACAAAGTGCGTAGAAAAAACTAGTGTTGATCTGTGGGGCCAGTCTAGAGATCCTAGAGAGCTGGCAGGGGTGACAGGCCCGACCCGGTGGTGGCCGGGGTGTTACACTCGCGATAACGAAATACAGGGATACCAGCGTCTGTGAACGCCATACAGTCATTGTAAAAAACCATCACCACAAAACAACCGTGGTATGGCCAAAACAAAAGTCAAACCCTCCCAGTTCACTAACAGGTGACCAACCTGGGAGGGCGGCAAACATGGGATTCTAACTTCTCCAACTACAGAACAGGGGAGGCCTAAAGAGCCAAGCCCAGGGAGTACTATGACAGGCAAAACAGCATCATCCATACAGTGGCAGAGTAAGGCTTCATCATTTTTTGAGTGTCTTGACAGGAACAACTTCAGTGGTCTTCTATCCTTCTGGAGTTTGAATCAGTCCTTCGCGTGCCAACAGAAGTGGCAATGTTCATCAGAGTATCTGCTCCAGATCTCAGCACATCTTGGTCTGTAGCATTGTGAAGACCTGCCCAGTATTTGATAAAAACACAAGAGTAACAGATTAATTCAACAGGGCTATTAATCAAGATGCCATCAAAGCAGGCTTTGTTGCGAAGTTTCCAGATAGCCCAGCACACTGCAGCAATCAGTGTGATCTGGACATTTCTGCTAACTTTCAAGTATTGGGGAATCCACCAGAAATATTGGGAGAAGGTGCCAGGGCGAGAAGGTGCACCAATGGCAGTTGCAACACTGCTCCAAACAAATTTTGCAGCAGTACATGTGAAGAAAAGGTGGTGAATGGTCTCAGCTTCATTGCAGAATTGACAAGTGGTACTCCCATGCCAGTTTCTGGCAGCCAGATTATCTTTTGTAGCTATAGCATTGTGCCAGATCAACCAGAGCCAGATTTTGGTTTTCAGGGGGATTTTTGCTTTCCATAGATGCCTGAAGGATCTATCAATGCCAGAATTACTGATATGTCTGTATATCGCTTGACTGTGAATTGTCCATTCTTTGTCCATTTCCAGATGGGTTTGTCCTTGTTTGAGTTCAAGGCAACCCCGGCTAACAGGTTCTGCATTTCCCTGTGTTGGTTTTGCAGATTCTCAGGCAGCCATCTCCTGAAAGTTAGACGCCATCTTCTTCTGGCAGCTTCAGCTACTGTTAAGTTTGGTTCATTGCAGATTTCAAGGAGTTCAGAGAACTTATGTTTGAAAGCAGTATCACCACACCAGGCATCTGACAAAAATTGAGTGAATTGCCCATCTCCCACTGACATTTTTCTCCCACATAAATAGATCTCTCTAATGCGTAACAAGTCTGACCAGAAAGCAGAGTCAGAAACCCTGTGTTTTGCAGCAGAAATGCCATTGTTACCCAGGTATTTTTTCCTCATAAAACTCTGCCATGGACCTTCACCGGATTCCAATCTCCACCACCACTTACACATCAAACTGATGTTAAACAAAGAGAGGTTTTTGATGCCCAAGCCCCTTTTTTCTGGAGGCACAAATGAACTTCCACTTTACCCAATGATATTTCCTTTTTCCAGTGCCAGCAGCCCAGAAGAAACTTCTCATCTGTTTCTCCATTCCAACAATATTTGTTTTATGCAGGATCCTCAGACCCAACTGGTACACTGCTGTAGATGCCAAGCAAGCATCAATCTTAGTGAATCTGCCTCCAATCGACATGGTGCTCCCCATCCAGCTTCCCATTTTCTTTTTGAAAGACTCTTCAACAAAGTTCATCTCCTTAACTGTTATTCTCCGGGCACAAATGGGGGTGCCCAAGTATTTAATGGGCCATTCCCCTTTTTTGCAGTTAAAAAGATCTGCATAAGTCTGAATTTTATCATCATCATTCATGATCAACAGCACCTCAGTCTTGTCAAAATTGATTTTCAGTCCTGACATAGCTTCAAAAATGTATAGTAGGAGCTTCAGGTTTCTGGCTCCTTCCATATCATCCTTAATCATTAAAATTGTGTCATCAGCATACTGAAGGATGGAGCATCCTCCATCAGTCCACCTTCCAGCTAGCCCAGAGAAGAGGCCATTTGTTTGAGCAGTGCAAACCATTTTGGAAAGACAGTTTGCAGCAATGTTAAATAAGGTGGGAGCTAAAGGATCCCCCTGTCTAACACCTTTGAAGCTACTAAAATAGGGACCAACTTCATCATTCATCTTGACTCTCAATGTTCCACCCTTTATGGATTGTGTCAGCAGGTTCCTCCAATGCTCACTGAATCCCATTTGAGAGCAACTATCCAGCAGAAAGTTCCAGTCTACTTTGTCATAGGCTTTTTCGAAATCTATTTTCAGAATTATCCCTTGCTCATTGTTGACTTTGGAGTCTCTGAGAATCTCATGAAGTAAAGATACACTGTCATTGATATATCTGCCTTTGATAAAGGCATTCTGGCAAGGATGAATAATCTTCATCATCACAGGATCCATTCTGGAGTTCAGGACCTTTGTAATAATTTTAAAGAGGACCTGAAGCAGGCAGATGGGTCTAAATTTCTGAATTATATCTGCATTATCACCTTTTGGGATAAGGGTGATAATCCCATAATTAATTCTATCCAGGGAAATCTTATGCTGGTGGAAATCTAGAAAAAATTGTGTCAAATCTTTTTTTATGATGGGCCAACAGACTTGATAGAATTCAATTGGGAATCCATCCTGGCCAGGGGCTTTATTCTTTTCCATCTGATCAATCACATCTCTGATTTCTTGTTCACTGAAAGGTCTGTCCATTTCCAATCTGTCTTGGTCAGAGAGCTTCTCATCTACAGTCCAGATGTCATGTCTCATTCTCACACCAGGTACTTGAGTTTTGCCAAACAGCTCCTTGTAGAACTTGGTAGCATGATCCAGCAGGTTGGGGGTCCCTTGGATTGTACAATCTGATGTTGAGTCTTTCAGGAGAAGATTGTCTTTTTTCTTTTTCTGCCATTTGCAATTCTATGGAAGAACTCAGTATTATTATCTCCATGTAGCAGTCATTTCTCAGCAGTTCTTTGTCTCCAAAAGTCCTCTTCATATTCATAAATAGCAAGCAGCTCTTTGTGCATGAAACATCTTCTGTTCAATTGATCAGGAGAAAGGGAGGAGGTTTCCTCCTGAGACTCCAAATCAGCTAGCTCGTTGATTAGGCTCTTTTTTTTCTGAATAATCTGACCTCTCATGTTGGCTCCCCATCCTTTCAGATCTTTTTTAACACTCTTCAGCTTTTTTGTAAAAATCTCCAAACTGTCTTTGCCTGTAGTATTTTGGCACCAAATCTTAGATACTCTCATAAGGAAAGTATCATCTTTTATCCATCTCTTATCAAATCTGAAATCCTTCCCTTTTTCATTTTCCCTTCCATGGTGTCCAAAATGATGGGACAATGGTCAGAGATATCTCTAGAGAGTTTATGAACTGTTACTAAAGGAAACAGTTGTTCCCACTCTCTAGACATCAGGAATCTATCCAGTTTCTCAAGGGTAGGAGAAGACTGGCTGTTAGACCAAGTGTATGAACCCCCTGTCATGTGGATCTCTCTCAGTTCATATGTGTTGATAATTGAATTGAACATGTCCATCCATCTGTGATTGGTGATGGGTTTATTCTTTTCTGAAGAGAAACGAAGGAGATTGAAATCACCACCAATTAGCAAGGGCAGTGATTGATCCCCACAAACTTGACTGAGTTCTGTAACAAACTCTTCCTTATCACTTTCTTGTGCTGCTCCATAAACAATGACCAGCTTCCAACTCCTGTCAATCTTCAAATCATGCAGGGAGCATTGGATAAAAAATCTACTTACCAAAGTATCAGTCACATCAAATCTAGAGGATTTGAAGCCACCAAGGATACCACCAGCTCTCCCTATTGAAGCATACCATTTCCAGGTAAATTGATTCAAAGGATCAATTTTCCTGAAAAAGGCTAGTGAATAATCTTTCTTAATGGTTTCCTGGAGACCAATAAAATCAAGCTCCTGTTCCTTGAGAAAATCTGACAAGAAAACACTCATACCTTTCTTCCCCACACCTCTGCAATTTAGGCAGGCACCTATCATAGATATTTTGGGTTTTTTTTCCTCACTCTGGATCCAGCAACAACACCACTCAAAGGGTGGTTATTGTTGACTTTCACCGAGACAGCACTTGATTTTGATTGTACTGCACTCGAATTACCACAACCAGATTGTAATCTTTCCACTATGAGTTTCCTAGCTGACCTGATCCCTTTTCTTGTGCTTCTAGATATAACAGGAGTGAACCCATCCTCATCTGGTTCATCATCAATCCACCCCAAAAGAGCCACTTGTCTATTATTTTCTGAGGCTTCATTCACCACCTCACTTTTTTATTATTAATGTTATGTCTAGCAATTTCTAAATCACCAAGACAATTAATTTTTTCAAGAGTAAAAGAAGCAGGATCAACACCCATTTCTAAAGCCCTAACATGAATATCATCACTATCAAGAACAGCAAAGGAGTTTACAGATGTGAGATTTGTACCTTCTAAATTCCTAGAGGCCGCCTGAGAGCTTGCTCTGGTAGAGGTAGTCACATTAATATTGGGCTGGGCAGCAAGTCTTGAACTGACTCTGGTTGGGACATGAGTATCATCCTCCATCATGGTGCCATCTGAGTGACCTGCTTCTGCATTCACATCATCTTCTTGTGTTGTTACTACTTCAGGTTGGGAGCCATAAATCACAATCACATCATGAGGGATATTAGTGAGGATGTCCCCAGCAGGCAAAGCATGTACCACTCCAGTCATAGCAGTATTTGTGTCCCTGTCAGAGAAAGAGCCCCTGCTATCATCAGCTGAGCTGTTACCATAGTCAACCTGTTCCTCTTGATCCTCCTCTCCATCTTCAGCTGCTTCACTCTCTACACTACCTTCTGGGATAGGATCCATCATTGATGAGTACTGTTTGCGGAGGGTAAACTCTTTATCAGAACCATTTCTGCTGAGGGAGTTCACAAATGCCCTGAAGTTGGGATCATTGTTAGGAGGGAGGGTTTCATGATCAATGTCCATGTTACCAGGCACCCTCTCATCTTCTGGGACATGCCTGACAGAAGGGACAGTAACTTGCAGAGGGAAGGGGCTAGATTTACTCTGTCCTTGAGCTGGCTGCTTCGAGCTAGATTCACCACTTCCAAAATATTCTTTAACTCTGTTGTTGAAAGAAGAACCATCACCAGATGACTCACTGTCAGTGGTTTCAATATTCTTTCCTTTGTCCAACCTGTTCTGATCTTGCAGAGGGGCACCATCATCATGGGTATGGTCAGGTGTGTCAGACATTCTGGGAGGAGCAGAGATTGAGCCATTAGTGCCAGAGTTAATTGTTCTCTGCCTTTTTGGAGTGTGTTGGTGCTGGCTATCTTCATCAGCACCAGGGACAGCCACAGAGTTATCATATTTGATTGTAGCATGGGGATCAATCACTTCTCTGGTATACTGAAATTCATAAAGGCCATTATCAATCTCCCCAACTCGAGTGTTAGGAGCCAGGACAACATCAATGCAACCAATTTTAACTCTGATACAAGCAGCATTTCTCAGGAAATTTTTGTCCAGGACCAGTGGTTTGCCAATAAGACCTGCCACATATGAGGCAGTTGACTTGTTTCTATACTTCATGGGAATCCCTTTGATTCTGAACCAGCTTTCATCCAACACAGCAAAAGGTTGGACATCTCCTGCCCACTTCTGAATCCTGATAATTGCAGAAGGGACAGTTTTCATGAAAAGCTTCCCAAAGTGTGACAGCTCTTCAATACAACCACTATTCGGAAATCGAGTCAGGAATTCAGTTTCAGACGCTTGCTTAGCATAGAAACGCCAGTTGAACTTCTTTGTCTCAGCCCACAGCTGGAATTCATGTTCAATATCCCTAGCAGTAACAGAGCCCTGTTCTACAGCAATGTGAGCATAATTCATCTGTTCTAGAGATTGGCCATCAGCTTCAATTGCCGGGATTGATGAAAAACCTTGGTCAAAATCAGAGCAACCAAAATATGAGGCCACATAATCCCAGGGATTTCTCTCCTGACAAACAGCAATATTATGATTCCCTCCACAGTGAGCACAGTACAAGGCAGCATCCCTAGTAAGATCTATCAAATTCTCTCGCTGGGCATTCAGAGGGATTGCTGGTGGTATGGATGAAGGTGCAGAGGACCCCATCACTGCCCCAGTATGAGACGAGCCAGCAACCGCAATTCTAGATGTCAGAGGGCCAGTCGCATGATTACCCGCAGAACCTGGGATGGATATACTTACCTCAGCTGCTGAAGCAGAGTTGTTGTGAGTAGAACGCGAAGGGGATCTGGCGGCCGATGTATTGGCAGAAGCTTCAGCCTGCATCTCAGGATGATGCGACCAGCGATCTTTGTCCTTCTTCAGTTCCTCTTCTTCACGACGTCTCTTCTCGAGTAGGGCCCGCTCTCTGGCCAGCTTCTCAGCTGCACGAGATGCATCAGCACGGCGGCGTTCATCTTCTTGTTGACGCCGCTCATCCTGGCGGCGGCGATCTTCTGCACGACGCCTGGCTTCTTCAGCTTGACGCCTTTCTTCATCAAACTGCCAGGCGTCCTCTCTTCTGCGTAGATCATCGTACCGGCGCGCCTCGTCACGCCTCTCTGCTTGCGGATCTTGACGCGAACGATAACCATAAGGGGGAGGCCTCTGGTAACCGCGCGGCGGGGAGCGGCCGCGGCCGCCATATCTCCTCATCGGCGGTGGAGAGGCTAAGACCTCGGCGAAGGATCTTCGATCGCCGGTGAGGGTTTCGATCCAATCTGGTGGAGGAGGAGGGTTTGGTTTGGTAGGCGATTTGGGAGCGGGGGCGACAAACACAACTCCACAAGTCCCCGATCTAGGGTTTGCTCGGAACTGCTCGATGGGAAAACTCTTAGCCTTGCAGCTGGGGTCGACCTGTCGGTCGGGCGCAGCGACTGGAGCGTGGGGCCTGGGGTCCGCCATTGATGCAACGTGTCGAGGTCCGACACGAATCACCCCACAGCACCGTGCAAAGGACGATGTGTGGCGAGATGTGCTTCCTCTGCGACCCGTTGACTCCATGGGAGGTCCAACGAGCGCCACGTAGCGCTCAAATCGGAGAATCGCGCCAATGCCCAACCTCCGGCGAGGATCGACGAGGAAGCCGACCTGCTCCGCGAAGGAATTGAACAGGGTCGCCGCCCCTCCATGATCTAACTCGATCGCCCCGACTCTTCGCGTTCGGGGTTCGTCGGAGGACCTCGGGAAGAAGATGGCCTTGTGTCTCCTTGGGGAGGGAGACCTTGGGGAGTGGGGGAGGGGTGGCGAGGCGCGGAGAGCGGACGTCGGTGGTGGCGGCGGTGGCGTCGGAGGTGGGGGGAGAGAGCACGACCTCGTCCGCCCTGACGGAGAGTGCGCGAGTGCGAGCGTGGGGAATGAGGAGGAGACTCGCGGGAGCACCTCGTGGTCACGCCTGCGAGAATCGCCATGGATCTCCGGCGGAGATGCGCCGCCTAGGTTCCGTGCGGGAGACTCCATCCAGGAGCGATCCTCAACTTGGACTTGTTCTCCGAATCGGGTATTAGCGGAATACTTTTCCAATAAGCAAGTTTGACAACAATGATTATAGCAGCACTACCAGAATAAGCACGGAAGAGACCTGTGTCATTCCAAGGGCAGAACCTAAAATCGTCGTCACGAGAAAGATTTTTCTCAGTGGAACTGCCTTCAAGAGCGAATTGTATATTCCGACGCCTAGTAAGGATGCAACAGATGTAACGAGTGTGACACGCCCTAGGAACTCTGGAGTGAAACCAATCTTGTTTGTGCTGAAATTCATTAGAAGTAGCATATAAAAAACAGCCATTTTAAAGAGGTGTCAACCACACAAAAGTATAATGTACGCACATACAAGTAAATAGCAATTTACAGTCATGTTTTCCCTTTTGTATTTAGATTTTTAGACCATTTAATCATCTAGGTATCTGCAAAACGACGTATTCAGTGAACAAAAACACCTTCAGTGCCATAATTCATAACGTACTAAACTATATAAGAATATATTACTTCAGAGAGAAGAGTATAGAAAACTTAGTTACTTTGATAGGTCATAATCAGTAAGCCCTATGGAAACTGAATCAGTTACTAACAGTGGTTCCTGCAACTTGAAGCGACCAGCAAAAGTAAATATATTATTTTAGTATCTTAAACTTTGTGTTTTCCTTGGGAATCCAAATTGTGTTTGGAGGATATAAAAAATTATCTCTAGCACGACAATTTATAGCAACCAAAATGATCAAATCTTGAGTTCATGGAACATACACAAAATAAAACATGGCAGAATCTGACTGAGGTGTTGCTTGCCAAAGGAATATGAACAATGTGGGCAAGAAAATGTTCGGTTGCTTTACTGCAGTCCAAATCTGCCTGATCTGCTGCCTAGAGCTTTCAATTAATCCTGAACCTGAAAATGAGATTGAACGCTCCCTTGAAGGCAAACGATGTTCACTTACAAGAACTGCGACAGCAGATGTCATCAGGGGTAAAAAAGCCGTAACACCAAAGACAAATCTGCATTTAGGGAAACTCCTGATCAGTGAGCTGTTATATGCAGAGTTTTCATTAGCTTTTACTATGTTCCTGTGCTAAGGAGCAAACCTTACACCATAAGTATCAACTAGTGAACCACTGAAGTATGCACTCAGAACTCCTCCAACGGCTGAGGATCCCCAGCATAGTGACTGGAGAGATCCAGATGTACTCTGTGACTCGCCTCGAGCTCTCTCAACAACCATGGAATCAACCACCTGCAGTATTTTCAGGTACGCACAAAACGAACTATAAGACTAACACTAGTATCCTGACATGGGTCAAACACAAAGATGACTGCATTGGGTACAGGTCGAGATTTTCTGTTTTAGACATACATTTCGGATATGTCCTATGTCTTCTAGGCATAGCCGGTCCCAAGCCCGGATAAAGGAGGAGGGTTGTGATAGGCTTGGCGAGCCAACGTAAAAACTAGCCAGTCCCATGGGTATGAAACCCATTTGGACGAGAGTAGTACTAGGCTGAGTGACCTCCTGGGAAGTCCTCGTGATAGGGTTTCATATCTAAGGGTTGTGATAGGCTTGGCGAGCAACGTAAAAACTAGCCAGACCCATGGGTATGAAATCTATTTGGGCGAGAGTAGTACTAAGATGGGTGACTTCTGGGAAGTCCTCGTGATAGGGTTCATATCTAGCTACCCTAACTTGTTTGGACAAAAGGCTTAGGAGAAGAAGACATACATTTCAGATATGGTTTTTGTTTTTTTGACAAGTGAGTTGAGCTCTCACAACAAAAATAAAAATGAAGAAAATGAAACTACGGTCTATGTTTGAGTTCTTAAAAATTTAGAGACCAGTTCAACATCTGTTTGGAGCATCATGAATTATAACAATACTCCTATTATCATGCTATGTGCCATGATGGCATGTACGTGCGAGATACCGTTCAAACCTTGTCCAATGACTGCTGCTCCAGGGAATGGGCAAAACTGAATGAATAATGCTAGCAACTATAGCCCAAAGTTTGGTAAACAAGAAGTGCTTACACATAAAGATACATTATTACGAACAGAAAGAATGGCCTAGTTTCATTTGGAACAGAAAAATCATTCGATAAGACTGTCCTTTGTGGACCAGCTCACGCTGTAGTCTGAACCCCTAAAACAGCTTATCAGCGTATATCCGCACCTTGGACCGGTTCCTTTCCCCACCTACAGTAGAAAGGCGATTTCTTGGGCGACCGCGCGCATCTCAGCTCGCCGGCGGCGATTCGCCGATTCCCCGCCCTCCGGCGGCCGCTCCGGCGGCGGGAGGACGGGGAATCCACGGATCTCGTCGTGTATATAGTCTAGGGGTGCGTGTGTGGCCAGCCGGCGGCGCAGTGGAGAAGAAGGCGTGGCCGGAGTGGCTTTTGGTGGTGGCGGGCTTCTCTTCTGTCGGTGCGGCCCGGTGGAGCTCCGCCGCGGATCCGCCGTCCTTTCCGAGCTTGCTACTCCACGGAGCAGTCGAGCTTGGTCTTCCCCAACCGGAGTCCGTGGGGTGGTGGCTCCGGCGTTCGAAGAGTTTGAAGGTGCTGTTACGTTGAAGCATGGCGACGACGATGGCGTTGCAGGGCGGAGGTTCTTCGGGACTGAGTGGCGTCGACTTCCCGTCCGTGCAGGGGAGCTTCCTGATCCAAGGCGTAGGGAGGTGGTGCGGCGGCGCGCCGGCGTGACGTTCTGGTCAACGTCTGCCTCGTTGGGGTTCAGCTGGACTCGTTTGTAATTTTGCTTTTCGTTCTGGACCTTTCTGTAAGGAACCTTGTTTCAATATAAATCAGCTCCTTCCCGCAAAAAAAAAAAACAGCTTATCAGCTTTCTGAATGTCAAGGATTAAACAAACTAAACAACTAACTACTGCACCCGCATCATTCACGATCAATTCAAAGGAATAATAACAAACTGTGAACATAATTTTTGTGCTCTCACTTACAACATCAGAGAAGGCGACTGCAAGAGATCAAAGAATAATAGAGAGCGCTGCACTGTACTTATCATCCACAATGGTTGCCATAAAACTCCATGAAATGGCTCCAAGGATTCCTGATAGAATGAGGTACGACCTTCTTCGATATCCAAAGAGAGGGACGGAATCACTGCATCGTTTATCAAAACAATACAGGGTCACAATTTATTTATTTTTGATGGTCACCGGGGGGGGGGGACAAAGTCCCCACCTGAATTTTTTTATATCAAAGTTATCTATGAGGTTTTGCAACCTCTACAAGATGGGTTCAAATGAACCGGAGTACACGGGAGGAACCGGAGAGGAGATAAAACAAAAACAACGCACACCAACACACACAGGGGGCGGGGGTGGGAAACAGGCGCACTTGAGAAGCACTACAGGCGTGTTCGCATGACGACCACCACCAGGAAGATGGGCAGGACAGTGCTTTGAGGAGTGCGTCCGACGCCGTCGAAGGACATCACGGTCCCGAGACATTGCAGATTGCAGCACCACCACTTGCTTGCATGGCGACTACCCCACAAGTTGGCGAACCAGGAACGAACGGAGACCAACGAGTGAGCTGGCCTAGCACCAGCGCCACGAACCTTGACCCCGACCTCAGCCAAAGGGGCAGCCCCAAGCACTCTGGCCTAGCACCAGCGCCACGTGGGGAGGCAATCTCGCCGCCGAAGGGGGCCGATCAACCGAGACCGCACCAACAACACGAAGCTCGCGACAATGCCGCTGCCATCCCCATCAGATATTGCCAAGCTTGCACAACCAACAAGCACGCCAAGAGCACCATATGGCAGCACTGCGAGGCTTTGGCCTCGCTGCCGGATAAACCCAAGAACAGCAAGCTCAACACGCCAATCAGGTCCAAAGGCGAAGAGCAGGGATCCTTGCAACGCCTTCAAGAAGGGCAGCCACACCCTCAGGCGCGGCCGTCGCAGAGCTTTCGCTCGGACCTCACCTGCACAACGGTGTTGCGAGCAATGCAACAGCTCCTACACCACGCCTTCAACAAGGTTAGCAACACCCGAAGGCGCTGCCGTGGTCTACTCAGACACATAGCATGAGCGTGGGTTTCCCCAGGAGCTGGCATCAAGACGCCACCGTGCCAAACCTGAACCAGAAGCCAGAGGGCGCTGCAGCGCGGGCGCGGGGCGCCCTGGGAGGCGGACGAGCAGCAATTCGAGGGAGCGGAGGGGCAGCAGCCCGCGCAGGCCCACCCGGGGCCTAGATCGGGCCCGGAACGAGGCCGAGCAGGCCGGGACGGGGCGGAGCGCGCCGGAGCGAGGCGGGTGGAGACGGAGGGATGGGGGTGGCCGGGCGGAGACGAGTCGTCGACGAACAGCCCGTGTGAACCGCGCCGGCGCCGCCGGCAACGCCCAGCCGGCCGGCGCGCAGCACGAGGGGGACGGAGCAGCGCCTCCCAGGGAGGCCTGCGCGCAGCACGGGGCGCCGCCGCGCGAGGGTCGCCGGCGACGCGCGAGGACGGGCCAGAGGTCGGCGTCGAGGCTTCCTCCAAGCGGCGACACAGGACCACGGATGGAAGATCCCGCCGTCCCCTTCACGGGCGGCGCACGGCCTTTGTCCGGCGGCCGCCTCCGGGACGGCGAGGGAGGGAGGCAGGTGGGGAGGGGGCAGCGGCGGCGGGCTAGGGTTTGCCCCTCCCGTCGCCCAGAGGAGACGACGCGAGGGGAACGGCCTGTTTCACCACAGGGTCAGAATTTAAGTACATACAACATAACAGAGCAGCAGGAATGAGATTTGGTATTTCGGCCGGACCTGATAAAACCATAGAGAGGCTTGACCAACCATGGCAAGGCTGAGAAACCAGTTATAACTGCAGTCTAGACAACAGGAAGCAACTTAAATCTCTGTGCCAATAGGTATTGCCAAAGGCTTAAAACTTTAGCGGAAAGAAAACAGCCCCTAACAGAGTAATTCACTGGATGCAATCATACTGTGCTTATGCTCAACTGAAGAGACTAGAGAAAAAGTTATAACAACAGAAAGAAATCAAAGATGCTGACCGTCATACCTCTGCTGGATCAAGCTGGAGATCATCTTTTAAGTAAAAGCTGACAGCAAGTCGGGAAAGCTCTAAAACTCCTTGCACAAAATAAACAGTGGCAACAGCCACGTTATCAGGGGACAGATCCACCCGAATGCTTTGGAGTAAGCTGACTTGGACATGCTATTGGAGGAACCATCTGTGCTGCACTGATTCTTTTGCCATCTCCCAAATTCCCCATTCCCTTCAGTCGAAGTTGACTGATCTCTTGGCGTTGTACTACCTACAGTAGGGTAACATGATAGGAATGATCATATGTCTCATAACATGATAGGGATCTATTCATAGTTCACAAATATTCAGGCAGGCATTCAGCAAGCTAATTAGTCGAAAATCATGGTTGTGGCACTCGTGTACTAGCTTTCGCATGGTTTTCCTCTACCATCTTACTGCAATACAACCCCCCTCCTGCAAAATTTCCTCGTCCACAGGAACACGCACGAAATGTCTTCAGAGATAACGTCAGTCGTCAGTTAAGCAAAGCTCGCGTGGCTCACCGGTTTCGTTGTCCGCGGGGAGGCGGCACCGTCGATTTCGAGGGCGCGGAGAGCGGCGGCTGAGGATTCTTCCTCCTCTTCGCTGGAGCTGCTGGTGGTGGAGGCGATCTCCGGCGGGCGGCGGCGGCGGCATACGTGGTGCGCTGCCACCAGGTACGAGGTGGAGGTGGAGGCGGCGGCCGCAGTACCCGTCGCTGGCTCCCACGGTTTTCCGCCTGTGCCTGGGGCATGGACGGCCAAGGTTGTGGTGTGCAAGAAGTAAAAACGCTCCATGAATATAGGGTGAGAATTGTACTGACATTTTCATCTATGCATGTGGTTAGCCAGGTATACAACAATAAACATTGTGGTAAACTGATGGCTTAGTCTCCTGGAGACTTGGAATTGTATTATGTATGTATGTGATGCCCAATATCAGTGGACGAATATCGGCTCAAACTTTACATTATACTTGTGGATTTCCAACTCGGCTTTGGTACATCTGAATATGAATCCGCTTCCAAAGTTGACTGGAATTCTGCCTCGGATTGATAATTCATATCTTCCCTTTAATTTCTTCATATAAGCACGATCCACATTCCACAATAGCTGCCCTTTTCACCGAAGGATGCCCGGAGGGAATTCGGCTTTGCAACGAAGGAGCGGCTTAATGTCCCAAAGCCAGATGAAAGTTCAGCATCCACGAGACCTGGTCGAAGGGGACAGCTACACTACTGAGTACGGATGAAAGTTCAGGAAACTAGACTGACGAGGTGTTGACAAACAAACTGCTCGACAGCTCTTTCAGAAAGACTGAAACCGCAACTAAATTAACCACGTATGCAGCAGAATTACTCATCAGCTAAGTTATAGTTCATGGCCTCGCGAGCGAGGACTAATAAGGTTAAAAACCAAAAGTTCAAGAAACGAAGCAACTGTAGAAGTAGATAAGTCGGTAACTGGTAACCGGTGATTCATTAGCACTGACATGTTTGATCACTGTCTATAAGATCATAGATCTTCAGAGGTGGATATCATATATCGTCCTGCTTACATACATGGCAGGTTAAGTTAAAATGCTAAATAATTAAGGCGACTAAAGATGATGTAATTTGTGTCCACTATCCACAGCTATTCCATCTTCAGAAACTCCACGATAGCACTAGCCACGTCGACGTGTTGTCGATGTCCCTGACGGTGCGGTGGGTGAGGCCTTGTTTTTGGCTGGCGGTGGCCTCCATGGGCGATCGGTTACTTCGATCAAGGTTTTATCTTCTCTCGCGCGTCTAGTGAATGAGTTCCGCGAGTCGTGACTCGTGAGGAGGAGGAAGCGGTCGCGGGCGGGCGAGAAGTTTGCATGGGTCGGGTTTGTTGGTGAGATAGCGTAAATATGGTGTTTGTTGGGGAGAGAGAAAACATGTGTGTGCTAATGTATTAGTTATCTCGTTGTAAGTCTGTTAACAGGTCAAAGGAACATACGAACCGGTACGTACAAGCACTGACGCGATCGAGCGATCAGAAGGCGACTAGGGTTGCCGTCCCGGCCGCCGGCGACGCTGCCGGTCTTCCGTAACTCTGATGGCCTTCTAGGCCATGGAGGGGCGGCGGATCGCGGCCTCTCGCCGGCGGCACGGTTTCTGTTTCCTGTTTCATCTAGTTTTTGTGTCTCCATCCGATGGTGAAGCGGCGGCTACTCTCCGGTGTCAGAATAAGTGATCTCCCACGCTTCGTTCGACGACGAGATATCCTTCCCGACGTCAATGGTGGCTTTGGAAGATTAAGTCTGTCTAGGTATGGTTCTTCAGATCTTGCTTCGTCAGATCAATCTTGGATTATTTCTCATGGTTGTCGCGAGGAGGTTTGTCCTCACAATATCTATCCCGGCTACTACGTCTTCGACAATGGTGATTCGTTCTCTCAGCTCCCGATGACGTCGACAACGTGGTTCGGTTATTTGTCCTGGAATATCAATGGTGGTGCTCCTGCCGATGTTGCTTGATTAATTTAATGGTTGCGTGCGTGCACAAAGCCTTGGCATTGCGGCTCATAATTAAAAAGGGAGAACCTTCGATGGTATTCACATGTCTGTGGTTTGGTGGTTTTGGCGTTGTTCTACGGCTGCCTTCAGAAAAGTACAAGATTATGTCATGGATTAAGAAAGGGCTTGGAGATCTCATGGATTTGCTAGTCTATTTTAGATTTGTTTTTTAATCGATGTAATCGTGTACTCTGTGTTGGTTTAATATACGTGGAAAATTCAAAAAAAATTATCTCGTTGTAAATTTAGGTGATGTAAACTGCGACACCATACCACGGACTCTCCTTTAATAGTAAAGATTTCTAGGTTGGAGCCGAACTTGTATATTTCAGCGCCATCTGTTTCGGTTCCGTTTAATTTTTCTAATAAGGATCTAATTTTTTTTAAAGGTCGCTCTAGAGAGGAGAGGACGGAAATAACCTGTAAATGTCGGCTTCATCCTCGTTGGCACCGATCTCAGAGAACAGATTTGAAAATAGTTTCGAGAAGGGGGCCAAATATGTATTAGTTTTTCACAAGGGCCATATTTTTAGTTCGTCAGAATTTCAATATTACCACGTCCATTATAAAAGTCGGGTAATTCTGCCCACAACTACATATTTGCTTGCCTTCGACAGCTCAAATATCTCGAGCAGGGACTGACAGGGCCCGATAAGTAAAAGACCTATAAGATAAAGTATATAGTAATCACTATATTACTATCCATTACTTCTCTAAAAATTTAAAATATGACTACCTTTCAGAAGTCAACACTGCACAATTTTGACTCCGGTTTGACTTAAAATATGTCTACAAAGTATATAGAATCTATTTTTTTTTCGGGAACCGATCCATTAAAGCAAGGTGATTACAGAAAGGACCTCCACGAAAATCAAAATTACAACCAAGTCCGCCTGAAGAACACTGTCGCCAACGAAGAACAGAGCGTGCCGATGACGCGCCGCCGCCGCATCTCCACTCAATCCTTGGAACGGAAGATGTCCCCTGACGAACGGGAAGTCGTCGAATCTCGAACTCCGGAGAGCCTCCATCCTGCTCCTCCGGCCACAGCGTCGCCTTGCTTCAATCACAGCCGATTCAAGATCAACAGCTGGAGTCGCCGCATCGATCTCCAGAACGGGGAAACCCGCACACGGCGGCCACCGAGGACCGCGAGCGCGAGGAAGAAGGAGGTGCCCCACCATGGAACTGCACCGAGCTCCATCGCCGGAGAAGACAGACACCACCTGCAAAACCGAACGCCGCCGCGCCACCTTCTCCAGAGCGCCGACGGACCGGTCCCTGACAGAGCCTACACTATGTACAGCTGGGAAACGAGGTTCCCCCACCCTCCCGCCGCCTGAGCAGACGGCGGAGGGAGGGGGAACCGGCGATTCTCCGGCGGCGAGGTGGATCTGCGGGGGGAGGAAAAAATCGCCCTTCACTGTAGCGGGGAAGGGATAGCGTCCAAGGTCAGTATATAGAATCTAATTGATGTAGCATAAAGTGCTAGTTGATCCATACTCAAACAAACGTATGATCTTACAGAGGCAGCGCAAAACTGCACACATCCAGTAATAAGAACCCCGAGATGGCAGGTTGCTTTGCACTTAACGACTGCAAAACTCAGAAATCGGTACTCCCTCCGATCCATATTAGTGGGCACAACTTTGTCTAGATACACATGTATCTAGTCTAAATACTTAACTAGATACATATGAATTTAGACAAAACTATGCCCACTAATATGGATCGGAGGGAGTATTAGATTCCGATGGCGGTGAACATGCGATGACTTCGAGATGATGAGGGGCAACCAATTACCAAACACCAGTAGACGAACGTCTGACGAAGTATGGGGCAACTGGTAATTAACTGGTGATTCATTCGTGTTCGATCACTTTGAAATCATAGATCTTTAAGTGGTGGATATACCCCTGCTTACATATATGGCAGGTTAAGTTAAAATGGTAAATACTCAATCCGTTTATATATAAATATAAAATGATGTAACTCATGTCGAGCGTCCAGAGCTACTACTACATCTCCAGAAACTCCACGATGGGGCTCTCCAGCTGCGCCATGACGGCCGCCCACCCGGCCTGCGTCGGGTTCATGTCATCCCAGTAGAAGTACTCGTCGGGCTCGTCGCATACCGTGTACATATCAACGACCTTGTTGCTCAGATCCTCCTTGCGCTGCCCGCAGTACCCGCCGGGGTTCACGCTCTCGCAGCACGGCGTGAGTTTGTGCACGAAGTGCCGCGCTACCTCGCCGCCGCCGCCGTCGGCGTGATGCTCCAGGATGCCGGTGAAGGCGTCGCTGAGGTCGACGACGAGCACGCTGTCCATGCCGGCCAGCTTGTCGGCGAGGCGGCGGTTGTGGAGCGCGGCGGCCTGGTTGGCCAGCTCGTCGCAGCTCGTGTGGTTGGTCCGCCTGGACTCTGATGGCGCGCACCCGAGCGGGTACAGGTTGTTGACGAGCACCTTCTGCACGCCGATGTGTTGGAGGCGCGCCACGTTCCCGACAATCTCCTCCGTCACCTTCTCGACCCAAGCCGTGATCTGTATGCATGCGCGCAGATTAATGAACGAGTTGGTTAGTGTTGTGTATCGTTCACTCGTTCCATGTGTGCTGGAGATATCTACTTACTTCCCTGAATCCCCTGGCGCCTACACGGTCATAATCGTTGCCGGAGACGGCGACGAGCGCGACGGATCGGCGTGCAAGATGCTTTCTCTTGATACTTCCGGCCTCGACGAGCGACAAGAAAGAGTCGACCTGCATGCCGAGGGTCGGCTTCTCTTGTGGCACCTCGAACACCCCTGAGCCCCCGACGGCGAAGTTCATGCCGGTCTTGCCGGCGTGAGCTCCGAGCGCGTGCGCCGGAGGGGATTCCGACTGCCCCAGCATCTTGGCTGCAACAAAAATTAAAGGAACGTCGATTAAAATGCATGCACGGTCGAGATCGCAGGAGATCAGTCACGTACCAATCAAGTCGGACTCAACTTTCCCGTTGGAGAAGCGGCCGTTGCCGCCGTATGGATAGTGCCATTGCCGCGACAGCACTGGCCAGCTATCATCCTGCCGGGGGAGGTTACCGGTGTCAGCGAAGGAGTCACCGAAGATGAAGAAGGGGAAGTGCTTGTGGTGGTGGTGCCCCTGCCCGGGCGGGTGGTGCCCGAGCCCGAGACGAGACTCGACGCGATTGAGCAGCAGGAGGGCGAATCCCATGAAGGCGATCGCTGCACTGAGCTTCATCGTGATCAAAGCGAGGGAGCAGAGATGTTTAGCTTAGTTCGTCGATGCTTAGTGGCGGCCGGTGCTTGTACATTATATACACGTCGTGCGAAACAGCCAGCGGTTCCAATCGCGGATTTCCGGGCACGGAGCTGCCTCGAATCGGTAAACTAGATGCTAGACCAGAGAAAACGTGAAATCCACCTTTCTCCCCAGTGCATATGCACCGGTATTTAAACAAACATACTTTATAATTCACAAATTTTCGAAATAAAAAATTGGCTGATACATCTTCACAAATTTGTTTCACAGAAAAACCGACATTTTTTACTGTGCAAGAAAGATAAATAAGTGTCTCGTGGAAGGCCTTATTTTAACACCGAAGTTATCTTTTTTTATATAGACCATAAAAGATGTCAGTTTTCTTTGAAACGAATTTGAACACATAGCATGTTAAGATCTATGCACGATTTTTTTTTTTTTTTTTTGACATCTCAAAATGAATATGCAACAGGAGGCAAACGCCTCTCTCTAGAGAAAGCGTTTGTCTGACAATGCAGATATAACTCACCCAAAATGCATGTAGACTACCATTAAACTTGACCGTGATGGTCTGAGTTTATTTACAGGACAGGACTGTGTGGTGTGAGGTCATCTATCGCGTGGTACACGTGATAAGCTATTTCAAAAGAACTTCATGTTCTACTGGGAGCGCAGCTCAATACTGTACTGCGTCAATGCCCAAAGTCAGCTCCAGTTTGTACCTCATCTCCCACTGGCGATTCAGGATTTGACTGTCTCCGAGTCTAATCTTTCAGAGAAGCTAGAGTACTCAATCGACTTATGTTTGCTCATTACTGGCATCCGGTGATTCATCTGGAAGGAGGCCCAGGAGAGGCAGAGGGAGCAGAGAACTAAGGTTACATAGAGCAATCAGCAGAGCCAGATTTTCAAAGTTGTCCTTGGTGACTCCCAGAAACTGAGTTAGGCCCGCGCCGACCAGACCACCCGCGACACTTCCTGCGTTGGAAATGGACATCAGAGTAGCGAACAGCGTCGCTTCCACTCCCAGAGGGCACAATCTCGCGGCCAGCACCAGTACAGGCATGAAGGAAGCCTGCACAGTAAACGTCGTAATTGTTTAAAGGAGGAGCGCAAACAGGTCCAAGATCAGGCGCAGAATACCAAGTACCACCAACAAGCAAATGGTTAGCCCTCCAATAAACTAGTTATTGCAACAGTTTTTTCATACCTGACCAAGGACTGTGAGAATCAAGGAATCCCCAATGGAGAACCACTCATCACTTATCCCAAGCTTCCTGTTAAGCCCAGTGACAAGAAGAACCTGGAAAGACACAACTAACCAATAAGCATGTTTGACAACAATGATTATAGCAGCACTACCAGAATAAGCACTGAAGAGGACCTGTGTCATTCCAAGGGCAGAACCTAAAATCGTCGTAACGAGAAAGATTTTTCTCAGTGGAACTGCCTTCAAGAGCGAATTGTATATTCCGACGCCTAGTAAGGATGCAACAGATGTAACGAGTGTGACGCGCCCTAGGAACTCTGGAGTGAAACCAATCTTGTTTGTGCTGAAATTCATCAGAATTAGCATATAAAAAACAGCCATTTTAAAGAGGTGTCAACCACACAAAATTATAATGTACGTGCATACAAGTAAATAGCAATTTACAGTCATGTATTCCCTTTTGTATTTAGATTTTTAGACCATTTAATCATCTAGGTATATGCAAAACAACGTATTCAGTGAACAAAAACAACTTTAGTGCCATAACTCATAACGTACTAAACTATATAAGAATATATTACTTCAGAGAGACGAATACAGAAAACTTAGTTACTTTGATAGGTCATAATCAGTATACCCCATGGAAACTGAATCGGCTACTAACAGTGGTTCCTGCAACTTGAAGCGACCAGCTATAGTAAATATATTATTTTAGTATCTTAAATTTTGTGTTTTCCTTGGGAATCCAAAATTGTGTTTAGAGAATATAAAAAATTATGTCTAGCACAACAATTTATAGCAACCAAAATGATCAAATCTTGAGTTCATGGAACATACACAAAATAAAACATGGCAGAATCTGACTGAGGTGTTGCTTGCCAAAGGAATATGAACAATGTGGGCAAGAAAATGGTCGGTTGCTTTACTGCAGTCCAAATCTGCCTGATCTGCTGCCTAGAGCTTTCAATTAATCCTGAACCTGAAAATGAGATGGAACGCTCCCTTGAAGGCAAACGATGTTCATTTACAAGAACTGCGACAGCAGATGTCATCAGGGGTAAAAAAGCCGTAACACCAAAGACAAATCTGCATTTAGGGAAACTCCTGATCAGTGAGCTGTTATATGCAGAGTTTTCATTAGCTTTTACTATGTTCCTGTGCTAAGGAGCAAACCTTACACCATAAGTATCAACAAGTGACCCACTGAAGTATGCACTCACAACTCCTCCAACGGCTGAGGATCCCCAGCATAGTGACTGGAGAGAGCCAGATGTACTCTGTGACTCGCCTCGAGCTCTCTCAACAACCATGGAATCAACCACCTGCAGTATTTTCAGGTACGCACAAAACGAACTATAAGACTAACACTAGTATCCTGACATGGGTCAAACACAAAGATGACTGCATTGGGTACAGGTCGAGATTTTCTGTTTTAGACATACATTTCGGATATGTCCTATGTCTTCTAGGCATAGCCGGTCCCAATCCCGGGTAAAGGTGGAGGGTTGTGATAGGCTTGGCGAGCCAACGTAAAAACTAGCCAGTCCCATGGGTATGAAACCCATTTGGGCGAGAGTAGTACTAGGCTGGGTGACCTCCTGGGAAGTCCTCGTGATAGGGTTTCATATCTAAAGGTTGTGATAGGCTCGGCGAGCCAACTTAAAAACTAGCCAGTCCCATGGGTATGAAATCCATTTGGGCGAGAGTAGTACTAGGATGGGTGACCTCCTGGGAAGTCCTCGTGAAAAGGTTTCATATCTAACCTACCCCAACTTGTTTGGGACAAAAGGCTTAGGAGAAGAAGACATACATTTCGGATATGGTTTTTATTTTTTTGACTAGTAACTTAGTAAGTTGAGTTCTCACAACAACAATAAAAATGAAGAAAATGAAACTACGGTCTACGTTTGAGTTCTTAAAATTTAGAGACCAGTTCAACATCTATTTGGAGCATCATGAATTAAATAACAATACTCCTATTATCAGGCTATATGCCATGATAGCATGTACGTGCGAGATACTGTTCAAACCTTGTCCAATGACTGCTGCTCCAGGGAATGGGCAAAACTGAATGAAAAATGCTAGCAACTATAACCCAAAGTTTGCTAAACTAGAAGTGCTTACATATAAAGATACATTATTACTAACAGAAAGGATGGCCTAGTTTCATTTGGAACAGAAAATTCATTGGATCAGACTGTCCTTTGTGGAACAGCTTGCGCTGTAGGCTGAACCCCTAAAACAGACTATCAGCTTTCTGAATGTCAAGGATTAAACACACTAAATAACTAACTACTGCACCCGCATCATTCCTGAATCATGATCACTTCAAAGGAATAATAAAAAAACTGTGAACATACTTTTTGGGCTCTCACTTACAACATCAGAGAAGGCGACTGCAAGAGATCCAAGAATAATAGAGAGCGCTGCACTGTACTTATCATCCACAATTGTTGCCATAAAACTCCATGAAATGGCTCCAAGGATTCCAGATAGAATGAGGTACGATCTTCTCCGATATCCAAAGAGAGGGACAGAATCACTGCATCATATATGAAAACAATATAGGGTCACAATTTAAGTACGTGCAACATAACAGAGCAGCAGGAATGAGATTTGGTATTTCGGTTAGACCTGATAAAACCATAGAGAGGCTTGACCAACCATGGCAAGGCTGAGAAACCAGTTATAACTGCAGTCCAGACAACAGGAACCAACTTAATCTCTGTGCCAATACGTATCCCCAAAGGCTTAAAACGTTAGCATAAAGAAAAAAAACTAACAGAGTAATTAACTGGATGCACTCATACTGTGTTATGCTCAACTGAAGAGACTTGAGAAAATAGTTATAACTACAGAAAGAAATCGAAGATGCTGACCGTCATACCTCTGCTGGATCAAGCTGGAGATCATCTTTTAAGTAAAAGCTCACAGCGAGTCTGGAAAGCCCTAAAACTCCTTGCACAAAATAAACAGTGGCAACAGCCACGTTATCAGGGGACAGATCCACCCCGAATGCTTCGGAGTAACCTGACTTGGACATGCTATTGGAGGAACCATCTGTGCTGCACTGATTCTTTTGCCATCTCCCAAATTCCCCATTCCTACTGTCCCCTTCAGTCGAAGTTGCCTCATCTTTTGGCGCCGCACTTCCTACAGTAGGGTAACATGATAGGAATGATCATGTGTCTTATAACATGATAGGGATCTATTCATAGTACGCAAATATTCAGGCAGGCATTCAGCAAGCTAATCGTCGAAAATCATAGTTGTGGCACTCCGGTACTTGCTTTCGCATGGCTTTACTCTACCATATCACTGCAATACAACCCCTCTCCTCCAAAATTTCCTCACCCACAGAAACACGAGCGAAATGTCTTCAGAGATAACGTCAGTCGTCAGTTAAGCAAGCTTGCGTGGCTCACCGGTTTGGCTGTCCGTATAGGAGGCGGCCCGTCGAGTTCGAGGGGGCAGCGAGCGGCGGTGGAGGATGATTCCTCCTCTTCGCTCGAGCCGCGGTCGCCGGAGCTGTTGCTGGTGGTGGAGGTAATCTCCGGCGAGCGGCCGCAGCGGCAGCGAGGTTCCGGCGGGCGGCGGCGGCGGAATCCGTAGTGCGCGGACACCAGGTACGAGGTGGAGGTGGAAGCGGGGGCCGCGGCGGGGTTGGGGAGCGAAGGGGACGGCGGGGAGAGCAGGAAGCTCGAGGCCATCTGCATGCTTGCGGTGTCTCCTCTGTCTCCTCCCGTTTCCACCGCGCCAAGCTCACAAGTCACACCTTCTCTCTCTCTCTCTCCCCGAGCAAAACGGCCCGGCCCCAGCCCGTGGGCATGTTCTGATCATGGCCGAGATGCGACGGCCTGATAGCGATGGGCACAGCCCGTCTCACATTTTCGACTGGGCCAGATAGAAGTGCAAACGGCACTACATACCCTCGGAAAATGAAAAAAAATAAAAGTTTTTTCCCTTTGCGAAAAATCAGAACAGTATCACCATTTGCGAACTGCCAAAAACAAAAACAAAATGCGCCAGCACCAGCAGCCCTTTTCACAGTTTCAAATTTTCAGCCTCAGGTTGCCAATGCTAGCTTTTGGGCAAACCCATCATCGGCGACACCAAACTTTGCCAACATTTTAGCAAATTTGGCTACTATAGCTGGCATTTAATTCAGACGCTAAATAATGGCAAATCAACTTGTGCTAACAATTTGTTGGGTGCCAATTTCGGCAAAGCAACTGTGGCTACACATTGATGGGGCACCAACCAGTCCACTGCCAATTTGATTACTAATTAGGCTTGCCGAAAAGTGGGCTGGCCAAATTTCAGCCACAATAAAT
Organism: Poa pratensis; assembly: GCA_947311845.1. NCBI lineage: Eukaryota > Viridiplantae > Streptophyta > Magnoliopsida > Poales > Poaceae > Poa > Poa pratensis. Next base: position 21,352,378 of record CAMZMU010000112.1, read on the forward strand.
CATACTTTTCCACAAAATATGATCCAGTGCACATGATCCATTAGCCGTGTTGTACATCTAAGAATCTTATCAATTTTCCAAAATGTGCAAAGTACACTTTTCTTTGGCACGAGATAGTGGGCGCACCCATGTGCAGAAAGTCTTCCAACATACATAAGCATGTGCATCATCTTTTTTTCTTCTTCATCAGCATCATCTTCTTCTTCCTCCTCTACAAGTGAACAACACATGATCTATGTCTTCTGACTCTGAATATCTTTGTATGGAAACTTTACAGCAGCGGCAGCAATACTCTGAACTACATTACCGGGAGAGTGCCAAACGTATCACTCGTTCCAGCACACAAAGCTCCACGCCCATCGACCCAAGCACACACACGCACAGATCTGAGACTGATAAAAATGGTTTCTACATCTACGCACCTATGGCGGCATGTACTGATGAAACTGGTACAGGCAACAAATGCTCCACCCCTTAATTTTCACAGAATTTACATGAGCCTCTAGGAAGATCCTTCTTGGTTCATTGGATGACGCAAACACATCCTGACATGCCGTCCCCGTCATCCATCGAGTCTCCAGATTCGCTGTAATCATTGGAGACAGTGTGAGTTTAGGCAGCCATGAGAAAAAGAATCATCTCTAGAAGGTAGTAACGTTGCTCGAGGGTTTATTTCTGTATAATATGCCATCCCTATTGTGGCAATGAGGAGCAGATACGAAGTTCACTTTGTTGTTTTGTTACTTCCTCAAGATATAAGTGGTGGATAGGAACAGGACACTCATTTTGGCAATCATGATACAGATCTAGAAAGCATTTCCTGAACTGAACTACAACTAATGTTGTCACTTATCAAAGGTGAAAGCGAAATAATGAGGCGGTCAGGAATTTTCTTGTTGGGACATAGTGACAATCGGTCACTTTACAGTTTGATTGGTACACTACTACTGACAAGGCTACATTACATGTTTCTGCAAAGACCTGCAAGTCATTACAATGCTTTTGACACAGAAAAGCACTAACGAAATAAGGTCTGAAATTAAGGGTATAAATAGACCAGGTATAGCCCCAAACTATCAATTATTTATGTTATTATACTCAGGTTGAACCGTTGAAAATTAAAGCACACACACTACTTTGTTATTATGCTCAGGATGATGGCCTTCAGAGTCTAGAAGAATACTTGATCACAGTATACATAACTTGATGACAATATGTTTAAGAAATCAAAGCTAAATTCTCGAAATAAATAACTCATTACAAAAAGTCAAGTCCACCATTTATGTATAAAATCGATCACATCATCTACGAGTAAACAAATATTTACTCTCCACCAAGACATGTACCAATTCAAACTGATCTGGTCATCAACTACCAGTTCAACACGTGTATAAAATGATCTGGTCATATATGCAAGAGAAAGAGTAAATTTACTCTCCACCAAGGCCATGCTTATTGCACTGCAGAACATGACAACAATGTCTCTCGAACTGCTGGGGCTGTAAGACCTTTAGATGTGTTAAGTAAATATTATCATTGAGTATCTCAAGTTGTATAACCCTGGGTGACCTGTCCCCTCCTACTCTCAAGAAGCTGATTTCTCGGAAGAGCAAAACAATGTCGGACATCATTCAAGGGGGCAATAGATTAAAAAGGACACCTCTTGCACTGGGGAATGGTTTTCTCGTATGTCAACCTCTACACAACATACTGTGATTTAATATTCAGGAAGATCAGGTCCGGTAGAAAGATTGGCTTACTAAACTAAGGGCATGCAAAACATTCGCCTAATTAATTGAAATGGAACAGCATACACGTCACGAGACAATAATTCACCCATGAATCGGCAACTAGGCAAAAACGATCCAGGTCTCACAGCCAAATTCATCATCCAAGCAAGTTCATGGAGCAATAGAGGAAAATGGAATTATACCTTGGCTCGAACTCCTTGACCTCGGTAAGATCCTTCCCCAGCAAATCAAGCCACTTCACATTGCCTTTGGGTGCACACACGCCGCCGTCGTCGCAATTGGGCTTCTTAAGGTTGCTCTTCGGTGGTGGCAGCGCCGCCGCCAGGGTCTTCTCGCCGTCCCCATCCTTCCCGCCCTCCTCGTCGTCCTTCTCTGACTCCACTGCCTCGATCTTCTGGACCGGAGGCGGCTTGTCCTCGGTGACGGCGGCGCCGACCGGGCAGGGGACCGCGGAGGAGAGAGCGTCCGTGCCACCCGGAGATGCATCTTTGGACTTGGGGAGGCAAGGGATGTAGCAGAGGGGGTCGGCGCAGTTGCTCTCACGTGCGAGAGCCTCATCAAAGTGGGGGAACCGGAGCGCGCCGGGACGCGCCGCCGAATCGGAGCCCCGGTGTACGTCTCCAAGAACACGCCACGCCAATCAAATCTGACCCCGGCGCAGATCGAGGCGGCCCAGGAATGCTGCGGCCGCGCGCGGCGGCAATCTTGCTTCACCCCAAGCAGCGCCTCGCTCGCCAGCACAGCACCGCGGAACTGGATCAAGAAAACCTCGGAACCGCCTAACCAAAGCAAGGGCCTTGGCCAAGAAAAGGGGGACAAATCTGTGCGGCAAGAACGCAGCGGCAGGGGAGAGCAGGAGCAGATTGAATCTTGTGTGCGCTAAAAGGCTTGATGCCCGGGGACCATGGTGGGGAGGAGGGAGGGGGCGAGGTGGTTCTCGGAGAAGCCCGAAAGGAAGGAAGCGAGAAGGGAAGGAATCCAGCCGATAAAGATGGTGGCAGCCAAGCAGCCTCCTTCCGCGATCTCCCTCCTTCCGCTCCTTCTTCCCTTGCAGGCAGCAGACCCCACGGACAGGGATCAATTGCATCCAACTTGCAAAGCAACAAACGCATGAGCGGGCCAAGGAGATAATTGCGCGGATAAAAAATTTCGACCGGTGTGAATCGATCCACTGGGGGCCAGCCAATGGATAGATTATACTGCTGCTACGAGTACTGGTCTCGTTGGAGATGGGATTTGTTTATGCCGCTTCTTTTTTCTCCGGGAGAGGGATGGATATCTGTTGCCATCAATCACACTAGAGTCGCTGTCGCAGGAAGACGTGGTCTCAGCTTCTTGCGTATTCTTCTTTCTTTTTTCTTAATTGAAATTTCCATTTTCGATATTTAGTGAGCTTCTTTTTTCTCTTCAAAATTGGTTTGTCGTTTTGCAAAATTTCAGTTAGGAGGTTATCCTTTTAGGGCGGACACCCTGGCCCGCTCGATAACAGGCCGAGCGTTCACTGGTGTGCCTCTTAACGTGTGTCATGTGAAATTACGAGAGCGCATCATGCAGTCATGTTTTTTCTCTCGACCTCCATGGAATTCAACTTTCTTTGTAACGCCCCGAGCGTTCACAGGAGGGCCTCTTAACGTGTGTCATGTGAAATTACGAGAGCGTGTCACGTAGTCATGTTTCGAGCTCTATGGAACTCTACTTTCTTTTTGGTTTGTCTTCTCCTTCTCTTTGAACGGAGTCATTGGATTGAACTCTACTCACACATCCCTCTTATTATTTGAAAGTATAGTGGGCACTGACGAGCACAAAAACTTGTCAAAGCCTGGGTAAACATAGTAAAGGTGCCTTTTTTTGGTTAAAATAATTGCAGAAGTAGCATAACAAAAACAAAGACGCCGTCGCGAAGCACGGACGGCTGCCCGACAAGGAGGCATGCTAGATCCGCCCCCGAGCGCAGAATTTAACCTCTCCAACTTTTTCCCCTACTAGTATTGGTTTGCTTTTATTTTAGGGACGCGATAAAAGGAGAACTTCTGTTCGGAGAAGACTATCATGGCAAAAGCTTTATTAATTTGGGATAACGGTTCTATTACCCACAAGTTATGCTTGCAAACAATCAGTCTCGAGGTTCATCGACCCATCCACTCACAAGAAGGTATAGAACGACAAAGCCTACATACGGAGTGTTATGTATCGTGCATTCGTCTCACCTGAAAATTTGACGCCGGTGGAGAAGTCGTCGCCTTTTTCACCCGGGTAGCACTAGCACCGCTCGCTTGTGGACGACCGAATGAACGCTGCCGAGTCAAAGGAGAGATCGGGTTGTCCTGTCACCCGCGTATCGTGCAGTACCGGCTCTGGCTCGGCGCGCGCCTCGAGGCTCCACCTGCTCTAGTAATCTATCCGGATCACGTACTACGCAGATATGGGTTTGGTTGTTGCGCCGACGACGACCCCTGTGCATGCATGCGCCAGTGTTGACCCAGTCGAGATGAAGCCTCTGCCTTTTTGTCTCTCTCGCTCTATGTGTGTGTGTGCAGTGCATTTGACCTTTTTGCTTTACGCCTCGTGCAAATCGTGTGGGGTATGATTTGATTTGACCGCGGACATCTGCCATGGGTTATTTCGATACCACCAAAGCCATGTTTTATATAGGAGTAACAAAAACAAAAAAATCATAAGGTATGTGAGCTACACAAAGCCAACATTTGGGAGTAACCAAGTTCGGACCAGCGGAAGTTTTTTTTTTTGATTTTTCATACTTGTATTCATACGAAAAAGGGAGCCTTACACATCGAAATACAAGCAAAGAAAGAACAGAGAAGAAACCAAGAACAGCGATGGCACACTCCATCTTCAACCTCCAGGTCGCCCGACATGCCGTTCCTCCACCGTCGAAGACGTCGAAGAAGCCAGCCACCAGGAGCACCCGCCGCGGGAGCAGAACAGCTCCTAGCCCAAAGGCGTTGACGAGCCGCAGTAGCCACCAACTCCGTGGAGCTGGATCTGAAACCGAAGAAGCAAAATCGGCCGGGGGGCCTCCCCAAGCTCGATCTGCCCCAGATCTGAGGCCAGCGCCTCAGATCCTCCACCTGCACGCCACAAGCCCGCACCACCGTCTTGATTCTCCTCCGCCGGCCACCTGTACACTCGCCACGAACCTGCCGTCGCCGCCGGAGAAAGCAACGGTAGGAAGGTGACTCACCCGCAGCTCGGCAGCGCCGTCGAAGACGACGCCGGAACGGGGGAGCCGCAGAGCACCAAAAAGACTCTATTTCTGGAACCCTCTCCCCTTCTACAGTACCCAGAGGCGCATCGAAGGCGACTTCGATCTTCCCGGAGGCCGCCGGCGTATCCGTGGGATTCCCCACCCTCCGCCTGCCGCTACGGCGGCGGGAGGGTGGGGAATCCCCGGATCTGCGCTCCGGCGTGTAGATAGGGAGCCTTGGGGCGGCGCTGGCGTGGTGGGGTCGCCAGCGGAAGTTTTTTGGTAGCACCAAATTTTGGTGAGTTTATAAATGTCACGTGGATACAACAATTCATTGGTTGTGTGATTGTACACAAGCTCACAAGAAATCATATCCTAGGTTTGACTTCATATTTGTATCTACTAAAAGCGTAATATTCTTTCTTTCTAGTACGAGAGGTTATGTTCCCGGGAACATTCTTTAGTACGAGAGGTTATGTTCTCGGTGATCGCCTGCGGCCGAGAACTCCACTCACGTTTTATGGTGTTTTTCCTTGTAATCGCGCTATGTACGGGTGTAATGTTTCCGCTTGAAGGACATTGCTTTTACTGCGCTTCGGACATGACTACATGTGATGTCACCATTTATTAGTAAGATCACAACAAACCTTTTGCCAATGACCACACGAGTTGTTGAACATTTGTAACAAATATCACATATGATTTCGTAAATATTGAACAATCAATCTCTTAGATAATGGATAAAATGTTCATGTTTTGCCCATGCATCTTATTATAGTGCACACAACCCGCAAATGTGCAGAAGATTTTAGATGGCGACGAGCAAAGACACCTCCTCCTCATCGCTGCAAGATACATGAATGAGCCAGAGATGATGAGTGCTGCTAAGAAGGGAAAAAACAATGGACAACTGCCTGCTTGCCAAACGTCGTTGTGAGGGTGACAACTAGTTGACATAATAGAGTTGTTGAGTGGTGGAAAATATTCATATCCATGGAAAATATAATTATGGGAACTCGTATTATTCGAATTTTTCATTATGAAATTCTCGTACAGCACGGTAATGTACATTGTTCTAAGCGAACATCGTTTTCACGTGGTTTTTATTAGCAACATCAAACCAAAATTGAATATAACTACGTAAATGGTAAACATTTTGAAAAAAATACTGAGAGCCACCATTTTTTCAAAAAAAAAGATTTTTAACATATATTCAGAATTCGAATTTATTTCCATTTAGTGGACTCTGACCGATTGGGCCCACATGTAAGCACAAGCCCCAGAGCATCCAACGCCGTGTAATCTTCTCCGGATGACAAGGAGACGATCCACTCGCCGCACACTCGCCGGAGGATAGACAACACGCCGGCCATGTCGTCCTCGCCTCTAACCGCCACGCCGACCCCTTTCCTTCCCGCCAAATCAAGGAACCCGCTACCCCACCCGCTCCTCTCCTACCTCCCGCAGTGCACGAGCCTTCGGGCGCTCGCCCAGCTGCACGCTGCCGCCGTCAAGTCCGGCCTCAGCGCGCACCCGGCCTTCGTTACCAGGCTCCTTACGCTCTGCACGGAGCAGGCGCCGTGCCCGCCCACCTCGCGTACGCACGCCAGGTGTTCGACAGAATCCCCAGCCCCGGGGACGTCGTCTGGTACAACACGCTGCTGCGCGGGTACGCGCGCTCGGCCGGGGCCGCAGCCTTCGGGGAGGCGGCGCGGGTTTTCCTGCGGATGCTGGAGGAGGGCGTCGCGCCGGACACGTACACCTTCGTGTCGCTGCTCAAGGCGTGCGCAGCCGCGCGGGCCGGGGAGGAGGGCCGGCAGGCGCACGGCGTGGCGTCAAGGTCGGCGCCGCGGAGCACGAGTACGTCCTGCCCACGCTGATCAACATGTACGCGGAGTGCGGGGACACGGGGGCCGCGCGCGCGATGTTTGGCAGCGTGGACGGGGAGTGCGTGGTCTCGTACAATGCGATGATCACCGCGGCCGTGAGGAGCAGCCGGCCTGGGGAGGCACTGGTACTGTTCCGGGAGATGCAGGCAAAGGGACTCAAGGCGACGTCCGTAACACTGACCAGTGTGCTCTCGGCGTGCGCATTGCTGGGAGCGCTGGAGCTGGGGAGGTGGATCCATGAGTATGTCAGGAAGGTTGGGCTCGATTCCCTCGTGAAGGTCAACACTGCACTAATCGATATGTATGGAAAGTGTGGGAGCTTGGAGGAAGCCGTCAGTGTGTTCGAGGGGATGGAATCAAGAGATAGGCAAGCTTGGTCCGTGATGATTGTGGCGTATGCTAACCACTGCTATGGCAGGGAAGCCATTTCACTATTCGAAGAGATGAAGAAGCAAGGGATAAAGCCTGACGAGGTTACATTCATAGGTGTGCTTATGCCTGTAGCCATTCTGGCATGGTGAGCGAAGGGCTCCAGTACTTCGACAGCATGAGAGAGTATGGGATCATTCCTGGGATAAAGCACTACGGTTGTGTGACTGATTTGCTAGCTCGATCAGGTCAGCTTGAAAGGGCTTACAAGTTCATTGATGAACTGCCGATAAAGCCCACCCCCATCTTATGGAGGACGTTGCTTTCTGCTTGTGGAAGCCGTGGAGATGCTGATCTTGGAAAACGTGTCTTTGAGAGGATTCTTGAGCTGGATGATTCACATGGTGGTGACTATGTAATATACTCGAATTTGTGCGCTAACACTGGGAAATGGGAAGAGATGAACAGGGTAAGGAAGCTGATGAATGAAAAGGGGGTGGTAAAGGTGCCAGGCTGTAGCTCAATTGAGATAGATAATAGGGTTCATGAGTTCTTTGCAGGAGATGGAAGACACCCACAATCTCAAGATGCACGCCGAATGGTTGATGAAGTGATTGAACAGCTAAAACTTGTTGGTTATGTCCCTAATACGTCTCATGTCTTTCATGTTGAAATGGGTGAGGAGGAGAAGGCCACAAGCCTAAGATACCATAGCGAGAAGCTGGCAATTTCTTTCGGGCTTTTGAATACATCTCCAGGAACTACTCTCCGTGTTGTCAAGAACCTTCGTGTATGTCCAGATTGTCATTCGATGGCAAAGCTTGTCTCTATGCTCTTTAATAGGCGGATCATACTCAGAGATCTAAATCGTTTCCACCACTTTGAGGATGGGGTCTGCTCTTGTGGAGACTATTGGTAGATTTAGGAACACCAATTTTGTAACCCGATGCTCTATCCTTCCTGTATCTATTCAGGTATGGTCAACTTGTATATGCATGCGAAACTAGCTGATAATTGGAGACTTTTGCAACTGCTGATGACACTAAACAATGATAATCGACACGAGTTTATTACTCGATATGTACTATTTAGTCATACCCGTAGCCAAATACCATACTTCTCGGCTGTCTGGATTGCATTTTTTCCCATTATCCTTGCAGAACATTATCTGTTATAGGTACAATATGAGTGTAAGTAAATGACCTCCTGTGTTCTTGTAAAATTCTGAAAAGCAAAGAAAAACACTAGATTAATTGATATAAACTATTTGAGAGGAAGTTGCCATATGTCATACTGTTGGAGGCTGTGAGCGATATATGAATCTATGGACAGATTGCAGTACCGTTTCTTTGCATGAATGTAAGTGTAGCTAACATGGGAGTCTGCATGCAGTTTGTACTAGTTCTCTAAGAGCTGTAATAGTCCCTGGTAGTTTCTTTTCGTTTCACTTGTTCTCTTTGTTCCGAAATACCGTTTCAATGGTACTTGAACTTGGTTGTACCCAACTGTTTATTTCTTCTTCTCAATGGAATGTTGTGCAACACTTGCATTGTTGGAAAAAAGAACTGGTTCTAGTTGCTATTTGTTTCGTGCGAGTAAATCATAATTTTTAGCTTGTAAAGCTGTGTAATTAATTTAATAATCATAGTATGTGCTCACCTGATTTTGACAATACTCCATTACTGTTGGATTAAGTGCATTTCTTTGGTAGTTTGAAGTATTTCTGCAAATCCAGTTCATCCTAGTCATGCTATGGGGGTTGGGTTCAGGGATACCCAATTCCATGAAAACCTGAGAAGACATGAACTCAATGCATTTTGTACGCACCTTCAAACTCGTCAGTTGCTGGATATTCCACTCACTTTTACCACACATCTCCACTTGATGATGTACACTAGCAATTTAAAATATTTTATTACCATCTTGGTTTCATATTACTAACATATTGTGCCAAGCCCATAAAACCAAGCAGGTTATTCTGAAGATGTTAGTTTGTTCACTTCTTGATCTTTTCCACTCAGTTTCCAATGTTTATATTTCCCCAGATGTACAGTGATAAGACTATGCCATCTGGAACTTAAGATGTTATTAATATTATTTTGGTCAACACTATTACTCTTGCACATGAAAAAACATAAAATCAGCTGTTTTGCCACTTTAGTTCATATTAAAGCTGCTATGTATTACTGATTAGCGTGATGATTTGCTCTATGCTAGCAATGCAGATCAGCACCGTGCCTTGCTATGTAGTTAAATCATATGTTAAATGGAGTTATGGAACAATTATCTGATAGTAGAAGTACATAATGTAAAATTTCTCCAGGGGAAGGAAATCATTGTTTGGTATACAACTCTGCCTCCTGGATGGCCATCAGCCTGAGACAAGCAAGATGAAGTCTCAGGTGTTAAATGAGTAGTTACTTTCAACAAATATGGTTGACCCTTTAATCCTTGATAGCCCTATTGTTAGGATTGATGTAGGATAGTGCACATAAGTTGTAAACCAGAATCACGCGGTCTCTGTTCTTTCTATGGAAGGTGGTGACATGACACTGAAAACACATATAAATGTGTCTAGTCAACTGCTGCTCCAGGAGCCTTTGGAGGTTAAAACGTTGCAAAATCTGACTTCAGTTGCAGATTCAATAAGTTTTGACCACGTATCTGTTACAACGGTTGGATCGTATGCATCTTTTTATCTTCTTTTTATGCTAGAATTTTACCAGATTTTATAGGTAACACCTGCTATGTAAGTTGGTATTGCACGAGTTGATTGGTTCCCCTTGTAGCCTGTACTATTCAGGTGATTTTAATACTGGGACATGGTCTGCAGTCTACTCGTCTATTGGTGAGTGTCACTGTTACACTCACATCCCATACTTGATTGAGTTCATTGTGTTTGTAACATGTCCAACAACGGTATTTTGTGTTTTCTTCTTGTCCCATTTGAATCTCATTGATACCATTGGAGATTAGGAGATATCCCAAAACATCCTGTAAACCTACTCTTCTATTGAATGAAATCAACACTTCATCATAGACTGTGCCTTTACGGTTCAGGTTGGTCATATCTCTCTTTCTTGCATGTGCTGTCCTAATAAAACCAGTGGTATTGCCTACCAGTACATGTCTAAGAATAGTCATAACGGAGTTAGATCTCAGACCCCATGTTGCTGCTACCAACACAGAATAGTGTGTCAGTTTGGTTTCATCATCTCTATGTTATGTCATAAATAGGTTAGCCAGCCACATTGTTCAGATGACCGAAATGAATACGTGCTGAATCAACCACCATTAATACATGCTGAGATATGTTTAGATTGCTGTGCTTGGTAAACAGACCTTGCTGTATGAACATGACAATGCATTAGGCTAGCCACAATGGGAGTAACTTAGCTAGTAACATCACACATCTCAAGACAAATTTGCTTATGTGGCACATAGTTAATGAGGATAGAGGTGCTTGTGGTAACATAGCTAGTTACCGTAACATTACACACTCCAAGACAAGATGAGTGTACAAACTAATAAATGAAGGCTTGCATGACACCACACATAAGTTACTCCCCATTGTAAAGGTATCCTCATTGTGACTAGCCTTAGGGTTACCTTCTATCATAGGCGATGTGATTATCACGCGACTTTTTCTGTACCTTCATGACTTAAACAACGAGGTAATAATTCCATCAGCTTTCTTTGTCAATTATTCTAGGGCAAGTAGCATGTTTTACTTGGTCGAAACACTGGTTTTTTTTTTCGTTTTCCTCTTCCATTATCTGCAAATGGATTCAGTATTTTCCTTGTTAGCATATACCAGCTTGTCATTCACTCAAGACTCAACGGATCGATGACGAAAAGGTCAGCCATGCATGCCATGCTGCATGACCACTGAGTATCATGTATTAATTTCGCCTTCTTCTAGCTACCTATGTTCTTCAGTCCTACCACATATGTCACACAGTTCCTGTCGCTGTTATCCATTTCTGTGAATTAGTTGACGTGCTGTGTTATACTGATAACACTTTGAAATAGTACGCCGTAATCTTTCAGTTATCTGTTCTTACTGGCTTTTTAGTGGGTCGATGCGTGTGACAGGGACAAGCTGTGCAAAACTTATCTGGCCAGGGTGTAGCTGTGAATCCGTCTTGCTCGAGTGGATTGCATAAAGGAGCCAAGAAGAGAGGTAGAAGAAGCTTCTTGACCTTTGAGTTGATCAACCAACTGAGTAAAAGAATTCTCTCTTTGCAGCTGGAATCCATGGGCGATACTTGCTTTTTATTAATTCCTCTGACCAATCGCTATCGAATGCGTTTGTGCCATTACTGTTCATAATTTGGGAGTACCTTGGCTAGAATCCTGCCTACTTTCTCTATGTTTTCCATTATCCTCTGTTTTTTTCTAGCTTTCTTCCTCGACTGGGACGTACATATTCTTTTGAAATGGAGCTTTTTGGCAGTGGTTGATATCTGAATGCCTAATGGCATGATATTATGTTAGTTCCTATAATATATTAACCTTACTTAATTCAACAGAGCAGACATATTTTTAACCTTTACAGGGCAAAACAGTGATATATTTCTCTCTCTCTTTTCCCACTTTAGCAGTGGTCCTAGCTCCTAATTCTGAACTAAGTTCTGCCATAGCATGGTCCCTCATCAAACTGCATCCCAGATCCAAGTAATAACTACATCAAGTGTTTGAAGAAGTTGCACTGCTAAATTTAGCGCACTATTTTTATGTGATTGTATAACACTCGATTATTAAGCAATAGTTTCTTGAGATGAGGAAAGTACTGTTATGGAACACCGAAATATTCTTTGCGTTCAGTTGAGCTTCTACATTGCAAATCTATCAATCCATTATTACTTTGTCTCTGAAAAATAAAGATTACAGTATGTACCATATGTGCGCATTTTTACCCTTCCTCACAGCCCAAAGGCAGCAAACAGTTACAAATTTCAGTTACCATTTACTACCACTCATCAGTATACCGGCGGTGGAGGCGCATACATCGGCGGTGGCGGCGATGGTGTCGCAAAACACCCGTGCGTGTCACAGTGCTCTGTCGGCTGGTGCAGGAACTCGATGCACTGCTCGCCAGGCCGCTGGTCGGGGCGTCCGGCGATGCAGTTCTGACGGTCGTCGATGCGTGGCACCTCTAGGCACCGGTGCGGCTCGCCGCAGAAGAAGTTGTAGGAGTAGGTGAAGTTCTTGAGGTGAGGCAGCACGCAGATGCTCTCGGGGATCTCGCCGGCGAGCCTGTTGTGGGCGACGTCGAGCTGCTCGAGCGCCTTCATGTTGCCGATGGTGTCTGGCAGCGTGCCGGCGATGTTGTTGAAGCTGAGGTCGAGCACGGTGAGCTTGTTGAGCTTGCCGATCTCCGGCGGGATGCAGGAGGAGATGCCGCTGTTGAGGAGTACCAGCTCGTTGAGCGTCCCGGCCATGTCGCCGATGCTGCTCGGCAGGCATCCCTTCAGCCGCGGCAGGTTGGCCAGCACGATCACCGACGCCGTGGAGTTGCTGAAGTTCTCCGACAGCGTGAACTCGAAGTGGTTGTTGTTTATGAACAGCGCGTCGATCTTCTTCTCGAAGATCGCCGGTGGCACCTCGCCGCAGAAGTTGTTAAACCTTCAGACACACGACAACCATTGTTAATCATAAAACCTCTGTGCAGTGCAGGACTGCAGGTACAGGTGGAGTGCAGGGGATGTGTACCTGATGTCGATGTACTGGACGTTGGGGAGGCAGAGGAGCTGGGAGGGGAAGTTGCCGGAAAGGTGGTTGTTGCTGACGTCGATCTCGTGGAGGAGGTGGAGGGAGCGGAGGGCGTCCGGGAGGGCGCCGCAGAAGCGGTTGGAGTTGAGGTGGAAGACGGCGAGGTCGGAGAGGAGGCCCAGCTCCTCGGGCAGCGTGCCGGCGAGGTCGCCGTGGTTGAGGTCCACGGACGCCACGGTGCGCGCGCAGGGGTCGTCGGGCGCCGTCGCGCAGAACACGCCGTAGTAGCTGCACACGTCCGGCCCGCACCAGTTCCGCGTCAGGTTCTTGGGGTCGTCCGTGATGGCGTGCTTCAGCGCCTGCAGCGCCACGTACGCCTTCTCAAGCCGCGAGTTGTTCGTGTGCGGCGCCGACCCGGGTGGCGCCGGCATCGGCTGCGACGAGGCCATCAGCGGCGACGCCACGACGACGAACGCCAAGAACACTGCCGCCGTCGACCTCATCGTCATCGTCTCAACAATGGACCGATCGATCGATGGCCGGGTAACGGAATGTTGGTTGCTTTCTTCTGTTCTTGTGTGGTTTAGTATGTGTTATCTGCCGTGCGTTTAATTTGGTTTATATAGGCGCTTTCCTCTGGGACCTTTTCTGGGCTTTGTTTTTTATTCTTGGGGTGTTCGTTGGTGAGTGCATTGTTTGCTCATGGCTTCTTTCTTTTCTGAGTTTGCTTTTCCAAATTTAAAAAATGTTTGGTTCGCTGGCATGCATGCATGCGTGGTTGACTGCTTCGTTTTCCGACGATTTTGTTCATATATTGGGAAATTTTGGGAGTGGGTGATTCGGTTTTTTCCTACCTAGCCACTTGACTCTCGCTTTCGTGCCTTCTGTAAACATGTTTTTGGCATCCTTCTGTGTCTATAAGACATGGTCAAGGGTTTGCTTTGAGTGACAGTTGGACTACCCATTTTCTTCAGGGTTAGCAGTACCAACCAAAAGAGGATATAAATCATTTTCTTCATTTGTTTTGGATGAAATGCACATTACTAAGACGCAGTCTCTTCAAATTGTTTGGCATTTCCTTGTGACGGTGTGTTGACATATATCTTTCTCGCCGATCTTGATTATGTTATCAACTCACTCATGTTCTTCTAGTGCTGAATCAAATGATGACCTGCCCCCAGGCCAAGTATTGGTACTCTACATGATCCCTTCACTTAACTTACGAGAAAGATATATAGAGATGCCTTCGGCTCTAGTTACTCTCCGTGTTTGTTGGCCGCTTAATAAGCTATCCCCTTTGAACCTTTTTCTTAGCTTTTGTGCTTAAATATGCTTTCTTTTTCACGACCCAATCAGCGCGAACAAACCACCAGAACTATACGATGTGGCTTGCACGAATTTTGACGATGTGGGCTTCAACGATGCTTCCTGTTTGGAATAGTACAAAGGCACAACTTGTGTAGCTTTTTCTAGCATTCACTATTCGGTGGTCATCATTTCGAGCTACTGTTAGAGTCTACTTCTGATAGGATTTTGGTGGTTGGTACATCTTATTTTAATATTTTGTTACGGATATCTTTTATTCGGCCATAGGAAGGTTCCTTTCACATGCCCAAACTGAGTACGGGTTATCCAAATTCAGTACTAGGGTATGAATATGAAAAACTTATTTTGCCCAGACAAGTTTCACCACTATTCTGAAGTTAATACTCTAAAACATATTTTCATTACAGCGAATTGTTCTATTTTGGAAAAGCTCAGGAATTTGCCACTCTGGATACCGAACTGTTCGGCTGTGAGCAAAGTTGGTTCACCGTTAGATATTTGGCAATACCAATACATAATCATAGACTCTCAAATGACGGGTGGATTTGTTAAGAAATGTTTGGAGAAACGACCAAACAGTTGGAAAGGACAACCCCTTTTATCTATCTTTCTTCCAAGTCCCAAAGGGGTACTCCAAAGATTGGATTACTTTGGTTCAATCATCTTTTGACAACTAGCTAGTGAGAAATACATAATATAGAGGATAAACATTGCCCTCCTTACTCCTTAGTAAATGGCCGTTGAACCTTGTTAAAATAGGACTGGGTATGGAAAAACATTCTGAGAATTGTGTGCACAAATGCTATCTACCATGTTTTCGGAAAACCAGGGGATTCACACTTTTGGACTTGCCTGATGGCAACAAAGAAGTGTTTCTTCCCGCTTCCGATCTTTCTTAACTAAGGGCGGTTTGGAGGTTAATATCTAACTTTGTACATATTACACGTAACAAAAGCGACACCATCACGGAGGTGGTCGGAACAAACCCACCTAGTATGATCTTTAGTTGGGATTTAGTCTATCCGTGCCTGGTGACATGGAATGCCTTACAAGCGCGGCTGTCCTTAGTACAATTAACACAAGGACGAGACGAATTCCATTTGAATCTACATGGTGTTAAATTCTCGGTGGACATTATGTACAAAGTGCTAGTCCATTCTGACATGGTAGTAATTAACATAAACACATTGGAAATGAAGGTACGACTGAAAATCAAAATCTTTACGTGGTACTCATCAAGGTCTTATTAAAAAAACAATATCGCAAAGTGAAACCGGCAAGGTAGTACAAAGTGTTGCTTCTGCCATAATGGCGAAAATATAAAAAATTGTTCTTTCAATGCAAATTTATGTGTTCTATATGGTCCATCATCCAGATGGCTCAAAATTATATCTACACGTAGAGTTGCAAACATTTTGTGGTAACTAGTTGCGAGGTATCGATCACAATAATAGAATGTTCGTACGGGTGGGAGCAATTGCCCTATTATGGTCAATGTGTCTAAATATAAATGACGTGATTTTCAATGCACAAAATCCATCTTCTCATTAGGTAATTTTCTAATGCACACACTTCCTCCGTTCGTGGTCTATTCTTCACAGACCGGGACAATGTGCCATGTTTAAGGAGGAGTGCTCGCGGCTAGAGCAATACAAAGGATATTTTTACCCTGCATGGGTGGAGCCATAGTCTTAGGACATACCCTCCTTCACTATAGGCATTTTATTAGTCATTGACTTTGTAATTTTCCATTAATCTTTTTCTGCTCTTTCTTCTTCTCTCTCTCTCTTATCGGTTGTGTGCAACCTAATTGTGCAAAGGCCGGGTCTGAACTCGTTACTTGTATCAACTTGATGCAAACTTTGGAGTTTAATAAACGCGTCCTTTGTCGGAAGAGAAGATGCACCACTATTCGAATTTTCTGCTGACAAATTCACATCCAGCATTACACATATGTCCTAACACGTGCAAATTCGAGATATGAGTTTGACATCAAATTTATATTCCATTTATATGTATACTAACATTCCCAGATTATCCCAATTCGACTACAATACTTCAATGAGTATATGTTTTCCAATACTCGATCTGCTTTTATCTAGCGTAATGTTTGAGCACTTAACTAGTACTGATCCCTCGGGTCTTTTTTACTCCGCACATTAGGTTTGTTTTAAGTCAAACGTTTTAAGGGTTGACCAAGTTTATAGGAAAAACTACTAATAATTATAATACCAAATTGATACAATATGAAAATATATATCATGACGGAACGAATGATATTGACTTGGTATTGCGAATGTTATTATTTTTCCTATAAACTTGTCAAAGTTTACAAATTTTGACTTAAAACAATCCTAATATGCGGAGTAAAAATGACAGGAGAGAGTATACAAATTCCCTTATTTCTTTCGTAATGAACATCAGTAGACCCTACAAAAAGTCTATGTAATAAGAGGGCACGAACTCTAGTTGTTGTACAGAAGCTAAGTAGACTTAAGTTATGGGTGATACCGCGTTGGATCACGTCGGCTGACCCATCTGCATGCAATTTTCTAATAGCATGAACCAAAACCATCGATCATCCGCGCGGCAGTAGCCGTCCTACTCGATCGAAACGTAAACAAAGAAGAAATCGCCACAATATAAAATAGGGATCCAGACAAGGAGAACCTCTAGCGGAGACCATAAACTAAAAAGAATATAGCTTAAAACCATATCTTGTCTGTTAGAAGACCTATGTACTAGTATCTCCGTTCCGGATGGTGACTACTTCTATCATTTTGCAAGTTAGCGGGTCAACGATATTGCTTAATTCCCATCCTAATTGTGTTATTACTTGCTGTTGATCACTGCGATTTTGCTCGTAATCTCACGTGATTTTGCATGCTGTTTTCGTGTTCCGCATCAGATTCCGACGTGACCCGCGGCCTGCTGCCGCTGCCGTTCGTCGTCGTCGCCGGCCGGCAGCGGCATGAGGTGGCCCGTCAGGCTCTCAGATCGAATCGTCCCGTTGGTGAGATGAGATGCTAACTCGTTTTCTCTAATGATTTGCGATGCCTTTGTATATCACTCTGCCTCAGATCGAATCGTCGTGGGCTTTTTCGAATAATCTTCAACTATATGTCGTAATCCAGTACCAATTCAGATCTGAATCAGTTGACAATCGTTTGCTGGGCTTGATTTACACAAGAAACCTGTGTATGTTGTAATTAATATATACTTAGAACTGTTCAAATTTGACCTTAAATTATCATTTCGGCTAGTTGAATGTTAAGTGTTTGACATGACCATTTCAGCTACTTTGCTTCCTATTTTCTACGATGTATTATCTCCTCATGTCTGCTGTATGTTTTTTGACCAAATGATACCACAATGCTTAATCATTCAAATCATTGGAGATGATTCTGTACGTGTGGGAAATAGCTATGACATAAGACTATTTAGCCTACAATGTTGTCGGGTCATGTGTCATCTGGATTCTGAGACGTATAGTTCAGTTTTTGCTTATTCGAGCATTTATAATCAGGTTTCAGTTAGCCTGTCTGTTGGTACAAAAAGATGTGCGTTCCGTTTACAAAAATCATAAGTCCTACCCTCAAATTTCTAGCGGCACAAATGCGCTACTATATTTTTTCTTTAAAATGTTACGGAAAAAATACATGTTCATACAGATGCACTAGCTAGCATCTCGTATATCTTAGTTTACTGAAAAGAGGTACTCCCTCCCTCCTTTCCACAATATTAACATTTTGGTAGGCTATTTTAGCCTGCTAAAATGTCTGAGGGGTATTTAGTTTCGCTTTTTTTGGGTGGACCCTGAAACCTAAGGGCATATAGGGTGCACTTGCAATACAGACTATTTTTCCCTAAAACATTATAGTGGGAGAACGTTATCTCCTTGGATAATTGGCTCCGTTAAGGGCTAATCAAAGGCATACAAATTTTGATGACATTAACACATTGAAATATATATGGAGAACTGAAAATAACATATAAAGTGCCACCGTTACCACTTGGTAACTTCAGTACCAATATTGTGGCAATTTTTTTGATCGTCGGGTGGCAACTCTGAGGAGAGTTTTTATCGAAACATACCAATGGGGACTAGTTTTGAAAATCTTAAGAGAAAAAAATTACTATGAAAGCAAATCATAAACCGGGTTCATGGGTGTGAGAGATAAAACATATTAAAGTTTCGATTCTGGAAAAAGACCTATGATGTCGTCTTTTGTTGTTAGTGCATGCATGTAATCAGCTTTTCCACTCTATTTTTCCCCCTTAATGCATGCATGCATGTATAGTGCCTCTAACATATATTGATTATTTCAGTCCTTTTTCCATGAAAATCGCATTTCATTTTTGGTCCCTTTTTTTTCTTCTTTCGTGGGAAGCATAGCATCTGAGATTATCGATGTAAAATCGTGCTGTCCCCTCTCGTATCCTAACACATCCTGTCATCAACATGTAAATAGTAACAAATAGCATTCGTGGGTGATCTGAGCAAAACTATTATTAGAAAGCGATGTATTTGTTGCTTTGATATGGTTTTATTTCTTCTTCATTTTTTTTGGAAACACAGCCATATTGTAAGAGTCTATACTAAAATATAAGGAGCTTATGTATACATAGACAAAGGCCCTAGAAAATAACTAATGAACATAAACATGCATGGTGACTTATGCTCCGTTGTTGCCAAAGTAGCCGATGACCATCATCTCAGAAACTAGATAAACACCATCGCCAGTTGGATTTACTAGCTATAGTAGCCACCAGTCTCGGAAGACGGGATTGAAGGCATCGCTGGAAGAACACCGTGGGAAACACACACTATCCTTCTTTTTCATTTTCTAAATCCCTCGGATCCCTGACCACCGTTAAGCGTCCACGGCAAATACACTCATATATTTCCACCTCACACTTGTAGACAGTAGACACCATAGTTGCCCCTCCCAAGCTAATTTGAATTGTCACCACCACCACTGCATAGAGCGAAATCGTCGAACGGTCACCACGAGTTCTGAATAATACACCAGATCTGATGAAGGACCAACTGACTGAGCCCTTTTGTGTTATCCATGTAGCTGCGAGACCACCTCGGAGCGGGGGAAGGGGTGGGGGGAGGGGGGTGCGGAGGTTGCATAACAAGTAGGAGACTTATTCCGACATGAGAACGCCGCCAACACCGATTCACCATCCTCTCCAAGACAACCTAATGTACACAAACACGGCTATTTACCATTCTCGCCAGCGTGTTACCGTGGTCCGCCGCATCTTCAAGGGAGGCAAAATGAATTCTTTTAAAATATGTATGGTGCATGCACGCGTGTTGGAGCTTGGAGGATAAGACATAATCTGCTATTCTATCGCGAAGAAGACTAACGCGTACGTGCAACTTGCGCGGGGAACTGTTGGTGGTGTCTGAATGTCTTTTTCATGAAAACTTGCAGATATAAACTCCTTAATCTTTATTCACAACTTGCAGAACAGCATGAAATCAGAATCTTCTTTTTCCGTGAACGGAATATTTGCGCGCGTGAGCGTAACCACTGCATGCATGCTTGCTCTCCAACTGCAACGGACCGATTTTTTTTCAGGTAATCAGTCCCATACGCGTCCAGCCACGCCCACCAGCCGTGTCGCGTACTTCATTTTACTCTGTTTATTGGAAGTTGCACCTTAGCTACTTCCTTCATTCATCGCTAATAGCATAGAACTACCACATTTCTAGCCAAATTTCCAAGAACCACCACTTTTCATCAAGATCACAAAAAACCATCACTATTCGCGAGATTCTTTACAATATGCGCTAAAACTCAATTGAAAGCAAGTTGACAAGGTGACGGAGGAGATCGTCGTGAACGTGGCGCGCCTGCAACACATCGGCGTGCACAAGCTGCTCGTCAACAACCTGTACCCGCTCGGCTGCGCGCCGTCGGAGTCACGACGGACCAACCACACCAGCTGCGACGAGCTGGCCAACCAAGCCGCCGCGCTCGACAACCGTCGCCTCACCGACAAGCTCGCGGGAATGGACAGCATCCTCGTCGTCGACCTCAGCAACGCATTCACCAGCGGCGGCGAGGTGGCGCGGCACTTCGTGCACAAACTCACGCCGTGCTGCGAGAGCATGAACCCCGGCGGGTACTGCGGGCAGCGCGAAGAGGATCTGAGAAACAAGGTCGTTGATATGTACACGGTGTGCAACGACCCCGATGAGTACTTCTACTGGGATGACATGAACCCGACGCAGGCCGGGTGGGCGGCCGTCATGGCGCAGCTGCAGAGCCCCATCGTGGGGTTTCTGAAGATGTAGTAGGTCGATCGACACTGGACACGAGTTACAGCATTATCTTTACTCGCCTTGATTATTTACCATTTTAACTTAACCTGCCATGTATGTAAGCAGGGCTACATATATCCACCTCGTAAGATCTCCCTCCTTCTCAAAATAAGATGCCTATAGTTTTTGCTTAAAATCAAATGTTTGAAAGTTTGACCAACTATAAAGAAAAAATTACTGACATTTATAATCCCAAATCAATATTCTTAGAAATATCATAAAATATACTTTAATATCGTGCGGATTTGGCATTATAGATGTTGATATAATATTTGTTAATATAGTTGGTCAACATTTTAAAAGTTTGACTTTGAATAAAAATTATAGACATCCTATTTTGGGACAGAGGGGGTATGATTTCACAATGACCGAACACGGTAGTGCTAATGAATAACCGATTAGTTATCAGTTACCAACTTACCATACGAGTTGTCTATATCTGCCGTCTTAGTTTGGCTCCCCTGGATTGCTCGAGAAATCACGTCATGTAACCCAGCCTCGTCTCGGCCGCGGCACACCTGACGTATGTTTGTACTATCGATGCCATCAATTCGTTAAAACGATACAAAATCTATTACACCATCTCTTCTGATTAGTAAGGAGCAGATCAAAAACACACTAACCAAGAACCGAATTAAGTGTTCAACCATGTACTGCTCACGGTGCCTCAAATCCGTGTCCTTCATATTGAATGCTATATATGTTGAGCATTGGATGTAATGTCCATCTTTAAATTTGAGCTTAAATTTATCTCGAAGCTAAATCAATTACATAATTTGATTTATACAATTGTGTACAACTGCAAGGAATTTGGGGGGGGGGGGGGGGGGGGGGGGGGGGGTGGGGGGGCAAGGGCCCCCTTGGTCCGAGTGAATAGTGAATACTCCCTCCGTTCAGAAATGTAGGGATGAAGGCTCCCATCAGGTGTCAATATCCTCTATCGTGTTAGCTGCCTTTTCCTTTTCAGTGTGCTGCCATAAAATTACACGACATAATAAATCTCGAGTACGTTATAGATGCCTCATAATTGCACCTAAAATCTCTCCCTTTGTTTAATTGTTCTTCGCTCGGTTAAAACAAGGCCCATAGTTGGTTAGCCATCGCAGGTGGGCGGTCACTAGAGCAGGAACAAGACGAAGAATGCTGCAATTGGGGCGGGTAGACTGCTGTTCCTCCGGGCAGTCTCCGCAGTGTGTTGCGGCGGCGCAAGACGGCGTCCTCTACAATTCAGCAGCATATAGACACACCAAAATCCTCTACCTCAACTGTACCAGAGATTATGCGTGATTCCTCGTTGTCGACGTACTCTATAGTTCAGCATCATGCAGACTTGGGGACATAGTCTAAACAGAGAATTATCCAAGGACAGAGGAGATTTGTTTTTAAACATGTCCAAAATAGAGAAAAGGGAAACAAACACGTGAAAAAATATCGAAAAAAGGAAAAAACGCGACCTTTTGTGTTTTATTTAAAGCTGAATATTTTGTAAAGTTTGAATTTTTTAAATCTGAACAATATTCAAATATCAATACAAAATATATTTTTGAAATCTAAAAGTTTATGAACGGTTTTTAATTTGAACAATTTTCTTCAAATTTGAAAAAATTCCAAATTTGACTTTTTTCAAAATATGAACAATTTTCAGCTGGTAACATTTTTCAGCTTTCAACATTTATTGAGATCTACGTAAAATCTGAAAGCGATTTTTTAATATATGAAACTATATTTAAATGTGAACATTTTTTAAAAGTAAAAAAATCAAATAAAAATAAAACAGAAAAGAAAAAAAAAAGAAAACAGAATCAGAAAAGAAAAGAAAAAAAGAAGGAAAACATGAAAAAAAACGACGAAACTGAAAAACCGCTGAAATGGGCCGGCCCATGAGCGCGGCGATCTCACTTGGACTGTCAAATCTGGTGATATCCAGTTGCAGTGTCGCCCTAGCCAACGGATCAGGTCGCAAGTTCGGTACCCAGGCCTCAGCACTCAGCAGGACCCATGCGAGGCGAGTGCACGGGCGGGCGTGCAGCACGGCAAGACGTCGTAGTGAAGCAACCCCGGCTACTGGGCAACATGTGTGTGTAATGTGTTGCAATTCCTCTTCCCTAACTGATAGTCCAACTAGTGATATTTGAATTATGTTCTCACCGACTGAATGTGCTCAAAACCTATTTGTACTTGTCAATCCTTACTCTCGCATGGTGCTCAGAACTAGTGAAAGGATACTTTGTAGTTTCTATGCATCAAAAGTCGCCACCTCGCATAAGATTTGTTCCAAGAGTACCGAGAACTGATATTTTTGGACCAGTTCAGATGAGTAGGGAGTCTGTGTGTATGTGTGAGTCATTGCTTCAACGCAATGACATGTTTAGCGAAGATCATTTTAATGCAGAATAACGTGGCAATACGTTGCAATCTTGAACTACAAGTATTTCTGGTTTCATTTTTTTCTTCTTCTTTTGATTTCTAGGAATTACACGCTAACAGTAGGTTTAAAGACGCTAACTCAAATGTGAATCCATAAGTTGTAAAAAAGTTCGGAAAAGGAGAAAAGCTAAGGTTAGCAGCTTAGCATGATCTTGTTGTAGTTGCCTCCATGGCTCTTAAGATTGCATCTCGCGTACGATTTACAAAACGTACTGCATCTATTTGCCAAGCAGGCTGACATACCGCCGAGTTCGAGCTGCGAGCCTGTGATCCGGTCACTTAAGAAGATTTGACATGGCCTACAAACTGGGTCATGAGTTTGGACATGGCCTACAATTTGTTGATCAATTAGGAGGTCCATATGAAAACGACCTAACGGTCACAAGGTGACTGACACACCGCCCTAAGAACAGGCTCAGTGTCAGCGTTATAAGCCAACTCGATTTTACCGATGGAGTATTCACTAGTACAGAACGACACATCGGTAACGGACCAAAAAACCCCATCGGAAACGGAGAAAGGGTCCGTGTCCCCGCCCCCGATACTAATGTGAAGAGCTCAATGGCAACGGAGTTGATAAATCGTTGCCCCTAACATGGGCAACGGTTGTTATATTAGATCGTCACTGATATGTTTCACATTAGACACGGAGTTTTGCTAATCACCGTTTCTAATAAGGGTTACATTAGACACGGAGTTTTGCTAAACACGGTGACGGGCTGTGCCATCGATGGAGCCCCTCTCCATGCGACTAGACAGCCGTCCGGTCGTCACCGTATTCCTGTACGCCCTGCTTTACAAAAGTTCATCGGTGCGCGTGGCTGGAGCTCTGCTCCTATGTATTCACGGCCGCCAGATGAACATCGACTGTCTTCATCCTGCTGCACAAAATGTACTGCTCCTGGTGACGGCACCGTGTACGGAGCCCCGCTCCTAGGTCTTCACGGCAGCAACATCGTCACCAAGTATCCACCAAGCCCTTGACACAACGAATATTTTTTGTTAAAAACAGCAAACAGAGCTACTAAACAGAGCCAATAAGCAGTAAACAGAGGAAATAAGTAGCTAACAGAGCAAAATAAGTAACTAACAGAGCAAATACATAGCTGAACATAGCTAACTAACAGAGCAAACCGAGCTAAATAAGTAGCTAACAGAGCAAATACATAGCTGAACAGAGCTAACTAACAGAGCAAACCGATCTAAATAAGTAGCTAACAGAGCAAATACATCACTAAATAGAGTTAAATAACAGAGCAAACCAAGCTAAATAAGTACTCTAACAGAGCAAATACTTAGTAAAAAGAGCGGTCATTTACCTTAGGCGAGGCGGGGTCGCTTTCCGTCGCGGATTGCGTCCTAGGCGTCGGCGCCGGAGCCACTAACAGAGGAGACCTCATCCTCCTCGAACACCGGAGCTTCCTCCTCCTCCTCCTTATCCTCCTCCTCCGCCGCCGCCAACGCTGCCGCCGCCGCATCTGGCCCAGGGCCCTGGCTAGGGAGAAGAGACCGGTGTATGGCCGCCCGGAGCTGTGTCTGGAACAACGCCTCCTCGGCGGCTTCTATCGCGTGCTCGGCGGCGGAGATGCAGACTGCTCTCTGCATCGCAGACGCCCGAATGACACCGTCGGCGCGCTCGCGCTCATAGGTGGCGCGAGAGGAGGAGACCGACCTCCAGATCGAAGTCCTCATCGTCCGAGGAGGACGAGATCCGGGCGTCGGGGGCCGCCGCCGCCATGGATCCGGAGGGGATTTGACGGCTCCGCATGAACTCGCGAGAGCGGTCGCCGTGGATCTCTTCCCAGATTTAGGGGAGATCCGGGCTGCGCCTCGGAGGGTGGGAGGAGGAAGATGCTCCATCATGACTTTCGTCGACGCCGGAGGGGTTCGCCATCGATGGAGTGAAGTAGGTGGGGACAGTGTGGGGCTAGGGTTAGGACCTGGCGGGAGTGAGAGTGAGATACACTGAAGTGGAAGATATTTATACCGGCACCGCTTAATGGGCCTCCACATGGGAAACGGAGATTGCTCGAACTCCGTATCTGATGTGGGCCTATCAGCAACGGAGATATTTGTTCCTGATCTGTTGCCCATATATGAGTAACGGAGCTGTTTTCCACCTCCGTTACCATTGTGTCGGGACCATCGACCGACTAGCGCGCGCGCACTCGCGGAAGCGCGCGGAACTCATTCTTCCGTCGCCTAACTCGTGCCGTTGCCATAGAGGGGTATCCGATGTGTCGTTCTATACTAGTGATTGATTATCGGAGGAGATGATTCCCTTAACTTACTTTGGCGTTTAACCCAGGATAGCGACACTGTTTTTCTGTGAGCGGATAGTTTTGTAGGCATACACGCATATACCTATTAACACAAATCATACCAACGTGTCCGGTCTTCCCAGGTTGTGAAGTCGGAACTGCTATGTCTTCAAGCCTTCGTATGGGCAGCGTTACGATGACCTGCAAGGGTGGTCCAGTGCGAAGAGCTTCTTCGGCGTAGGTTTTATCTATTCTTCGGAGCCCGTCTTCAAAACCGGAGCTGCATGTCCCCGTACGATGACTCATCCGTTTGGCATAGGCTGGCGTGGGCTTCTAGCTGCCGCTGTGGTGAGACTTTCTTAGGTTGTCGTTTTTTCGGCGAAGTCGTAGTCGCTTGCTCGGGGAGGAGTGATGACGATGCCGCCGGTGGACAACCTCGAAGACTGTCCTCGTTTTTTAGCGGTGTGCGTGTTGTTGGGGTTGGTAGCCAGGGTGGCTGAGTGTTCCCTCGAAGCGGTCGTGTTCCATGACGGCTTTCGAGGACGTTTGTATCGGTTTTAGTCCGGTTTCCCGTTAATTAACCGGTCAATTCACTCCTTTTTTAAATAAAATAAGGCAAATTACCCGTTTTGTTTAAAAAAAATCATACCAACTCTAATGACTCTGACTACTCATCTTAACACCCTCTGGTTTCCCCCCATATCCCAAAACCTATTCTCTTGATTTTTCATATGAAAAACGATTAATGCAGTGGTAATATAGTAGCGGCGCCACTACTTCACTGACACATTTCAGATGGAATATTCTGAACCATTTAGATTACGTGGCCAACTTTAGCAACTTCATGGCCTTCCCGTCAACAGGTAATCTGGTGACAATGGACGCGCGCTTGCTGAAAAATGCAACTCCACACCTAGTATGTCCCTCACTTATCTGGGACGTCCAACTGCTTTACAATTCATGCATAAATTATCTTCAAATATCAATGCATTATCAATAACTTTTAGATTTATGTAATTTATTGTTTGGATCCATGTACTAACAACAAATTTTCGGACATGCATTAACAAAAATAAATAAAAACATGCATTAACATGATTTTTTTTTTCAAAACATCAATTAATAGGATTTATATTGTTCGTTGGATGGTGGGTATCCAACTAGGTGCGGTATCGCCGCCTTGGTGCTTGCCGCCGGAGCAACGATGTTCACCATGTTGGTTGCTGCCTACCATGCTACAACAACGCCAACCGATAGAGTCAATGGGCATGCCTACCGCTCATTTTGAGTAATATCTCGTGTAATGTATGGTGCTGGTGTTCTTGTCACCAGTTGATGATTGTGTACGAAATGCGATTGAACTGTAAGTGAGAGTAGAACATGTAATGTTTGTTGGACTAAATGGTCATTTCTAAAATAGTTCAATCCACGTAAATATCATGATATTGGTGCTAGCAGAATAATCAAGTGCAACATACTAGTTATGCAAGTACAAACTAGCACATCTAAGGTATTGTCATGATCAATGCATAAATAACGAATAATCGACAGTAAGTTGATAGTATGTCCGGTGTAGCCGAGGCGAATACAGAAGGATTGTTCTTGTCGGAGTGTTCGGTCCATGGTGAAGATGCTGAAGTAGCCAAAGTCATGGAAGTGGAGAACATAATTGTACGATCCTTTTACTTGACGTAGAGGAAGTCGGCGTAGGCGAAGGAGGAGGCGAGGGGCGAGCAGTCGCGTGAAAAAGCTCCTAGAAACCTCATCGCCTCAGTATGTGGTGCAGGTTTGGGCGAGGGGGAGGGGGGGGGGGGGGGGCACAAAGTAAAAGTTTTCTGTGGTATATATTTTTTTAATGTGCTAACTGCTAGAGTTGATCTTAATAACCGGTTCACGGCCCGTCACGTCTTGCTCCTTCCGTCCTTACTCAATGGGCCCTAGTCGGTTCACGGCCCACGGTCGAGCTGGTTGTCACTTGCTCCCTTCTACTCTGAGGTACCGTCCACCTTTGCCGTGCCGCCGGATTAGCCCGTCCGCCGCCGCAGGTCTCGGCTCTCACCTGGACCGTCAACTCTGGTGATATCCAGTCCAGCCGGCAGCGACCCGCAGTGTCGCCCTGCGGTAGCCAACGGAACAGGTATCAAGGTCGGTACCCAGGCCTCAGCAGGACCCAGGCGGTACCGCAGCACGGCAAGGCGGCGGTGGCCTGTATTCCGCGGTAGAGCATCGAAGCAGTCCCGGCGACTAGGCGGCAGGTGTGTGATGCAGTTTCTCTTCTCTAGCTCTCTTCTGATATGATATCTGAATTTATGCTCTCATTAACTCAATGCACTAGATCAGTTCAATAGAAATACCAAATCCTATTTGTAAGTGGAAATGGTTGCTTGCATGATGTTTGGTGATATTGAAAGGGCACTTGATTATGCATATGCTGACCTCGTCATTACATTAACAGTCGCTACCCTACATAAGATCTGTTCCATGATCACTGGAAACTGCTATTTCCGAGGGATGTTCAGATTATCAGGGAGTCTGTGTGTATGTGTGAATGATTGCTTCAACGCCATGAAATTTTTGGTGAAGAACCTTTTTATGCAGAATTCCGTGGCTTGCTCCTTTCTTGATCAACAGTTCAGTGATCCTATATTTACATCACAAATGCTAGTGCCAGTAGTTGTATCGTACTAATGTTAATGGGTTGTAGCCATTGCAATGTTTCTGGTTTCATTTTGTTTTTCCTGTTTTGATTTCAGGGAACCGCAGGCTTGCAGTTAGCTTAAAGATGCCAACTCCAATGCAAATTCATGGGTTGCACCTTTGCAGCCTAGCATGATTCTGTAATCAGGTAGTTGTCTACATGGCCTTTAAGGTTGCATTTCGCGTATGGTTTGCAAGACCAAGCCTATTATCGAGCAGTCTAACATACCATTTTTCCTCGGATGTGCCTGCTACTCGTTCTTGTGGGGCTACAGAGAGTTCTGCTGAGTTCGAGTCCACGATCCGGTCCCTCAAGAACAGTCTCCTGCCAGAGAGATTGACCCGTGTTCTTGATTCTACTTTAGATTTGAACTTGGCCCTTCCGATTTTCAAATGGGCATCAAGTCAGAGGAAATTTGTCCATACGGTTGACACATACGCTTGTATGATCTCCAAGCTCGGTGTTGCTGGGAATTGTGATGAGATGGACAACCTCTTAAAGGAGATGATCAAACTGAATGCCCCTGCATTGGAGAAAATCTTGAATGATTTAGTTCAGTCCCTGAGCAATAGAAACCGTTGTGACGAAGCCTTGCTGGTGATTCAGAATGCTTGCTCTGGGAAGCTTAAGATGTCAGTCTCATCTTGCAATGCTTTGCTTTGTGGTCTGGTCAAGGAAGGGAGGGGCTTGCGACCGTTCGTCCGTGCGTACATGGAGATTGTGAAGGCTGGAGTCCTTCCTGATGTGGAAACCTTGAATTGGTTAATTGAGGCGTTGTGCGAAGCTGGCAAATTAGACCTGGCGATGATTCAGTTTGACAAGATGAGCAAGAAAAGGTGTACTCCTAATAGCCGGACATTCAATATACTCATAGCAGCACTTTGTTCTCATGGCAGAGCAGATGAATCGATAGAACTCTTTGATAAGATGCAGCAGCTGAGATGCATCCCTGATAGCTGTTTTTATGTTCAAGTGATGTCCCAATTTTGTAAGTTCAATAAACCCAACGAGGCGAGTAAATTGCATCAAATGATGAAACAAGATAGCATTCAGTTGGACCTTCATTTGTATAGTGCCTTGATTAGGTGTTTGTGTGAGAACCAACTACTGGATGATGCCGTCACAACATTTAAAGAGATGATAGCGTCAGGTCATGCACCAATGACAAGTACATATGTGAATATTGTAGATTGCTACTGTACATTCACCCAGTTCCACAAAGCTGTGATTTTTCTTGAGGAAAATGATGTTGCAGAAACCGAACCATATAATGTACTGTTGAGAGCATTATGTGAAACAGGCAGACTTCGAGATTTAGTTAGATATCTTGAGGAATTCCGCAAAAAGGGATTGGTTAATTGTCACTCATGGAACATACTTATCACTCACTTCTGCAATGAAGGGAACATCAGTAGAGCATCTGAGCTTATTGGTAGAATGACAGTTTCTTCGTTTACAGCTGATGAGAGTACTTATTCTTCTGTTGTTTCTTGTTACTGCCGGTTGGGGTTGTACAAGAATGCCCTAGATATGTTCAGAAGAGCCAGTGTTAGCAACTTGTTGCTGAATTCAGAATCTTTCTCGCAGCTGGTAGAAGGTTTGTGTCACATGAAGAGGATCCAAGAAGCTGCTGAAGTTTTCAAATATCACTGTAAAAGAGGTTGCAGCCTTAGCAGTGACGCGCTTGTTATATTAATTCAAAGGAGTTGTATGGTTGGAATGACACGTGAAGCAATCAGAATGCGTTCACTGGCTGTATGCACCGGCACTTCTTGTACATTTTCCACTTATTACACAGTTATCCAAGCACTTCTCCATCTGAAGAAGGAGAAGCATCTGTTGCTTCTCCTTGCACAGATGCTAATGGAAGGTTGTCTATTGAACAGCTATGCATACAATGTACTTTTGCGTTGTTTTCTCACCAAGGAGACAATTCGTGAGGCTGCTATGTTATTCAACAGAATGGTGAATGATGGATGTGTTCCTGACCAAGAGACATTTGAACAGTTAGTCCCTGATATGGCTGTGTTTTCATTACTTAACAGGGTTTCAGTAAGTTTACTGAAAGTGGTAAATGTAGATGGAATGTCAAGCCCTAGAATTTGTAACATTATTATTTATGGTCTTATTAAAGAAGGCTTCAAGAGTGAGGCATCTAAGTTTCTAGATCAAATGCTAGACAAGGGATGGGTACCTGATTCAAGGACACATTGTGTGTTGGTTGGAACCATTGATGGAGAGGAGGCTAGAGAATTTGACAAAGTCTTCCAAACAACCCATGATGACACTGTGAGCAACCTACTGTTGGAAGGGCTAGAATGAGAGTGTGGCACAAAAACTAGAGCTCCATCTAGAGAAGTTGACATTGTCTTCTAAAAAACTCGATGACATTGTGAGCAACATTGTTGGAAGGGCTAGAATGTGAGTGGCGCAAAAAGACTACAGCGCCATATTGTGTGCAGTATAACAGGGAGAGCCTTTTCAAGTTTTCAGGCGGTTATGAATATGTGTTGAGATTAAATGTTGGATGCTCAAGCAACTTCAGCTCCTGTGCGAAGGTTTTGAAAACTAGAAATACCTGCACCTGATAAGATGGTAAGTTACTAATGGTCTGTATAACACCATGATCTTTTCACACATTTGTTGATGTTGAATTTTAGTGCTTGATATATCTGCTGACTATTACATTTTGTGGACGTAGCGGATTTCCTTGCTTAAGATACTGCAAAAATATATGTTTTTCTCAACAATACGATGTTGAATTTCTTTGTACTTAATGCAGTAAATGATCTTTTATTAGTTCTTCAAGGATGTTATTATTTTGTGAAGTGTCGATGAAATAAACACAGTAAAGCATACAATAACTGCTTATGGGTTATTTCATTGAAGGTTTGTATAAGGTGATGCTTCAAGCGTCTACCTTGTATGCTTATAGAGTTGCTGTTGTTTCACCCTGACCAGAATAACTTCTTCGCAAGTAGGGTATGGTGCCACAGCGTGCTTGCGTTATCGTCTCAGCGGAGAGGGGGTCTGGCGGTGGAGGGAAGATAGCAGCAGTGGAGAGGAAGCTTCAAACAGGGTTGGATGAACGAGCGAAGACCAATTCGGTCGAGCCAGACCAATCATAGGGGGTATTTGGGGCCATACGGATACATGAGTAGTAATCATGTGAAATGGACAGCAACGAGCATAACGGCATTTTTGGAGTCGTAATATGGAAGGAATTGCAGTGTCATCTATCCAGTCATCTTCTTTTATACTCCTACTTGTCATTTATCAGGTAGTCTGGAGTGTCATTTATCAGGTAATCTGGAGTGCCATTTATCCAGTTATCCTCTGTCATGCTCCTACTTGTTTCATGTCGTCAGTGCTTTATGCATCAATGCTTCTATTTGATTAGAGTTAAGATACTTCTCCAAGATGGTAGATTCAAGGAGGTTTTGTCAGTGTTTGAACTACAGTGCTACAATTTAATTATTCTGTTGGGTTTCTAGGGGCCCTGTGACTACGTCCTGTTTGAATCTAATAAATGGTTGCCGTATGAACCATCATCCATGCTACAGAAAAAAGGAAGTGTTGTTTTCGCTTCTAGTGCTGGTGTAAAACGCTGATTGTTTGGCATGCATATTCTCGCTTGATCGAATTTTAGAACTTCAATTTCATCTATGACACACGCTGAATTAATGTTGTCGAAGTTGTGCATATGATGCAAGTCGCTTGTTTATTAGAGATCTGTGCTGTTGGAACAAAGTTGCATTTGGGACTAGGTCATGTAATCTATTTAAACGATTTGTATGGCGCATTTCCTATTTTGGCCCTCCAACTAATTAGGACATGGTCTTGTCTGGTCTCACTGAAATGATGACAATTTTTCAGCAGCACCATGACCATTTTTATTCAGTATTCTTGTTGATGCATACATGGTTTCAATGTTTTGCAGATCTTTGTGGCATTTCAGTTCATACAACTCAGATTTAAACTAAGCAGTACTCTTCTCGGTGTTAAAGAGCAATATTTGAGATACTATATCTGGCGAAGTGCGAGAAAAATAAACACTACTCCGGTTCAGTTTATAGGGCCTGCGACCTCGACCATGAACTGTGGTGATATCCAGGTCCGCCGGCACTTCCAACTCGCGGTAGCCAACGGAACAGGTCGCAAGGTCGGTACCCAGGCCTCAGCTGGGAAGACGGCGTGGCGTGCGGTGGCCTGGCTTCCGCGGTAGAGCAGCGCAGCAATGCCGGCGACACTGTGTGATAAGTATTAACAGACCAATTGGCCCATTTTGAGCACCATCAGACTACCCCAAAAACTGCTGCTAGACTAGAGCTCTGTTTGCTTCATTGCAATGGCTTATTATACGTGAATTGAAGGCATTCTGATTGAAGTGCCCCAGTTAGATCTCTTAGATGCACTTTGTCAAAGTGCCCCCCATAAGCTACGGTGACGTACTGCCTATTGTTTTCTTCCCATATCTCAAAACACTACAATATTGTTCTATCATATCTTCGATCTTGTGTTCTTCAGATGGAAGGCGACACTTTGTAGTGGTGAATGGTGATGCATACAACGCTTTTATAGGCGTTGGGACATGGAAGCACGCTTTGCGCGTTAGCTATCTGCCACTGTGTGGTGAGCCACTAATGCATGCAAGTCTTTCGTGATAAGGAAATGGTAATGCATGCAAGTGACGTGAATGTAGCAATTCACGTGTTATATAACAGTCACTACTTCACAAAGACCCGTTCCAAAAGAAAGCTACTTCACAAAGACACATTCTAGATGGTTCAAAACCGTCGGAAGGTTGTGTTTTGTTACCCGTCTAGGTTAGGTGCCAGCTAGGGATGAAAATGGAGCGAACTTGGTGTCACCACATTTGTTTTCATATTTTTTATGGAAACGGAAACAAATACAGAAACTTAGAAAAAATACAAAAATACTAGAAATGAACTACATAGATACAGTCAGAAACGGATACGACCCAATTGCAGTGGAGCGGACGATGGGTGGGTAACACGGTGGCAGCCGGTTTGGTGTCCCAAACACTAGACTACATATGGGTGTGCCTACCTGATTAGGGGAGAAGGCCGAATGGATCATGGGATTAGGAATTGCAGTGTCACCTATCTAGATATCCTCTTTCATACTCCTACTTATCATTTATCCGGTAATCTGCATTGTCCTATATCCAGTTATCCTTTGTCATACTCCTACTTGTTTCAAGTCATCACGACTTTATGCATCTATGTTTTATTTGGTTAGAGTTAGGATACTTCTCCAAGGTGGTAGATACAAGGAGGCTGTGTTGGTGTTCGAACTAGAGTGCTACAGTTAATTAGTGGGTTGGGTTGCTAGGGCCCCCTGTGACTACATCATGTTGGAATCTAATAAGTGGTTACCATATGAACTTTCATCGGAGATCCGTGTTGTTGGAACAAACCTGCACTTGAACCTAGGTCACCTTTTTTTTAAATGTGTGTTGCATTTCCTGTTTTGGCGCTTACATTCCTTCTCTGAACATATTTTTATGTGATGATGATCGGGATTTGGGGGACACGGATGGGTGTTTTAACTTCCATTCTCTTCTTTTGTTTCCAGAAAGGAGACATCATAAGAGCGTGTAGCGCGGGTTAGTTAGTGCTAAACCTAAAGTAAAGGTTAAAATTTTCCTAGGAAAGAAGAAATGAAAGGCATTATTTGAAAATGCAGAGGTTGTGTTCCTTTGTGAAGAGAAAACATTTAAGTGACGTTATTTGTGAGCAAAAAGATAAAGATTTAATAGGAATCCAAGAAACTGACTAACAGATTTTGAAAATAGTTAGTTGGAACGGATTGGGGCGAAACATAGCCGAGACAGGGGTAAGGGGAAGGCTATTACCTTGAGGTAGACAGCGGAGTAGGGGGGACTATGCCTAATAGGAATACAGACAAAATATATAAGTGGGAGGGGGGAATTCTAAAATAAATACGCCCTCCGTTCGGATTTAGATGACTCACTTATATGTAGATACAGATACATCTAACACTAAAACGTGTCTATATGCAAAGTCTTCTAGTAATAAAATAAATTTAAAAAATCACAGCTAAACACTTATGATAGTCCATTCTTTGTAATTAGATGGTGTTTGGTAGTTTAGATGACAATAAGGACAACTAACCGCATTTTCACTTATCTGGTCTTTGTGAAGGTATATTTTTAATTGCTGAGTGAGAACTAGAGTCCTCAAGAAACTGTGGGTGTGCTGGATGAGATGTTAAATAAGGTAGCGTCCATGTTTTTTTAGCGAACACGCAAAAGCTTTGCGTGTCACTTGCATTAGAAGAAAAAGGACAGAGTCCAGATTACAGCGATTCCGGCATCCAAAGATGCGGAAATACAACCAAACAACAGGTCCTCACAACGACTAAGTGAGGAGGTAGCTCAACCTACAAACTACAACAACAACAACAACATGAAACATCGCACAGCCTTGCCTCCATCCATATCATAGCCAGTGCCAACTACTCCAGAGAAGACCATCACTCCAAAACTGCCCAGGCCAAAGAAACCACACACCTATGTGCCAGAGGAGTCGGCAGGTGAAGGCAGGGCCCGGCTTGAACTGGTGTATCGATCGTCAAGGAGGAGCTGACGCCGGCGTACATTGCGCCCCGGAGGTCTGCACCCTATCGACTCCGGAACCATGTGTCGCCGCACTCCAGCCGCCACATCAGAGCCACCACGTGCAGCCCAAGCAGCGCCTACGGGAGGGGAACGACGCTCAGACGCCGCCGCTGCCCGATCCGGCAAGCCGGACCTAGGGTTTCCCCCGGTGCTCGAGGTGGAAGTCCAGCAAGGGTCATGCCAACGCCTCCAAGGAGTAGCGGCACCCTCGGGCGTCGCCGTTGACAGCGCAGGCAGATGCCGCGCGGGGATTTCGCCCTGACCCATAAGCAAGGACCCCCGGAGACTCCGAAGACCGCCGAAGCAGGGGCAGCCCGAAGACGGCAAAGCAGGTCGCTTGAGAAGACCAACATCGCAGGGGGCGGAGCCTCGAATGTTGTTGTTGTAGGAGGGAGACACCGTCAACGGGTCAGCCACTTCAGGGAGCGCGTCGAGCAGATGGCGCCATGCTGCCATCCGCACCGCGCCGTCGCCGGCCATGGCCGCCACACACTGACCCACAACCTCCGCCGTCGGGAACCACCAGGGCGCGGCAGAGCAGCCACCGCTGCGTGCCAGCAAGCCCGCACGGCACGTTCCACCAACGGCAGCCAGGAGGGCACTACTAGGAAACATGCTATCTGTGGCGCACCATTTTGTCTTTCTGTGGCGCATGGCGGGTGCGCCACGGTTAGCACGCCACTAAAATATATTTCTGTGGCGCATCCCTGGGTGCGCCACAGAAAGATCAGGTTTCTGTGGCGCACCACTCAGGGTGCGCCACAGAATTATTTCAGTGGCGCATCCCTCTGGAGTGCGCCACAGAAATGCATGCGCCACAGAAAAAATAACATGCGCCACAGAATAATTTACAGGTATTCTGGAATTGCTGCTGCCTGCTGTATAAATACAGGTATATTACAGGAAATACAGGTATATATACAGGATTTATACAGATATAATAGAAACAATAATATATTTGACACGGTATATGAAAACAGACACGTTACTATGTCATCACATTACTTAGAGCCGAGATACATAAATATATAGTGACAAGTGCCGAATATTTACACAAGTTATGATACAAAAGTTCATATATAGATCATGTCACACGTTACAAATGAAGTTCACCGCCTAAACTAGGATCAAATAGAGTACATCGGCGATGATGGTGAGCAATAGCGGGACCACGATCATGGAGTCTTCTTCTTGAGCGGCGCCGGGAACGGTTTATACATCTCCTTTGTCGTCCACGTCCGGTGTCCTGCTGAGCCTCTAGGCGTTCTTCGATGTCCCTCTGGCACAACCCTGGAGATGGATTGGGATATATATTGGTTAGTAATACAAATAGAGTATGATTTATTCATCGAAGTGGATAAGTCTATAATAAAGAAAATAAAGAAGCGCTTCTTGCGAGTGAGGCAAGTCTTTCTTTTATAATACATCGTCCTACCTCTGGCGTTGTGGAAGAACCCCCTTTGGTGTTGACATTTTCGACGATGATTTGCGATAGCTGCATCTGGATGCGATGGAAGTCTTCTCTAAGCTCATCATCGGTGATATCCCCCGCAGATTTGGTCCATTCTGAGAGACTAGATGGCATCCTCATTTTTTTTGCATCCCGGACCAACCCTTTAATATGGTGGAGGACGTTTTTTTTAGATAAAGAGTGTTTATTGATATCGAGAAGATACAACATGCACCCAGCCTCTGCAACAACGCAATAACCGAAGCCATTACAGATGCACACAGCCAAAAGACAATAAGAAGAAGAAATAAAAAGAAAGTCCCGCTAAAGAGTTACAGTCCTTGCAACAGCCGCACAACCACCACCAAAACAACACCTGATGTCCAATTCTTCAAAAGCAACACCTTCAAGAAGAACAGTGCCAGGCACAACCAATTAAGGCCAGACCTTGGGTTTTCACCCTGAAGATAATCCTCGCTCTTAAAACAATGTCTTCAGCAAGACCACTGTCAGGCACAACCAATTAAGGCCAGACCTTGGATTTTCACCCTGAAAGGTAGGACTTTGGACTTCACGTATGTTGTCGCCCCCACTTACATGCCGTTGCTCCAAGTCCCGAAACACCAAGCCAATTCCTCCTCGCTAGAAAGATTCGACCCACCATTGCTAGTCATCAGATCTCGACTTACATGACCTTCTCCGCCAGCACCATGGAACGAGAACATGTCCCATGATATTAACAGCCAACAGAGCTTCGAAGCGCTCCCTCTGACATGGGTGCGCACGACCGAATCTCACCCGATCCAGCAATCTCCAGGCATGAATCGCCCAGTGGAGTTCGCCGGCGGAGTCTTCCGGAACACGCCACGGTAGCCAGATCGATAATCTGGCCAGATCGAAGAAACAAGTGGTAAGCAGATCCTTATCATGGCGCAAGAGAAACCTAGGACCGCCGCCATTATTCAGCAAAACCAGCCAGCCCCACGCCGCCGGTCAGAGCAACCGAGGAGAACCGAGGGGAGATGATCAGAGCAGTCCCGGCCGGTCCTGATCTGGCCCTAAGGCCCAGATCGGATCCACCACCTGCACCGTCGGAGGCCTCGCAGCCGTCCACGCCCGCCTCCACCTCGGCGCTCCGGCCTCAAGCCCCGACCAGAAGAGGCCGCGCCGCCCGGCACCACGGTCGCCGCCCCACCATCGCCCATGCAGCGACGCCACGATGCCCTCCCCATCCCTCTGTCCAAGACGAGAAGGGCGCCGCCACCGCCGCCAGCGCCGGCGACGGCGACGGCCAGGAGGAGATGACGGCGGGGGAGGCCCGACGGGATGGATCTAGATCCTCCGGAGTCGCTCGGGCAGGAGCGACCCGGGAGGAGGAGAAGAGGTCGTGATGTATCTCGTAGTCAGGCCAGATTCTCGTACTCTACCTGTGCACTGTATGGTGGAGGACGTAGAAGGCATCCTTCACGCTGCCAGGCTGCTGCTTGATGCAATGGAACTCGGTCCCATGCCTGAACCGGTGTTTCTTGTCATTTGTGAGAGATTCCCCCTTCTTTTCGAAGGGGCCTCCCTTTTGGGCGTAGCCCTCGAGAGCCTCATCTAGAACACTCTTTATTCTGGTGTAGTCTTTCTTCCTATCCAAACTCCCCGAGTCAAAATAAGTGGTAATGGACCACCTCGGGCTTAGGACAATGAGTATGCAGTACTTTGTCCCTGGTCAACACACAATTGAAACGGAATGTTGGAAAGGATCAGCAATGGAAGAAATCGAATAAGATACGATGGCGGCGAGCGGATGTGTACTTACTCGGGAAAGAGAAGGTTGTTCTTCCTCTTGTTGGTCAGCATGAACCTCTGGAGGTACTCCTTCGCCATGGTCCGTGTCCTTGATCCTTCCACCAGCTGCCTGTCACGCATGTAGTAGGGATCCACTACCGCGACGTAAGGGGTATTATCTCTCCTGATCATCATCGCGAAATTGAGCGCGTATAGGCGAAGGAGTATAACATGCACTCAATTATCTAGCCCCAGCGGATGGACTATAACATGGTCCGCCTATACGCGCTCAATTTCGCGATGATGATCAGGAGAGATAATACCCCTTACGTCGCGGTAGTGGATCCCTACTATAACATGCACTTAAGACGGCTGGACTATAACATGCACTTAAGTGCATGTCATTGCGTACAAGGACGTCTATACGCGCTCGGCCAGATCCGGCCGTCCTTCGCCCCGCGCCGCCACCGGAGCACCGACGACCTCACAACCACGCTGATGCCGCCATCCGCATCCGCCATGGGAGCCGCCGAGCTTGCACCAGCAAAGGCCCTCACCCCCTTTGGAGGAGAGGGGGGCCGCCGCCACCGCGCCACACTGGCGGCAGCGACGGCCAGGGAGAGCCGCCGGAGGGGGGATCTAGGTCGACGGCGAGTTGGGTCGCCCCCGGGTCGCCCAGGCTAGACGACACAGGAGCTCTTCGAAGGGGTATTCCTGGAGCGTCCATGTCTCAATCGACTGATTTTTTTTCTCAAGTCTAGTGGAATTTAGCTTAGAGCAGTTGCATTTCTCTAAGCTAGATTTAGACCAGAGTTGCACTTTCCTAAAGTGACTGAGACTTAAGAAAAAAATCAGTCAACTGATATTTGCCAAATCCCATTAAATAAACACGCAAAATACACTTGAGTTGTGGACGTACTTGGTACTCTGATAAATTCTAAGGGCTTCTTTGATTGAATTGATTCTCAAGACACATGACGGGTACACACAAGTAGAGTGGTATCTTTCAGCTCCAGTTCCAGTTTTGCACTTGAGTGACACGCCTTCCTCCCCGTGGAGCAAGCAAGCTTTCAAGACCTCACTTTCTTCTCCCGTACACGCCGGGCTGGTGTTTTAACAACCCGACGTACGCGTTCCGGATGAAGTGACTTTCTCAAAGCAGATACCAGCCACCAGAGTATAGCTGCGACGACCGCCGCACGACGTCCACCGGTCTTTGGCCGTCCGCGCATGAGCTGAGCGTGGAATTTCTGCAACAGCAGCAGCCAACGCGGAGAACTAATTATCTTCGAGGGAATAAACCTTCTTTTTCTGCACTTTCCGAGAGAACTAACTAGCTGCCTTCCACGAAACTTGGCGCCCACAACTCTCTCGAGTCTTCCTTTCTCTTCCCTGGGGAAAAGTATTCCTGAGCAACCTTTTTTTCGAGAATAACGGGGGGGATTGCTCCCCACCGCTTGTTATATTTCCGAAAGTAGCCTGGCGGGCCATGTTCTTACAACAGAATAGCAATTTTACAGGGGGATACAGGGAGAGAACAAAGAAAATACAAAAAAAAGACCACTAGAAAAGGAAAAGCAAGAGCCACCAAGAGACACAAGCGGTGGGGGTGCAGTCGAGGGATCACCAATGCCAAGAGTCTTCAATCAGCCCCACGCACACGCACCGGCGTGCGACTCGAACCCCACGGCACAACTGAGGAGCACCACCATCATCATCGGCGAGTGTCAAGCCTAGCACCTAGCACAAACCTAGCTAGGGAGCTCCGCCACGAAGGTCGAGAAGCAGCAGGTGGGGGAGACACACATTGTCTCGTCATTGAGCAAAGTTGAGCCGAGACATAGCCAAAAGCACGAAACTTCCACACCGCAACAGCACCCAAGGAGAGTCTTGGGCAAGCACATCCAGGAGGCCGAGACCACGCGAAGGCCAGCCGAGGGAAGAGCTGAACAACAGGGTGAAAAGTGGATACAAGGTCGTCATCAACATCTTGAGCAATCGGCAAAGACACCGGCGGGCTTCAGTTTTCATCTTCATCTAACCAGCGCGCCAAGCACCATGGCCGCTGGTTGTCTGGTCGCCACCCACCGACACCACTCCAAGGGAGGGAGGGGCATCAACAGGAACGGGAGGTTCCAAAGATGGATCAAACTCCCGCTAACCCGGCTTCCGACGAAAACATCAGCACCTCCAAAACTTGGTCGAACTTCAAGAGGAATCTGCAGACCCCGATGGAGAGCGGCGCTGGCTGCACCGAGACATCCAAAAGCAGGGACTTGGCGCACCAAGAAATCGCCCCAGAGGGGGTAGCGACGTCAGACGAGACGCCGCCGAGTCCGAGCCACGAACTGGCTCTAGGCTTTCGCCCGGGGCTCAAAAGGGGTGAGTGGATGCAGAGACTTCCCGACAACGCCTCCAGCGAGGAAGACGGCGCCCAGCACCAATGGCGCCGCCGTTGTCGGCGCCGGCAAGGACCGGCAGAGGGCTTTCGCCGGAATCAGAGCAGCACACAGCACCCCCAGTCCACACAGCTGTAGATGCTGGCCATGACCAGACCAGGGGAGGCGGTGGAGGGCAGCCGGCCGCGAAAGGGAGGAGGGTACCTCCACGATGCGGGAGCAGAGCACGGAAGCGACGGAGGCGAGCTCGCGGGGACGCGAAGTGCGGACGGCGCGGGGACGCGGGGGAAAGCTCGGGGCCGCGGGACGCCGGGGGGCGACGGCGCGGGGACGCCGGAGACGCGACCACGGGGAGAGGCGGCGGGGCCCGATGCAGTCGCCTCCTCTGAACTGCAAGCCGAGCACCGCGGGCGGCAGATCCCCGCCGCCCCCTTCATCAGCGCCGCGCGAGCTTT
The DNA here is from genome assembly GCA_947311845.1 of Poa pratensis. Lineage (NCBI taxonomy): Eukaryota > Viridiplantae > Streptophyta > Magnoliopsida > Poales > Poaceae > Poa > Poa pratensis. The sequence continues at coordinate 21,393,103 of CAMZMU010000112.1, forward strand.
GCCGGCGGGTACTTCCGGGGACGGCGAGGTGGGTGGCGGCGGGGGGAGGTGGGTGGCGGCGGGCGCTAGGGTTTTCGCCCTCCTGTCGCCCAGAGAGGAGGCGACAGGGAGGGCACGGGGGAGTCTCCTGAGCAACCTTGGATGCCAAGGAAGCAACAAAGTGGCACCGCTCTCCCCGGGCGCTTCAGTTCACGAATCTGGAACGAATCCTCTCTAGTTAGCACTTAGCAGCACAAAACTAATACATTAATTTAGCAAAGAAACCAAGGCTGGGGAAAAAAAAAGTAAAATTCAGTGTCATATCAAGCGACGACGGCATGTTAGCGAGTGCCAGTTACAGACTGTATCAACAATATTACACCATATGGATGTTCCATGCATGAGAATGTATGCAAAGTTGCTTACCTTTTGCTCAGTAATTAATTAGCAAAGAAACATGTGCCCAAAACAATTTAGCAAGCTCCAAATACAGAGCGTGTAAACTACTTACCACATAGAGGTTCCAGGAGAACTTAACAGTTAATCTATCAATGGAAGTTGCGTGGTAATGGGATGCTACCTTTTGCAAATTAAGACCACACTGTGTGAGGGTATCATTCAGACCTGTTCCTTTCAGAGGGAGACATCAACCAGTCAACCACGCACCTAATCCCACACTCAGCTGCCTATAAAAGAAAACCCCGCACACGCCCGCCGCCCCACCTCAGTTCATTCATTCAACACACACCCTCATTCCCTCACATCACTGCTCCACACCAAAAATACAGAACCCACCCACCCTCACACACAGCTATGGCGTCCTACGACAAGACCATCGCCACGGCGGCCTCCCTGGCAGCCTCCCTAATGCTAGTCCGCGGCCTCGTGAACGAGCTGCTGCCGTCCGAGGCGCGCGAGGCCCTCTCTGGGCTACTCACCAGCCTCCGCTCCCGCCTGACATGGCAGCACACCATCGTGGTCGAGGAAAACGAGGGATGGTCCTACAACCACGTCTACGGTGCCGTCAAGGCCTACCTCGCCGCACGCGTCGACACCGAAGCCAACATCGACCTGCAGCGCCTACGGGTCTGCAGCGCCGAGAGCGAGCCCGAGAGGATGGTGGTCAGCATGGAGGCGGGGGAGGAGATGGCCGACATGTATGGGGGCACAGAGTTCAGGTGGTGCCTCGTGACCCGCGAGGTCAAGGGCGACCCGAACGACAGGGCTGGGCGCGGGAGGTCAGGTCCTACGAGGTGAGCTTCCACAAGAGGTACAAGGAGAAGGCCCTGAAGGAGTACCTCCCGTTCATCGTCGCCACGGCCAAGGCCATCAAAGACGGGGAGAGGAGCCTGAGTATCTACATGAACGAGTACTCGGACCAGTGGGCCCCCATGGAGCTCCAGCACCCTTCCACGTTCGCCACGCTGGCCATGGACCAGAAACAGAAGCAGTCCATCATCGATGACCTTAACAGATTCATCAAGAGGAAGGATTACTACACTAGGATCGGCAAGGCGTGGAAGCGAGGGTACCTTCTGTATGGTCCGCCGGGTACCGGCAAGTCCAGCCTCATCGCCGCCATAGCCAACCACCTCAGGTTCGACATATACGACCTTGAGCTGACTGGGGTGGAGTCCAACTCGGACCTCAGGAGGCTTCTTGTTGGCATGACCAACCGATCCATTCTCGTGGTTGAAGACATTGACTGCACCATCGAACTGAAACAACGGGAGGACCAGGATGAAGACGAGGAACATTCTAAGTCCAATTCTACAGAAAAGAAGGCAGAAGACAAGGTAGCTTCTGAGTCAGAATACCTTCTACATATATATATATAAACCTCTCCCACTCCTTGATTCCACAGATTTCTGATGACAATTTGGTTGTTGTCTGCAACAGGTAACATTATCCGGGCTGCTCAATTTTATCGATGGCTTGTGGTCAACAAGTGGGGAAGAAAGGATCATCATCTTCACAACCAATTACAAGGAGCGTCTTGACCCAGCACTTCTGCGGCCTGGCAGGATGGACATGCACATCCACATGGGGTACTGCACCCCAGAGGCTTTCCGGATCCTTGCCAATAACTACCACTCCATCGACTCTCATGCCACATATCCAGAGATCGAGGAGCTGATCAAGGAGGTGACTGTGACGCCCGCAGAGGTCGCCGAGGTTCTAATGAGGAATGACGACACTGATGTCGCACTTGACGATCTTGTCGAGCTCCTAAACTCAAAGAAGAAAGATGCTGCCAATGAGTTCAAGACTGAAAACAAGCAGGTGGACGAGAAGAGAGATGCCAATGAGATCAAGACTGGAAGTATGCAAGTGGACGAGAAGAAAGATGACGATGAGATCAAGACTGAAAGTGTGCAGGTGGAGAAGAAAGATGACAAAGAAGTGGTGGTGAAGAACGATTCCACAGAAGACGCAGTTAGGAGCGTGGAAGCTAACAGTGACCAAACCATGTAGATAGGTCCCGCGGGACATCCATTGCAAAATATGTGATCACTTTGACTACTAATAACATTGTGTTTTTAGATCAAGTGAGGCGCACCAGTACTTACCACAGTGTGCTTCTAAATAATTTTGTAAGTAATATTGTTGAAGAAATTACATATATACAACAAGACATCTTGTATAAGACACTAGCTACCAGAGCCAACTACAGAAACTAGGATCTAGTAGAACATGTATCCAGCACATGAAAATCTGAGTTTTTTGCTGTGAATGGAGCAGAGTAATAGGAGCATATGCGTAATAATGACTTACATGTCAGCATATGGAAGTAGTTTTTTGCTGTGTCGCCATCTGCAAGATAACAACAATTATAACGTGTTTTTACTTGAATGAAATGTATCGGTCCATAACTTGTTTTGCATAATTATTTAGCTGATGCGGCGATTTTTTTATATCCAAACATAACAACATGCGATCTAGTTTCAAAACTCTCATCGAGACGAACTTAACGGTGAAGACGGATCGCTAATCGTATTATCAGTCTAGAAGATAAATCATTTAATTTTTTCAAATTTAGCCATTAATGTGGTTATGTCAACAGCAAGCGAAAGATTCGTACATGCATGCATGTGCAGGGGAAAAGACACAATCACACAATACATCAATTTATCGAATTAAATTAAAAGCAGGAGGGCACAGTATACCAATGTTACACGCTGGGAAAATCTAGAGTGATTACAGGTCAAAACGGCGAGCACAGAGATTTGTAAGTTGGATCTACTCTGAATCATTCTCTCGAGCTCACAAGTTTAGATAGCCAAGCTTCAGAAATGAGGCATGGAGCAGTGCAAAATGGGTTCTGATCTCTTGAAGGCCACCCTCAAACATGTAATGGAGTTCAAAACTTTTCCTCTGGGGAAACAAATACAAATATCAGCTAAGGTGCAATGTAAGAGCATAGCAAGTTAGCAGAACATGTATAGTTTACAGTACATCAGCCCAATCCTACAGTTCAAGCAAATTATTAAGTACTTTGAAAGAGCAAAATCACTATTTTTTTTATAACACTGTTATATACCATTGAAATTGTAGTCGATCTACACATCACAATGCTAGGTTTATCTTTAAACAAAAAAGAGCTTCATAGTACTAAGAATCCAAGAAATATCGTTTGCAAAAAAAGAATGATTAATGTCTATCAGCATCAAATTGAACTTACCAGTTGGTGATCCACCCATATCATTTATATGAAAACTGATCATGTCAACTTGTCAAGGTGAATTGACCGCAACTAAATCTTCACGGTGTAAAATTTGGTCCATCCCTGCTGTCCGGCAAAGCAGCAACATGATAATGTTTTGCTTTCTCCAGAAGAGTCTCGGTCACTTTTTAGTCTCAAGCATAGCTGCTGCAAGATCCCCAAAGCACAACTGAACGTGTCTCCTTTCAGAACATTACATAGTACCAGAAATGTTAGGTGTTTTGGCTCTGGGATAATCAAAAACTATTCCATTTGCCACAAGTTTGGCTCGTCTGTGGCCGAAGAATTTCTTAATGATAGCCAAGGAAAAATCAATGACTGTACCAAGCCCCTTCCCGGTGATCACATTTCCGTCGATCACAACCTTTGATTGGTCAATAACCTCACAAGTGAGCTGACTGACTATGGCGGGATGAGCTGTTACCTTTTTATCCTGAGTAACAATTCCAATGTCAATATACTTCCATTTTTTAGGAAACATGAGATGCAGCGAGTATTTAGTCCAAAACATCACCTCAAGTAAACCTTGCCTCTGCAAGATCAGTGGAGAATAACAGATCCCTCCATACATTCTGTGTGCTTGCTTTTGTTCATTGAGTAACTTCTGAAGAATTTTGGACTTGTGCAGCCGCTCAGCTCCAGCAGGTCCTCCCTAGAGAATCTCAAGAGATAAACATATCACGAGGAAACTAATGAACGACGAAAAGTCAAGCATATTTTGAGTATAAGTTGCTAATGAAAGCAGTTGAACACCTCAAGCTCTAGCTCGTTCAGAATTCAATGCTACACTTCAAGACATAACTGAGAAATGTAAGGCAAGGAAGATGAAGATATGACTTCATGCTTGCAGAACATACAACATTTACCATAAGTACAAATATGATGCACATGTAAGTCTAATTTCTTGTTTGAAACTTTCTTTTAGCTGGATCCTTCCATATTCAACTAGATTATTATATCACAACTCCTACGCAAGGAAGCAGACTAAGGTTGTTCATGACATGTTAGGCATGTACTTTGAATGGTCTTTTATCAGTAACACACAAGAGTGCTATACAACTTGGGAAGTTTGTTCGTTATCCATGAATAAACTATTATGTAAAATATCTTACAGGAAATACATGACATTTTGCGTTGACATTGGCTTCTATGATTATCAAATAAAAATGTGAAATGCAGAACAGCTTACAGGCAAAATGATTAGATCATATTTTGACTGAGAAACGTCCAGAATGCATTTATCAGCAACAATCTCCATCCTCTGAGATCCAACAATACTTGTAGATTTTTCAACTGATGCCAACACCACATTTATGTTTGCTCGTCTTAATATATCTGCCAATATTATGATCTCCATCTCCTCTGACCCATTTGCAATCGGAATGAGAACCTGCATCAGAAGTCAAACCACCAGACAAACACCATACTATAAGAAACCTCCCAAGTCTACAATGGAACAACATATCTGTGCTCCAATTGCACACTTTTCCAAGGATGATGCATGCAGCTGGAAGTAATGAGGATGCAATAGATATATGAGTTCTGTTTTACACATAGAACCATCCAACGCGAGGAGGAATCAATACATAGATCAACTACATAACATACTAAAGCATATGCAACCAAATTGAACTTTATTAAAGCAAGCATGCAACTTTAGATAAATATCAGCATAAATAACAAACCAAAATAAGTGCACAAATTTAAGCTGGTGCTCTCCAATCCCATCTTCTCAATATAAATGCTTAGTCATCCATGTTTCAACCAAACATTGCCGCACTTCGTTTTTTCATACTCACATGAGTGGAGTTATGTTCACTGGGACATAAATTCTATTCAAATGACCCCCTCATAGTTAATACTGCACAACTCATGGGTAAACATGAACTTACCTGAGGGTTATGATCAAAGGGCCACTCAACTTTGTTCACTTCTGTACTTCTCTCAAGACCAGTATCAATTTGTGCCATCTACGGGGAATATACAATTATTGCAGTGGTCAGTATAGCATATATAATGCAAAACTTAGTCGCCCCTTGCTAAGCTAATGTAAAAACCTTGATAGCCAACTGAAAGATAAATACCATTCACACAAGAAAATAAAACAGAATAATTTGAGTTAGCATGTTATATATTTCACAACATTTTAACAAAATATGAGCAAAAGAAATTGTAAGTTTTTTTACAAACCAGTGTACTGTCCATATCTTCAGCTGTGTGAGGCCCGAATAATTGCTTGACAAATGATAAAGCAAATTGAAATGCTGTCCCTGGGCCACGACTAGTCGTGAGCTCTCCTGAAACCTGAACATTTGATTCAACAGCTCGAAATGTTGGCAGATCTCCTATGAAAGATGGATGGCAGGTGATCTATTCATGCACACACAATAAAAAAAGTAATGTCAATAGAAATATGAGACCTTGATCGGCTAAATTTTAGTCATACAACAAAATTGACACCTTTTTCCCCTGTGAAGACCCCATGGCACGAGGACAACAGCTGGCGCAGCACATATAGCACCATACAACCTTTTCTCCTCCGCCTGTCTAACCGTGATCCTTTGAAGAATCTCGTTGTCTCTCAACCGCACCGAACCAGGCATTCCTCCCTGAACACATCATTCCAAGAACTGAAGATAAGATTCTGGATACTGCCAGTTTGTAACACAAGTATATACGACAACTCGGATTTTTTTATAGAACAACCAGGGTTTACCAGTTTCCATCAGCACATGAAGTGGCATATACTATTGAAAACATTAAAGCGTTGCTACACTCTTGGGAAGCTGCTAGAAATCCATCAAATCTTTGGTCGTGCTAGTCTAATGGAAATTAGTAATGAGCACAACTCTAGGGTCCTCCGGAAGACCTCGACGATCGCATCCACCATCCTTGCGTGAATAAAAGTATAAGCGGCAAACTGGGTGCATTATCATTATGTTGAGACTCGAGTCAAGGGCAGGAAATTTTCGAAGGTGAGGTGGCCAGCTCTACACTGGAATGCTAAAGTACGTTGAATTCATGAGGAATAACTCACAGTGTTTCTCTGCTAGAATATAACACTTCTTTGCTTCGTAATTATGTCAGTATGGTTTCTTAGTCACAAACTGCTCATGAGTTATTGCAGTGTGCCAGTTATGCGGTATGTGTCATGTAATCTCAAAACGAACTCTGAATCTACTGTCATCTTAGCTGTGCCGAATATTACAAAACTACCGCTGCCTATTGGTGGAGAGAAAATATTATATCTACACTGATGGTTCTGTAATCCTTTCATTATCCCGGAGCCTAAAGCTCATCGTGTAATTAATTAAAGCAAAATATAACAGAGCATGTATAACATGGGGAAACAAAAAGTGAAGTGTGTTTGGAAAATGGGTGAGATTACCGGGAGAGCCACGAGGTCGAACACCTGGTGGGCGCACGCGGCAATGTGTGTCTGCGACGATGCAGGTGCCACAGGACGCCTCCACCCGGAGGTGGTCCTCCACGGAGGCCAGCGTGACGTCGGCGCCGGCTCGGCGGAGGACGCCGGCCAGGATGACCGCCTCCATCTCCTCCGTGCCCATGGCGATGGGCACGAGAACCTTCACATCACAATACAAAAAATTGCAGCAATTTCAGATTCTGACGCTGTTAAAGAGGGAGGGAGGTGATGAGTGGAGGCCAGACCTTCTTCGTGGTAGAAGGCGGCGCTGAGACGGCAGCGGAGAGAGGGGGCGGCCCGCGCCACGGAGCGGAATGGCGGGTAAGGAGCGCGGCAGGTTGGTAGAATCGCCATGGCGGGAAGTGGGCCGGGGACAGGAGGAGAGACGCCGGGAACATTGGAATTTGGCCGTAGGAGAGAGGAGCCACGGCTGTGAAACGGATAATTCGTGGAAAGAAACCCACATTTTCCACAAGTATATTGGATAAAGTCCACGGCGCCCCTAAGATCAAAAACAGCACACTTAACCCCCTCAACTTATGCTGAAAAAACTCAATCCCCTCAACTATGTAAAACCAGCTTCCCCATGCTAATGTGCTAACCTGTTTTGCTCGGGGATTTTACCGATGTGGCACAACTGTTAGAGCCAGCTGCCACGCTGGAAAAGTAAGGTGGGACGGGTTAAGGGTGTGTTTGGTATTCCACCTCACCCACTTTCGGATGTTTGGTATCCTTTTTGTCATATGGGACATGCCCAACTCGTCCCGAAACGCCTCTCATCCTGCCAAGGAGAGAAGTGGTAATCGAGCTTCACACATCAGCCTGGCCGAGCTCATCCGATAAAATTCTCACATATGGGACCCACCCGAGTGACTCGTCACACAGCCCTCGCGAAACAGCTCCTCATTTCCCCGCCTACCTCACTCTCTTTCCTTCCTCCCTCCCTGTCGTCATTCCCATCTCAAGCCCGAGCCAGCCCCTGTACAACGTCGTTGTCACGGACTGCCCCTCCTCCTCGTCTCCAGGTTGGCGGTCCTCCTCGTCTCCAGGCTTCGCCGTCGCCTGCGGCTCAGCCGGCCTCCGTACGAACAACGCCGTCGCAGACAACAACCCAGCCCCTGTACTGCTTAATATCAAAACATTCACATGATCATAACATCCTAATATCAAAACATACTCATAATCCACATAAATAAGGGTGACTAATACTCCCTAAGCGAGGACACCTTCAAGCACGCTTGGAATTAAACTACAATTACATAGTTCTGCATTAAATTTCATGACATGAAGTTTAGAACGACAATAATTTAAATGCAACACTCCTGTTCACGACCGGCAAGCACTTTGGTCTTTTTTATCGGGTAACTTCCATGAAGCGTGTTTAATATTTCTGTCACTTAAGGTGTATTGAGGAACCGGATGTGATCAATGTAATCTTCCGTCTCAAGCATCTGCAATGCGGCTGCGTTGATTTACTCATCAACACTTATCTTAGAGTCGTTCTTTGGGTCATGTGGCTAGAATCCATAATCAATGACTTTTCAAAGTTGAGTTGATGAGCCATGAATTTGATATTTTAGCAAAACTGATGGGGGTGGGGGGGGGGGGGGGGGGGGGGGCTGATTATATGAGGGTGTGGAAGAGGTGGTGGAGGATAGTGTGAGGGTGTCATATTCCCATACGTCGTGGAGCCATGTTCTTGTTGGGAGGAATGTTACTTCGCCTCTTTAGTATCCACAACGGAGTGGCACTTGTAGAAGAGTTGCTTTGACTTTTTGGCTTGTCCCCATATCTTTTCTCACGCCGAGAATGGAGATTTTAGAAGATGCCAAAACATCTTTTAAATCCTACATCGTTAAAGGTGTAGGAGGGGAGGGTGCATTTTCATAATCCTCCTTCTCGTAAACCATCTTCCTCTTTAGGCGGAAAGACTTTAACAAAAAGATGAAACTCTTATACTAATTGAATTAATCAAAACAGCTGACTGGAGGAGGTTTGTTGAATGAGCAACTGCAAATTTTAATTATGTTCTTAATAATATATAGGATCTATAAAAAAATATCTATATAAGCAACTAGGTGAGATCAACCTATATGACAAGATGCAACTACCTTCACAAGAAACCAAGATAAAAAGCTAGTAGCAAGTAAGTAAATATTTAGAGATAACCGCACAATGGAGATGATGATATATCCTTAAGTTCACACATTTGCCGTGCTACACAATGCCCACTAATAGCGACAATGGATCACCATAATATTCTCCAACCTTCCCAAAATGAGAACTACATCAATTCACTAAGTAGTTCCCTTGAAGACGACCCGCGGAACCTTTGCAAACTTGCTTGGGGCTTCTCCATAACTTAGTTCGAGTCTCCTTAGCACGCCCCAAAAGTTTCTCTTCACAAAGTTGAAACTGGACAACTCTTTTGTCTAGGGTGTCCAAACACCTAAGAGTAATAAGATCCACGATGGATAACACGGGAAATCAAATTCCTTTCATGAATAAGTAGATCTAGATCTGCTCTATCATTTCCTAAAATACATCATCTGATGGAACAGGCGAGGAAGAGCTACTCGACACCCAGTCGCCAATGCTGGCGACGAGGGGGCTCTCGGATAATTCTGATACGGAGTACAATTTTGGTACATGTAATTTATTGGATTTGCCAAAGCTCAAACTCCTCCAAAACATGGTTTAACGTTTAGCAGTACTATGTGTGAGATCTACCACGGTCTAGTCATAATTTCGCTCAGCTTGGCACAGAAGACTATGTACTACATAGCAGCTAGCCCTTCCGATTCCCAACTCGCACCTAACCTACAGCGTTAAACGCGTCTGCGTAAAGACTCGAGGGACCCTTTACATTCCGGCGTACATAAATCCCAACTAAACCAAAGAATCATACCCATTTACCATCCGGAGAAGAAGGAGATTGTTACTGGTTAGATCAATACCCCCAAGCTCATAAAAAATCCCAACCAAAGCTCGCGCCACAGCCCACAGTCAGCAATGGCGGAACCCTGCAGCATCTGCATGGAGCCCATGGCGCCCACGGAGGCGCACCGCGGCGGGAGCGGGTACGCGCACGCCTTCTGCCGGGCGTGCCTGGCGGGCCACGTCCGCGCCAAAGTCGAGGCCGGCGCCGCCGCCGTGCGGTGCCCCGACGCGTCCTGCGCCGGCGCGCTCGACCCGGAGCTGTGCCGCGCCGCGCTCCCGGACGACCTGTTCGTGCGATGGTGCGGCAAGCTGTGCGAGTCCATGTTCGTGGGGGCGCGGCGGACCTACTGCCCTTTCCCCGACTGCTCCGAGATGATGGTGGCCGACGACGACTGCGCGTCCGAGCCGAGGGGCGCGTGACGCAGTCGGAGTGCCAGGTGTGCCGGCGGCTCTTCTGCGCGAGCTGCCTGGTGCCGTGGCACGCCGGCGTGAGCTGCGCCGAGTTCGCGCAGCTCGGCGCCGGGGAGCGCGGCAGGGAGGATCTGCTGCTCGTGGAGGCCGCCAGGGAGTCCAAGTGGAAGCGCTGCCCGCGCTGCCGCTTCTACGTCGAGAAGTCCCATGGCTGCCTGCACATCACTTGCCGGTACGTGCTTGTAGATGAATTTCTGAATGCTTCTTTAGCTTAGAGCCATCGACCTGTGACTTCTGATGTGTAATACAGTATCGTACGAGTAATTAGAAGATTTACAGTGCATGCAGAAGAACGTTCACTTGGTTTCTGCAGTGATTAACTAGGTTCATTTGTGACTTTGATCCAATGGCAGGTGTGGCTTCGAGTTCTGTTATGGATGTCAGAAGCCATGGGTACTCGAGCACGATGGCTGCCCTGGAGAATGAAGAGTATTGTTCGCTTGTCTCTTGTGTGAACTGCGTGTTCTGTTATTGAAAAGCTCATGTGAACAGAGACATAGTATGTCTTTTTTTTTTTGACAACAACAGAGACATAGCATGTCTGTACTAAGTTAGAACTTCCAATTGAAGCAGGTAAGGCAATCTTAAAGTTCCTGGGTGGTGATTTCAGGGACTTGACAGATCTTATTTCCACCGCGGCACCACTATGCCTATGTCACATGATCAAAAAAAAAAAAATTTGGGAGTGATAGATCCATGTTCTAGATTAAATTAGCATTTCTCTTTTCAATCTATCTTCCACATTAGAGGGAGGAAGGTTTCTTGTCTTTTTTGGTCCGTCATTCAAAAATGCAATACCACAACTAGGAGGATACCCACCTACTATCCACACCCTTCATTTCATCACGATTCGTGCAACAAATTTATCAACGAATTTTCAAATGTCAATGCATTATCAATAATTGATGGATCTGTGTAATTTAAATTTTAGATTCATGCACTAACATGAATTGTTCTGTGCATGCATTGACAAAAAAAATTAAAACCACGCATTAACATATTTTTTAGTTTTTTAACACATAAAATAGTAGGAATAATATGGTTCGCTTGATGCAAAATCAACGGTCATGATAGTAGGTGGGTATCCTCCTAGTTGTGGGAAAACCGCGTTGTCCGTCATTGAAATAGCCACAGAAGATGACAAAAATTATTCATTCTGCCATCCATAAGCCACGCACCACTTCATTTCTTTACTCCTCTGCCCCAAGCAACACCCTTCGTACCCATGGTGTGTGTCTGTCCGCTTTTCATTCACAATAGAAGTGCACCCTCGAGATGTGTGGCCTTCCCCCTCTCTCCCTAAAAAGCCCTGACAATGGCCATCATTCTCTTGTCGTGAAAGCGCAGGTCATTGCACGCGCTGTTCATTGGGATTCATTCCCCCACATGCTCACATCGCCGCCACTGGTTCCCAGCTCGTCAGGCCGATGGTCTCGAGAACATCGTAGCCAAGCTTCTTCGAGCAACATCCTCCTCTAAGTTGTCTCCAAGAACCGCCATCCTCCTTATCCCTACCCCTATGGTCGGCATCCCCCTCCGTGCAACTCGAAACTCATTCTGGCCATGTGCGAAGACTGTGGAAGAGAAGTAACAGACGGTGGTACGGCGAAGGGGTGTGCTCTTAGTGGATGCTGATTGTGCAGGACAAGCTAGTGTCAGCGGATGGATTAGTAGGCACAAACGTCCTTATTTTGTTTCCTCTAAATTTGTAGGCACAAGCAGTAGAGAACAAAAACAGTCGATGGATCACCATGTTGTTTTATCTCCTGCATTGGCGGAGCTACACACAAGTGAGGGGGCCACCGCCCCCCTCCTTCCTAGATTATTGTCTAGCTCCGCCACGGTCTCCTCATGCTCAATAATTAACACCTAAATTAGTTTTTTTTGTTGAATTAGCTTGCAAGAAGCAGGCAGTAGAGGTAGGTTGAATCTTATTGTTTTTAGTGTGATGTGTGATGAATAGAGTTCGACAACAGGTTTCATTTTATTGATGAATTCGCTGAACTTTATATGTGTCGGACTTGATGTTCATCATGTAGATGCTACCAAATTTGTGGTGTTTGTCATGCAGGTTGTGAATTCATCATGTTTCATAATGATTCAATTAATAACTCATCATGTTTGTTTTGCTATATTTTAAAAATGTTTTTGATTTTAGGGACCATAGTTTGTGTAAACTAGCGCTTAAATGTTGTAGAAAAAAGCTCCGCGTTCCGTGCAGAAATGATTTTTTTCAATTTCAGATATTGTGGAACTATTGTTTTGGTTTGATATATCATAAATTGTGCCCCAATTTGATTTTCATCACATCAAATAATTGGGGTGGTATTCTGACCATCTCAGAAGGAGGTAACGAGATCAACTCAAATAGTATAACAAACAAAGTCTGCTTGTCATGTGTCAATAGATACAACCCGGCAATTACCAAACAAGATCTCAGCCTAGGCCTCTTATTCATATATTGGTACAGGTAACTTAACTCCAACATATAGATCACGATGGATGGATGCACGCTTTGATTTTTTGCACCGAGATATAAACGTGAACATCATCCACACGGATGGGTCCGTAATACAGCCACAGGAAAGGTAAGAGTGTTTTCCTTTCTTTTATGGACAGATGTTTCTTTTTTCTTAGTTCTGCAGTGCCTGCATCTAACAGACGTTGAGAACGGGTAATCAAATGTTTTAAAAAAAATGTTTAAATTGATTTGGTTGGGGTGCGCCACACCCGGGCTGTAGTGCAACGCCCGGTGAACACTCGAGGACCCCAATGGCAAGCCAATGTGGTGGGTCCTCCCCATTAAAAATAAATTTAATATCGTTGTAGGCACATGGCCCACATATCAGATATTAAACTGATAAGAACAGATACTACACTTGATCTTAGCCAAAAGGCCGAGAAAGGTATGATCTGCTAGCGTGGCCACCCCCTCCTTCTTATAGCGTGGCCGCGCCGCGCATCCTCGTTCGCTCGGCGATGTGGGACTAAAACCACCAGCTACTCCTCCGCACGGGAAGGACAGGGCAGGTCAGCGCATCAAACCGCGTGGGCCTCAATTTCGACAGGCCGGTGGGCTGGGGTTGCTTGCCTGGCCCGACCGCGCGGCTGCTCGAGAAGACAAAGCATCTGCTGCTAGCAAGTCATCTCACGAGCCCGTAGCAGCACAGCGCCCCCCTCTCGACCACGCTCCGACCTTCCAGAATCCAGAAGCTTCCGGGAAGCCATGGCGACTGCCCCCGCGCCGACCACCGCTGCGCCCGCCCCTCCGGCCGCCCCGTCGGCGTCGGTGCCGCGCGGACAGGTGGATCTGATCGACTTCATCGACTGGACCGGCGTCGAGTGCCTCAACCAGGACCCCGCCCACGGCATCGCCAACGCCCTCAAGCAGGTACCGCCGCCGTTCCCGAGATCCCCGTTCCGATCCAGCGGATCTTAGACACGCTCGCCTGATTTTTTGCTCGGCGGTCTCTGGTCTAGGGTTTCGCAGACTATGTATCGAAGGCGCTGAGACGCTCCCTTTTGCCGATTTCGTAGGCGATTGCGTTCTGACTGTTGGTGATTTTATCAGGGTTACAGGGAGGACGAAGGGCTGCACCTCGCCAGCGACTCCGACGAGCAGCTGCTCATCTACATCCCCTTCATGCAGGTTATCAAGCTGCATTCCGCGCTCTTCAAAGGCCCTGAGGAGGAAGGTGAGATTTGTTCTTTAGATCCGTATCACTGCATTGTGCTTGGTTGCCAAGGGGTTACCGTCGACTTGACCTATCATCTAGTATTCATGGTACATAAAAGAGACGTTTATTTATGGTGTCAGTATGTTTGTAGATTGTTGGCTGTTCATATATGTGCAACATAGGTGTTCACTAGTTCAAATTCGAGATTGTTGAATTGCATTGCTTCTGTATCAGATTGATTGGTATTGTCAAAGTGCCCATCCACATATGTCACTCGCTTGCTGGAGATCTTTATTCTATTTGTTCTATTCTATGATGCTCACACTAGTTAAAACATTAAGCGCTCTCTGGGAAGCTAAAATGTTCTCTTTCGATGCTTTACAGCAATATAGAGCTTGATATTGGCAATAATTGCTTTGCACACTAAAATGCATGTTGCTTCTCTGTTACCACCTTTTTATTCATGCTACTTTTTCTCTACCTCCGAATGAGATATTTAGTTTCTAGTAGTAGCCCCTTTCTTAAACCACTTTCAGTGTTTCTCTTTGGTTTCGATATTTTCAAAAATAGCTGACGCACCAAAATCTTCTGTCAATACAGGCCCAAAAACAGTTAAACTCTTCTCCAACAGAGAGCATATGGGTTTCAGGTATATACTTCCTTTTAGTTTTAACTGAAGCTCTTTGATACTGGCTCCACGTTTTGGCTTTTCCCTTAGCCTGACATAAATTTTTACTTGGTGGCAGCAACGTCAATGACTTTCCACCAAGTGACACTGTTGACTTATCCTCCAGCCATTTACTAGAAGTATGTTCCTAAAAATATTCATTCTTGCCTTTTCATAATCTTTTCCATGATTGCCATGTAGCGTCATCAGTTGCTCCTTGTTTAACTTATGTGTAACCTCAAATTGATGAGCCCTGGCCATTCTTTTCTACAGAGCAAGCCTGTGTCGCTAAAGTATGTGAAGTTTCAGAATGTTCGCAGGTATGTACCCCTCCCTCTAGCACGCACGCAACAGGCATTTTGTTAGTGCTATTCTATTCTTATAACCCATTTTCTTTGCCATTCCAGCCTGACTATATTTATCGAAGACAATCAAAGTGGAGCTGACATCACGCAAATTCAGAAGATTGCACTTTATGGAACAACGTAAGTTATATGAGCACTTGTTTCCTAATTTGCTGTCAGTGCACATATTATATTTGCCCTTTTAGTTGGATTGCTCAGATTATGGGAGGTTTGTGATCTAGGCAAGTTCTGTTAGAGTAAAGATAGAAATAGGCGCGGTCTTGTCTAATGTAGAAGTGACTATACATATAGAACATCATGGCGCGACATTAAAATGTAGAATTACCAGAAGAGAGTCAAATTACCTATTCACCGAATTTTTCAGGTTGTGTGATTTGTGCGATTAGTGTTGGACCATAGTCGTATGAATTGGGTTTGGAACAAGGAATAGACTTTTGAGCTTGATGACAGATAACATAATTTAGTGATACTGCAACTGCTTGCTTATGTTGGTTCTGCTCCGTCAAGACAATAGATCCTAGCTATGCAACCAGCATCCGTAGTTTCGTAACATTGAAGCTGCACAACAGTCAATCAATAATATATGTTTCGTAACAGGCTATATAAAAGAAAGAAAATCAAAGGGAATCATCTTACCAAATGTGAACTTAAGGTGCAAACATTATTATTGGATTCAGAAAATAACGAAGTCTGCTCTGATTTATATCAAAATATTCACTTCATAGATAATGCGGACTGGAATATACTCTCCCAAATAGATAATATCATCAATTCATCATTACTTGTGTTTGATCAGCTAAATGTTTGGATTCCATTTTGCAGCGTGGACACAACAAATATGAAGGACCTGAAGAAGATAGAAGAGCACTCCCATTAAGCAGACCCATCTAAGTTAGTGTGTTCCAGTGGGTGTAAACAATTAACTGTTGAAGAATTTGCGGTTGACGGGCAACTTTGTGCCCAGCTTTATACGTGCGGTATTTAAGAGCCTCAAGTTCAGTCTCTGGAGGAGACGCTAGAACGATTGCCTGTTCGGCTTATGTCACAAGCCAAATGATGTTCCCTCGTCAGAAAATTCATATTCATTTTCCTTTTTTCTGGGGAATTTCTTGCTTAAAATCTGGTTCGTCTGTCTTTAGTTCATATTTCCTTTGGATGAAAATGTGTGCGAGACCATAACTGGATTGTCGACGTTTGTCTGTTTATCTCCAATCACGGAGAGCACACAATGTTACATGAAAATCTACATATGATCAATCCAGTTTAGCTAACATGTGGAAGAAATGGCGATTGTGTCTTGCTGCTTATCGATCATACCTATATTCATCTCCTTCTGGGAGTTTATCGTTTTCGATTATGTCTGTTTTCATATCGCCTTGATAACGCTAGATGATTTCAAACTGCATTGGCAATACTTTATGTTAATCAGAGAGCACGTAAACGTTACATAAGAACCTACGTATGATCAAATCTAGTTTAGCATCAGGCGTCTTGCAGAAAGGAAGCAACGAATGAATGACGGATCATGTACGTATGGCTGGTTCCTAGGCTCGATCAGTCGGCGGCGTCGAGCGCCATGAGGATGGCCTGGAAGAGGTTGATGATGTCGAGGTAGAGCGTGATGGAGGCGGCGACGTACTCGTCGTAGGTGTAGCGCTTGATGAGGTTGTCGGTGTCGTAGATGATGAAGGCCGAGAAGACGAGCGAGGCGATGCAGCCGTACACCAGCGTCGCCGTCTTGCCCATCGGGAACAGCACCGTGACGAGCCCGTAGATGAAGAGGATGAGGACGGCGGCGAAGAGGAAGGGGCCCAGGAACTCGAAGTCGTAACCCCGCTTGGCCGCCCAGAAGGTGTAGGCGGTGAGCCCGGCGACGACGACGAGCGTCATGGCCGCCGCCTCGAAGATGATGGGCCCGCGCTTGGTGAGGCAGCCCAGCCCCACGGAGGCGCTGATGCACACCGTGAAGATGAACAGGAACACCAGGTTGATCGGGTGCCGCTGCCGGAAGTACACCATCGGCAGCATCACTGCAACATGAGCACGTACGGTATCAACGGAGAGAACAGAGAAGGCGCCATGATCGTCTCATGTCATCGTGAAGCGTGCGTACCGAGGAGGGGGAGATGAGGATGACGATGAAGGCGGCGACCGCGGCGGGGGTGCGGGAGAGGAAGAAGTTCCTGACGGGGTCGGTGAGGTACATCGCGCCGGCGACCGCCACCGTGACGAGCATCTGCAGCGAAACGATGACGTACACCTTGCGGATGAAGGCCCACCGGAGCTCCGGGGTCTCGATCATGTAGCCGCCGTGCTCCGGCGGGTAGCCCGCCTCCACGTCGTGGTGGTGGTGGTGATGGTGCTTCTCGTGCTTTCCCATCTCCGGCTACGTGCCTTAGGCGGGTCGCTCGTACGTCCTGTCCTGGAATGGTAGAAAGGTTGCGCGAGCCATGGACGGCAAGTCTTTTAGATGTCATGGCAGATTGTCGGCTATGCCTTCGCCTATTCTTGGCCCGAAACAACGATTTCCTCGTGTCTCCTTTCGAGTCTCCAGCATCATCTTCTTCGCCATCGAGAGACAAAAGAAGTATAGCTAAATATGAATTTCACTACATATAGCATGATAAAGTTTTCCAGAGGTTCAATTTGGAAGTGAGATCTGAAAATGCTAATGTGCGCCACTCTCTTGTCAATTGGAAGGCGGTCTACGCTCCAAAGATAATTGATTGCGTGTGACCGACCTCGCACGATTTGCGCAGGCTTGCCGGCTCCGGTGGCACTTCCAGCAACCAACAGAGCATAAAGATAAAAGAGCTCTTCTTGATGGCATGTTATCAGGTGGAGAAGGCCGCCAAAGATGTCTTTACACAGCACACTTGGTGGCGCAATCTTCGTATTGGTCCTACCTCGCCTTAGCCTTCTTTTCCAATGTTGTGACATGATTAAGAGCTTATGTCGAATTTTCATTTTCGTTTGGACTGCGTACATTTTTGCTATGCAGAGACTGGGTGTGACTGTTTGGTTGTATCGCTTTAATAGTTAATAAAAACTCTCTTTATCCAAAAAAAAAGGAAGCTACCCCGTCCGCTCCACATGGATGAGATACAACGCTCAGTATATATTCCACTAGGAGCAAAGTGGAGACAATTTACAGTGGTAATTGGTTGGGCCAACAAATCACGATATTCTGCCATCAGTTCACCTGTAATACTTAAAAAGTAGCATAAAACAAAGAGTATTGTATACATGTAATACATGTGATGTTTTAATCACCAAACACACACAACTTAAGTTCAGACTTACAAACAACCCATGCCCAAACTGAACCAATCACAAACTTTAAGCAATAAAACGTACACAGCAGGTGCAAGAGTCACAGAATTTAAAAAACTGTGCAGATAAAATATCCATGATTAGTCCCTGCAGCTTCTATGTTGTGTTACACATGTCCAGCCGGAGGCTCCTGGTCCCTCTCAAGGATGCCCGCATGAGAGAGCAAAGCCCAGAGGTGGGTGATGAACTCGCCGCCCTTTGCGAGCTGCTCGATGTGCTCCTGGACATTATCTGACGGCGCGAGGTAGAGAATCATCTCAGCCCAGAAATCAGCCATGACCTTCCAGCGGACGCCCTCTGCCATTTCCTCTAGTTGCTTTCCGAGTTTCACGCCGCTCTGGAAGATCGACTTCGTCTCCTCTGGTACTGTTAACTCCTTCATAATCTCGTACTTGTTCGTAGCCGCTTGCAGGCACTTAACTGCTTCTAGTGCGACTGCATCGAACTTCTGTGAAGTATCAAAATGGTGCCCAGGAAGAAGCTTCGGTGCAAAGGCCACCAAGTGTGCACAGTACTTCGACAGTTTCGTGGCGTTGCCAACATCCAAGCCTTGTGCTAGTACTCCATCTCGAGAAAGTGCTGCCATCTCACAGTAACATGTTGCAATGTGCCAAGTCAAAATTATGTGTGTCTGATTCTGATTTCTCTGTGAGCTGCTTAGATCATCTGGGTGCATTATCCACGTACAAGCCCATGATAGGTGTGCTGCTCCATTGGACACTAAAAATGTTTTCCCATTACTTAGTACACCATTAGTAAGTACAAGGGAGCTGATAAGCGCCTCCTTTACTTGATCTGGCAACTTGACAGATTTCCCAGCTTTCCTTCGAACTCCGGATTCCTGATAATCCATCAAGATGGCCATTGCAAGGCTCAAGGGAGAAACTGTAGACGACACTGATCCATTAGGGTTATAGCTGATTGAATCAAGTAATGAGAACTGCCCAAGCTCGTGTTGCCAGTAGTGTTTGTTTGGTGCACAGCGCAAACCAATCTTGGCAAGAAACCCCTTCACCATAATGATAATGTAACAACTTCCTAGTAAACATTTATTATTTTTTGAGGCCCCTCTGTTCGATATTTCATGTAGTCTGAGAGATTGACAAACAAAGTATACTCTGCCCCAGATTCCTGTCCAGAAAAGCAGCACTTGTAGTACCTCAAGCAAAGCAGTGGAAGCATCACTAAGGTGATAACAATATCATCTGTTACGGTGCTCACGATAGGGGAATTATCCTGAGTGATCTTCACCGGAGTCCTCAATGTAACATATGCCATGATAGATATGCCGATGGTTGAAAATATCGACCAAAAAGTTACAAACGATGCTGCATTGAAAAAGAGAGCATTCTTGGTGAAGAAGAAATCGTACATAAAGGCTAGCTCAATCTCAATCAGCTTGAAAACCCTCTTGTAGTCTGTGGTGCCGTCTTTCTCTGCTAGCAGTACGCTGAAGACAAAATTATGTGCCCTGACTTTGGATTCGTCACAGGCAAACCCAAAGAAGCGCCGTCTCAACTGATGAAAAAGAGAATAGGAAATGCAAGCATCCTTCAGCTCTGGGCCTAGTGGGCCTAGTGACATGTCCGTGCACCTCCATATCTTCCCTATGTCAATTACTTCATCTGCTGCTACTTGTGTTGCATATGCTGGAGAAGCAAACTTAGATATTCTGCGAGGCCAATCAATCAAGTAATCGCAGCCTTCCATCGTGGCAGGAACACTCTTGTTTTGTTGATCATACATGTAATCAGAAACTACTTTGCTCGGGTACCATGAGTTGCTTGCATTCCAACATGCTGTCAGTTTCATTACATATCTCATGGAAGTGAGAAAAGCAATATAAGCAAGTGCCACTTTGTAGTTTGTTTGCACGGTCGACAAAAGCAACGTTGCATATGCCAAGTACATTAGAGCCTCGTACTTGAGTTTTGTTAGTTGTTTGTTGTCATCAAGACTATAAGCTGTGATAGAGTCGGCGGAGCCATGAAGCATGATGAGAGATATGGCCCAAATGGGGTACATGCTGCTCTTCACCCCAGAGGATTGCATAGAACCGAGTATGTACGTTGCCACTGAGAAGGACAGCGTATACGCCACAAAGATACCTTTCTGGACGAACCAGTTTCTGCTTCGGCGACGGTGTGACCCAAAGATGGCGAGGAGGATTAGGACACCAGCCAGCAATGATACAAGTACCTCGATGCGGATCATTGTTGCCCTTGGGCTCTTCCATAACAGGTTCGTTACTGTAGAATTCCCGAGTTGCTGCCCCGTCCCCGGCTCACGGTCACCATTAACCTTCAGTGAGTACGACTATTGTAAGACATAAAATATTTTAGCATACTAACAGTAAATCTGGGAATGGGTTTTGTTAAACCGGGTATTTTGGGTCGGTTACTCCTGTGGGTTTGTTTAGTTCAGGTATTGGTGGGTTGATTGTAACCATAGTTCAGTTCAGTTTAGTTTTCCGTAGAAAATAAATGGGTATGGGTGGGTATGGGTGGGAACCGTTCCAGTTCCAAACAGTTCCAACCCGTGGTTAACACCCGGTTGGTGAGATTGGTTTGTGTGTTTCTTCCAGTCCATCGCTTTGTGGATAGCTCGTGCTGTGGACGCGCCGCGCAACCTCGCGTCCATCGTCAAGCTCTGGCTCTGAGGAACTTTTGGGTAGGTGGCTAGTGGGGCACCGCGGCAACCTTGGTCACGTTCCCCGGCGAGGACCTTACTGCGGCGCAACTTTCCCCCTATCGCTGGCCGGTGCGGACTGGACTACGGCGCGACTCTCGCCTCTCCGGCTAGCCGGCGAGGACTGGACTGCGGCGCGACTCTCCCCTCTGCAGCTCTGCCGCTCGTCCTCGTTCCCCGGCTGCTGCTCACCGAAGCAATGAAATGGGCAAACATGCCCACGGCGGCGACGGGTCGTCGGAGGAGGTGCCGCCAATGAAGAAACGTGCATCGCTCCCCGTCGGTGCCGTCGCGAAGCACACGCCGGTCTTACCGGACGCTCCTGTTCGCGAACGGCAGCTGCAGCCTCGCGGAACGCCGGCACCGCCGCTTCGCGCAAGCCGGTCGTCCCGGACGCTCCTGTTCGTGAACTGCAGCTGCAGCCTCGCAGAACGCCGGCACCGCCGCTTCGCGCACGCCGGTCGTCGCGGACGCTCCTGTTCACGAACGGCAGCTGCAACCTCGCGGAACGACGGCACCGCCGGTTCGCGCACGCCGGTCGTCGGGGCCGCTCCTGTTCGAGAACGGCAGCTGCAGCCTCTCGGAACGCCGGCACGGCCGCGGGAACAGAGTGAGCGTTCTGCGGTCCTGCCGGAGTCGACGATCCGTCAGGCGTCAGCTAGCTGAGCATTGCATGGGCTCGTATGAAAATTCCGCGCCTGACGCGAGCAACCTGTCCTGCTGCTAGAGGCAGTTCCCGCACGGCGGGCGCTTGATCTGTGGTTCTGTACTTAGCTAATTGCTCAGAATGTGCTTTGTTGTTACATATGTCAGCCCATTTAACCAAACAGTTCTAAACCCATTTCCGTACACGGTTTCAACCTACGGTTATAGAGTGGGTATAGTTCGGTTTGGGTATTTTTTTTTGGCAGGTTTGGTTTTGGTTGGGCTGAAGTAAGTACCAAATAGTTTAGTTTAAGTTCGGCTGCCACGTTAGCCCGCGTGGGTTTGGTTGAGGTATGGTTTAGTTGTGAAACCATTCTCAGGTCTCTAACAGGTTAAGATCTAAGAAGAATCCGTTTGAATGCTCATACTACGTACGCATGTATTGTATGTTACAGAATGCATGCTAATCACTACAACATACAATCACCCTATAATTGCTGGCCTCCGGTTCAATCCACGTCATGGGCCCACAAATCAGTGGCACAGGTTCCTCAGTTGTTGTTTATGTGTCGCTTTTCTACTGGGCACGCGGTAGCCCGGTCGGTTCGTTGTTTTTTTTTTTTTTTTTTTTTTGAGAAAAGAGGTCGGTTCGTTGTTGGGGAGTTGTATTTTTCTTCCTCCTATTCTTTCTGTCTCCTCTGCCTTGGGTTTCTCGGGGATTCTGTACGGCGAATGTGGTGGCGGCTTTAGGTTGTGAGAACCACTATCACCATGCATCGCGGCCTGTCGCCCTCGCCGTTGTCTTCGTCGCGCCCACGGCCCACGAACGCGCCGCCGTGGCGCCGGCCGGCGGGGACGGCAGCAGGTTGAGGCGCTGGTTGCCGGTGACGGCAACGCGGGAGGCGGCGAGCTGGTCGCCCACGCGGTGCGACGGTGCTGGGTCTCTGCCGCCGCCGTCGGACCTCCAGAAGAAGGGCGCGAAGCCGGCGAAGAAGCCCATGAGGAGGCAGAGGAATAAGTGGAGCAACGCCGTCTTCCACAGGTGCGCATCCTGCCGCTGCCTCGGGCTTCCCCCTCCAGCCTAATCCCATGCTGCTGTCCGCCTCCAGGAAATTATTGGCCGATTTGGCTCGGTTTTGATCGGATTTGTGATTTGGGGCTTGATTTTGGTAAGGGTTTCTAATTTGGGCTGGATTTTTGTTTGATTTGTGTTTTCTCTACAGGAGATGTGCTATGGCGATCCAGAAATTTGATGAAGCAGAAGACAGCTTTGCTAGCGACATACCAATAGGATCTCGGAGTTTAATGGCGTAAGTTTTAGCAAATACGGAAGTGGGGAAAAGTGTGCGGACGAATCCATTTTTGCCGATATCAAGCCGAATCACTCCATCACCGGCCAAATCTGGAACACATCGTCGTGCCGTGGATGAACACGAAGAAACCCAGCTACAGCTGGGTCGGGAGGTGTGCTGGACGAAGGGCGAAATTCTTGCGGTGGCAGGTTTGTTGCCTTTACCTTTAGCAATGTACTGTACTTTTTGAAATGGATCCTATTTCTTACTTGTGCTGTCCCGGTGCCTTATTATTTATAGTTTGCTTAAAAAGTACATATCTGTCTTAGGCAGTTGATAGTGACTATCTTAGACTGATTGTCGGCTTGTCAATGCATGATTACCATGATGTGCTCTTATTGCTGCTGCCTTTTGTAGCTTGTCAGGGTATCTTATGGTAGCTTGTGGGAAAATGTCAGTTTTATCCTACTCGCACGGGCCAAACAAACTACTCAAGGTGATCCCTTGCATGAATTACCTGACCTACTGCACGATAGGTATTTGTAGTTGTATTGATCGTACCTATATTGTCTGTTTATGTAGGCTTTGGATCATGCTGGGGTCAAGGAAAGTCTGTTTGTTCTACTGATCTTAACTATAACTGTTTTCAGTTCAAATGTAGTCAGAGACGAGTAAAGATTTATGAGGTCATGTTGGTATGACATATTGCGTTTTTATACAAATAGCCAGCCTAGCCAAGCCAGGCTAGATAATCTTTTGCCCAAGGTCCAAAAGCACCCATTTTGTCAATACTAGTGAAGTTTATATTTTCTTATTTTTCTACCAGAGCTTTCATAAAATGTTTTCATTCAACTTGAACCAACATATGTACATGTATTCTTGTGGATATCCAATAGATTTGGCCGGTTTTTCTTTCCAAAACCCCGGACATGGCAATTGGTTGTGCTCATCATGTTAGACTTTTTAGTACTACTAGATCTTTGACTACTTTGCCTGGTTATTCCACACTTTCCCGATGGTTCATGAAAGTTCTTCTTACCTGCAGACTTGTTTGGAGTGCAGACCGCAGGTCACAGATTGCCCTATCTTTGTCTAACTAGGTTTGACTGAATTACATGCATATGTTTAATAAAACTAGCCGTGAATGAGGAGAAGAATAGTTTGTTTAAGCTTGTTCATGTGTTGAGGCTATCGGTTGCCATATATATCATTGGTTCAGTCAAGCTGTTATGTGTTCTGAGCTAGCTATTTTTTATCCATCTCCAACAGGGTAACAAGGACTCCAGCATACTAACTTCAGATCGACACATGATGCACTGCGGATATTGTTTCAAGGGTTTTTAAGTTTGAAGCTTGATGAGGTGAAGGATGGTGGCCCATTTGGACCTACACGTACAGGTGTCTGCTTATTTTTGTTTATTTTTTTCGCCTTTTTTACGTGTTATTTTGACGTCTGTGTTGACTGATTGGCTTGTGTGTACTGAGTTTCAGAATAGGGAGCTGCCAAAGGGATGTCTCGACAGGGAGGTCGACTGATTGGCCTGTGTTTGTTTTACAGTTTTGTTCTGTTGAGTTTAAGAAGAGGAGCTGCCACAGGGAGGTCTCAACAAGGAGCTTAAATGCTGATTGTGTTGGACCATCGTGAAGGACGACTCACATTGGGAGTTCTCGGCAAAATTTATTGATGTCATTTTCAGCTGAGTTGTCGAATTAGCTATTTTGATCCTTTGGCATGTGCTTTGGTTCGTGAGTTCATGGTGCATTCTCTGAGCTGAGGTGCAGTGCTTGATTCGTAGGGATGAATCATATAAGAATTTTGTAAAACAAAAATTCCGTAGACTAATTATCTTGGTGATACAAAAGGGCGTCACTGATATATAAAACTTGTGATGGAGATTTGTGGAAGTTAAGATAAATTTAGACTAGAAATCTTAAATCTTAGAAAGTTTAGTGTCAGATCTTACTGAAACTTACTCCATTTTTTACATATTTTGGATTTGATTTAGAGGACAGCCAATATTTTTGGGGATATAGGGAATGCTTAAAGATGTTCCAAATATTGGGAATGCTGGCATGCTCAAGATTTACTCGATTAAGTGTATGGTCTTTCATTTCCCAAACGTAAGTATTCTTTGGTTCATGATGTTGGAGAATGAGCAACTATCATTCACAGGGGGCAAAAGGTCATTACATGTACATGTGTGCAATATGAAGGAAACCCCTTATACAATGGGGATATACAGGAAACTAGACTATACATGTCTAACACCACCCCACCCCCCCCCCCCCCCATCAAACTCATGGTGGATCAGCAGCACTTTGGAGAGAAGAAACCATGTGCGCTCTAGTCTGTGACTTGGTGAAGAAATCTGTCAACTGTGACTCAGAGGGCACATACTGAAGAGCGAGAATCTGATCCAGCACAGCAGCACGCACAAAGGAGGCATCCACACCAATGTGCTTGGTGAGCTCATGCTTCACCGGATCACGGGCAATACTGATAGCACCTGTACTGTCTGACAATAGGGGAGTCGGTGCAGAAGCAGAAACACTAAAGTCCTCTAGTAACCACCATCGTAATCAGGTCACCTCAGCCGTCAACATAGCCATCGCTCGCAACTCAGCCTCAGCACTCGAGCGGGAAACTGCAGTCTGTTTCTTCGTCTTCCAGGCAATGAGAGAACCTCCAAGAAAGACACAATAGGCAGACAGCGAGCGGCGATCAGAAGGATCACTGGCCCATGTAGCATCAGAGTAGGCCTAGAGCTGGAGAGAGCTGGAGCGAGGAAAGAAAAGGCGGCGAGAGATCGTGCCACGAAGATATCGTAGAACACGGAGAGGTGACTATAGTGGACAGAGCTGGGAGCTGAAACGAACTGACTCAGAATGTGGACATGATGATATATCTGGACGAGTGACAGCTAGATAGACAAGACTCCCAACAAGATGGCGATAGCGAGTGGGATCTGTGAGGGATCACCATCAGTAGCACGAAGCTGAACATTGAGCTCCATAGGAGTCTCAGCAGTGCGCTCATCACCAAGAGCGGCACGAGCAAGAAGATCCTGAATATATTTTTCTTGGGAGATGAAGAAGCCATCAGAAGTCGAAGAAACCTCAATCCCGAGAAAATAGCGAAGTGGACCAAGATCAGACATCAGGAACTGCTCACGGAGGCGGGCCTTAACAAAGGCAATATACTCAGAGTCGTCGCCAGTAATGATCATGTCATCAACATATAAGAGGAGCGTCCGACCACGAGGTGAGTGTGGACAAACAACGCGGGGTCATGGTCGCTAGGCGAGAAACCAGCGGCAGTCACCACAGAGGCGAAACGCTCAAACCAGGCGCGAGGGGCTTGTTTAAGGCCATAGAGGGAGCGCCGAAGACGGCAGACCATACCATCAGGAACAGAGTACCCGGTGGTGGCTGCATATAAACCTCCTCACGCAACTCACCATTGAGAAAAGCATTCTGGATCAAGCTGAGACACAGACCAATGACGAACAGAAGCCACAGCGAGAAGAGTGCGAACAGTGGTCATGTGGGCTACAGGGGCGAACGTCTCATCATAATCGCGTCCCTGCTCCTGCTGAAAGCCACGAGCCACAAGACGAGCTTTGTAACGCTCAAGAGAACCATCGGAGCGAGTCTTGATCTTATAGACCCACTTGCATGTGATGGGACGAACACCAGGAGGAGGGGAAACCAGATCCCACGTGCCAGTGCGCTCAAGGGCAGCAATCTCCTCAGCCATCGCAAGCTGCCATTCAGACTGAGCCATGGCATCCCGATAGGAAGTGGGCTCAGCAACAGCAGAAAGACCGTACTGGGAAGGAGAATAGCGATCAGGAGACCGTAACGAGGCCGAGAACGAAGGTTATGAACCGGTGTACACGGGGAAGGTGGCGCTCCGGAAGTAGAGGGCATGTCAGAGGGATCATCGTCAACACGAGGGCGACGAGTGTAGTGGAGAGGAAAGGGAGAAAGAGGGAGGCACCGGAGCGGTGGGGACGAAGGAGGAGGGGAGGAGGGTGGCGTCGGCGGTGTATCAGGAACATGGGACTCACGGGGTGGAGGTGGAGGAGGAGGAACATGAGGCGCAGGGAGATGTGTCGGGAAGGATAAGAAAGGAGATATCCTCAACTGAAAAGGTCGAGGAGCTAGGACGCGGATAGTATGAACGAGACTCATCAAAAGTCACATCGCGGAAATACGCAGCCGACGACTAACAGGATCCCAACACCGGTAACCCTTGTGCTCATCACTGTATCCAAGAAAGACACACTCGACCGACTGAGCAGTCAGTTTGGTGCGTTCTCGTGGAGCAAGAGAACATAGCACACACACCCAAACATACGAAGAGCGGAGTAGTCAGGAGAACGACCGGAGACGCTCCATAGGGATACCACCCTGCAAGGCAGCAGAAGGCTGGATGTTGATAAGATAGGTGCATGCGGAAACAGCCTCAGCCCAAAAGTGGGGAGGAAGAGAGGCAGCGATCATCATCGCACGAGCCGTCTCAAGGAGGTGGCGATGCTTGCGCTCAGCAACGCCATTCTGAGCGTGGCACCAGGACAAGAGAACTGGGCAAGGTACCCTGCTCGGCAAGAAAACCACGCAACATCTGGGAGATGTACTCACCAGCCGAGTCAGCACGAAAAACACGAATGGGCGTGGAAAACTGGGTGTGAACCATGGCAGCAAATCGCTTGTATATAGAGAGAACCTCGCTGTGAGATTTCATAAAATAGAGCCAAGTGTAGCGAGAGAAATCATCTATGAATAGAACATAGTAGCGATGACCCCCTTTCGAATCGAAGGGAGCAGGACCCCATACATCATGAACTAAGTCGAAAGGACGATGAGAGACTGACTCACTCGTAGGATAAGGTAACTGAGTCTGTTTGCCAAGTCTACAACCATTACAATGTAAAGAAACATCGCCAGAGACAGACCCTAAGACACCTTGACACACTAACGAAGACAAGCGAGAGCCACAGATATGACCAAGTCGATGATGCCACTGCTGGAAGGACGCAGAAGAGGATACAGCAAGAGCATGTGAACTGGCGGGTGTGGGCAGCGGAAGGAACACGAAGCCAGTCAACCTCCCAAAGGCCCTGAGCATCACGGCGCCGAGGGCCAGCTCCAACTAGAGCCTTGGTGCGACGATCCTGAACAGAGCAAGAGTCGGTATCAAGAATGACACGACAACCAGAATCAGTAAGTTGGGCAGCGGAAAAAAGATTCATGGTAAGACGGGGAACATGAGAAACACTAGGAACAGAGAAAGAAGGAGTAGAAAGGGTGCCACGACTAGCAACAGGAAGAGGTGTGTCATCAGCAGTGAGGACATTGATAGGGAATCAAGAGGTCGAAGAGAAGACATAGCAGAAGAATCAGAAGACATATGAAAGGAAGCTCCAGAATCCAGAACCCACGGAGATGTACCTGACTGTATAGGCGGTGGTGGCGGAGTAGCAGTAGTCGAGGCAGCAGTCAGCGAGGCAACGGTGCCCGTAGAGGAAGAGCCCGAGGAAGCCAATATGCGCTTGAGCCTCACAATATCCTGATCAGTGAGCTTCTCCGTCGAGGAAGGTCCACAAGCTGCAGTAGAGGCGCGACTCAGGTCGCGCTGCTTCTTGTGACAGTCAGACTCTGGGTGACCGGCTTCTTGCAGTAGCCACAGAAGGTGTGAGAGCAACGTCCCGCTCCTGTAAAAGGAGGGCGCCCCACCCCCCTGAAGGAGTGGGTAGCAGCGGGGGAGCAGACGACATAGGAGTCCGGGCAGCTAACACAGTGGGAGTCGCAAGCAAACGAGCATAACGGAGGCGTGTCTCCTCAGCTCGAACCTCTGCAAGCACCTCTGATATAGGAACACGACCACGGGCAAGCAAGTGAGCACGCCGAGGCTCAAACTCAGGGCGGAGGCGAGACAAGAACTCATGAACACGCTGAAACTCCAAATCTGACCTCGCTGTCTGACAGCAACGACAAGCACCACAAACAACAGTCCTCAGAGAGTCAAGCTGACGCCAGATGGCAGAACACTGTGTGTAGAACTCATCAACAGTAGAGTCTCCATGCTGAAGCTCATGCTCCTAACGCACTACAGATAGGTAGAGAGCATCACCAGAGGGCTGATAGCGCCGACAAAGATAAGTCCACATCGCAGCAGCGGTGCCCAATCCCATAAACTCAGAATCAAACTGAGGCAGAACACTAGCAGTGAGGAAAGCAGCAGCACGAGCATCATCATTGCACCACTGAGTATAATCCGAGAGAGCATCTCGATAAAGGGAGAGAGACTCCGAGTAATCCGATACCTGCTTGTCATAAACCTCAAGCGCAGACTCATCAACAGTCTCGGCAGCATCCTGATCAGCCTGAGAGGCATCAGCAGCAAGAACGGGTGGCACGGGTGGTGTAGGAGCCACAAGAGCAACGGGGACGGCGGACAAGAGACCTCGCCAGAGAGAACGCCCCACCGCAGGAGGCCGCGCATGTGGATGCGCATAAAGCCCACAAACCCTGCATAGTTGGTGCCATCAAATATCACGGAGCACCGAGGGACAGCAACATAGCCGAAGAAGACATCGCAGGCTCTCTGTTTTTTTTTTCAAAGTCAACTCACAGCTCCCGACTAGATCGGGATCGAACCAGCAAGGAAGACGCTGGGCAGGTCGGGCGCAGGGACGCCCTGATCCGGTGGTCGCCGGGGCAGCAGGGGCCGGGGCGGAGATGGCCGGAGCGCCGGCGGCCGGGGAGCCGGCAGGACGGCCGAGGCGGCGACCCGAGGCGACGGTGGCGGCCGGACAGAGAGCGGCCGGGGCAGCGGCGGCAAGCCACGGAGGCGGCGG
The DNA here is from genome assembly GCA_947311845.1 of Poa pratensis. Classification (NCBI taxonomy): domain Eukaryota; kingdom Viridiplantae; phylum Streptophyta; class Magnoliopsida; order Poales; family Poaceae; genus Poa; species Poa pratensis. Next base: position 21,423,174 of record CAMZMU010000112.1, read on the forward strand.
CGGCCAGGCAGAGGAGACCCGGGGATGGCGGCAGGCCATGGAGGAGCGGCGGCCGGACTGCATGCCGGCTAGAGCAGCGGCAACAGACCACGGAGGACTCCGATTTCAAGCACAACAGAGTGCAAGGAAGAAGAAGAAGGGCAGCAGAAACAGGCCAGCGGCCGTGCAACTCAATTCCGAGCAAGGAGGAAGAGGAATTCGGCCAGAACTAGCAAGGCGGTGGTGGAGCAAGCACGGAGTTGCAGCGTGCAGGAGAGACCCAAACCTGGGCTCTGATACCATGTTGGAGAATGAGCAACTATCATTCACAGGGGGCCAAAGGCCATTACATGTACATATGTGCAATATGCAAGAAACCCCTTATACAATGGGATATACAGGAAACTAGACTATACATGTCTAACACATGATACCAATATCTTGTGTTTCTTGCGTATTTCAATATTTGTTCTCTTACAGTCTTTATGTCCATTTATTATTCCATTGTGGACTGTAGTTTCATAACTTTTCTACTACATGGACATTCACAGAGAAGAAAAACAGATGATTACGTGAGTATTGTTGTACTGGAGCATCCCAACAGTGGAGGCGCCGTAGGGACAAAGTCATCAACACAAAGCGAGCGTTCTGTTCTAAATCGATTTGCTGTGATTTCAGGATATTTGTTCTCTCGTAGTCTTTCTGTCCATTTTTTTATTCTTTCTGTCCATTTTTTATTCTCTTGTGGACTGTAGCCGCATAAATTTTCTACTATATGGAGCTAAGTTCTTGCATTTTTATTCGTGGACAAGCGGATATGGGGACATAAACTTTGCGTAACTATTTCACAAGCACTTCGAATGGTAGTTTCATTGAATTCAAAGATCATTTAGTGCACGCTTATCACATTTCTGAATCGATTATTCTTCTATATATGAAGATTTGATAATGCTACACTACTTATAACCACTGGAAATGTCATTTGCTTTGTTTCCAAGATCATTGTTAGCTATCTGTAGTTTTCTCCACTTTTGCTCTTAATTGATTTGGTAATGGAAAGTTTGAAGTAACCATTTTACTGGAAGTGTGTCAATAGGTTTTGTTCTTTCAGATTTGTGCATGAGAAGAAAAAACAACTTGCTAGGTGTATCAAGAAGATGACGGACGCTGAAAAAATCCTGAAGGTTGAATCCACGTAAGGGAAATGGCTGTCATCTCTTCGAGTCTTCCAACTCTTCAGGTTCATTTTGTTATGTGATATACATGATCCTCTATTTTCCTCATACAGTTTTTTCATCTTCAATCTGACCCGCACCATAGAACATATTGGTACAAAATATGTACTAATTGCACTTGATGAAATATTAAGTTGAACTGATCTATATTTTCTGGAATATAGTTGAGAGGCAAATAATATTATGATCATCTTTGTAGAAGTGTGACGTTACAGTAAGATTTTGGATAACTACATATTGCAAAATTATCCGGAAAAGTGTGTATGTTAATCTGGTTTCGTAGCATAAATGTCAGAAATGCATATCTGCATTATTCTAGAAGTACTCCCTTTTCCTCTCTTATTCGACCTTGGAGCCTAATTTAATTAATCTTACATCAAGCTTGCTCTCAGCATAGTTTTCATACTGTTCATACGAGAATAATTTTAGAAATTCTCCCCCCTTTATGGCCTCTCATACTTATCTCAGGTTCAGGTTTAGGATGGGTGACTCATTGGGTCTACACTGCAGTAGTAGATCAACAATGTAATGTTCAAAGTTTGAATTTGATTACTTGGTGGAAAAACTTGCACAAGATGAACATGTTGAGCCTAATTTCAGGATTATATTTCACAGCTGATGAAATTCTTCTTAAAACTGTTAGCTCATTTGTGTGATTATTGTGACTGCTTATTGAACGCTTGACATAAAGTCATTGGTATTGTGGACAATGTCTTGTGTTGATTAAGATTTTTGGGTGTAAAAATATGTATATCAGAGAGCAAAAGTGCTGCAATGTTTAATTTGTATTGCCACGCCGAGCGCGATGCATGATTCAGACGCAACAGTAAGTAATGTAGGGCTACACTACAGTTTGGCGTCCCAAAAACTAACATTAAGACTGTTGTCACCAGCGTGGCAGAGTTTGTTTTCTTTCCTTTAAACACTATAAGAGAAAAATGAAACAACCCCTCGACTACAAACTCACGGTCTAGAAAACACGTCAGTTTTCGCAATGTCACAGCGAACCGTTTGCATCATGATATGTTTATCGATAAAAAAAAATCATCGAATCGCTGTGGTCTTTTGAACTGAACTTCGTTGCCTTCCCACGCGCGAAATTTTTTGGTGCCGAGTCTCGGGGTTGAAACTTAGCTTGGAGATAGATCTTAGAACAAGCTCATGATACAAAGAATGACGTGGAACACAAGAATGGAAGTACAAACATCATGGTAGGTATGAGATTTTTATGATGTAGATAAGAATTGTGATCATTTCTTTACTCAAAAAATATGTTGTAAAATGCCTTTGCTCAAAACTATTAACTTGCCAGCGCCCAGCAGAGGAGAAACCTGAAAGTTTCTTAGAGGAGGGTGAGGTACTTAGAATGTGACGTATGGAGACTTGAACTTAGGAGAGTTTCAAGCAACATTCTGGGTGATCCCTAAGAAAGGTGGGCAAGATTGAGTATACATGAGCAAACCTCTAGGTTGTCAAATGGGATATCTGATTCATTGACTTGATTATGGTAGAAAATGTGGTTGAACGTTCACTTGATAAGAATTTATTGCATTTGAGACAATTTCGGGTATGTATATCAATTGGTTTTTCTACATTAATTGTTTATGCACTGTACAAACGGGCGCGGCAAAGCGCGCCTACCCATTCTAGTATGAATTACATCTTCTAATGTTCACGGTGGTTGTACTTCGGTGGTGCTGTTTGATGTGAGAAAGCAAATTTTGTTACATAATTGTGGCATTTCCATAGCGACAGATGACTATATGAGGATGAAATGAAAGGTCAGAGCTTGACTTTGGAGACCGTAAATAGTCAATGATGCTAATTATTTTCGAGGAGGTTCTACTGGCCTATAGAGGTTCGATACGCTAAACTTTGTTCAGCCGGTCAGAGTGCCATAGATACCTAAACCACCAAAGTTCATAGCTCGAATTAAGATCGCAGAAGTGAGCCTGAAGCAAAATTAGATGCCGATTTATTTAAATGGTCTAACTTGCCAGATCACATAAGTGCTATTCTCTTCAGAGCAGGTGTTCTACAACGTTACAACAAGCTAAAGACCCAAATAGAGCACAATCCGTTGAAGATGTCCAGATCGATCTCTGGATTCAACTGAACAGAGTTTATATATCTCTTGGTTCAGGAACTCTTGAACTGAGTTTAAAACTCTTATGTACGTACCTACTTAAGTTCACAGGCTCCAGATTCAAACACAAAAGGACAACAATTAACTTTCCCCAACAGCACGAGTACAAGAGACAAAAGCAGAAGGAATTTGGATTGCTATTTTAGATGAAGGTGCGTACCGCGTTTTGACTCATCCTCGGCAGGGCGCTGTGTTGAGCTCTCTGCAGCCACTTGAGCTATCTTCTTCCACCAGAACGCCTAGATCTGAAAACGAGATTGTGCTTAGGCAGAGAGAGTTCCAGCCGCAGGCAGAAAAATGGGGATCGATAGCATCTCGGGTTGGTTACTAGCTAGTTGCTGTCTTTCTCTCTTACATATTCAGAAGAGCGATGTGTACTTGCACTTTTTAAACGACTCGGCCGGGTTTAGACCGGTCTCATTTCTTCTTCTTTATTATTACATTGATTGGATCAGGGAGGGACGACTACAATGATTACGTGAGAACTCAGAAAGATGGAACCAAACTTATTAGCGTTAGGTACTTGATTAGATGTCTCTTATGTTTCTTTAATATCATGTGGACATTGTTCAGTGGTGGTCAACTGGATCGTCGGTCCATTTATTGTATCACATGGGAGAACATGGCTGTCCCACGTACCCAGGTAACACTGGATTCCTTGATAGTTGTTTGATCTTGCGATGCCTGGCAAACGACAAAAACAGGATGGCCAACTGACAACCAGTGGGTTCATTTAGAGGGTAAGTAAACCTATCATGTACAGATTAGGGGCGTGATAGAAAAATCTTGATGCTTGTTTAACCTTGCGATGGCAAACGGAAAAAACAGCACGGCCAAATAACAACCAGTGGTTCATTTGGAGGGTAAGAGCATCTCCACTCTTGGCGCACAAACGGTCGCCCAGGCTTTCGGGCATGCCGGACAGAGATCGGCTCCCACTCGGGGCGCCCAAATGCGTTTTCGGTCCGGCGCGGCTCATTTTTTGTCCGACACGCCCAGCCCACGCCCTCCGCTTGGGGAGTTTTTGGGCTGCGCCGGACGAAACAGAGCGCGTCGCCACGCCGGCCTCCGACGCGCGGGTCACGCCTGTCATTGAGACAAGGAATATATATCTCATTGTCTTCTCACCTGATTTATTATTCTATCCTCCTTTATTCGTCGCCACGCTCTGGAACACCACCGCCTCCTCCCCCGATTCGCTCCCGTTGGATGGCGCTGCACCGCCATCGTAGTTCACCGTGCCGCTTCCGGCCGGCTGGCTATCGATGACTCTGGCACAGCTGTATCGGCGACTTCCGCAACCCACCTTGCATGCAAGGGTGTTCGACGGAATTGCTGATACGCCTGGTTTTCAACAGAATTGCTGCTACGTCGCCAATCGGGCGATTGATCGATCCCGTTTGCACTGCAAATGGATAGCGACGATGAGTTGATGGCCGCGATGTTGTTGGAAGAAAAAGCCGCCATCGCCGAGGAGGAAGATGAGAATGTGGGGATCCTTGCCTTTCTTCTACAACTTAAAGCCGACGAGGCAGCCGCTGCCGCACCAAAACGAGGAGGCTCGTCGTATGGGAGGAAGAAGACCAAGCCGAGGCAGAGAATGGAAGGTCATTGCATGCTAGTCACCGATTAATTTGTCGATGTTCCTGTATGCACCGCCAAGGATTTTCGCTGACGCTTTCGGATGAACCGTGGATTGTTCAACGACATCGTGCATGTTGTAGATGACTACCTATGCATGTCAGAGTCCACATCTATCAAGTCAATGTACAGGTTCTGCAGGGCGGTGGTTGCTGTGTTTGGCCCGCACTATTTGAGAGGACCAAATAAAGAAGAAACATCTCGGGTCATGGAAGAGAATGCATGAAGAGGATTTTCGGGGATGCTTGGAAGCATAGACTGCATGCATTGGAGCTGGAAAAACTGTCCATTTGGTTGGCAAGGATTGTACAAAGGAGGTCACAAAGGATATTGAGTGTGGTACCTGAAGCTGTGGCCGATCATGAACTATGGATTTGGCACGCTTTCTTCGGGCATGGCAGGATCACACAATGACATCAACGTGTTGCAGCGCTCTCCTGTGTTTGCGAAGCTCGTTGAAGGCCATGCTCCAACTGTCAACTATGGGATCAATGGCCACCAGTACAACAAAGGGGTACTACCTAGCCGATGGCATCAATCCAAGGTGGGCAACGTTTGTGAAGAGCATCCCCAACCCTCGCGGCAACAAAGCTTGTCATTCTGCCGACGAACAAGAGAGTGCCAAGAAGGATGTGGAGAGGGCATTTGGAGTGCTCCAGCAAAGGTTTGTTATCGTTCGGTACCCTGCTCTGACATGGTCGAATGAACAGATGTGGGAGGTGATGAATGCGTGTGTGATCCTGCACAACATGATCATCGAGAGTGAGCGCGCCAATCGGTGCATGATCTTATGCCATTTGACTTTCAGGGTCCTCTCGCAGAAATTGATCACGACGTGCCGGCAGATTTCGTTGATTTTCTCTCAATGCATATGTAGATTCGTGATGAAAATACTCATCATGAACTCCAAACTGATCTAGTGAAACATTTGTGGGCGCGCCGGGACATGGCAGCGGCAAACCCGGAAGAGCAAGATGTTTGAGTTGTAATTTTCTTTTTAGTTGATGTGAAACTTTATTTTATGTGTTTGAACTATGAAACATTATGTATGTTTTATTTTTACTTGACAAAATATTTGAATTTAGATAGAAAACCCAATATGGGAGGCCGATTTGGGCGCCGCGACTGGGGAGCGGCGAGGGCCCAAAGCCATCGACTAGTCTGGACGGCGCCCAAATGGCTTGTCCAGAAAGCCTTTGGACGGCCATTTGGACGCCGCGAGTGGAGATGCTCTAAGTAAATCTACCATGTATACATTAGGCGCGTGATAAAAATCTGCACCGGAAATGAATTCACATACTAGTTTACAACTTTGACGTTTAATTAAGACCTATGATCCCCTGATTGGTTGGATGGAATTGGACTTACGGAGCGAAGGAGAAGGGTAGTTCACATGGTTGAATCCGCCAAATCTCTTATCCAAGGGGAGGCTGGTAATTGAGTTTGGGAATAGAGAATTGGTGTTAAACTCCCATTCCTCTCCTAAAAGGTTCCCAAACACACTACAAGGGTAGTTAATAAATAAGCCCCCTACGGGATAGGTATCTAGCTCTTTTTGCTATCACCGAGGTGCCAATTGCTTGAGCTCGGGGGCCAGAGGGTTGGCACATCCCCTTTCGTCTTGAATTGGGGCCTCCTGAGAGGGTCGAGTGAAAGGGTTGGCACATCCCCTTTCGTCTTGAATTGGGGCCTCCTGAGAGGGTCGAGTGGTCTAACTTGATGCGTGAAATTTCAGAAACACACCTCTCTCAGCCTGATTGCATTAGCTGGCACCTTGAACCTTCAATGTGGACTACTAGTAATAAGTTCACGACTGCACCCCGCTGACGGACAATACAAACTCTCTATGTACTTGTAGGTGTAAAAGTCAGTGGCTAGGAGACAGGACCAGAAGTTGATTCAAGTGAACATTGGCACGATTCGCTCACTTTACTCGTCGGTTCAGGAGGATCCTGAGTGACCCTCTTCCTGCTTTATCCTCATTTGTTCGCTTTCTAGTTCGTTAGCCCCTTGGGGCGGCCCGTGCTTGTAGCAGTTTTTGGACTGCTTGTTTGGAACTTCCGTGGGTCTTAGAGCTGCTGCCCCGTGTTGTAATAAACCTTGTTGACTTGCCATGCGCAGTTTCATTATTATTTTTCAAGGATACGTCATAGAATGACGCATCGTTTCATACAAGAAGAGGCCAAGATGGCTTGTTGCCCCTGTGTTGTAAACTTGTAATAAACCTTGTTAACTTGCCGTGCATGATTTTCATTAAAAAAAGTCAAGTCTGCGTCATGGAATAACGTTATGTAATTTAAACGGATGGTGCTTAGGTAGAGAGAGTTCCAGACGCAGGCAGAAAAATAGGGATGGATATTATCTTTGGGTCGGTTATAAGTTATAACTGCCTCTCTCTGTCTCTTATACACATTCAGAAGGTCAATGTGTCTTGCACGTTTCAAACGACTCCGCCGGGTCTAGACTATCTCATTTCTTCTTCTTAATTGCCTTCAACAGAAATATCACATGGGATCGAGAACATGCCTGTTCCAGGCATTATACACATTCAGAAAGTTAATGTGTACTTGCACATTTCAAACGACTCGGCCGGGTCTTGACAGTCTCATTTCTTCTTCTTAATTACCTTGATTACAGAAGGGAGGGACGACTATCGTGACGTGAGAAGATGTAACCAAAATTAGCGTTGGGTACTTGATTAGATGCCTCTGATCTGTCCATGCATATGGGAGAACATGGCTGTTCCAGGCAACATGGCCACATGGGATTTCTTATACTTGTTGACTTTTACAGCTCATTTGTTTCGAGGGAATTGTAGCAATTCCCAGATTTCGAAATGTTGCAAAGTCTGGGTAGAAAAAGAAGTCTTCGCATATTGAACAACCTAAGAGTGGAAACTTTTCTGATCGGGCCTTCTTTTGAGAATCGTTAAGCTGTTGTGACCAGACTCTGGTCACCAAAGGTTGGGTCTGGAAATGGGAATTGGAAACTTACGATCCCCTAATTGGTTGCATGAAATTGGACTTAAAGGAGGGAATGACAAGGGTAGTTTAGGGCCTATACACATTCAGAAGGTTAACGTGTCTGAAGAGTTGTCTGAAACTTTTTTCGTCCTCTTTTCCTCACAGAGCTCCCAAACAGTGCCCTTGAGAGTCGTTTCCGACTTCTCCGCCGCCGCCTCGCCGGCGCGCTCCTTGCTTCTCTCCGGCAGCGATGCTGCTCGGCGTGGGCCTGGACGCGTCGCCTGGCCTGTACATATTAGTCTTAGGATTAGATGTAGCTGCTTTGCTGCTTTTGCCTATATGGCGACTGAGAGTAGGACGGCGGATCTCGGCGGCCAGATCCGCCGCGCCCTGGTCTTCTTCTTCTTAGCTGCTGTGTGCTGGTGGCAGGCGACGCCGTATGTAAAGTTGAAGAAGCCTCGCATCTCTCCGAATAAGGTACGCAAAGGAAGTATCGATCTGGAGCTTTCCGGACAGCTCTGGGCTCGGGATCTTCTTCTTTTTCTGGATGCGCTGCTCCTGAGGTTGGAGTGCGTGGTGAAGGGAAGGATTTCCAGCTTTCATAAGGTCGAATCCCTGGTTTTTTGCTGCCCTTTCTTCGATTTGCCTCCTCTGGATTGTGGCAAGAATCTAGAGATTGTTGGCGAATTGGTGCATCCTGATTGGCGGCCGGAAACTAGGCTTGTGGGAGCTTCTCGATCAGAAGTTGATGCTCTTCTATGGCGCGGAGGTTGCGGAGAAGAAGGCAGAAGCTTTGATTCGGTGGCTTCCTGGGGATTTTGTGCTGATATTTACAGAGTTCATCAATGGCGGCGAATCGACGCCGTCGTTATCTCTAGCCAAAGGGGCTACTCTTTGCTATGGTACGGTATGTGCCACGGCGTCTTCAACCTCCAGGCCAGTGTGCCGCTGTGGAGGCCCCTTCGCAATTCCATGGTGGCGTTCGACATCTCGCTGTACCCAAGTGGTTTTGTCCCCGGCGTCGGCGATGATGGCTCCCGTGTTGAGTTGCTTCATTTGCTCGGTGGAGAAGGACCCGATTGTGATTCTAGTTGTCTAGCTAAGGTCCTTTTTGTAATTGCCAAGGGCTTGATTGTAATTTCCGTTTTTACTGAGGTCCTTGTTGTAAAACTTATGCCCACCGAATAAAGCACTCGGGATCCTTCGGGATCCCTCCCCTTGTTCAAAAAAAAAAAAAAAAAAAAAAAGAAGGTTAACGTGTACTTGCACATTTCAAACGACTCAGCCGGGTCTAGAAAGTCTCATTTCTTCTTCTTAACTACCTTGATTATAGAAATATCACTTGGGAGAACATGGCTCTTCCACATTCAGAAGGTCAACGTGTACTTGCACATTTCAAACGACTCTTCCGGGTCTAGAAAGTCTCATTTCTTCTTCTTAATTACCTTGATTAAAGAAGTATCACTTGGGAGAACATGGCTGTTCCAAGCAACATGGCCACGTGAGATTTCTTATACTTGTTGAATTTTACAGCTCGTTTGTTTGGAGAAAATTGGAACTGCAAATGAATTTGAGAACTCTGAGACTTAGATCCCCTGATTGGCTGCATGAAATTGGACTGTAAGGAGCGAATGACAAGGGTAGTTCACGGGTTAAATTCCCACAAATCTATTATCTGAGGGGAGGCTGGCAATTGAGATGGGTGATAGGGAATTGGTGTTAAAACTCCCATTCCCTGGAAGATCGTGCGTCATCTCTCCAAACGATTTTCTCATTTCCCCTTTGGAGCCATCGCTAAATTTAGTGTTGATATATATATTTTTTGAAACAAAAGTGTTGATATATATAAGAAAGCACCTAGATTTTGCAAGGAGCAGTAAAATGAAATATTCTGTATCAAGTTCAACGTCTTACAACTTCAACCCACCAGTACTCATACTTTCATCATCATACCAGGAAGTAAACAGATGGAAATGGGTAAACGAGATATTGTGTCTCCAGCAGGTTAATTCAGCAGCAGCTAGAGCAATACTCCGATATTGATTTGATAGTGGACAGGATGTACTGATAACAACTACATGGATCTGGGATTCTGGGGGAATTCATGAATTTCTGATATGCACAAGCTAGGGTACTAAATCAAGCGTAGGAGGCTTGGATGAGCTTAGCTATCAGCCGCCCGTAGCAGTTGCAGCAGGGACAGGAACAGATTGATGATGTCCAGGTAGAGCGAGACAGCAGCCCAGATGTACTCATCGTATGAGTAGCGCTTGATGATATTATCCGTGTCGTAGATGATGTAGCCAGCGAAGATAAGCGATGCGATGCCACCGTATATCATGACCGAGAGCTTGCCCAGTGGGAAAAAGATCTGCCACAGGAAGTGTTATTAGTATCACACAAAAACAAACATAATCAAAGCAAGTTCGCAATTCCACCTCAAGAGAGTAGTAGATGAAAGATAACAAGAATTAGTGAGAAGGTACAGTTGTCCTACCTGGATTAGTGAGAACACCATCAGCACCATAAGAGCTGCAAACAGGAAGGGGCCAAGGAAGTTGAAGTCATGGCCTCTCTTTGCAGCCCAGAAAGTGTAAGCAGTCAAGCTGATCACCACCACTGCTGTAAGAATTGCAGCTTCCAAGATGACTTTTCCTGTTCACACAGCATACTACAATCAATTCACGGCAGATGACCTATACGGAGTCGATGTGGACAACTCCTATTGAAGAGTATGAACAATTGATGTCCTAGGCCACATAAAAACAAGGCAGGGAACATAACTGAGAATATTTTTGTGATCTTCAGAGCAAACTTTACAAAATAATTGGAACATCCGCAATCAAAAGCATATAATACAATAATGGAAGGAGGGAAGGATACCACATCCCTCACTCCCAACAACCATCAGGTATGTCTCAGCATCAAATCCAAAAAGGTGGGACTTGCAAAATCCTAACATGCAGTGATATCTCAAGTGCTTACTGGATAATGCCCAACAGAAACTTGCTCGAAATCAGAGCGTAATCTAAGTATTTTATAACTAATGAGAATAGATTCATTGCAAAGCCCTGAAATATGTCATCCAGAGCACTTCCAGCCCCTAGGCCTGGATAAACAATTTAACACGAGGGTGCAGTTCACCAGAAGTTCAGAGTATTTTATCTAGTTCTTCTAAATCTTATATACAGACCTAAAGTGATTGTACATCAGAAGTATATATTGATGATAGGGATATTTATTGCATCACCGTTAAAACATATGGAGGCACGAAAAGAGCATAGGTCACTATGTAGCTCATGGTAAGAAAAAAAGGCAAAAATTTCCACATGATCGAAGATCTTGAGCCTTGTAAGATCCAAAAAATTAGAGCTGCAGCAGGGATAAATGTATGAAGGGAAAGAAAAATGAATCCACTACTAGACAACCTTTCCACAAGGGAAAAACAAGAGGTTGAAGAAAGATTGATTCTAAAGAGGTGGTGATATGGAAAATGATTTTGAATGAGTATACGGAAAGTTCGGAAAGTTCGACACTTAACCTTGGCCCCTAATGATAGCAAAAAGTTACAAACATTAGCCATTTCATAACATAATGGGAAGGGGCAGCTAGAACGACATTTGCTACATTTTTTAAGTTCTGCTGACCTGTCATAAGTACAGGAAAAATTGGGCTGGCATAATTATAGAACAATAGAGAAATGAAATATGTAAAAACCTTCAACCAACAAAAACATGTTGCATCCTATTATTGCAGCAAGGTTTTGGTTACCGAAGAATTATCCGCATAAATATGTTTTTTATCTGTATTCTATGTAGCAATCCAAGAATTTAATGCATGAGATGTTCAACGTATCAAAACACCAGTAATATGTTCTATATGCTTGTGCTGTAAATCATAGAACTGATTGCCACTGTTAAAAGTAGTTCCCATTCATTGCTATCATGCATAATCTTGCATAACTGTCGTGGATGCTCAAACAAGAGCACACGACCAAACGAAAAATCCCTCCACACCAACATTTCTAGCGACAGTTTAAGGACAGATGCAAGCGAACAAAACTATTGAGCCCTATAACTGCTCGAACAGAATCCCAGTGTCAATAGTGGCTTCCTTTTGAGGACTGTTGTAGTGTTGTGCATTACCTTACACAGCTGATCCGCATGCTGACTAGAAAAACAACCAACAAGCAGAAATCTAACAATGATTTTAGTGAACAATGCAATAAAGCAAAGGATTCCTGATGAAAAAAAGGCCATTGATCTCAATTAACACAGAACTACTATTACACAAGCCTATATGCTGAATCAATTAAACCATATACACCTAACTTCAATTCACATAGGAACAATAAGGCATGATTTGAGAGTAAGGGACACGGGTGTATTATTACCGCTGGTGAAGGCGCAAGTCATCCCGACGGCGAAGCTGATGGAGACGGTGAAGATGCCGAGCAGAATGAGGTTGACCGGGTGCTTCTGGTGGTAGTAATGCAGAGGGAACAGCACTGCAACAGAAAACGAACCACGCTTCAACACACGACGAACCCAATTATAAAACGGAGAGAGGGGCGCGAGGGGAAGGAGTGAGGGCTGACCAATGAAGGGCAGGATGATGAGCGCGATGTAGCACCCGAGGCCCGCGTTGGAGGAGACGAAGAACTCGGATACGGCGGGAACCTTGACGACGAATCCCGCGACGGCGGCGGTCATGGCGAGCTGGACGGAGAGGATGACGTAGATCTTCCTGATGAGCGCCCAGCGCAGGTCCACGCTCTCCTCCATCCCCGGGTAGAGCAGCGCGGATCCATCTCCGGCCTCGAGGTCCGGCGTCTTCCGGTGCGCGAACATCGCGGCGGAGGGAGGGAGTCTCTAGGTTTCGGTCGGAGGGAGGTCGTCGGAGGAGACGGGGAGGAAAAGGAAACTTTTTTTTTTAAGGGCACATACCTGGATATATTACTCAGAGATCAAAATACAAACAAAATACATCCAATACGGGGCAGCTGTCCCCAAATTAAAAAAGAACCTTTACAAAGATATAAATTAAAACTAGGTCCTCGAGAGCATCTCTGAACAGAGCCATCCGCCGCTGCTCACATCTCCACGACCAGGCCGCCGGAAGAGAAGAAGACTCGCAACAGCCAAGTAGCCAGCATGGAACTATAGAGGATTCCACCTCGTTAAGGTCGCCGCAGTAATCACCCAGCGCGAACACCAGGATCTTGCAGACTGCGAGAAGGTACATCGGCGGGAGCGACGCTTCGAACCAAGCTGACCGTCGGGTCGCCGGCGAACTCCAGCAAGCAGACCCGCAAGAACACAGCTCCAGGAACAGCAAAAACAGCAATAATTGCCGCCACAGGCCCAACCACTCCTCCAATCTCCTTCTTCTTCCACCACGGTAGCAAGGAAGGAAACCGAGAAGCAGAAAAAAATCGAGCTTTATTACCAAAAGGATCGTCGAGGTCGCCGCAGAAACGAGGCCGTCCATCGCCTCCTTCCACTGGAGCTTGACAGCCCAGCTCGTCTCCACCGCCGCGCGCCAGGAACCGCTCGCAGGCTCTGACGCCAAGAACCCCACACGATCAGCAGCGCTTCCTCCAGATCGAGAGCAGAAGCCAGCAGCCCACGCCCTCCCCTCGCCTCCACGGCCGGCCAGAGGGACGACAGCAGCCAGACGCCACCAGATCTGAAGCCAACGCACCCAGAGAGGAGCACATCTCCCCACGCCACCACGGCCGGCCGGAGACGGCAGACCTCGACACACCACCTCCACGGCCTCCCCGCGTCGCCACCGGAACGGAGAAAGGAGGGAGAGGACAAACTCCGACACAGCAACGCCACCATCCCCGTCTTCGATGTCGTCGCCTGGAGAAAGAAACCTAAACTACACCTAACTATATACACGCGACGAAAACCCGGAGCTCCCCTCCACCTCACGGCGCCCAAACGGCGGCCGGAGGCGAAGAGGAGCAGCGGTTTCGCCGGCGAGGAACAGGGACACGAAAGTCGCCTCTCTCAAACAGTAACTGGGAGAGGATAAGAAACGGTGTAGGGTAGGGACACTCCACAAAAAGGAAACTGTTGGCTGGCTGGATGGATGCGGAAGATTGAAGAAGACCAACTGCTTGGAAGGTCGGTCGTCGGTCGGTTCCTTCGGGCTTAAGGTTACCGTGCAAGTCCACGCGTCTTTCGTGGGCCTGAGATCCAGTCTGGCCCGCGTAATAGGTCCATGGACGGGAATGACACGAATGGGCCCTTGGGAGACATAAGGCCCATATGAACGTCTCGGCCCGGCACATCTGTCGGCCACGCGTCCCCGTCTTCTCTGATCGGTCAGGCCGAGGAGGATAATCCCCACCACCGCTTCCACAAGATCGCGCACGCACGCGCGGACTTCCAGAACCTTCCATTCCCAAAGCGGCTGCTCCCGCTACCTACCATCTACCTGTCGCAGCGTCTGCCCTCAGTCCCATCCTTCTCAGCTGCTCTCTCTCCCTCTCTCTAGGTGATCACGCCCACGCCGTCACGACCCTGCGATGAACCACCGGATGATGAATCCGGTGAAGGTGGAGACCAGCCCGTCCTCCTTGGGCGCTCCCGCGGCGGCCAACGGCGCGCCGAGGCCGATGGACGGGCTCGCGGACCACGCGGGCCCGACGCCGTTCCTCGCCAAGACGTACGACATGGTGGACGACCCCACCACGGACGCCGTCGTGTCCTGGAGCGCCACCAACAACAGCTTCGTCGTCTGGGACCCGCACCTGTTCGGGACCGTGCTGCTGCCGAGGTACTTCAAGCACAACAACTTCTCCAGCTTCGTCCGCCAGCTCAACACCTACGTAAGTTGGTTTCCCCTCCTCCTCCTTGCTGCTCTGTCCCTTTGTATGCTAATAAATTGGTGCTGATCACTATGGCAGAAGAGTTAGGAATGGGTAGGCACTTGTAGTAAGGATTTAATTCCTTCAGAAGTTTCTTGGCCATGTTAAATTGGAAGTAGAACAATTGGATGAGTTAACTTGTGATTATAATGTGTATTTATGGTACTTGAACAATTTGGTTAAATTGGTCTTCGTTTTCATGTCGATGACTAACAAGTACTCAAATCTTTTCTCAACATGGGATTACCAAAGTTTCCATATATCGAATTTTGCCTCGAGTTCACCATCCGGGCGGCTCTGACGCCATCGGATCTCAGCTGTTGCTCAGACGGGTGTCGGTGCCTTCGGGTCTATAGTTTGAGAATTGAGAGGCTGCCATTGCAGCTAGGGGGCCTTTGAGGGTGATGAGGAGTTCTGATGCAGATCTAAAAGCTTAATATCAAAGTACCCATAGAATCCAGTTAATTTAACTCAAGCTATGCTGCAACATATTACAGCATTTGGAATGTACAAGCACACAATAATCTCAAAGCCAGCTGGTAGTTTGCGTGCTGTTTTATTTTTATGTGGATGTTCAGAAAAATCCTTGAAGTAACCAAAGTTGCAAATGCTTGAGTAAAATCCTTAATCTACAGAAGATGACCTTAAAACAAGCTAAAAGCCTAAAGTAGTTATGTTTTAAAATCAAAGAAAACAAAATTTAAAGTGTCTGAACCAGCGAACCTAATTTATATTTATTCTGGGAAAAACAGTAAAAACTAACAGAGAAAGTTTGTTATACTGGCATATGTGTTGCCTGTAGCAGCACTGATGATACCGTGAAATGTTCTTTTATTCGAGAAACTTGCGGCCGTTGGAAGACTAATTTTTCATGATGTTTGTTGCATTTCTAGGAGAATCTTGAGGTTTTACTTTTGGGGTGATTTGGGCTAAGAATTTTAGCTGTGTTCAATTTTCTTGACCTTGTTAAGTCTTTGAGGGCATGTGTGCGGTCACCAACTCGTTCATGATGTTATTAGCTTCGGTTAGGTGTCACACGTTCTAGTTAGGCTATCACCTCCATCTTTTGAGTAAAATCTTCCAGATGGCATTTCATTTGTTTGCGTTGAGTTAAATTTTCCAATTGATGCTTCTTTTGCCTTGAGTATACTAGTGTCTGTGTTGCCTGTAACAGCACTGCGGATACTGTGGATTGTTCTTTTATCCAACAAACTTGTGGGTGTTGGAAGACTTTTTTCAGGATGATTGTTGCACTTTCTAGGATAAGCTTAAGATTTTACTTCTGGGGAGATTTGGGCTATGAGTTAACCTCCGTGTTCAATTTTCTTGACCTTATTAAGTGTTTGAGGGCATGTGTGCAGTCACCAACTCAATGCTTTCATGATGTTGTTAGCTCGGATTAGGTGTCACACGTTCTAGTTAGGCTACCACCTCCAACTTTCTATTAAAATCTTCCAGTTGATACTTCATTTGATTGCCTTGAGTAAAATCTTCCAATTGATGCTTCATTTTGCCTTGAGTAAACTTCCAGTTCATACAATATTTAAGGGTGAAGATGAAGACGAAAGTTGACAAATAAAGTGAAGAACTGAAATCAGCAAACTGAAAAATGTATCAAGTGAACTGAAACCTGCCACAAAGAGGTAAATTGCAGGTGTTCTCACAGTTCCATCTCTCCACATCCTATCTCTTTGTCACTGTTTATGTAAAATTATTTGAATGGTAAATGTTGTGTTGGATAAACCCTATTTGCCTTGTTTAATTGAATGGCCTATTCAATTTCTGATATGGTCGTTATCGCCTTTGGCAGGGCTTCAGAAAGGTGGATCCTGACAAGTGGGAATTTGCAAATGAGGGGTTCTTGAGAGGGCAGAGGCACCTTCTAAAAAATATTAAGCGTCGCAAACCTACGCACGGGCCACCAAATCAGCAATCTCTTGGCTCCTACCTTGAGGTAGGGCACTTTGGACATGATGGGGAGATAGATCGGTTGAAAAGGGACAAGCAGCTGTTGATGGCTGAAGTGGTGAAGCTCAGGCAGGAGCAACAGAACACAAGGTCAGGTCTGCAAGCCATGGAAAAGAGGCTGCAAGGAACTGAGCAGAAGCAACAGCAGATGATGTCGTTCTTGTCACGAGTCATGCAGAATCCTGAGTTCATACGCCAGCTGATCACCCAAAGCGAGATGAGGAAGGAGCTTGAATATGCCATCTCTAACAAAAGAAGGCGCCGGATCGATCAGGGACCTGAAGTTGTTGATAGCATGGGCACCGGCTCTAGCCTAGAGCAAGGGTCACAGGTAATGTTTGAGCCACATGAGCCGGTGGATTCACTTGTCAATGGCGTTGCACCCGATCTTGAAAGTTCGTCCGATGGGACGAAAGGAGCCGATGTGCAACATGGTGTCGCTTCCAGCAGCTCTGAGCGACTGAGAGGCAAGCCCAGTGGGGAGCTGAATGATGATTTCTGGGAGGACCTTCTGCATGAAGGGGGGCTCGGTGAGGAAGCTGGCAACCCTGTGGTTCCGGACGACATGAACTTGTTGGCTTAGAAGATGGACTACCTCGACTCAAACAACACAAAGTCCGTACAGCAGCGCATCACATTTCTATCACCCCCACCCTGGCTGCTCCGACATTCCTTGCCGCCACGCCTGTTATTATGTATGTATATATGGCATATCCGTCTTGTGCATGATCAGTCCAGTAGATCGCTGCTTCTATCACATTATCCTGGTGACGCTATAATATCGTCAATACCATCTACCTGTCTTTCTCTGCAAAGATTATGATCAGGCCGGGCTGTGTCCATCCTTGTAGCTTCAGTGTTTCTGTTAGTTAGTGTCAATTGGCATGTTGGTATGAGACGACAGGAGAAGTATCTAGTGCAGTAGTATGGTCTGCCCTTGTGATTTGTTAGAAGATTGTATATGTAACATGTATGTGTGCACTGTGCAGTATTTCTTTCGTGTATGTATAATGTACTCTTTTTTATCTGGTAACTGCACTTGTTGTCCATTCGGAGGCTTCGTATTGTATCATATATTCCCACACTGAGAATTACTAATAGATGTCTAAAGCTTCTCTCGAATTAGGCCACTTCATCATAAATTGTATTAGTCGTTGGATTTAACTTATATATCAGAAATCTACTCGCATATTTTATGGCAGTTTAACTCTCCTTGTACATCGCCATTTTTTATTTTCTTTGCCAGGTTTTATTAGAAAAGAACCAAACAGTTTTCTTATTTTCAGAAACTTAAGTTACAAATTATTATTTCGCAAATCTAACCGTTTATATTGTACTAGCAATTTAGCTAATGAAGAGTTGATATATGTTAAATTAAGTATATCCTTTGCAATCCCGTGGACACTCTGCTATTATTCCCACACGATCAATATGTTCGTGTATATCGATTGTCAGAGCTACAGAACTTTGACTGCATACTTTTTGAGACATCATCTGCCTTAGAACTGGTGCAGTATAATCATTTCAAAGTGTGAATAACTTACATTCCAGTGGTTGTTAGTTTTTACTGGTCGAAAGTACAAATGTTAAACAAATTTCAGAACAAGTCATCTTACATCGAGTGACACTTGAATACATTTCTCCTGAAATATCAGAAACACGTATCTGATCTAAACCCTCTTCTTCCGAGCAGAAGGCGCGGCGGTGGATGGCGACGCCGAGCATGAGCAGAGACCGCGCAAAATTGCAGTTACAGCAAACGCGACGAATGGAAGGTACATCTGAAGCAGCTTCGGTGTTGCCCTTCCTGAGCCCAATATCTCACCCAGTATCGCGGACTGAAACAATTGCAGTCACTATTAGAAACAAATCGAGATAATTGGTTGAAAGGTTAAATATGCTTGTATTCAATTTCTAAGTATGGTAGGCAACCCGGTCAAGGTAGGTCGAAATTAAACTTTCTCAGTTCGAACTGGTTGCTTATCTATCTATTTTGGATCGAAATCTATGGTCGCTTCTGATAAGTCATTCAGACTAAACAAATAGGCATTAACATGCATCTAGAAATCGCTCTATGCAATGCAAATCGAAATGAACTAGCAAGAACTAGACCCATCAACGAGATCTGTTCATTTGATTCGTCCCAACATTCTTAACTTGGCATCGGCCCGGGAGCCACGCACCGATGGATCCATGGAGTCGGCCCCTGCGTCTCGCAGATCCGAAGCAGAGGCCGCCGCATTTGATCCCAGACCGACACGTTCTCAAATCGTGGAAAAAACAGAGAGAGCGCGAGAGATCGAGGAGTTACCATGGAGGTGAGGGTGGTGACGCCGGCCATGAGGGAGGTGGTGGCGGCCCAGCGGCGTTTGGCGAGGACGCCGTAGAGGGTGGCGACGGCGAGCGGCCAGAGGAAGGCGAACTCCAGCAAGATTATGCCGCGGAGGAAGGCCGGGGCTGGGCCAAAAGGTAGTCGTCGAACTCCGCGGCGTACCACCGCTTGAGGTCCCGTAGCGGCGCCGGGTAGAGGGTGTGCGGGAAGACGACCTGCCCGTCGATCAGCGGGGCCGCTACCACGATGGTGAGGGAGAACAGGACGACCACCGCGTCCGCCACGGCCGAGACGACGCCCATTGCTGCGTGCCTGCGTGCTTGGTCGTGGTCTCGTGGGTGTGGTGAGAGTACTGGCTGGGAAGGGATCTCGCGCAGGTACAGAGCATCTCCACCGGTACTTGGCCTGCCGGACACGTCCAGTCAAATGTGGGCGCCACAGTGGCACCCCAACCCCAAACACCCACCCGATCCATTTTAATCATTTTTTTCACAATCTGAGCATATGCCAACAATAAATCCGACGAATCGCAGTGTAGATAATATAGTCCGGCCATACCACAATAGGTCCTCGAGCTTGACTTTGAGAAAGCCTATGACCGGGTAAACTGGGACTTTCTTAGAAGGGTTCTGCTCCGCGCTGGGTTCGAACCCAGTTGGGTCCACATGGCGATGAGTTTGGTCTCGGGGGCCAAACGGCTATCACCATTAATGATGATATGGGTAATTTCTTCCGCAATGGTCGTGGAGTTCGTCAGGGGGACCCCCTTTCCCCCCTGCTCTTCGATTACGTGGTTGAAGCCCTGGCTGCCATCCTTGATGCAGCCAGGAGGGCCGGCCATATTCAGGGCGTCATTCCACACCTCATCCCCGGGGGTGTGTCTCACCTGCAATATGCGGACGACACGATTATCATGTTCCAGCCGGATGACTTGGCTATTGCCAATCTCAAATTCATTCTTCTATGTTTTGAGAATATGTCAGGGTTGAGGATTAACTTCCACAAGAGTGAGGTGCTGGTCATGGGGACGGATAGTGCGGAGCAGCGACGGATTGCCGACATGCTTAATTGCAAATGTGGCGCCTTCCCGTTCACTTATCTGGGTCTCCCCATTAGTGACCATGCACTGTGTGCAGGGGATTGGGGTCCCCTGACCGCGAGAGTTGGTAAGCGTGCTGACCCTTGGTTTGGGAAGCTCATGTCTTCGGCGGCTCGGCTGACGCTGACCAACGCGTGTCTATCTAGTCTTCCCCTCCATGCGATGGGCGTTTGCCTCTTGGGTGACGAGGTGCACAAGACTATGGATAGACATAGATCCCGGTTCTTTTGGGAGAGCAACGGGGTTAAGCGCAAATACCACCGGGTCCGGTGGGCGGCAGTCTGTCAACCCAAGGTTCTTGGGGGCCTGGGGATCATTGACACCAAACTCATGAACATTTGCCTTATGGCGAAATGGGTTTGGAGACTACTCGCGCGCCACCGCGGCCTATGGGCGGACATAATCAGGAGCAAATATCTACGGTCTAAAGACGTGCTAATTGACGCCCATAGCCCTGGTTCCCAATTCTGGAACGCCCTTCAAAAGGTGAAGGAGGTGCTGCGCCTTGGGGCACGACACTATGTTAGGGATGGCAGATCGACTAGGTTCTGGATTGACTAGTGGCAGGGGTCGGGGCCCCTTTCAACCAGGTTCCCGAACTTATTCGCGATGTCGCTGGACCCTGACATTTCGGTTGCTTCGGCATTTGACGGCGAGGGGTGGCATATCCACCTGCGTCGGGCGTTGGGCCAAACCGACATTCCGGATTGGGATGATCTCCACCATCAGACAGCGGGTTTTCGCGTGTCGGTCGGTCCGGATGAGCTAGTGTGGACGTTGGAACCTTCTGGTAAATTCACTGTTAAATCCCTTTACCGAAAGCTTTGCCAGGGGGTCCCGCGGAAACACTACAGTGAGATTTGGGGAATCGCGGTTCCCCTAAAGGTTAGGATCTTCCTTTGGCAATTAGTCAGGAAGCGGCTCCCGTCGGGAGACAACCTTGCCCGCCGCAACGGCCCCTCGAATGGCCTTTGCGAGATGTGTGGTCAGGTGGAGGACACCAACCACATATTCTTTGGCTGCGTCTTAGCCAAGTTCCTCTGGAGTGCAGTAAGGGAACTGCTGCATTGCTCCTGGAACCCACGTGTTTCGCGGAGCTGTATAGGCTACTTCAGGGATACACGGGTCGGGCACGTAGAGTCTTATGGATTTGTTATGCGGCCCTGTGCTGGACTCTCTGGAATGTTCGGAACAAATACACCATAGAAGGGATTTCCCCTCACAGCCGGCTGACTGCCTCTTCAAACTGATTATGTACATGCAGGTGTGGAAGCCAGTGGCTAGATGACAGGACAGAGGCGAGGTGGAGTCGGCGATTCGCGAGATACGCCGGCTTCACGACACCGTCAGGGAGCGTCCTTGACCACCTGTTTCCGTCTCATTTGTGCCTTAGAGCCGGTGCTGTGTTTGTGTGTGTGTGTGGTGTGGTAGACATTTGTAGTCTGCGTGCTATCTGGTTTGTTGTGGTGTCCTGCGTGACCCTTACTGTTGTCCGAATTTGTATGCACTCGCCGTTGTGGCTTTATTAATTTAAAGCTGGGCTCCCCTCGAGCCTATGTTCTAATACCACAATAGGCGCCAAATAAAAGTCTCGGCCTATAGACAAGTTCGGCCAGCAAAATGTCACCACCATCACAAGAACGAATGCATACACATCATTTTTCGATCGACTCCCCCGCCGCCTCCTCTTCGGCTACCTTGGCCCTTGCTTTCTTCTCCTCTGTGGTGCTTCTTCTTTTCCTTGGCAAAGTAAGCCTTTTTGGTTGGGGCTCATGTTGGTCATGTCGGTGGAAATGATCTTGCGCTCCTCGACCTTCTCAAACCCCTTGAGTTTGTGGCCTTACACGGTGAAGTAGGTGTCCCGCCTTCCTTGTTTATCGGCGTGTATCTTCAATTTGGTAGCCGAGCTCGATGAGACATGTTTCGTGTACTCGGAAATCGAATCGTTGATGGAGCATTATGCCGCCTTCCTTGTTTGTCTTGGTTTCTTGTTCCCAAATGGCCGTTCTAATCTGGCCCCCGTCATCTGATTTTCATCTACATTGGCTCCATCCTCCCCTCGGCCGGCCATAGAGAGTCGAAACCTTTTCCACTTTGGACATTCTTAAATTTTGGAGAAACAATAAGTCAAATTGAAGGCCTTCTTGTTGGGGCCGATTTCCTTGAACATTGTTAGAGCATCTCGCAACTAAATAAAAAGGGCACGTACATGTCAACTAGATGAATGTAACACTCGAGAAACAATGCACCGAGTAATTTGTAGCATCTTGGTTTCAAGGCTTGTGTCTTGCCACTTTCATTTCTCATCATTATTTGATCACGGCACCCATGAATGTTGTTGGATTGCGCTTGTATGACGCCCCACCGGTTTTCAACTTTCCTTCGAATTGCGTTCAATGTAGATTTGGTCGTGTGTCGTATATGACTTTTTTAAAATCCCTGTGAATCTTATTCTAATACGATTCACGAGTTTGTTGTTGCGCCACGGATGGAGTCTTAGCTTTTTGCCATCAGACTGTCACACAAAACTCATCCTCCATGTCGATCCATGACTATCCTTTTCAACCGGCCCTCTTGATGGTCTTGTCGGTTTCAAGATCGTGAACGTCCACTTCCTCTTGGACGGCCTACCAAGCATGGCCTTGGCCGTCCTCCTGGTCCTGGCCGGCGTTGCCATAGTAGCCACCGTGGATAAGATTATTGATGGCGTCAGAGGCTTCTTCCCACAAAATAAAATGCACAAGATCACCTGGTCGGCGCCATTCATTGCAAAACACTTGGCCGGCTACATTCATTGCAATTCACCTGGCCGACGACATTCACTGCAATTCACCTGGTCGGCAACATTCAGTACAAATCACGTGGTCGCCCACATTCATTTCACCTGGCAGACGACATTCATTGCACAGATGCACAAAGATACACACCTCGCTGAGCATTCCGTCGAACATGTTGCCACCGCCATAATCGACAGAGCTGCTTCCGATAAGACGTGGTGGTCGAGGCGCCTTCGCGAGTGCCCATCGACATAGTGCCGGCGAGTCATTGTAGATGGCCTCCTGGTTGAGGTTGATGTCGCGGTCTGGTTTGACGGGCGCAACCGGCGCGACGAGCGCGTTCTTCACGCCGACGATGCTGGTCTCGCCCTCATCCGAGAGAACCGTGTCCGCGTCGCCATCATGTCTTGGTCGGCGCAGTAGGATGGGGAGGACGGCGAGGAGCTCCCCCTAGGGACGGTTGTCGTGCTACTTTGGCTCAATTCGAGCAGCATGTCGACGGCGGAGGGATCGACGCGAAGGCCTTGCTGCTCCGTCCTTTCCTTCGCTCGGTATAGCCGGTATTTCGATATGTGCCACTGTCAACCCCTCTGGCGTCTTCTTCAGCTCCCGCCTCATCGCCTTCTTCCGCAGCTCATCGACCGACGCCGTCAGCTTCTGAGGTTGTGAGAGGGAGGCCCTTCGAGGATTGGCAACGAGCGGGGAAGGAGGAGGGTTGTGCCGGTTCCGAGACTGTGGAAATGGAGGAAAGATTTGGGTGTTTTGGTTGCGGGGTGGCAATGTTGAGGACGTGGAAGATTTGCCACCCGACCTCCCCCGCCCCGTGTCAATGATAAGGGGGCCCGCCTGGTGAGGGCATGTCCGGGCGATGTCCGACGTCCCCGAGCAGGCTTCCAAGTTTGGAGGGTGGGTCGGGGGTGCCGGACAAAAATGAGCTTGGCCCGGACACTTAAGGGGTGCCGCTATGGCCGTTTTTTGCGTCCGGACCACCATTGGCATTTGGAGGGTCATTTGGCAGGTGCTAGTGTAGATGCTCTTACATCATTTTCTAGACGGGCAGTCTGATAAAATGCTTCTTTTTTTTGCTTGCAACAGAAGTATTTTGTAATACTTTTTTGTTATTGAATTTTTTTACCAAACATTTTGTCTCTAAAACCAATAGGCTCGAGCACCGTCGATGGGGGAAGAGGGGATGCCACTCACCTGAGTCACAGATCATGACGATAGGCAGCCGACATATTTTTTTACAAAAATTCATCAACTCGGAGATTGAGTGGGATGTTGAAGACTTAATGAGCTTTTTGTCGCATCATGACAATTTTTTAGCATACATCGACAAAATTTAGCCCTATCAGCTCGATCTCAACTCTCAAATGGAAAAACTAATTATATACTGATGACGGGAAAATGATAGAATGGCAAAACTAATTGTCAAACTAAAAAGGCAGTGGTGTTTCTGAGGATTCAATGTGTCAAATTGTATTTCTGAGAATGGGGGTCGGGTCATATTGCAGGAATAATAAAAACTCTTGTAATAAAAGTTTATATAGAAGTTGCATGAATATATTTCATGTGAAATACATAAATATTCGCATTTTTCAATATTTTATATATATAATAAGATGTTTTACTCGTTAAGATTAATTTTTGATGTTAGGCGAGCATTTTAGTGACGAAAGTGAATATTAATAAATAAGCGAAGTACGTTTAAAAAGTTCATTTGTGTGAATATATGTTTGGGAGATATGATATATTTTTTAGATAAAAGATATGATATTTTATTAAATGATTTATAAATCATATATTCTTGGGAGATATGAAATTGTGGGAATATAAAATATTGCTGTACAAAAAAAAACGTTGGTTATTTGTGAAAGAAAGGAATTTCCCGCCGCCCGGCGCTTTGGTTTGGTCGGCCCAGTCAGGTCGATCCTTCCGATACGCGGACTAGTCCGTCCGTCCAAGCGGTGCAGATCGGCCAGTTCTCTACTTCTCTCGACCCTTCTTCCGCCTTCGTCGCGCGATCGCCAATCAGCCGCGGCCACGTCCCGCCGCCGCTCCAGTATAAAGATAGCTACGCGTCCGGCGTCCCTGTCCTTGCCACGACACGAAACACCTGCCCGACTGCGAGCGAGCACACTGGAAGCATCGACCGTACACCCACGCGCCGACGAGGCTCAGGCTCCGGATCGATCGAGATGCTCGCGGTGTTCGGCAGAGAGGTGGCGCCGAGCCCGGAGGGGCTGCGGCAGCCGGGCGAGGCCGGGGGCGGCGCAGAGCGGCTCGCCGACCGGTTCCGGGAGGCGCGCCCCGGCGCGGTCACCGTCAGCTTCGGCGGCGCCGCGGCCATGGCGTACTCGTCTCACGACCAGAGCCCCTTCCTCCCCAGGTGACGGAATTCTCCTTTTGCAAACATCTTATACTTGCAGTGATCGATTTCTGTAATTTCTTAGTACGTGTTAGATACAAACAAGGTTTTTTTTTTTACTAAAAGGAGCCTAGCTCCCAATTTTCATTATTATGAAAACTGATAACGCAGAATTCGGTCGAAATAGTTAACTTTCTGCCCGAACAACCACTCGACGGACATCACACACAAACTTTGCGGCGTGCAGACCCGCAACCAACACCAGCACTAAAACAAGACTACCACTAACACTTCTTGACTTAAGTACATTACATCAAACAAGGCTACCCGCAGCAACTCTAGAAACATACATAAAGCTGGCACATCTAACCACTACCCCTACATCAATAAGGAGTCTGTGATGCGAAGCACCACCCCTGCCTCCTATCGAAGAAGTTAGCTGCCACAGAGTTAACATTCTTGCTCCTCTGCGTTGGAGGCTTTGAAGACTTGATTTCTGCAAATCAGCCCAGTACGAAATAAAGTGAGCTGTCTGAAAAATCCTGTGGATACACTCCATCGAAACAGGCCCCATTTCTAATCTTCCAGATGGACCATATCAATGCAGCTATCCCTGTCGACAACATGATCTTATCATTTGTACAAAAACTTTCCAGCAAGCCGGCAAGCATCAAAACTATGCGGTACTGATTGTAAATTCAAAGCACAAGCAACTACACTCCAAGCATACTTTGCTAAAGGACAATCAAAAAATAGATGATCAATAGTCTCTACATTACTACAAACATACATTTCTCACTCCCTTCCAACCCCTATGAAGAACACTTTTGGTCAAAATACTTTTCCTAAACGCCAGCCACATAAAAATCTTAATCTTTAATGGGGTCTTAACAAACCAAACCTTCCTGTAAGGTACTCTGACCTGAGATTTCTTAAGAGCTATATACATAGACTTAACCGAAAAAAAACCCGATTTTGTCAAAGACCAGACACATAAATCGGGGGTTTTTATCCTCTACTTCTGTCAATCTAACATGTGAACATAAATCTTGCATTTTATACCAGAGAACAGCTAACTCACCCCACAACGTCTTCTGAACTTCAAAACATTCCAGCCTTCAGAAAAAACTTTAGCTACAATAATGTTTTTACTATGAGATAAATTGTACAACCCACATCATCCCAGAATCTAGTCCTACGACCATTCCCAATTCTTTTCCTACAAAACTTGAAAAAATATCTCTAACCTTCATCAGTCCCGACCAGAATTGCGAATGAAATGCTTTAAGCTTTACATGTGCTAAAGAAGAAGAGTGTAGATACTTAGCTCTAATCATTTGTTGCCACAGACCTTCCTCATTTTCAATTTTCCATAGCCATTTACATAAAAGACAAATGTTCATCGTAAAAAGATCAATTACACCCAAACCCCCTTGTTCCTTAGGCTGACAAATTGTTTCCCAGTTAACTAAATGATATTTTTTCTTATCTTTTTCCTCCTGCCAAAAAAGCCTCTTCCGGAAGAAATCCATCCTTTTACCGGTCCCTTTTGGCAAAGGGAAAAACGAAAGCATGTAAAAAGGAATTGGACTCAGGCCTTAAGCAAAATTAACCTGTCTCCGTAAGAAGTATACCTACCCAACCAAGAACCTGACTTTTTCTCTACTTTGTCCTCTGCTGGCCTCCAATCAGCCTTTTATTATGAGAGGTAGACCAAGATATCTAAACTGGAAGTCCCCTTCCACACAAGTAAAAAACAGAAGCATACTCTACACTTCTATCTTTAGCCCTACCACAACAGAAAATCTCGCTTTTCAAGAAGTTGATTTTTTAACCCGACAGGTGCTAAAAATACATAAAAGATTTTTTAAATTTCTAGCCGATTCTATACAAACAAGGTTAGTCACAGTGCCAGCTCTCCCCTGAATCTGCTAAGTTACTACTGTCTCTAGCTGTACCTCGGGCATGTTGTTGTAATCCAAGGTCTTCAACTAAATCGCACCACTCTGCAGGCTGTTTGGGGTCGTCGACGACATATTCTGCTTGTTCCAAGGCGCGATCGAGAACATGGCTGCGCTGAAGCAGCAGTACGGGCTGAGCAAAGGTGCGACCGAGATCAACCTCGTCATCGAGGCCTACAAAACCCTGAGGGACAGGGGACCTTACCCTGCAGACAAGGTCGTCAGAGATCTGAATGGGAAATTTGCGTTTGTGCTCTATGATCGCTCAACCAGTTCGGCTTTCATGGCTGCTGTAAGTGAATATTACGTACTGCTTGGATTTCCATCTGCCGTTATGTCTGCACTTAATTCAGTTCAGTAATGTGCAAGCCTATAATAAACCTTGCTGACACGATGTAGAACCACAATAATCAACTTTTAAGATAGTAATTCTGTGGCTACTTCGAAAGTCTCTCATATCGCAGTACAATGTGTGTTTCTTTTCAAAGATCCTGAAATGTGAGTTCTTATATACCGTTACTATCTGCCGATTCAGTGATGATCTCAATTCAGAGTTACCTGCCTGTAGTGGTTCAGTAGTTGTGTTAATGGCTGTCCCACTTTGGCCCATATATATTTACTGAATTTTGGGGGGCTCTGTAGCAAAATTCAGTAGCAAAATGTGCAACCTTATCTTGTGTTTGCCTCCCCGTCCCAATATGCCTTCAGATAACAGATGATGTTAGTTCATACTTCATAGTTCTGTAAGATCGTCACTCAACCGTCGACTAGACGCTACCGATTCCCTCTACTATATCTGAATTAAATCCTTGTTGTGCATGTCTAGTATTTTACATCAATGCGACAGACAAAAGTATGCCATGTTCATCACTTGTCCTTAGCTGCATCTTCTTACAGGATGCTGATGGCGGCGTTCCATTTTACTGGGGAGTTGACTCCGATGATCATCTTATCGTTTCTGATGATGCTGAAATTGTGAGGAACGCTTGTGGAAAATCTTTGCACCATTCCCAAAGGTATGAGCAGATCATAATCAACCAGCCAAAGTCATCAGAAGTATTGTGATAATAATTTCTCGCCTTCTGATCACCGGCACTCGATTATTTTGATACCAGGTTTCTTCTTCACGACGTCCGGGGACTGCAAAGCTACGAGCATCCCCTGAACGAGGTCAAGCCGGTGCCGAGGGTCGATAGCAAAGGGGAGGTATGCGGCACGACCTACGCCGTCGATGCACATGCCAAGAAGGATGTCGCCGGCATTCCTAGAACTGGCAGCGCTGCAGACTGGTCTTCGCAATACTGAATCTGTAGATACCGTCGGTATATGTCTTAGAGCTCTTCTGAACTACATGGTGGTGGCTTCTTGTGATGTACAATGCCATGTACAATGTGTTGTCTGCAGGATCAACCTTGTGCCTGTCTTATATACTGCTACTGGTATTTACTATATGTAATATATGGGGCAACAGTTCTTTGTACAAAGTACGGAAGAAAGGTTTAGCATCAGCGGGTTGTACATCTATCCAAAATAAGGAATAAAGTGGCAGAAAGCCTGCACATATAGGTGAATAATGATATATCACATTATCTAACTTGGTTGTGTTCTGCTCCCTCGGCAAGTCCATTTACCATATGTGTATATGCAATGGTGTCTTGTAGTAACATTTGATATGCTGCTTGAATATACATCTGTGTGTTAAAACTATCCAGATACACTGTTCGCATTCTAACTGAATGATACACTGTTCGCATTCTAGCTAGAAGGCCGGCGGGGCATAACACTGTGCCGTGCTGAAACAGTGTTAGATGTAACCGACTGTCAGGCATTTTCTGTAGATGCTGCATACATCCCCCCTGATGTCACCAATAATTTGCAAAGTCTGTGCTGTTGACATACGAGTGGCTGGACTGGATGAATCTCATGATGCAGGGAACATATCTACTTGGCCAAATTTGCTTACTGTTCTTCCTGGCAAAATGCACAGTACATCATGGTCGATGGAGCGCGTGTATATAATTGCAGGAGCCGATCTGATGCGACTATTCAGACGCCGGGAGATTTAAACACACATTTTATATCATCAAGACACATTGAGAAAGATCATAAATAATCATTATTCAGAAAGAAGATAATCAACAAAAACGGGGACAACAGGCTTTTTGTGTGGCAGCTTGCATACATGTCGTACGGTATAATTCAGCGACCATAACTAAACATGGATATGTTAGTAGTTGTAGGAACATAACAAAATAAAAATCTAAGGCGGTGAAAATCTATAAAGAAGATGTCTTATATAGAAACAAAACCGTAATTTTTTGCTCATCTCCTTGGAAGATATATTCAGGCTCGGGCCCATAGTGGTGCCAACTGTGCGGCCCGCACAGGGCCCACATAAGTACATCTCATAGAAAATCTAGCATTCACTCCATCCTCTTTTTACAACTCCATTGATGGAATCAAACAAACTTTGGTGCATACAAAATATGTAGGATTAGAGTGTGCGTAACATTGCAGCCCTATGTTTCTCCTATTCTATGAATCAAAGAGGCCCTTAAGAAATCCTTTGGATTAAAGGAATGGCACCTTCAAAATTCCTATGGATTGCATTCTTACACTCCAATCTCATAGGAATTTCAATATCCACTCTAACCTATTTTTTACACCTATGTGCGTAGGATCGAGACACTTTTTCTGTGTTTCCATCCAAATGACCATTACCGTAGTTTTTTCTATATTTTGCAATCCTATGTTTTGCATCTGCAATCCTATCAAATTCCTATGTTTTTACAATTCGTGTGTTTTGTAATCTCGTGATCCAAAGAAGCCCTAAGGTCGAATCCTTATCTTTCTAACGTTCTTATACCTCTGCCATGACCGGAAGCAGACTGTTAACGTAACCAAACCTGGGCGAAATTCATGGAGCTATAGGGTTAGTAACGTGAGAGGATCCCTCTCTCGGTAACCGTAGAATCATCGTCATAGCCCCCCCCCCCCCCCCCCCCCCCCACACACACACACGCACGCGCATAAAACCTGATTGACGTATGTTCTAACCCAATCATGTTTGCACATGAGTTTTTCCATTTGGTTGGCGCTCTTCAATACTGCTTACTCGGAAGTGCTTTGCTTTGAAATTCAAGATATCCATTCGGTGAAGAAGACATAATTGTATGGTCCCACGAGCCCTCATTTACATACTCGGCCAAGTCCCACTACAAGAAAATTTCATAGAGGGCAACAGTTGCCCAGTTCCAGGATTTTTTATTGAAAGATCTTAAAATTACTTCAAGTGTTTTGAAAGATCCACTTGCGGGATATTTAGAGTACACCTTATTTGTTGAAGGTATAAAAAAAAGACCCCTTCGGCTTCTCCTAGAAGCCTATCTCCAAAATTTGGTTAGGCTTTCAAACTAGTATACTATCTCATAAATTTGTTTAGACTTTCAAACTAAACGAATTTGGGAGATGTGCTTCTCGAAAAAGATGGGCAATGGCGGATTTCTGGAGAAGAACGGGGCCTTCATTTCAAATTCCGACGCACGATGAATGATACAGAAGTGTTTAGTGGCATTATAACAGAAAAGTGGCTTTGGCCCCCGAGGTCCAGTGCTCTATCCATTTTTTAAAAATCATAAATCGTATTTATGAGTTTAAAAAAATCTGAACAGGATGTAGCCAATGATGTATCCCCTAAACGTGCAAACTATCAATTTGAAATACTTTATATTATGGGCAAGAAAACTAACAAAATCTGATAAAATTTAGAGATTTGAAAATACGCATACTTAGATCCACTTTTTTGTATTTTTGTGTAGATCAGAATACAAAGTACTGCAAGTTGATATTTTGCATGTATGTGGAATATACCATTGGATACATCCACATTTTTCATGATTTTTTAAAATTATAAATATGATATTATTTTATTTAAAATTGGAGGGAGCATTGATCTTTGAGAGCCAAAAATCTTGGGGTTGTTTTGTTTATTTAACTATATTTATTAGGATTACTCTAGTATTTCTCTGAACCCAACATCAAAGTATCAAAGTTTGCAGAATTTACGTATTTTTTATGAGAACGGACTTGTGGCTCCGAGCACTAGTGAACCCTATAAGATTTTATTTGAATTTTTTCGAAAATAATCTCGACAAAAATCATATGATACATATGCATGTTTTCTACGTATGTGACAATTTTTGGTGTAAAATAAGTCGTATTCCGATCTATATAAAAATAACAACATTATGAACACAAAAAAGGAAAATAGTTTGTTGAATATGTGAGAAGTTTCTCTTTTTTGGGTAGACCAAAATATAATGTTTTTTGGACGAAACTTCTGGCGTACGTAAGTAATGTGTATATGTATTTGTGTACGAAGTTACACATTGTTTTGAAACCTAGAAGTATGATTTTCAAAAAAAAAAAAAAATCAGAAAACGGGTTCACTTGTGCTGGGGAGCCACTTGCCATTTTTCGATTTTTTATCCTCTACTTTACACGTATATTTTGTGTTTTGTCTATTTATTGGTGTTCATAATCAATACGAACCAAACACTGAAAAGGAAAACAGAGGGCGGCAAAACTTACAGGCGGACAGAGCCGATATAAACAAACAAAACCTGATTGAACATGGAGGTACGGCCTCCTGCATCAGGAAGCGGTAGAACCAAGGAAGGCGATCGATCGATGGAGCTGGAAGCATGTGACTGATCGCTCTGAACAATTACGTTCACGTCTGAGCAGAGAAATGGACGAATGAAACGAAGCAAACTGGTCACTGACGAGACAAGTTATTGCGCCGGCCCGTCGCATCGCATGCATACAGCTCTTTACATTCAGTTCTTGTCTTGCTCGTCCGTACGTGCACGCACAGCTAAGCAAGGTACCGGTCCGGGCCCTCCTTCTGTCCAAGTTATTTCGAGAAAATTGCACATAACACTAACGAATTGGTACCATTGTTGCACAGAACACAGAAACAAATCTTGTTTTGCATCAAACCCAGTTTTTCGTCTAATGAGTTGCAGCAAGCCCAAAAATAGAGGATTTAACGATGTGTAATCCTATCACTCGTGCATAAGTCATTTGGGTGTGGATTTATATTCTGTTAATTAAATTTTTGTACACCGAGGATGGAAAGTCCAAATGAAGCCAACCACCATGAAGCCTAATTTTTTTAAATGACATCATTTTTTTTCACTTAAAGAAACTCTGAAAACAAATATGCAATTACATACATGTGGATGTCTACCATGTATGTATGAAAATTAAATTATGTTTATTTCTTTGACGTACACAAAAGACAAATATTAAGGTCAAAATCGAAGAATTTAATGCCTACTTTGAGTCACATTTGTATGAGTTTTGTGTAGCACAAAACATAACCTATTTTTAACAAAACTTTACATCTTCAAAATCATACTGTATATATGTATATGTATGAAAACTTATATCTAAACTTTTAAGTTTGATTTTCTGTACATGCCGAGCTGACTAGAGCTGGAAGTGCATATGTTTGTGGTCACACTTAATGTTCTTTTCGTATTTTCTTATTTATAAAGTACGTGACCACCAAGATTATTTCCTTTTTGTAGAACTTAATTATCTAGAATTCAGTTTGGATGTTTTCTTACAATCATGCCATACACATAAGTTAATGTCTTATTCGGCCATTTGTAACCTCACGTAACAAATAGGCAAAAACAATGGTTGATGTGGCCTATCACTTTAGGATGATGATGACGACGTGCATGCTTCATGTGGGGAGTATCACAGATTTCAGTATGCTTTGGTAGATAATGCAGCTAAAAATATTCTTTTGGAATGCAGGGCCTGCATGATTACACACATTGACCGTATTTAGAATTAGTTGAGTCAATCTTTTTCTTGTTTGAAAATAATAGCATCAACTATTGTTTTTCTAAACTAGCATCAACTATGTTGAGCATACATAGGAACATACTAACTCAACCCTAAGCCCTGAACTTGCCATCATTATTTTTAATTCCAACACTTTAACCGTCTGCACTAATTGCGCGATCCACTGATACCACAGTGGTGCAAATCCTTTCATGCTAGAGTTTGCTGTAAGAACAACAATTTGACCTTATCATAAGGTTTTTCGAAGTCAACTTTGAAAATAACCCCATTGAGCTTTCTGATGTAGGCATTAAATCTTCTTTGATAATCTCCCAAAATCGATGATGGAAACTCATATGATGTCAAGGCTTTCTTAGGAGGGTAATATATCTTCTTTGTGTCACTGTTGATCCCCGGTAAAGCTTCCTTCTAAGCCCATTGCTTTTACGATGTTAACAATTGGAACCCATTTGAATACATGGTTCGGTCAGGACAAGGTCCAAAAATTCAAGGTTTAAATCAAATTTTACTCAACATGAGTGATGCAAATATGGTATTTACAGCATATGTTACAAAGCCACAAATGTAGCATCTGGGCAGTGGTTGGCCTGTCACCAGTTCGTAAGTACTCTGAAATTATACAGAACCGGCCCCTCCCAGGACTAAATTATTTCAGTGCATGCAAACAGCCTCTTGGATCATCGCAGCAACAGACAGCCCAATTAACAGGTATAGTGCAATTTGCACGGATACAGCCTGTTTCAATTATCATGCATGCAAACAGCAGTGAAACCTTAAGGCGAGAGCATGACCATAGAAAATGAGAGGAGAATTACACTTGTTTGGTGACAGCGCCAAACTGATGAATACAGTACGTGGTACAGTACAATTTTTTTTTTTGAAACGAGGCAAAAGCTTTGCCTTTTATATTGATATAGGAGAAGCAAACATGACACGGCCGAGGCCCCAAAAAGAAAAAAGACATACAAGACAGGGCGTGCTAGACGAAGGATCTCATCCTACACCGTCTAATCTCTTAGAAAGATATATCGTCATATCTTCAAAACACAACTACGCGGCGCGATCTGAGGATCGGAAAGCAGATCAGGCGGAGACGTCCAGCGCCGTCGGTGGCGGGAAATCGCTTCCCCCTGGGCCAGCAAGGCCAATTAAAGCTTCATCCGCTGCCGTCATGGATGGCAGGTTCAGCCTGAGGAGGGTTCTCAACCCGTTTATTGCCGAATCAGAGATTCAGCGCGGTTAGATAACACCCCAAGTGAGCACTCCATTTTGTTGTATGTTGTTCCTAATATTGTGTTGTTGATCTACAATATATGTACACTACAAGCAGAATTAAAACTTCATGCTTTACAAGTTGGTTATTTATTATGTGACAGCAAATTGATGCCATTGATTCACATTCAGAAGTATTTCCTCCTTGTTTGGGCCATATGTCATTCACATCACATAAAGGAAATTAGCAATTGTTGGTCAAAACATGTCCTGACCAATCAAAGCAGTCCCTGAATCAAAGTACTATCTAAACATGCAATTTCTGGTATTCATCAAGAAAAAAATTCTTACTAACTTTGGTAAAACATTTCAACACATGTTCCACCATGCAATTATGAAGCCTTGCCAGAATGCAACAACAGATCCAAACAGGGAGATAGGAAAACAAACATAGTAACTTCCTTAAAAGCTATTCTAGAAAAAACATTGGTGATTCCTGAACTGTCTCTTTCACGGCTGGTCTAGAAAAGATAGTTATCCATATTGTGATAAAACTGTTATTCCATTTACTGAAAAAACAACAAAATAGTTGCACAACTGAGCATGATGATATGTTTTCCTTGTGTCTAGCCATCATATCACAAGCAGCAGCATAAACTACCAGCATATGTTTCAGAGCATAGTAGAGCACACGGCAGATATAGCCTAATCGCGACCCCATGGCTCGGCAGATGAAGGAACACTGGCATGTACTTCTGAATCTTAGACTAGCCATATTGGGAGTATCATAGGTAGTATCATGCATGCCATGTTGGCAAAAAGCTGACGTGTCACTGCAATTAATAAGGAGAGAGATGATGGTGGTATCATAGGTAGATACCGTAACATAACGGATTTCAAGACAAAATGAGTCTATAGCCTAATAAATGCATGATTATATGATACCACACATATGTTACTACCCACTATGGAGGTAGTAACATAGACTAGTATCATATGCATGATACTAGTGTATGATACTTCCTACTATGACTAGTCTTACTGATACCATGAGCTAAGTAGTAAACCATAATTAGTGTTTATACCGAGAACAATAATGTCTGAATGGACGCAGTAAACAAACACTAGAGTAGATCACTACGGCAAAACCGCTGTAAGAGCCAACTGTGGATATGCCGCCAATGCCATGCATACTAGCTACACGCTACACAAACTACTGAAGAAGAACCCATTACATGTCAAAGATTAGCATAGTAAGCAAGTGACATTACTAGTAACATGTTATCCACCACAAAATAAACGAAATCATGGAAGGCCCAAACAGCTACCTACATCTCTGGCAAATTGAGAAGTTCACTAATCTATTATCTACACTTGTTCAGTTAATCTATTACTTCAAATTTCATATATAGCAATCCTAAAGGCCTTAAAACATCCGAGGAAGGGATTTATAGTAGACCTACCTTTGCACATACTGCAGAATCGGTCACCAGAAGATATGGTAGCTGTGTGCCCAACGGCGGGAAGAAGTGAGGCTGCCGCAGCATGACCTAGCAAGGCGTGACCACAAGAGCTCGAGACCAAGAGCTTCCTTGATCGATCACTCGGAGCTAGATCATGCTGGCAGCTTCACTCGTTCCTTTGGGCAGCCCGTGGATCGATCTCTCCAAGATCAAGATCGCATAAAATACAAGGACTATGCGTGCAAGATATCACAGTGAAGAGAAATCCTAGACATAAGGAAAAGAACATTTGGGGGAGGAGGAGGGAGAAGCCATGGATGGAGCATCAGACGCGAAGAAGAATTAGATGTGGAGAAGAAGCCAGCTGCTGCTACGAGGTTTGCGGCAAGAGCTCGGGAAAGATGAGAGGACGCAACAACGGTGTGGCATATAGGGGTGAGTAATCATCATCGATCAAGAACATAGCAGAAGAAGGGATGAGATGGATGGAGGCGATGAGCAAGATTTTATAGAAGGGGGGTGCTTGCGTTGTGTGTTTGAGTGTGTATGGTGGGGAGATGAGATCCAGATTCCACAGAGTAAACAATACTGCAACTCTCATCAGCTGTTCAGAAGAGTGATTGAATGGGCAGTAAAGTAGAGAGAGATTAGAGGGGTGGCAGAAGAGGCCAAGGGGAGCTAGTGATGTAGGGGGAGATGCCTAGAGGGACTAGGGTTCTAGAGTAGCCAAGGGACCTAGACAGCCACCGCTGCGGCAGAGATGTCAGGACAGGGTGCAGAAGGGGGGGCAGGAAAAAGAGGAGGAGGGGTGACAGATTTCGGGTCGCGTCGCGTCGATCTGATGCTTGCATCATGGATGGACAGGGTTCAGGTAGTAGATGCAGGAAGAAGAGCAAGACAAACCCAGGCCAGGCTTACAGCTTTGCTTAAATTTATACTCCTATTTTTTTCTTTCGAAAAGTGGTGCACTCGGCCCCATTCGTTTTTAGAAAAGGAGGGAAATGATTGTGCCAACAGAAATGAGAAAAATAAATGTTGTCATCATTCATCTTTGTCACAAAAGATTATTTCCATTTCATCGATGTTTCGGTAAATTTTCCTTAGTTGGAATCACCCCTTTGCTAAGGAACCACGCACGATTTTTTATGTTCAGTGCTAATTTTAGTTTCTAAATAAACTTATTGTGAAATTAAGTTATGATCATCATTCGTCATATCATGATATCAATATACATGGATTTGACCGTGAAAACTCTCGAGGCTTGATTCTTCCATGAAAGCTATCAGGCTCATTCGATAGTTTGACTGACATCGGTCATTGCACTAGTTGTAACCAGGAATCCCATTTGACCCAGGTTGGCAATATTCTAAATTCAATATTTAAGGGAAATGATGCTAACACCTCCGCTAATGCAGCGTGTTTGTTCTTAACAACGTTGTATGGTGAAGCATATGGTGAGCGGGCGTGTAATTTCAAAGCAAAGTGTCCTCCCAAAAGCGAGTCATAGACATTCTAAAAAAAACTTTAGTCATAGACTCCTTTGCAACATCGAAGGCTCCTTTGTTTAAGATATCCTCCTTAACCCTCATGAGACATTCCAAAAGGGAGAGTCTCAGCAGGTTCCAAATATTTCATCTCCCACCCCTAAAAGGATAAGTATACATCCATCTTTATTGCAAATTTTATCATTCCAAGTATTTCATCTCAAGGATCAGAATGTGTTGAAACAAAAACAATCATCCCAAAGATGTACAGGTGGACTGTAAGATCTTGATTTCAAAGGGAAAAAACAAGGGAATTTTAGTGAAACTTTTTTGTGATGACTACAAGGAAGACACTTAAGGGGATGTACACCACCATATATGCGCGCACACGCCCGAGTATGTGCTCCAATCACACGCTGAAATTAGAAATAAGAAGATAAATCTAAAAAATACCCCTTCCTCGATGCAAGAAGAAATTCAAAGAGGAACTGTACTAGATTATTCTCACGGCCAACAAAAAGAAACTGCTTCCTTCATAGCTTGGCTGCAAAGCTTCACATTTAGCTAAAACCTGTTTTAGTTGGTTTAGTCTCTATTCATTTCTTGATCTAAATTCGTTTACCCATTAATAATAGAAAACAGGATAGACGCTCGTGTTTCTCATTTACGCGGAATATTCTTCAGTGGGAGGTGATGTTCCCGTCGACAGCGATGCGCCCGTGGTGACTTCGTCAATCTCA
Source organism: Poa pratensis (assembly GCA_947311845.1). Taxonomy (NCBI): domain Eukaryota; kingdom Viridiplantae; phylum Streptophyta; class Magnoliopsida; order Poales; family Poaceae; genus Poa; species Poa pratensis. Next base: position 21,461,302 of record CAMZMU010000112.1, read on the forward strand.
AGACCCAACCGCCGGCTCAGTCTGTCGGAGGTGCTCATAGGGGTAGGGTGTGCGTGTGTGTGTTCATATGGGTGAGTGTATACGCGTGTATGTGAGCATCTGTGTTGTACTGTGTTTCGCAAAAAAACAACACATAAGAGTATTGTTGTTTTCTCAAAACAAAACAAAAAGTCTTACCCAACACGTGCGACGACGCGTCACGTGCATGCAAAATATTGGGACAAAGATTTATACCACACAGATGGTGTTATACTCTCACATCACTTGGGAAGTTCTTTTCGCTGTGAGGTTTCTCAAAAAAAAAAAAGTTGAAACGTTTAACTAGTCTCTACTACTATTAAACAAGCAAACATATTCATCGCTAAGTGCACCCAGCCTAACTTACACACAACAACATGGACCAATTACAGCCTCACGATCAGACCCACTTAAGTTGACCTAACCGCTAAGATTATACTCACCCTGAGCCAAAACTGCGTTTAGCAATTTTCCCTGGCCGACGAAAACTCTGCCGGCCGAAACCTTCCGCGCCCCGCGTGCACCCCAATCATCGCCTCCCTAATCCAAGGAAGAAAACCGCAGCCCGATCGCAAATCACGCCGCCATCTCCCTCACCCCGCACGAAACCATCCCGGTCTCGCGCAGCCCCATGCCCCCTTCATCTTGCCCGACGCCGACCAGTGCCACCCTCCCTTGGTCCGACGCATTCGCCATCCCTCACCCCGTTTTCACCTACCTGATCTTGCCCAAAGCTGACCCGCGTCGGCAAGGTGGTGACGACGACAGATGCATCGTGCAGGTCAAGGATGTGTGGCGGGTCATCAAGCCAATCGAGGTAAGGATCCCCACAGACAAGTACAGGAGGACGTATTGTAGGCGTTGACCATGTCCGTGCTATGGTTCCTCTGCATCTTCTTCTCCCCAACTAATTTGTGTGCTGGGGGCAGATGGAAGGGGACGGGCGGATTGCTATGAGGTGACAGTGGATTCCTGCAGCAACTGCGAGTTGCCCACATGGCTCCGACCGAGGCGGACGCCGGCCGTGCAGTGGTCGACGCAATCAATCAGAAATCCTAGGTAAGGGTAACAAATTCATTCATCCTCCCAAACCCATCCCCCTCTATATTTTCTTGCTTTGATGATTGAGGTTGGAAATGCTTCTGCCATTAATTTCAATATGTTTGCTCTTTGTGGCCCTAAGGATGGCTGTAAGTGGCTCACAAGTTGTTTGAGGAAACGACTTCAACATATTAGTAGTAAGTTATAGTGTATATACACAGTTCTTTCGTATTTGATTCATAATCAGTGCTCTATACCAAAAAGTTCTCTACAAGCTTCCCTTTTACTATCGCCTTTTAAAGTTATTTTTTAAATCTGCAGGTTAGTAGATGGGATCCTTCAGATGCACTTTTCTGTGTGTTTGGAACTGCTTCTGAAAATACCTAGATGAGTTTCTGGTCATGAATTGCATGGACCGATGAAGCATGAAGCCAAATTGATTCCACTGCCCAGTACATGATCCTTGCACATGGAGAAGTTAATGACTATGATTGCACAAGTTGCAGTTCAACAGTCTAAGATGGTTATTCTGATGCAGATTTTCATATAAAATAATTTTGATGAAATGGTTTCAGTGTGAGAGAATATGCCTTCGAGTACTCGACAACCAACCAGTGAGTAGCATTCCAACAATTTTTTCACATGTGTTTGAAACTTCTACTACAAGCCGAGAGATATATGTTTCCTTGTAGATTGTGTTGTAAATAATTTATGCATCTATCTATGGTTTTCTAGATGGCAAATATATGTTTTATGATAGGCTCTACACTTTCTTATTTATATTACTAGAACGTCATGTGCAATTGATTATTATATTATAATACTTTGTTATTGTGAATGGTTTGATAATAAGTTCAAATTGCACTTGAATATTTTCTATCAGGAGAGCAAGCAAAGTAAGCAATGACTTTGTTATCTAAACCTGTAGAAATATGTAATGTTTTTTGAGTCTCTTCCCTTGTCTATAAATAGATTTCAGATTTCAGACACAAGTTGCTCCAGTTTATGTGTATGTACATCCTTTTAGCTTACATATGATATGTTCCACCATGGCTTGATGATAGCTTCTGCATTTCGTGTATTAGGAATTTTATGCAGGTTGAGAACACTGATAGCTTATGATATGCCCACGGTTTGTTCCCCTTTTGTTTACTTTTCTGAAGGTTAAGAAGATTGATAGCTTCTGACATACCTATGGTTCATTTTCGGTAATTGACTTTTCCCTTGATTTAATTGTCTGATGGTTAAGCATATTATCTCTTTCTAGGTAGAGTGTCGTACGCATAGCAGCTCTCTAGGGGTTATAGGGTTTCTTTGGATTAGTGCCATGTACAACAACTAAACGGAGACACGATCGATTTGTTATTTTTTTTACATGAGGCATGATCAATTGATTAGTGACATTAATGATCAATTGATTAGTGATATTATTGTTTGTACTTTTTGTACCCGTGATGATTAGTGCAATTGACGAGTTTTGTATTGAATTTTGGGATATTTTTCCGAGTCATCACAAGTATTGGTCAGGCCAATTGACTCTGCTTGCTTTCAGATCAATAATCTCCTTAACTCATGCAAATTATATATATTTTCTGTTTCATCTTCACAACGTTTGCCAAGTCAGCTGATGTGTACTCTTGTCCGGGCTGAACCAAACTGAATGTTGTTGTTGAGGTCGTTAATGATATGGGTATTTCAGTCATACAGTACGTAGCACGATGGCTCGATTAGTCATTCAGGCATGTTCTTTGAAATAAAAATAAAGATGCAGGCCGGCGGCAGAGTTGACCATGCTTCTGCATGGCCAATATACTTTTGAATCATGTCGTGCAAAGTGTTGTATTGGAATCTGGCAATGAAGTGATTATGAAACTGATTTCATTGCTTAAGGACAATTTTATCGATCGAGCTACTCTTGAAGACTTAGATATAGTAAAAGTACCTGTGTGGTCAGATATTACTTTTTGTAAAATCGGTGAATATGTCTTGTAAAAATTGTCATTCAACTAAATCATAAGATGTCTCTTACAAAGACGTGCGTGCACGTGCAAAGCTAGCCAACTAAAAATTCTGGAGTGATTTGGCGTGCAGGCGCAGGTGGTTAGTAACGGCATCTTCAGCTTTACCTGTAACTTTCATGTCAGAATAGTAGTTGTGCTGTTATAAAGCGATGAAAGAGACCGGAGGAATGTAGATTGAGATACAGCGGTTGCAACAGTTCTGTACTGTACCTCCGGTGCTCTGGCACTGTTTGAGCTTGACCTTATCGCCACATTATATGGCCTATTTCCTATTGACCGAGAGAGAGAGACTAGGCTGGTTTACACATTAGATTAATGACATTGGTAAAAATTTATTAATTTATAATAAATATTATTTATTACAAAAAATTGATATCCTAAACAGGTTTGTCTACCATGTACATCAACAAACAGACAACAGATGGCTTTTTATTGCGTTAGTTACTGCCATCTCATGATGTCAGCACGGAGGCTTGAGGCTTAATTCGTGCGATAATGATCAGTAAAACTAACCACTCTTGTACACTTTGTATTCTATTTTTATTAAATTATAAAATAGTATATTTTCATTTAAATCGTCAATTATATAATATATATCTTATCATAACCACCATCTTCATTTTGCAACTTTCAGACCTGTGGAGGAACCTGTTACATATTTATGAACATCCGAGGATGTGTCTAGCGCAGCACCTCAGTGGTGTTATTATGCATAATAGAAGAACTATATTTAGATTTTTCTGTTTTAGGGTTTTTGTAAATCTCTAACCCTTATGAAACCAACACCGAGGACCTTTTTGGTTGAAGATATTCTCTAGGAATTATGTATGATATATTTTCTTAGATTTTTTTACAAAGTTTGTGTTATTTGTATTATAAAACCATTTCTATCACATATATATTTCAAATGATTTTTTAATTGAGGCTTGCTCTTTTTTTTTTTGCTATGTTCACATGAAAACTATCTTGTGAACCCTAATGCTTTTATGACGGGAAGAATATTGTGTTTTCCGTGTGTCTCCACCAAACAAAGTTCATTACATATCATGTACAATTTGGATGACGTCTCAATTTTGTATCTTCCGATTTCCACGTTTTTAGAATCATGCGAACAAGAGCGGAATGTGTTTTTATCTCTCGAGCAACGAGTGATCCTGGTGTTTAAAAAATCGAAAAACTATTTACGAGTTTCGAAAAAATCTGAAACAAATCTCGGTTATTGCCAATTAATCAATTATGTATATCACGAATTTGCAAAATATCAATTTCAAATATTTTGTATTCTGTGGTACATAAAAATGACAAAATCTGATAAAATATACATTTTCAGGTCAACACTTTTGTCATTTTTGTGTAACCTAAAATACAAAGTATTTTAAGTTGCTTTTTGCAAGTTTTTGGGATAAATCATCAGCTATATCCGATTTTTTTCAATTTTTTAAAACTCCCAATATTGTTTTTCGATTTTTTTGAATCTCCTCTCGAACAAGAGGCTCTTTATTTTGCAATATCCACATGACCATATGTTTTTGAATCTATGATTAATATGCAGAATTATGCTTATCGTATTCTTTTCTTTAGTTTTTCATGTTGGGGTCCTGAAAGTCAAAGATACCTCACGCTTTCTGTGTATAGAAACACAAGATAAATCTAAAATATTGCGATTCTTGTTCACGATGTGACAACACTTCGTCTTATTAGATATGTCTAGGGCCTAGCTAGGTATCTATAGCCGGAAGTCCATTCCTTGACAACGATGCAGGGGTAAACCAGATCGTGTGATGTGAAATGAGAGGGCGACGGCGGTCAAGGCCAAGTGATTGACTGTACCTTGGCTCAGCCGGAAATCTGGCACAGGTCCTATTTCAAAGAACTTTGTTTTCTCTACGGAGAGGATGGTAAGTCATGCATGCAAGCAAAGCCAACCTTTTTCTAGATCTCATACATGTTTTGTATAATCGAATCAAATATCCATTTGCTTTCGAACTACTGCATGGCACGTTTTGGTCCATGATCTTAACAAATCGCTTTTCCTGCGTGGTCATCCAAATGGAGACGTTTGGTATGGAGAATTGCATTAGCATAATAACTGAGTGCTTTCCATGGCATAAGTAGGAGTACACTAAACACAATTAGGTGATGGTTTCCATATAAATTAGTTTCAAATGCGCCTTTTAATTCTCCATGGAGCGAATAGTATACTGTATTTGGGCACATGGAGTAGGCTAGCATAACTAGTGATTAAAGATGCATGCATGAACAAATACAACCATTGCTTTGTAGGAATTTCACTTTTGAGGATTCTATTAATTAATTAGGAAGTTTTCCTATATGGATTGTTTCTTTTGTATGATCTACTACTGCACATGCAATTCCAAAGATATTTTTTAGACCAACCTAATAGGAATCTCATTTCATTCTTTAAGAACTATGCAATACTTTCGAAAAGATTTTTCCATATTTCCATGGTGCAACAAACACAACTTCTATTACAAAATCTATGCATTTCTAATTTATGTAGGATTCAATATGCTATGTACTTTGAACATGATGTTTTCCTGTTATTGTGGTTTTACAATCCTGCTAACCAAAAATGCCCAGGATGTAGAATCCTCGAGACTGTTCATTGAAGTTTTAGTGGAGATAATGTAAACGTTTACATTAGCATGGTTGAACCTCAAATTGTGATAGCTTGCTCCGGTGCTTTGGGACTCTTGGGTTCAAATACTTCTTCCGTGATTACAATCCTGATACATTCTTGCGATGATATATATGAATGTTGCATCATTTCAGTGAGGTGAAACGAACTTTGTGAGGGATCTAATTTTTTACCACAATCTATTTCGTATATATTTTTTACTGTTAACTTTTTTCTTACGTCATATTTGTTATTTGTTTTGAAGAATTTCCCGCGGGGATCATAGATAAAATAATCCTATAAATCAAACACTTTCAGTTCTTTGATGCATACACATTTCTATCCTAATAATGTGGAGGTTATAGAATCATGTAAATTAAACATGCCATGACAAGATACTAGTCAAACTGAATCTGCTTAGAATTGGTGAATGCTTTGTAGATGTACTCATAAATGTACCAGGACAAAGAAAAGAGGCATTGAATTACATAAAATCAGATGTTTCCTAGTAGTAGGTGGCAGTGGTACATCGGCACTAACGACATGCTCTTATGAGGAGCCCAGCTAACTAATGCAAAATATTTGACGCCAAAGCAAAGACAAGATCTGACACGATCCATCCAGTTGTGCAAAAATTACCAATATACTATGGTGAGAGGTTTTGTTGTATCTCTGTGGTTGCTATATTTGTTTCCATGCATCAAAGAGAGCAACAAGCAGCAGGCATGCAGATTTTTTTTTGTAGCAACCTCTACCTAGGCGTACGCAGCTGACATATGCACACAGGCCGGCTAGTCGATCTACAGGGCCAGGGAGAGTGTAGATGAACGCAGCCATGCTGCTAGCTTGATTAGGCATATCACGTGCACTTTTTTTTTAACAAGGATATCATATGCACTTTGAATCTGCTTTCTCTGATCTAAGATTTAAAACTTGCATGCCTGCCTGTCTGTGGTCCAAATAAGTAATACTGTCGAGAACCAGTACAAACTATGGAGTAGCTAGCACCCACCACATTTTTCCTTTACTAAGTATTTATGGAGTAGTACCACTAGCTAGTAATCATTTTTTGAACTTTTGGAATTAAAATTTATATTGAGAGATTGAAAATGAGGACAAATCAAAGCAGCCTGGCTAAGACAAAGTTGATTCTGCAAATAAAAATAAACAAACCCTAGCTGTCACCGTCTGTTATACTCGACAAGCAATAGATGATGAATAAAAAGCAAGATCAACACACGGGACACGAGATGTTAACGTGGAAAAACACTCTAAGAGAAGGGAAAAAACTACGGGTGATAGTTTGCAAAAAATCATCTTTCGGGAGAGATTACAAATGTCAGGGATTTATAATTGCTGGACTTATCCCCAATCGACAGCTTGCAGAAAATATTTATGGTTGTGATGACCTAATCCATGTCGCACGACCCAAGCCTACCGTCGACGACGGGCCTCCCTTCGCTCAAGCATAAGTTAGTCTTTATCTTAATTGAATTTGGATCACAATAAAACAACAACGGCTCTTCTGTCTTAGTGTGATAGTCGCCGTCTGTTCCGGTGGCCGCTCTGGTGGTGGAAGGGGTGATTTTGGACATGCGTAAGATATTATAGTTAGATCCCTAAATGTATGTTGACCATGGTGACGTTTTGCGGAACGAGAATAAGATTTTCCCGTTTCCTCGTTCATGTCGTCAGCACGATCTCGCTCGTGACGTTGACGAGGGCGGGGATTCTTCTGGTTGCTGCTCTCTTTGAGTGGTGAATTTTGTGTTGTCTACATGTGTAACATGTTTGGTGTTACAAGATTCGGATCGATTCAAATGTTCAGTGACGATGACTCACAATGGGCACCGATGTGGCGGGGTCGTTAGGTAGTCCAAATGCGTCCATGTAATTTTTGTTATGTTCGGGGGTGGTTTGGAGTTATGAGTGAACTTCTATAGTACTCACTCCGTCCACAAAAGGATATCTTAACCTAGCTTAAATTCGTACTCCCTCCGTTTTTTAATATAACATGTTTTAGGTGTTCACATTTTGTCTAAATACATAATAAAGTGAGTGAACATACATTTGTGTACAAGTGTATGTGAACAAATGCTAAAACATCTTATAGTATTAAAAAACGGATGGATCTACACATGAGGTTGAGACATCTTTTGTGTACGGAGGGATTATATCTGTGCACACGCACAAAAAAAAACTTGAGTGAGGACGCGCAGTGGCGCGTTGGTTGGGTATGGCAGTGGCCATCCCACCCGCCCGAGCTCGACTCCCAGCGGGAGCGAGTTTCGGGTGCCTCACCTGCGCGGCACTGTTCACGTGAACAGTGCTCGCGTGGCACTGTTCACGTGAACAGTGTCTGCTTCTGGTCCAATTCCACCGTGGATCAGTCAGAGGTATTGTGGTGTGTCCACCACCGCAGGGGTTTCCCAGTAGGTCTAGCCTCACGGGGCTCAGAAGATTAGTATAGTCTGGTTAGGTCTAGCTTGCGCACAGGTGGCGTGCGTGTGGTGTTGAGCGTGTGTGGTGTGAGTTGTGCGTGAATTCAGATACTACAGCTGAGGAATTCTCAAAAAAAAAAAAAAAAAAAATTGAGTAGTAGATCTATGTCCATATGTCCAAGAAAAAGAAAGCGAAGCAGCGTCGCGTCGAGATGCAGCCCTGATCGATCTCGATTTCTTTACAAGCAGATGCTGCAGGCCTACGCAGAGATGCATGCTTAGACTAGGTGCTTAAGCCAGGTACGTGGTCCTCTCCTCATCGGCAGGCATGCAACGCCATTGCATGCACGCGTACTTGTGCTCCTCACCTCTCACATAGTCACATCCAAAGCCTAAACTCGATCGATGCAAATAAAGAGATCTGTACTATACTGCTGGACTAGTACTACTCAACCCGATCTCCTATATGTGCGTTGGACTTTCGCCATGTCATTTCACTTGATTGCCTTTGGAAGTATGAGAAATTTGATGCGGTCGAAGAACACATGTGTGTGGTGTGTTGGACATGACCAAAACATGCAAGATACAGTACGCTAGCTACTAATGTACTCCCTCCGTTTCACAATATAAGATGTTTTAGTCTTTTTTCACATGCACATGCACACACATATATCTAGACACGTTTAAATGATGTATCCATTCTTTTTACTATTAGTATGAATCTACACATGCATGTGTAACACCTAAAACATGTTACATTGTGGAACGGAGGGAGTAGACAACTACTGCTCCAAGATGCAGTGCCTACGACGTCTACTTCCAGTACGTCCTTTGTAATTTGTACTATACTCTACTGGACTGGTACAAAATACTTACAAAAGATAACTTTGTCTACACTGTACTCGCAGGGCCGATCCTGAGATTTCAGGGGCCCGGGGCGAACCTAAAATTTTAGGCCCTTAGTTATAAAAAAAAGTAACTAAATTTTTAGGTGGAAAACTCTTATAGGAAAAAATCACGAACGAGCGAAGGCGTAATTTCACTATGATTGAGGAGCGTTACAATTTCAACATACCCTAAACTTTCTGCATTAGATGAATTAAATATTGATTCATGATCACTCACATTGTTATCTTCCGTGTTGATATCAACGTTGTCTTCTATATAGATCTCATCTTCTATATTAATATTACTTTGTTCCGCCACAAAAACTAGCGACAACTCGTCTGAATTTCTTGAAGTGCCCATGTTACTCTTCAAAAATCTGTGATCCTCTCTGTGAATCTATACAAAAAATTCATCATTTTTCCTTTTTCGTTTTGCAGTACCAGATAAATACTTCATAATAACGCTATAAAAAAAATAGTCAAGATTAGGGCATAAACCGCTTATACTAGAAAATTAGAGAAGATCAGGATCGAACTTAATCAATCAATATACCTGATTGCAGCGGGCGGCGCGGTACTTGGGACTTGCGAACAATCAGTCAATGACGAAACCGAATCAGGCATGTGTGCGGCGGCCGGCAGGCGAGACGAAAGACGATAGATCCGTGTCTTTGCTAGCACGGACACTCACTAATTCCACTTGCCAGGCCTGTGAATTCTCGCGTAAAGTGGGCAACGAGCGCACAGCGGAGAAAAAAGGCCTAGCTGGCCCAATCGCTAGCAGCCTAGCAGGGAGCCACGGACACGGAACAGGCCATTTGCTTTTTATTTTTTTCTACGTAGTATACTGCATACAATACATATACCTGGGGTCCCCAAAATTCGTGGGCCCGGGGCGGCCGCCCCTCCAGACCCCCTCCAGGGCCGGCCCTGTGTACTCGTAGCTGCTCTGCGTACAGGGCAAGCGTGCGCGAGCGCGGAGACTTTTCTTGGTGCCTCTCCTTTGGGAACAGTAGAAAACCAAGTAGCCTTTTGATTGGAGGCGGTGCCGTGCGTGCGTACGTACTGCATGCCGCGCAGATGCCTATGCAGGGCTACATGTATATTCGCCGCCGGCGTGCGATGACCCTGTGGTCGCGGCCGGCGTGCGCGCTCCCTGCGGCTACGACTAGCTAGCTATACGGCCGGCCGGATTGGAGGCTGAGGCTACTAGCTGCGCTTGCATGCAGCCGGTCGGCCGCGCATGCACGGCCTGGGCGGCGGGCGTGCGATGACCCTTCCGCCCATCGATGGGATGGTTTCACACCATGGAGTCATTCGTACAGCGAGGGACGAGGCCCGAGGGCTATAAACCGGTACTCTCTCCCTCATTTTTTTTTAATAATTGACCAACTTTTAGAAAAAGTAGCAATATATATGACATCAAATTGATATATTTGAACCTTTATGTCAAAACGAATCTAGTGATACAATTTAGTGTTCATAAATGTTTACACTTTTCTCCGTTAATAAGTTTGACTTACAATGCAAAAGGTAAACGTACTTATTCGTGGACCGAGGAATATCTTGTTTTAGGTGAAGCCCAGAAAAAACTAGTCAAAGACGATACACGTACAATACGATGGTGCTGGATTCTCCGTCGAGCCCGCCCACGGGAACTCCTATTCTACGCGTTTTGCGTAAGGGAGCGTGGGACGCTCGAAGGAGGAGATGCTGGGCCAGACCCATCAACACGGTTTCACTCCTTCGTCTACCTTGTGATCATTCTCAACGCGCCTTCCTTGATCCCCTCCTCTGCCGCGTTAGTTGCTGCTTTCCCTAGCCCCGCCGACGGCCGCAACCGCCCACTCCTGCCTCGTCGCCCCGCCTTGATCGAGCCACGGCCACTGCCGCCTGGCCTTCCCTCTAACCCCACCCATCTTCTCTCGTTCCGGCGAGACCCTCGCACCACCACCCAGAACCCTAACTCGTCGGACACCGCCGCACCTGCACGCGACCCCCCAAGTTAAGTCACTTACTCGCCTCCGCCGGCGACACCGCGGCCAGCCACGTCGTCCCATCTCGGGGACGTCGTTGGCCCCGTCTCTGGTGAATATGTCTCTTGCAAGGTCGTCTTCGGTCGACTGTTTTCTTCCTCGAAGAGTTGCCACGGACTGAAACGGGCCAGGCCCAATCGAGCGACCGAAGAGGAATGCGTACGCGTTTTGCGGGAGCTCCTTTAGGTCGCCCCGCGGCGACGCTACTCGGCTCCGTCGCCTGAACCGATTGGTTCATGGGCCGGCCCAACAAAGTGCTCCTCCTTTTTTTTCTTTAGTGCTCATAATAATTTTTTTGAATTGGAACAAATTTAAAATACGAATAAATTTTAAAATTCGAACAAAAATCAAATCCGAACAAATTTCAAAACCGAACAATTTTTAAAATCTGAATAATTTTCAAATCTGAACGAATTTCGAATCTGAACAAAATTTCATATCTGAACAAATTTCAAAACTGAACAATTTCAAAAATCTGAACGAAATTTTGAATCTAAACGAAATTTCAAAGCTGAAAAAATTCAAATCTGAACAAATTTCAAAACCAAACAAATTTTATAATCCGAACGAAATTTCAAATCTGAAGAAAATTTCAAACTGAACAAATTTCAAAACCGAACAATTTTTAAAATCTGAACAAAATTTTGAATCTGAACAATTTTTAAAATCTGATCAAAATTTCGAATATTTACGAATTTCAAAATTGAACCAAATTTCAAATCTGAACAAAAATTCAAATCTGAACAAATTTCAAAACCGAACAATTTTTAAATCTAAATGAAATTTCAAATCTGAACGAATTTCGAATCTAAACAAAATTTCAAGTCAAAACAAATTTCAAAACCGAACAATTTTTAAAATCTGAACAAAAATTTCGAATATGTACGAATTTCAAATCTGAACAAAAATTTGAATATGAACGAATTTCAAATTCGAACGAAATTTCAAATCTGAACAAAAATTCGAATCTGAACGAAATTTCGAATCTGAACGAATTTTGAATCTAAACGAAATTTCAAATCAGAACAAAAATTCGAATCTGAACCAATTTCTATTTTAAACAATTTCCGAAAAAATATGAAAAAAACGAAACAAAAACAGAAAAGAAAAGAAAATACAACAGAAAAAAGAACTAAGAAAAAAGTTAAACGAAAAAAACGCCGAACTGGGCCGGCCCACTAAGCGACGGCACCCGCATCCCTTACGGCGACGCGCGGCTTGGAATTGGCCGTTTTGCCGGGAGCCCCTATTCCTCGACCTATGCGATGTTAAACATGCATCGCACACCCCTCCGCGCGCTACTGGGCTCGGCCCACTTTAGGCTGCCCGTACATGGGCCGCCCGGAACCTTGCCCATGTTCAAATTTGAACGTCTTTTTGAAAACTAAATAATTTTTAATCATGAACATTTTTAAATTTTGAACATTTTTAAAATTTGAACAATTTTTATTTCTGAGCATTTTAAAAAATTGAACATTTTTAAAAACTGAACATTTTCCAAACGGATTTTTTTTCAAAAAGTGAGCATTTTTTTGAAAACTGAACAAATTTTTAATTTGAACAATTTTTTACTTTTGAAAAATGTTCAGTTTTCAAAAACAGAACAATTTTTTAATTTGAACAATTTTTTACTTTTGAACATTTTTCAAAAAATGTTCAATTTTAAAAAACTGAACAGTTTTTAAATTTGAAGTTTTTCGAAAACTGAACAATTTTAGTTTTGAACATTTTTTAAGAACTGAAAAGAATTCAAATCCGAAAAAAGAAAAAACGAAAAAGAAACAGGAAAAATAAGAAAGAAAAAAGAAACAGCCAAAAGAAACGAAAAAAAATGAAGCAGGTGCACTAGTGGGTGGCCCATAAGCAACAGAGGGCGAGCAGGTGCGCTCCACATGTTGGGTCGGCCCATTTGTGGGTGTGCGATGGCACCTTATCATCGACCGGTCGATGAATAGGGTTGGAAAAAATATACTTTTAACCCTGAAATGTCACACATCGGATACATTTCACCCTGAACTCTAAAACCGGGTAATTTCAACCCTGAAAAAGTACAAACCGGATAAATCACACCCCTGAGTGGTTTTGCACCGATTTGGGGCGGTTTTGAGTCAATTTTGACATTTTCTTTGGATGACGTGGCGTACAAAAAAAAATCATCCTCTCGGGGTCCGGGGTGTGGCTCTTCAGGTCGAACGCGTCACTGATACATCCCAAAACGTATCTATAATTTTTGATTGTTTCATGCCATTTTTATGCTTTTAGCACTTGTTTTTATATTAAGTTTATTATTTATTTGGACTAACCTACTAATAGTTGCAAAAGTGCACAATGTTCTTATTTTACTCTTTGATGTGTAGAAATTATCAAGAATACAAGAGGAAACCTTGTCGGAGTCGGATTTGGACTTTCCTGGAATCTGTCTGAAAACTATTTTCAAAGATCAACCCGTTTCTGCCAGAAGATGACGTCAAATGGAAAAAGTCTAGTCGTGAAAGTTTCAGGGAATTTTCTCCTAATAATTCTAGAGTTAAAATTCGGCCCAATCGGAGTCCAGACGGTGGAGAAAAGCCCGATTTACTGAAAGTCCAGAGGGGATGACGGAAATCCGAGAATCTATATAAAGGGAGGAAACCTAATTCGTGGAGGACGCCTCCACCCACGAATTTGCAGCCACCAAAGCCACGTTTTTGCCTCCCCCATGGATCCCATCTCCATGGGGGAGGGCTCCCAAGAAGCCATGAAGGAGGGATGCTAAGGGGCGGTGCTCCCCCATGACGCCGGCGGCGGGGAAGGAGCTCCCCGCGCCGCCGCCGGCGCCGCCGCTGCCCTGCGCCACCGCGCTGCCTCTCCGCCATCTTCACCGCCATCTCCATCACCATCTCCTCCTTGTATTCAGTGGTTCATCCTCCCACAAACCTCTGTACCATCCTATGTAAACATGGTGTTTGATGCTATAATATTTATCCTATGATTTGCATCATGTTTCCGTAGTTTATTTGTCTTTTGATTGCTTTGTTGAATGCATGAGGTTCATTAGAGTTGTATGTCTATATGGTACTGTCCTTTGGTGTCCATTATATTTATGCGCGCATGGATCAACACCCTAGTGTTGGTAGTATTTGTAAACGAAGGGGGAAGTCCTGCCGGAGTGACAGAAACCTAAGGGCGCGAACCGGTTATTTACACGTATGGGAGTAAGAGGACCATAAACTTAAGGCTATGGTTGGGGAAACCTTAATGCATTGTTAGTATTCGCGATGCTTTCTAACAATCCAATCATATAGTACTTGTAATCCCAAGTAGTGGAGTGCATGTATATTTAGCCTCTCCCACATAGAAAACTGCATCGAAGACAATGAACCAAGTACCTTCACTGATTAATCTTGGACAAAGCCATCACAATTAGCACCACTTTTCCACACTCATGGTACTGTTATTTTAAGGTTACTTAGTGTATTTTATTGCTGCAGCACTAACATTTATTTTCTTGTATTTATTATCTCGCAAAGCTATCTCCCATACCCGTATTATTACTCTAGTATTATTTCCTAGATAAAGTAAACGTTTAGGGTGTGTTCAGTTTCAGAACGGGGTGGAATGGAATGGAACCGTTCCACCCCTGGAATCGATTCTTGTGTTCAGTTTCGAAGTGGAATGGAATCAAGTGGTTCTCAGAAGGGAATATACCCACTAGATCCGGAATGTGCAGGTTCCACCGATTCGGTGGAACGAAGTGGAACGGAGGCTAACCATCGCGATAAAAAATATTAGCCACCGCTAACACCATCTCTCCCACGACGGGATGTCTCTCCCGCGACCGGACGGCCAAGGCCTCCAGCGACGGCGACGGCGGCCTCCAGACGAGCGGCGGCGGCCTCCGGGCGAGGGGCTGCGGCAGCGACGGCCTCCGGGCGCGCGGTGGCGGCCACCAGACGGGCGCGGCGGCGACCTCCAGGCGAGGGGCTGCGGCGGCGGCCTCCAGGCGGGGGGCTGCGGCAGCGACGGCCTCCGGGCGCGCGGTGGCGGCCACCAGACGGGCGCGGCGGCGACCTCCAGGCGAGGGGCTGCGGCGGCTGCCGGGCCGGAGCAAGGGGCGGCCACGCCCGGAGGTGGGCGACGGAGGACGGCCGCGCCCGGAGCAAGGCGCGATGGCGGCCGCCGGCCGGAGCCAAGGCGCGGCGGCAGCTGGCAGTCGCGGCCGGACGAGGTGGCGGCCATGCGCGGCGGCACGACGGCCATGCGCGGTCCAATCTCCGCGAGGTCGATGCGGTCCTCCTCTCCCATGAGCTGCTGTCCGGCTAATTAGGCTCTAATTAATTTAGCTTAAATTTAGGCTCTAATTAATTGTATGTTTACATTAATTTGATTTGGTTCCATTCCACCGATTTCTAAAATCAACCGAACATAGGTATAGGATGGTTCCATTCCATCGGAATGGAATGGAATCATTCCGTTCCATTCTACTTCGTTCAAAAAACGAACACACCCTTAGTGTGCGTAGAGTTGTATCAGTGGTTGATAGAACTTGAGAGAATATTTATCCTACCTTTAGCTCCTCGTTGGGTTCGACACTCTTACTTATCGAAAAGGCTACACACGATCCCCTATACTTGTGGGTTATCAGTCACCGTTAATGTTGTCACCCCTGTAACTAGGCAGCGAAACCCGTCCTTCTCCTCCATGTTGTCGGACCTAGGCTTGGCGAACTGGCCAGCCATCCGCCCCACCTACCATGAGCGAAAGCAGATCCGATCAGATCTCACGAATTAAATTGATTGGGCGTAACGTAACTGGTGTTTAGTTGGAGGATTGGGATGGTACCTTGACGACGGGGACCTGGCCGCCGAACATGAGGACGGCGCCCATCTGGAGCAGGACGCGGAAGGTGTCCCGGATGTTGTTGGCGTTGAACTCCTTGAAGCTCTCGGCGCAGTCGCCGCCCTGGAGGACGAAGGCGCGGCCCATGGCGGCCTCGGCGAGGCGCACCTCGAGATGGCGCGCCTCACCCGCGAAGACGATGGGCGGGAAGGTCTCGACGGTCTGGAGCACCGCGTCGAGCTACGCCTTGTCCGGGTACTCGGGCAGCTGCAACTCGGGCAGCTGCAGCGCCTTCTTGGACTTCCAGTTGTCGACCGCCCAGCTCGCGGGGGCCGCCGCGGTCGCCGCCTCGGGTACGACGGTTGGGGCAGAGGTCTTGGCGGCCGCCGGGACGGAGCCGGCGCTCCTGGCGGGGTCGGCGGCGTGCACCGCGGAGATGGCTCGACGCTTGAACGGGAGGAAGGCTGCGCGGCGGGGCTGGGAGCGCGCCGAAGCGGGGCGCGGCGAGGTCGCAGGCGCGCTTGAGGGCCGGCATGAGGCGGGCCGGGAGGCGCTTGGTGGTGTGCAGCGCGGGCGGGAGGTCCGGGAGGGCGGGCAGGTGGAGCTCCACGAGCTTGATCTTGTCCGTCTGGTGGCGTGCCAGGGGCGCGAGGTTGGCCGGCGTGGAGACGAGGTGGACGACGACGTCGATGTTTGAGGCGGTGGAGCAATCCCGACAGCGGCGAGCTCCGGCGAGGCGCGGGCGCATTGGCGATTTTTCTTTTTTTATTTACGCCACGTCATCCAAAGAAAATGTCAAAATTGACTCAAAACCGCCCCAAATCGGTGCAAAACCACTCAGGGGTGTCATTTATCCGGTTTGTACTTTTTCAGGGTTGAAATTACCCGGTTTTAGAGTTCAGTGTGAAATGTATCCGATGTGTGACATTTTAGGGTTAAAAGTATATTTTTCCAATAGGGTTTGCCGTTTTGCCGCTAACCTACGCAACGGATTGCCGGCGGCGCCGACTGTTGGTGGCGTCCATTGGCAAGCATGTTGCATGGCGGGGCAGTGTGGGCTAGGCCGTGCTAGCGTGTGCTGCTCCGCTAAGAAGATACTGTAGTAGTAGATCGGAGTATCCCGAAAGAAAGGCCGCCGCATGGCGGGGCAGTGTGGGCTAGGCCGGGGGTAAAACGTTGAGCAGGCTGGCAAGCAATATCAGGCTACACGGCTCAGCCCAGAAAAAGGTCCACAATACACCGAAAATGAAACGGTGAAATGTAATGGCCAAGAACCGCGCCGCGTGCTGGTCCACGGGTGGGCGCGACCGACAACGGCGGGGCCAAGCGGAAACGTCGCACGCTCTCCGTGGCGCGTGGCGCGAGCACAGGCATCTTCAGAAGCGAACCTGATCTTGCTTTCAAGAAGAGCAAACAATGGAGGAGACACTCAGATGCATCATACAACACCCAGATGCATCACTTCGTAACACGACGGCACACGCGGCCGTTCCGAGTTTATTCATTCATCATCCCAAGGAGTACAACATTTTACAGCGAGATTTTCCAAAACCGGATGGGCCAGCAACAAACACTACACGAAGGGAGGCGGGATGTCGGACGGCTGCGGGGGCAAGACCTCCGGCGGCGCGCGCGGCGGGTCGATCTCCGGCGCCGACCACGGCGGGACCTCGGTGTTGGCGGCACGTTCGGGATCTCCGGCGTCTGCGGCGGCGGTATCGACGGCCCCGGGCCGGGAGGAGTGTCCGGCGTCGGCACGTCCACGACCGGGGGCGGCTCGAACTCCGGCGGCGTGTCGATGCTCGGCAGCTCCTCCGGCGGGCGGGCTGTGCCCGGCAGCTCCTCGGGCGGGCGGGCCGTGCCCGGCACCTCCTCCGGCGACGGGCCCGGGGGGAACCCCGGCGGCGTCGTGGCGCTGCACCGGACGCCGGCACGCCGAGCGGTGTACGCCGGCCTGTGCATGACCGAACGCAGGCTACTCCCCGCTGCTGCAGCCGTGCCGGTGCCGCAGCACCAAAGCAACGACGCCTTCGCGAGGTTCACCGACATCTTCGCGTGTCTACTTTGCGTGCTCTGAACAAGCCGAAGCTCGGAGGTTTGGACTACAGCAGTCAGCAGATCGAAGCGGCAAGTGTGTGTATGGAGCGGCGCAGCGACGCACTTAAGCGGCTCTCTAGTTGACACGTGGTTGTGCCGGAGGAAAAGACGACGCAAGAGACACGTGCTGGCGTTGCAGTGCAAGCTCCAGCCAACTCCGATGCGGCCTCCTCCTGCATATGTCGGTGTCCACGAGATTAGCAGCACTCGCAGAGTAAACCTTGATTCAAAAATTACGAGGGAGATTTTTACTGAGACACGATCTTCGAGTAACTCGATTACAATCTGTGTATTCGTTTTCTTTTCCGGGGTAAGAAGATGGTCAGGGTTGAGATGGAGGAAAGAAAGTCAAGGTCGCCGGCTGTGACATCGCCATGGCTCGGACTAGGGATAAAAACACAATGGAATTTTTTAGAATTTTCCGCAAAAAAGGAAATGGACTCGAAATACGGGAACATAATTTTGTGAAAGTGAAAACGATACGGCGTGCTCTGGTGAAATGACCACAGAAATGGAATTTCCGTTTCCAGCAATACGGGTCTTCCCTTTTTCCAACATGACTAAATTTTTTCCAACGGGAACATTTAAAAGACAGACAAGCCAAGATTCACATATCATATCCCTCTCGAGTCGGTTGAAGTTGTCATTTCACCGCCGCCCTAGATTTAGGGACGATAGTAGAAAATTTCGATGTTTCTAGAGTTGATAACTTATGCACACTATATTATATAATCATGATATATGCGGAAGTCCCTATATTTTATTTCATCTTAGAAACTTGACAAATCTTTTGGTTTGTTTGAATTTTCCTGCATTATTCAAGGAGTCTCTTGATTCTGACAATGATTTGCCTTTTATTCTGCGTCTGCACCATATTTGGTCTGTATTTGTTATTGACAGTATTTTTTTCCATATTTATTTCTAAATTTTTTGTATTTATTTTCGCTTCAAAAAAGAAAATAAATGTGACACCCACCCAATTCCATTTGTATCCGCTGGCAGCCCGTCACAGCTCGCGCTCGTCGTTGCCACGGGCCACGGCGGCGCCGGGAATATCTTCGCGCAGTATTCCAGTCGACAAGAGAGCACCGAGGCACCGAGCCATCGGGCCTACGAACACAAGACAAGCAGAATTATGGTGAAGCCCAGCGGGCCTTTGACGCTGATTTGGGCTCTCCCGGCCCTACCCGGCATCTCCTCGGGCGGGCGAAACGACGGCGGCGAAATCGTTCGCCAAAAAAATTGGTAGCTGCGCAGCGGAACCCAACCAGAAGGGGGCGGCGGGTTCGGCGGGTATCACCCAGCCGACGGGGTTCCGGCGACCATCGCTGCTCCGGCGGCCGCCAAGGACGTCCCTCCTTCTTCCTCCTGCCAGGGTACCACAGGTCAGCACCTCAAGTTCCAATCAGCCCTAGATCGCCCTCCCGCCCCTTGTTGCGGATGAATTTCTCTTGCTTGTAAGGCCTATTTCCTAGTACTCTGAAGTATCCCTTGTGTTTCTAAATCACGCCCTTTGTGACCCTAACAAAGTAAACAAGTAGACAATACGAGTACATAGCTTGATTGGTTTATCCTACGCACTGTCTTCTTTTGTTTGCTGATTACTGTGTTTCATGTAGCGTGCGTCGGTGCGTGCAAATTAATCTTGATGAAATTGCGTAAGTTAATGTTGCTCCAGTGACAGGATCGGCAGCATATGAATTTCCTTATTTACGATAAATGTAAAACTGCATCAGACAACTTATTTCAACTAATTGGACCTTAAAAAGGTCAATTTTTCCGACTAGTTAGACGATAACAGCGCTGTAATTGACCATTCCAAAAGACATTTTTTGTCTTTATCAAGTTAAAGCACATGAACGTGATACATAATAAACTATGATCAAGTATTTTTAAACGCCATGATTTAAACACAAAAAGGTCTTTTTTCTTTCTGGAATGAAGTCATGGTCTTTCTGATTAAGTTATTATAATGATATATATTTTACTATTGCAGTGTGCTTGCTGTTGTATACATATTTTATATACGAAGTGGACTGCGTTTGCAACCCGGTTTTGTTCCCATGGAAGATGCGACAATCTGCACCGAATGGTAAGAGCGTAACTTCAAAGAACTAATGTTGGACTAAAAATTTGGGCGAATGGTCTATGGATTTGACTTTGTGTGTAGGAATATTGTCGGGATGAGTTTGGATGAGAGGTTTGTAATAATGAGGAGCATCGGCTTAGAGAGCACTGACGAGGATGATGTTAAGAGGATACTGGACAAGAACGTTGCTCCTGTTTGCTATGTTTGGTGTGATCCCTCCCCTTGCGTACATATTGCCCAGGTATGGTAACAGAAGATTTACTTTATCTTCCATGAGGCTACTAAAAACTTCTCAAAATGTTTGGTGCAGTTTTTCTAAGAAATGATATCAGAATAATTGTATCGTAGATCTTGTAAACGTTGCTTTGCGCCATCATACCGCTTTCTTCTCAATACAAAATGATACACATTTGGGTGCCTGTTTGAGGGGGAAGAAAGGACATAGGAGTTATTATGTTGCACAGTTTGGATAAGTTTACAAAGTTTAACCTACATGGCATTACATATTGTTCTCAATTTCCTTGTCTGCATAATTTTAATTCTCAATTGTGTAATTAAATGGGTGGCAGAATAATTCAGATAAGCATAATCACATGGATTTAAGTGAATGGAGCCGAGGTGTTCGATGGGAAATGTGCTGTGTATAATATAATTACTTTGTAGAAACTTTATTTTAGATAAGTGACTGAGGCACTAGAAACATGTTTGTCGGTGCCAAGTTTAGAGTATTGTCATTTTCATGGGAGAGGAGGAGCCGTTGTATTATTTATAATTAGATATTCTTGCCATGAGGTAAGTGTTAATGATGTGCTATATAATTGTCTACTTGATATTTCGCTTCACTTGTAATAGCAGTTCAGAGTGGGGGTGTTTACTGTTCACATGCAAATTATATTTAAACATTGATTTGCATGCAAGTTATCGTCTTGCAGGGGATCATGATGGTGATCAATGTTAGGAAGATGGTTAAAGCTGGTTGCCGAGTTAAAATCTTGATAGCAGATTGGTTTGCTCGTATACAGAACAAGTTTGATGGTGATCTAACCAAAATTCGGACTATTGGATTTTACATGATTGAGATATGGAAAGCAGTTGGCTTGGAACTTAACGGAGTGGAGTTTGTATGGTTGTTGGATGAAATAAATGGCCATTCAGATGAATACTGGGCACTTGTCATGGATATTTCCAGAAATAATACTTTGCGGACGATAATAAGGTATTTCTATGTTTACACTTTTCCAAGTTTCATTTCATTTACAAACCTGTGAGTATTATGTTATCAGATCATTTGTTGGGACAAGCAAGCTAAGTTGTTTAAGGAGCAGGTGTTGTGGAATTGTGGATCCATACATTCTTAATAAAGATCTTGTTAATTCATGTGACGCCAAAGATGTGGCGGCTTCAACGCTCTTTAACCCTTGCGTGCACTGTGCCTGTGTATTATTCCAAAAGGTTGGTTATAGTATACTAACATGCTCATCGTATGTTGTTAATTTCAGTAACATTTGAACTATATCACCTTACTTTTCACAACTAGCAACAAAATATGCTTCCAATAAAAATGCAGGCCATAAATTTCAAAAGTACTGTTTGCTAGATTCAGTGTAGCCTAGATGACTAGGTCAGCTAACCCCTAACCTTAATCTGGCTTCGGCCAGAGACCCAATTAGTCAAAATTACTACTTAGTTAGATTAGGGTGATTCACAATAAATTTTTTGGTAGAAATAAATGTGCTGCCTTACCCTTATATTAATTATGTTAAACCTAGTCTAGGATGCTTACAGGGTTCTGACTGTGTTAATTTAACACTGCCTAACCTAAGGGCGTTTAGCAGGTTAAGTTTCCAACCTACCCTTAACCCCGAACAAAATGGGCCCCAAAGCTCTGGGAGTGAAATTGATTATCCTTGGTGTGATACGGAAAGCCTGTCTCGATTTCTGTTATTTGGTATACGAAGTTATGAGGCATTAAGTCTGCCAAGTTATAGTTGTTTTATGAATTGTAATCTTATATACTTATGTATAATTGGTAATTGGAAAAAGATATGGGAGTACTTAGAATATGAAAAGATGATTTGTTAAGTCTTTATTTTTGAAACGATAATTCGCTAAATCTTGATATGTTTTGACAATGAGATACTAGATTCTTCGTAACTGCTTTTAGGTGGCAGCTTTGGCGTGCCACGCCACACAGCACAGCACCACAGTTACCAGACTACCCATATATAGCTTGGAGTTAAAGTGCCCGCTAATTAGGGATTTCATGTATCGAATAGTTATCCAGAGGATCTAAAAGACTGAAAGTTCATATTTTTTCTCCATCAATCATTCAAAATTGAACCCGAAGTGTTCAGTAATAGTAAATGTGCTACTGGTCTTGGAACTTGGCAAACTGATGCAAGTTGTACAGCTCATTCTATATTATACTGTTTAGGCAGCCATGTACGCCAAGTTTGCAGTGAGCTGCTTCGGTGGTAGGGTTTGCACTAGATTGTCTGACTTAAACAGCATAATGTACCTAAATGTGGGCTTTATTATTCTGCAAATACCTGCCAAGTTCGTAGACGCTTACTGCACTTTACTTGTTTTATAGCCATTTTTGGCCAAAAAAGGCATTGTGCAGACCTGAACTCGTACTACATTAAATGTTATTCATTTTACTCTCTTATTATTTTTCCAAAGGGATTAAAGTTTTACCTTCTTGTGTAAGTATTAATTATCTTATATTCCCATGTTCCGTAATCAGCCTTGTTTTAACAAAGTTGTCATGGATGAACCATGCTTTGATTTAGAACCAAGAAAGATATTATATCGGGATCACTACCCAAATATGAAGGATGCCTTTGGTAGTGCAATAAAGGATTTTTTCTGTTACCCTGTAATTTTAAAAATTCTATTAATATTTCAGACAGACATATGGCTATTGTCCATGGATCATGAAGAGGATCTTCACAACAAGCTAATTAGACAGTACTGCAAAGGCATGGAGCTGGAAAATAGACCTATTATTCTGTCCCATAGTATCCTTATGCAGCCTTTAGTTTCCGTTCGCATGTGCATGTACTAAATCTTTTTTGATGTTGAAAACACATACATACCTTGACTTGGTGTACAGATAAGCTCCCCAATTTAATAGAACACCCTGAATTTGCTAAGAATGGAGATCCAGCTTGGGCTATCTTCATGGAAGATCGGGAGGTACTCTTCTGCCATCCAGATGGTTCCTGTTGTGCTTATTCTAGATTTATTTGTCCTGGGTACAGTTTTGCATTCTCAAACAAATTATCCCCAAGCCTTTCGATGAATGGAATATGATATCACAAACAGTCAAAGGTCCTATCAAGTTACCTGTTTAGCTAGTACATTTGTTTCCCAAAAGAAATAGGAGTACTACAGATTTTTCTCAAGTTCGAAATTATCTTCTATACTTGTAAATGTTTACAATTGACAGTGTCACTAGAGATACTTTTTAGTTATGCAACATAAATAATTACTACGGTATCACAGTCAAAAACATATGGTCAAGTTTATTCTTTCAAGATTGCAGAGTGCTATTCAATAAGTCGTTTTTTGTTGTAAACTTAATTAATACAAAAGAGAACAAAAGTGGAGAAACAACCATTGTATTTCCTCCCAGGCTATTTATCAGACCGAATAAAAATTTAATTAGGATATCAAAATTTGAAAAATGAAGAACACTTTAGGTAAGATTCTGAAGCTATGCTAATAGATTTTTTTTACTATCAGTCTTGACTTTCCGGTCAAATGTAGCCCTAGAATTCACATTTTTGTCGAATAATTTTACTGGAACTTCAGTGCTGAATTAACTGAAAGTGAAAAGTAAAGTTGTCCGTCAACAACCAAGAACCATGCTACGTCAACCACACACCATACCGAATAATAAAAACTGAAACGCATAAACAACATTGGATGTCACTTAAGCACTTTATATCGGATTAAGTACGTACGCCTTCTTTTTCAACAAAATCGCCAAAGCATTGCACATCCTGCCGACCCTTTTCCTCTACTGAAACTGAAAAAAATGGATGCCCTACTGTTGACCCATTTCAATTGAAAAGAGGGGCTTGAGTGAAATAAAGCATCCAAAATAGGAGTCTGATTTTTCCTCAAGATTGTGACCATTACATATTTTGCTTCATTTAATTAAGCCCAACATGCCAGTTGAATAGTTGGCCTAGAGTAGTCTTGACGTTGTTTGACTTTGTTAAGCAATTGTCGCGTCCTGAAAGTGGACTTTGTTATACTGGAGATATGACATATGCTGTACTTCATGGATCTTTGATATTTGGATGCATTTTTTGGGGGCAGTTGTGAGTTCTCCATCTAAGATCTATCTGTTTCAGGTTAATTTATGTGACAAACTAAGCAAAGCTTTCTGTCCTGCGAAAGTTGCAGAAGGCAACCCATGTCTGGGGTACATCAAGTATATTGTGTTTCCGTGGTTTGGATACTTTGAGGTACTCAGGAAGGAAGAGAACGGTGGTAGCAGGTACTATTTCTCTCTGAATAATGTTACCCGTTACTGTACGTTTACATCCTTTTGAAAGGGTACATATATACATCATAGATGTGATGAAGTGCAAGTACGAAAGACTTGGATCATTTGTAAGTTTGCAGTTAGTACAAATTTGTTAGAATGAGGGGTTTGTTCCCTTTGACGTGGTTACAAAGTATCCCCTTTTTAAAATTATAAGATGTTGTAGCTTTGTCCTAACTAATTTTTTTATGTTTCACCAAATTTGTAGAAATAGATACCAATATCTACAATAGCAAATAAGTATATTATGAAAGTATACCAAATGATGGATTTGATAAAACTAATATGGTTTTGTAGACGTTGGTACCTTTCTTATAAACTTGGTCAAACTAAAGAAAGTTTGGCTTGTGACAAAGCTCCAACATCTTATAATTTGAGATGGAGGTGGTAGCACTTTAACATGTTTCCTCCCGAACCAATTCATCTGTACAAAATTATACGACTGAGTCATTCTGCATTTGGTGGCCAAGCAAGCGAAACTAAACAAATAATCAAGCATGAGATAATTATGTGCGAAAAAGGTTCTGGTCAGCGGCTGGGCAGTGCAAAAGGATTGCTATAATTCATCTTGATGCCACTTGTTTTATCTATGTGTAGGACGTTTCAGAACATGGAAGAGCTTATCACTGATTATGAAAGTGGTGCTCTGCATGCTGCTGAGGTGAAGCTGGCCCTGACAGAAGCACTAAGTAAGATTCTGAAGGTAATATTTTTTGCTACATCAATCGCAAAAAAAAAATCTTGCTACATCCATCCCTAATTTCCTCCAAGGAAGCACTAGACCTATCCTTGTGGTAGAAATAACTCGGCAAAAATGTGAATTCTAGGGCGGCATAACCCGAATTCTAGCCCTTTTTTTTTGTTTTATCATTGCAGTAAGTCGCCTAAGTAGGCACATTTGGTGAACTAATCTGACGCATTGTCAATGTTCAGTTGGATCTTGTTATGTTAAGCTCCTACCAATGGGCTGTACAACCATGATGTTCACTGGCACATATGTACATTTCAGAACATGCTGAAGCAAACTAGGGAACTTCTATTTGTTATCTTATGCGCGCACATAAAATTGGGTATTAAAATGTGATCTTATGCACATTGTACAGACATGCAAAAGATAGCACCCATCTGTGTTATAAGTGCCTCTGTTTCCCTCTTCTTTGCACAGTATATATATGATTGAACACATATACTATGCGTTGTTATAGGGTTTGAATTGGATAAATAGTTATATGAAATGGTTGTAGATAGGAGGTTCGTAGGATATAAATTTCATGTTTTGTGCATTGGTATTTTGCAACCTTTTTTGCTTTTAACATTGTGTTTAATTCAATCGAGACGGCTTTGACCAATTTCGTATTGGAAACAAATTTTCTGATTGTACCAATTTCTGTTGTTTGAAGCCTGTACGTGAGCACTTCGCAAATAACTGTGAAGCAAAAAATCTAAAGGAGGCTATGTGGGTACGTCACTAGTTATATCCTCAATTTGTACAAAGTTGGACAGTGGGCCTTATATCAATTAGTGTTCTTAGGCCTTGAAAATATCAACTTGAATTAACAACTTGGCAGTTGGCTCCCTACATTTTGTATTCGACCATATTCCGCATTTTCTTTAGCTCTTACAGGAACTGATTTAGAATGTCCTAAACTGTTGAGATTTCGGGATACCTTTTATCTGTTGCTGCTTTGACATTGCTATATTTCTTACAATTGTTTTAAAACTTCCCCTACAGGAGTCTCCCACGCAACTAGGGAACTGAGCCCGGAAGGCACTTCATTTGTCGTTTTCTTCACTAACTAGAATTGGGAGAAGTAGTGGCCACCGAAACTTGAGTGTAGTGCACGGTGCACCCCCAGGCCCCAGCTAGGTAACGCTGGAGCCTTTAGGTCTAGATCAAATGCAATTCAATACTAAAGTATACGTTACTCTTCTAAAGATATCAACGCAAAATTTATTTCCGTCTGTTCAGCAAACTTAGTTCCAAAATATACAAGCACCACAAATACCAAATGAAGGCTAAGACGTACTATCTCCGTTTAAAATCCATGTTTAGACAAGTCTCACCAACAATCCCTCTACTGATACTGATAGAGATGACACCAAGGAGATAATCCATGGCATAGCATGTTTTTTTTCATGTCAAGATGACATGGCGAGGCGTTGAACAAATGCTGCCTTGTAAACCATTATATATTTCCTTGATATATAATTACGAGATTGCTACTGCTCCACAAGAGGAAGCCACACATAACTCGCCCGTCGTCATCGTTGCTTCATGAACTTTCAGGGTGTAGCCATCTAATACCAGCAAAGCAAGGGCATCCTCGACTTCATACGGTTTATATAATGTTGCCATGGCCATAGTTACACTCCCCTTCCCTTGCGAAGTCACCTCGGCATTGGAAACTTTGCCATGTTTGTTAAAGAAGCTACGTAGCCGAGAGCTATCCACTCCCGGAGGCAGGTTCCACACGTTGAAACTGATAAAAGGCTCATTGGAATATTTCGGTTTCTCCGTGCGGAAGATGCTAATATTCAGAGTTGGATCACCTGTGTTTGGCGACTCCACCCTTTCTTGAATTACCTGTCCAGGAAACAAGCTAGGTTATATAGTACCATGCCATTTGTGACGATACTAAAAATACATGATCACTAATGGGTAAAAAGTGTGTCATCGTGTTCCCAGAATAAGCTGCGAGCAGTGAAATTCTAGCCTGTGTTGAAAATTTAGAATTCAGTGAAGGCGAGTTCAGTGAGTAATACCTGGATCGGAGCAATGGCAGGCTGGGGCATGAGCCACATGAACGCTTCGTTTTCACGGTGGTCGACCAGTTCTAGAGGCAGGCGCTCCATGAACTCGGCCTTTTCGTCAATGAGGCTGTATCTGAACACACGGGGTCGGGTAAGTGATTGCCCGTATGCATCTGACCACTGCTGCAGGAAGTAGACCCACCCGCCCCCCACGTCGCCGTGGAACCTCGATGCTTCCACGGCGAAGCTCGTCGGGCACCCTAGGAACATTACGCGGTCGGCGAAGCTCTGACCCTCCCTCCTCGCCCAACGTACCGTGTGTCTGCCGTGTGCGTCCACCTCTTCCTCCAGCGCGTGCACCGACACACTCACCTCGTGTGCTGCGGGCAGCGTTGTGAAGCTCTGGATGATCTGTACGGACACCCGGAGCAGCTCGCCGCGGGACTCAAGGACGTGGCTAGACTCGAGGCCCCAGTCGCTTGTGACAGCGACCTCGTCATCCATTATTTTCCCCGTGATATCGCACTTGGCTTGGCTTGCGTCGTGATCCTCAACCGGCGGTGGCAGGAGGTTCCAGCAGGTGCCATTGTAGTCGTCCAGGCGAACCAAGGTCTTGCCATCGTAGACGCAGTAGGCGGCGAAGAATAACTGCTTCCTTGGGGACTCTTCATCATACATTTGCAAATGAAACAGTCTATCCACGAACTTCCACGCGGTATCACCGGGACGAAGGATGGCCGCTCCGAAGGACGTGGACGCTTCTTCCACGACCATCTCCATAGACTCCAATATGTCTCCGTCCTCGTCAACCAATCCTTCTTCTCCATAGACGAAGTTATATACGAAATTATAGAGGAAGACGGTGCCGTCGCCGTACAGGACGCCTCCAGAGTTCTCCATCTCCTGCTCGGTCTTGCCATAACCGCCTACGAACGGCGGTAGGGCTGTGACATCTCCGGTGAAAGGATCGACGAGCTTATTCTCGAGGGAAGCGGAGAAGAACCAGACAGCCGTCCCGTCGGGGCGAGCTACCCAGTTGTATCTCGCCGGTGCCACCGCGCGGTAGGTTGTGTCGGAAAAGATGCAGCGGAGCTTCATGTCCAAGGAGCGGCGGGTGGATGGCGGGGCGACGAGCCAGGGAAAGAAGGTAGGGCGGAGCGCGGTTGACGCGGGTAGAGACTCGCGCCATGGTTTACAGACGGCGTGGAAGCGGACGTACTCGGCGGCGTCGTGCAGGCGGCCGGAGACGACGGCGAGAAGATCCGGCGGGAGATCGATCCACCGTCGCCGCGCGGACATGTTTGGAGATCGATTCGAGAAGCGGTATTAGAGAGCAGGTTACGTACGTAGGTCGATCGTGATCTGCTGCTCCGTGAGAAAAGGAGATTCAGGAGCGTATTATCAGAGCAAGTACAATAGTACAGCCAACAGCTGGCTATAAGAGATTGACATGTCATCTATAGCCAGTTATATAGCCAACATGTACAATAGTTAGATATAAAAATGTGTTATTTTATTAAGATGTGGCCACCTCCCACTCTCACAAAGTGACTAGGAGAACGTGCTAGAGCTGGCTCTTGCATGAGAGCCCACTCCTCTTCTCTCACTTCTTCTCTCTCCTCCATGTCATCCAACAAATATTATTTTAATCCTTATAGCCTGCTTACATAAGCTTATTGTACTTGCTCTAAATTAAGAGCCCTAGCCCTAGATGCATGTGCCTACTCCATGGCCGGTCACGTCCATTACTAGGAAAGGTTGTAGTTTGTGCATACTTTATGAGGAAATTAAAATACCGCATGCAAATTGCCGAAAATAAACCTAGATGGTTTAACCATGTCTGTGGACATAGTATATAGTTCAACAAAATAACGTTAAATAGCAAATATATATACGCGTGCATTGATACATGTCATCTTATTGCCCGTGTGTTGCCACACACTTTTAATTCTTTTCGCTTTCACATGTAGACACAACGGAGATCAAAATTCACACTTCATACAGAAGACAACCACAATGTCAAGAACCGTCATCGTCGACGCAGTAGATCCAACACCGCTCAATGTCTGGTCCCTCCAGCTAGTACGTGCTCCAAAACGATGACCTCAGGAGCTAGAACGGTGTGAAGCATCTGGGAGATCTAGATCTAGGGTTTTCCCTGGAGCAACCCGAGAGAGAAGACGAGAATTGCACCGACGATGCCTTCGACAAGGGAACGATGCATAAGACGCCTTCATCGTCCGCCATGACCCGAGGTCGGCTCGGTTTTCACCGGCACTCGCGCCTCCCCATTCTCGCACCGCTGACAGGAGTCGACAGAACAACAAGGTCCGTCCAAGACGCGAACCCGCAACCGACTTGATCTTCCACGAGCAGGAAAAGAGGGCCACCATCCCACCCCATCTCGACGTACCCGAGCTCCAAAGGGCGCATGGGGCGATGCAAGGGAGGACAAGACGCGACAGACCACCAGCACGAAGCCGGATGTATATTTAGACAAGTCTTCGATCAACAATAAATCTACTCATTGACATGACCCTTGATATTTACGAGGTTGCGAATGCCCCACTGGAGGAAGCCACAGACAGCTCCTCCGTTGCCATCGTCGCTTCACAAACTTTCAGGATGTAGCCATCTAATACCAGCTCATCAAGGACATCCTCGACTTCATACGGTTTATATAATGCTGCCATGGTCATGGTTACACACCACTTTCCTTCTGAAGTCACCTCGACATTGGAAACTTTGCCATGTTTGTTAAAGAAATGGCGTAGCCGAGAGCTATCCACGCCCGGAGGCAGGTTCCGCACGTTGAAACTGATAGAAGGCTCGTTGGAATATTTCGGTTTCTCCGTGCGGAAGATGCTAACTTTCAGAGTGGGATCACCTGTGTTTGGCGACTCTAGCCTTTCGCGAATTACCTGGCCAAAAAACAAGGTAGGTTATATACGTACCATGTCAATTGTGACGATGCCAACAACACATGATCACCAAAACTTGTGGGTGAAATTAAAATTCGTGTTGAATTAAACGTCATGGTTTCTGAAGTATAAGCTGCGAGTAGTGAATTAAAAAATACACTAGGAAGTAGTAGCAACGTTCAAATGACCATGGCATATGACACTGAATGAACATGCATGAGCAGAATATGGCTTCAGAACGATATGAAAGCTAGGTCTCGGTGAGAACCTGGATGGGAGCAATGACAGGCTGGGGCATGAGCCACATGAACGCTTCATCGTAGTTACGGTATTTGTTCAGTTCCAGTTCCGAAGGCCGGCGCGCCATGAACTTGGCCTTTTCGTCGATGAGGCTGTATCTGAACACGCAGTGAAGTGACTGCCCGCTTATCTCTGAGTCTAACCTCCGCAGTAGGAAGAAGACCCACCCGCCGCTGACGTCGTCCACCCCACCGCGAAACCTCGACGCTTCCATGGCGAAGCTGGTCGGGAACCCCAAGAACATTACGCGGTCGGCGAAGCTCCGGCCGTCCCTCCTCACCCAACGTACCGTATGGCTGCCGTCTGCGTCCACCTCTTCCTCCAGCGCGTGCACCGTCACCTCGTATGGCGCGCGCTGCTGTGCGTAGCCTCGGGTCAGTACGGACACCCGGAGCAGCTCGCCGCGGGACTCAAGAAAGTGGCTAGACTCCAGGATGTACGAGCCTGTGGTGAAGACGTCGCCTTCCGCTATTTTCCTCGTCATCTCGCAGTTGTCTTTGCTCTGGACACTAGCGTGATCCCCGAACGGCGGTGGCGGTGGCGGTGGCAGGAAGTACGAGCCGTCGCTGTAATCGGACCCCTCCACGCGAACCAAGGTCTTGCCATCGTAGACGCGGTAGGCGGCCAAGAAATTGTTGCCTTGAAACTGATCGTTGATGTCAATTTCAAACGGTACGTCCACGAAGTTCCACGCGGTGTCGCCGGGACGAAGTATGGCCGCTCTGCAGGACATGGACACAAAACCGACCTCCTCCTCAGTTTCTTCGCCCCTGTCGTCGAGAGCCCAGTGTGTTAATTTCGAGTTATAGAAGAACTTATAGAGGAAGACGGTGCCGTCGCCGTACACGACGCCTCGGGAGTTCTCCATCCTCATCTCGATCTTGCTGTCATCGCCCACCAACGGCGGCAGGGCTGTGACGTCTCCGGTGAAAGCATCGACGAGCATAGGCTTGGGGAAAGCGGAGAACCAGGCGGCCGTGCCGTCGGCGCGCGCTACCCAGTTGTGCCTCGCGGGCGCCTCCGCCAGGTAGCTTGTCTTCGAGAAAACGCAGCGGAGCTTCAACTTCATGTCCGACTCGGAGGAGCGGCGGCTGGGCGTGGATGGCGGGGCGACGAGCCAGGGAAACAAGGTAGGGCGGAGCGCGGGCAGAGACTCGCGCCATGGTTTGCAGACGGCGTGGAAACGGACGTATTCAGCGGGGTCGTGCAGGCGGCCCGAGACGACGGCGAGAAGATCCGGCGGCAGATCGGTCCACCGTGGCCACGCGGACATGGTTGGAGATCGATCGATCTGCTGCTCCGTGAGAAAAGGAGATCCAGGCGCAAGAGCCCTAGATGCAACTGAGTTTGTACTATGTTTCGGAAAAAATACATGCAATGTTTCTTGAAGTTTTCCAAAGCTTGTGCATACTTTATAAGGAAATTAAAATACTGCATGCAAATTGTCGAATGGCTTAATCATGTCACGGGACATTGTATATAGTTAAACAAATAAGGTTAAATATCAAATAAATATGCAGGTTAATTTTTTAGGCCGTGAAGAATTTCACTACTGTTACCTTTTTTTCTTAATGGGACAAAACTTTCTTGATCATTATGAATTATAGTCGCTTTTTTTACCGGGTCATGCTACCAATGTAAAGGTCAATTCACCCAAATCTAAAATATACAAATACACAAACTGGATAAATGAACTAAAGACACTATCTAATTTGATGTGGAAGTGGTGAAATTTGTTCATTGTACTTCTTCTTATCGCTGGTTAGTGTGTCTCCCTTTAATGCAAGCCGACAAAATAGCCCACAAGCTTTCTATTGTGGTCGGCATATCACAATCCTTCTGCTCGGGTATGTATCCATTTCTAGGGCACATTTCGCTCCTGCCCCCAACCTATACTTTGAATAAGATCACATATCCTTCTGTTCTTTCTCTCGCTCAAGATCGCATCTAATTCAAAACTACAATTATCATGCAATTCACTAAATTTAAGGAATTATTCAAGCTAATACCAAATGTACAATCCATAACTCTTAGTATACTCCCATGGTAATAACAACATCATACCACAAATATCATGACGAGTATGACAAGATACCCTAACAAAAATTACCAAGAAAATTGGTCAGCAATAAGAGAAGCAAACGTGTACCCGCTCATACATGAGGCCAACTCCATAGCTTCTGAAGAACAAATTAATTATGTGAAGAGGATCACCCTGGATGAGGTGTTCACAGTGCATTAAGCAAAGTAAAAAATATAAGTATGCATGGAACCATAAAAGTGAAGTTCTTGGAGGTAGCCCTCATGTAGACCATTATTTCTACCGGCACGGATACATCTCTGCACTCTTCAGCCAGACTTCTAGAGATGATTGCTAGCTTACCGGAACTTGATGGCAGATCACCTCACATAATGCATTTCCTAGTGTGTTTTTCTTTAGGGAAACAATCAGACGTATTTCTTCAGTTTGATTATAGTTAATGGACTATGTGACTGACATGAAATGAACTGGTTTGGTTTTGTGATGCTTGCTGCAAAAGGCACATTACATGAGTGACGAAAGGGTCTAGTTAGTCAGTAGTCTTGTGGGAATAGCCTGACATTATATCAAGGTTTTCTTTTGTCATGTTTCATGCACTTGTCAACACAATGAAATATCAGAACTAATGGAAAGGGCAAGTGCATGGTATCAGAGCCTAATGTCTCGAGTTCAAGTCCTGATTTTCGCAATTTATCTAAACATTGTTGTTGCCTCCTCATCCCTCTTTGTCCAGGTATAAACATCTTGAGTCACATGTGAGATTCACGCGCCGCTCTCCTCTGGTTTGCACGTGTTGGCCTCTCCGAGTCACAATAGGGAGGGTTGAAATATATACGTAGATTGCACTAGCTCTTTCCATGAGTTCAGACTTTTGCTTGCGTTGCTAGTGCATGAAAATTGACGTGGTATCAGAGCAATGTCTCGAGTTTGAGTCCTGCTCTTCGCGATTTACCCAAAAATTGCTATTGTCCCCTCTTTGTCCACGTATAGGCCTCTTAAGCTATATCTCTGAGACTCGCACGTTGTTGCTGTCTTCCGGTTTGCACATGTTAATTTTCCGCATCACACGTAAGAGGGGGTGTTGAACTGTATATGTGAATTATCTAGCCCTCTTCATCAGTTCGGACTTTTACTTGCATTGGCTAGTGTATGAAACATGATAGTATTGTGGGAATAGTCTAACATCATAGTCAAGTTTTCTTTGGAAAAACAAAATCACTGATGGATAACCTCAAAACGGTGGAAGATGAAGCTCAGCCGAATATGAAAACTCTAGAATCTCCACTCCGATTTTAAACTACAAGAAACCGTGATGAATGAAAATAAAAAATACCCCTGATTAAAATATGCTTGCTAGAAATTGAAGAAAGATGAAAATTTATTACGTTAAATATGAAAACCTGATACAAACATATAGCATAGTCTCAGATTGACGTGCCCCGGAAAAATCGGTAATTTTTTGCTGAATAAAATTTCGGTTTGAACTGTGAAGCATAACATATGACAAAGTACTCCCAGCTCAATGAACGAATCTTATGTGACACGGTGGCTATATTTAGTCTCTGCTACTACCCTTCAACTCCCAATGATACAAATCTGAGAAAACAACACTTGGATGGTTAAAGTTTAAATCTTTTTTCAATGTCAGGAATGAATCATAAGCATAAATATTTCAGTAAAACGTGAACATATGAATCCTCGCTGTGAACACATGGAGGAGGTTATTTCTCTATATACTTTAATTAATGAACAATTTCATATGGTGTTCTAACAATAAAAATAAGAAAGTCTCCATAAAATGTCTATTTTCCATCTCAAGAGCCCTAGATGGATGTCTAAATTATTTTGAACGCATGCCAGGAAATTAAATATTGCATCTAGTGAATTCCAAAATACGTCAGCTCTCAGCGTGCAATAGGAATCACTGGTAGAAAAACCACCTTCGGTTCGGGCCTTTTGTCCCGCCCAAAATGTTGAACCGAGACGAATGGGGTAGAGCAGGTTCGTCAGGGACCTTTGGGCCCGGTTCGTGGACCAAAGGGTCGCGGCATGCGTAGAGGCGGGCCCAGCGCGCCCTTTTGTCCCTGTTCGTAACACGAACCGGGACCAAAGAGTCTCCCCTGCATATATCATCTTCCACCCCGAGCTCCATCTCCATTTTGAGCTCGAGTTCATCACCATTTTCTCCTCCATTTCCTCTCCATCACTCAAGTTAATCCCCATTTTTTTCACCATTTGTGAAGATTGAAGGCACCCCATCTATTCAAGGGTTAGCAACATCATCCTTTCCTCCGGCGTTGCAACTTTAGCTCATTTCATTGCTAGTTTAGCTCATTTTATTTTTGTAGTGCTAGCTAGTGTTTGATGAAATGCCTAAGTTAGAGAGTTCATTTTTTATATGCATTTTGAGCTCAAATTAATTTATTATTTGTGGATTTTAGTGTCGTCCCGTCCTCACCGCCGTCGATAGCCGCGCCGTCCCGTGACCGGCACCACCCGGTGAGCCTCTTTTTTTTATCTTTTATTTGAAAGAAAAATTACTTGTATGATTTAAATGCATAGTTATTTCTTGTATAATTTTCTTATGTTTTTTTATATGTATAGTGTCATGGTTTTGATATCCGCCCCCGTCGGCCCTCGTCCGGTCTATGATTCGGATGTGGTATATTTTTATAACTATTTGTTTCATTTCGTGTTTATAACAACTATACCTACCAACTTGACATAGACGCTTTTATCTAGGAGGTAGTTGAACCGGAAATTCCAACCGACCCTATTGTCGAGTTTTTTGTAAAAGAAAACAATGATTTGAAAGCAAAATTGAAAAGAAGTGAAGATCTTCGTCTCCAATGCCTAGAAGAGAAGATGAAATTGGAGTTCAAGCTTGCCGACATCATCGATGAACACGAGTTCAAGCTTGCCGACGTCGTCGATGCTCACGAGATCAAGATGGATGCAATGCGCTTGAAGATTAAAAAGATTAGAAAATATGCCATTAGTCAAGAGGCTTGGTATCATTATGCTGTTGGTTCAGTAATTACTTAGTTGCGATTTTGATCGCATTTGTTGTTGGATTTAAATTCTTTAGATAGTTGTATGTTAGTTTCAATTAATGTATGTTTTATGAGAACTATGTATTACATTTACTTTACTTTGGTTTTAATGTGATGAACTTGTATTAATTAATTTGGTCACTATTATATATTCATGATGTAGTGTAATGGTTTTTGATATATTTATATAATGCAGATGAGCCGGCAATGGATGTACAGTGACCGACGATGTCCCGACTATATTAATGGCATGCATAGTTTTCTCCGTGTGGCTGAGAAAAACAAGCCGTCGAATGGTTTTATTTCTTGTCCATGTAGTGTCTGCAAGAATACGCAGGATTACTCTACCTCAAAAACCATTCACGTCCACCTGTTGCAGTCGGTTTCATGTCCGGTTATAATTGTTGGACCAAGCACGGAGAAAGAGGGGTTATAATGGAAGAAAATGAAGAAGAAGAGGATAATGACAACTATCCTACGTTCACTGAAGACGGTGATACTACAATGGGGGAAGACGAAGCTGAAGAAGAGCCCATTGTTGATGAGCCCATTGTTGATGCCCGATGATGATTTTGGTCGGGCCATTCTTGATGCACAGATAAACACGGAAGTGAAAACGAGAGGTTGAAGTTGGAGAGCATGTTAGAGGATCACAAAAAATTGTTGTACCCAACTTGCGAAGATGGCCAGAAAAAGCTTGGTACCACACTGGAATTGCTGCAATGGAAGGCAGAGAATGGTACATCTGACAGGGGATTTGAAAATTTGCTGAAAATAATAAAGAAGATGCTTCCAAGGGATAACGTATTACCCCCCAGTACGTACGAAGCAAAGAAGGTTGTCTGCCCTCTAGGATTAGAGGTGCAGAAGATACATGCATGCATCAATGACTGCATCCTCTATCGCGGTGAGAGTACGAGAATTTGAATGCATGCCCGGTATGCGGTGCATTGCGGTATAAGATAAGGCGAGATGACCCTGGTGATGTTGAGGGCGAGCCGTGCCCCAGGAAGAGGGTTCCTGCCAAGGTGATGTGGTATGCTCCTATAATACCACGGTTGAAACGTTTGTTCCAAAACAAAGAGCATGCAAAGTTGTTACGATGGCACAAAGAAGACCGTAAGAAAGACCTGATGCTGAGACACCCCGCTGATGGGTCGCAGTGGAGAAAAATCGACAGGGAGTTCCCGACATTTGCAGCTGACGCAAGGAACTTAAGATTTGGTCTAAGTACAGATGGCTTTAATCCTTTCGGGGAGCAGAGCTCCAGTCATAGCACCTGGCCTGTGACTCTATGTATCTATAACCTTCCTCCTTGGTTGTGCATGAAGCGGAAGTTCATTATGATGCCAGTGCTCATCCAAGGCCCGAAGCAACCCGGCAACGACATTGATGTGTACCTGAGGCCATTGGTTGAAGAACTTTTACAGTTGTGGCGTGACGAAGGTGTACCTGTGTGGGATGAGCACGAACAAAAGGAATTTGACCTACGAGCGTTGTTGTTTGTAACCATCAATGATTGGCCTGCTCTTAGTAACATTTCAGGACAGTCAAACAAGGGATACAATGCATGCACGCACTGTTTAGATAAGACTGAAAGTATACATTTGGGAAACAAGAATGTGTACCTGGGGCATCGTCGATTTCTTAAAAACAGCATCCCGTAAGAAAGAAAGGCAAGCATTTCAAAGGTGAGGCAGATCACCGGACGAATCCTAAATGCCCTCATGGTGATGTTATATATGACATGGTCAAGGATTTAAAAGTAATCTTTGGAAAGGGTCCTGGCAGTCTATCTGTTCCGAATGACGCTGACAACACGTACCCATGTGGAAGAAGTGCTCTATATTTTGGGAGCTACCCTATTGGAAAATCCTAGAGGTTCGCTCTGCAATCGACGTGATGCACGTGACGAAAAATCTGTGCGTGAACCTGCTAAGCTTCTTGGGCGTGTATGGGAAAACGAAAGATACACCGGAATCACGACAGGACCACCAACGTATGCACGAACGAGACGACCACCTGAATCCAGAGAAGTATCAAGGTCTTGCCAGCTACGCTCTTACCAAAGAAGAGAAGGAGATCTTTTTTGAAGTCCTGAGCAGTATCAAGGTCCCGTCTGGTTTCTCGTCGAATATAAAGGGAATAATAAACATGGCAGAGAAAAAGTTCCAAAACCTAAAGTCTCATGACTGCCACGTGATTATGACACAATTACTTCCGATTGCATTGAGGGGGCTTCTACCGGAAAATGTTCGAGTACCCATTGTGAAGCTATGTGCATTTCTCAATGCAATTTCTCAGAAGGTGATCAATCCATTAACTCTACCAAGTTTACAGAAGGATGTGGTCCAATGTCTTGTCAGCTTCGAGTTGGTGTTCCCACCATCCTTCTTCAATATTATGACGCACCTCATAGTTCACCTAGTCGAAGAGATTAACGTTCTCGGTCCTGTATTTCTACACAACATGTTCCCCTTTGAGAGGTTCATGGGAGTCTTAAAGAAATACGTTCATAACCGTGCTAGGCCAGAAGGAAGCATCTCCAAGGGCTATGGAACAGAGGAGGTCATTGAGTTTTGTGTTGACTTTATTCCTGACCTTAAGCCGATCGGTGTTCCTCAATCGCGCATGAGGGGAGACTGCGTGGAAAAGGCACGCTAGGAAAGAAAGCAATAATGTGTAAGGACTGGGATTCTTTCAATCAAGCACACTACACAGTTCTACATAATTCCAGCTTGGTGGCTCCGTATATCAAGGAACACATGAATAGTTTACGCTCTAAATGCCGGAGCAGCCTGAAGAATCGATTGAAAGAGAACACATGAAGACTTTCAGCGGGTGGTTGCAAACACGTCTCATTAATGACAGCACTGTTGAAGAACAGCTATACTTGTTGGCCAAAGCACCATCTTCGACTATATTGACTTTTCAAGGGTACGAGATAAATGGGAATACATTTTACACGGCCGACCAAGATAAAAAGAGCACCAACCAAAACAGTGGTGTCCGCTTTGATGCAACAAACAACAATGGAAAAAGGACACATATTATGGTTACATAGAGCAGATATGGGAACTTGACTATGGACCTTCTTTCAAGGTACCTTTGTTCTGGTGCAAATGGTTCAACCTGGAAGGCGGGTAAATGTAGACCCGAAGTACGGAATGACTACGGTGGATCTCAAGAATCTTGGTACGACACCGAACCATTCGTCCTAGCCAATGACGTGGCTCAGGTTTTCTATGTGAAGGACATGTCTTCCAGACCGAAAAAAAGAAAAGATAAGCAAGCGAATACATCATACGATGAGCCAAAACGCCACATAGTTCTTTCAGGAAAAAGAAACATCGTGGGAGTGGAGGGCAAGACAGACATGTCAGAAGATTACAATAAGTTTCATGAAATTCCGCCCTTCAAAGTGAACATTGACCCAAGTATCAAGTTAAATGATGAAGATTGTCCATGGTTGCGGCGCAATCAGAAGAAAGGGATACACACGAAGAAGAAGTTTATACCACAACACTAGATAGGGATGTTGGTGTAGATGTGTAATAATGTATTAAACCTTTTATGTAACTGTGTTGTGAAAACTCGGAAGAAAACTCTAAACTCCAACGACGCTCACAAGCGCTCGATAAAGTTGGAACAAAACACACGATTTCTGCAGTTATCACGCATACATCTTTATTTAATCCAGTTACATAGCTCGGTTCCATTTTTATTTAACCATAATACATCACGAATAATATCACTAACTTTTGCCGGGTCCTAAGTCACGGGGTGCTGAGCGGCCGGCGCTGTGCACCCAAAGAGCAGGAACCATCACAGGGTCAATACTCACGTGAGAAGGATCCCTATGAACAACCATCCATCTACTATCATACACCGCTGGCGTATCCAACATAAACACATAGCGATTGACGTGCTCGTCCTCCTCCCTGATACGGCGACGTACCACCTCCTCGGGGGCCAGCTCCCTCTGCACCGAGTGTGGCCCACGCGACTTCCACCAAACAAGATCCGGGTCGACGACCTCACCCGGATTCCTCACCAAGCGACGCGTCCCGGAAGATACCACCTCCCAGTGCCAGCCCGGCGGAGCCCAGTCCCGGACATCGCCCCTCGCATCCAACAGGCCGGACATCGTCGCCGAGATCTGAAAAAATGAGTGGGGAATTTGATCAAACACCTAAGGTGCATGCAACCTAGGCAGGGGAGGTAGGGGAGATTTGTATTCGGTCGATGAACTGAAAGATTTTGTAGATAGAACAAAACATACGGTTTCCCCTGCATACAGCCCGACGGTGGCTCGTGAGTGCCCGCATATCAAATGCACCGTCGGACGTATGCAGGGAATCCGAATGCTTTGTATATCAAATAAACTACACTGAGTGTCGAACATGTTCGAGAGGGGGCTATATATAGGGTCATGTGGCTGATCCAACACTGATTTTGCCCTCAAAAGAAACACACGCCCCTGATCCAACGGCTCACAAGCGCTTGAAAGAAACACACGATCCGTGTGCTTCTTTACTCCCGGTTGATGTTACAAACCGAGACTAAAGGCGGGCTTTGCGGTCACGACTCGTGTCAGTCACGTGTCCTCCACCAGGTGACGATGTACCTCCAACAGAAAAAGAAACTAGGAAAAAAATAAAAAGCCTTTAGTCGCGGTTCGTGCGCGAATTTCTAGATAATAAATAGATAATTATTACAAATGTTGTTAAGGATGTTTCTAAAATAAATAGATAATTATTACTAATTTTTAGACAATTAAATCAATAGATATAAAAGAAATAAGAAAAAGATATGATTTTCAGAAATACTGAAACATTTAAATTAAATATATATAAAAAATAAACTAGAGCAAAAAAAAAACAATTCAAAAAGCAAGTAAATCAAACTATAAAAGACACAGAAAAAGAAAACAGAAAAAGAAAAAAAAACAATTCAAAAAGCATGTAAATCAAACTATAAAAGAAACAGAAAAAGAAAACGGAAAAAGAAAAAAAATCTTTAGTCGCGGTTCGTGGCAGGAACCGCGACTAAAGGGCCGCTGGGCTTCGCGCGCAATATTTCGCGGCCCAGACGGACCTTTAGTCGCGGTTCCAGCCACGAACCGCGACTAAAGGGTATTTGGTCCCGGTTCGTGGCTGGAACCGGGACCAAAGGTCTCTTTTGCGCGATATGAGGTGGTTTCCTCCAAATTTTTCGCCAAGTCTCCAAAATCGACGCCTCTTCTCCCCGCGCCGCCAGGCTGCCGCACCGTCGCGCCCCGGCCTCTCCGACGAAGCCGCCGCCTCCCGCCGTCGCCCATCGCCCCGTCGTCTCCTTCGATGCCGCACCTCCCCTCCCCTGCGCCTCCGCCGTCGCCCTCCCCAAGGTGAGCTCGATCTTCTCCCCAAACTGGTGGCTGCGCGGCGGCGGCGGACCACGGCCGCAGGGCGGGTGGCGGGATGGGCCGGGGCGCGCGATTCCGGCCCTGCAGGTCGCCGTGCCGCGCCGCGCCGCCCTCCTGCTGGCTCCGGCCCTCTGCAGGTCGCCGATTCCGGCCCTGGGAGGCTCCGGGAGGCCGCCGCCGTTGTGGTGCGATCGAGGCTAGAGGATTTTTTTTTGTGGCCTAATTGCGTTTAGGGTTTTCTGATCCGGGATTTTCTGCCATTTTTGTATTGTACAATTTTTTAGTGGACAATTAGCTAGTGCCATTTTGAATTAGCTAGTGCCATTTTGAATTTTGTTCTAAGTTCATGTGGAGATTAAAATTGCTATGAATTTTAGTGTAATTTAATTTTAAAATATGGAGATTAAAATTGTTCTAAGTTCATGTGGAGATTACTTAAACAACAAAATTGTAGAGATTAAAATTATTTGTTATTTGTTCACATTGTGCATAGAAATTTTGTATAGTACCATTTTGTTATTTGTATAGTTGGTATGAATTCTAGTGGATAATTAGCTAGCTAGTGCCATTTTGAATTAGTGCCATTTTAAATTTTGCCAATAAATTAGTGCCATTTTAAAGGAATTGTAGGAGAATAAATTTTGTTGTTGTTTGTCATCTTAAATTATGGATATTCATATTCTTTTTACAAAATTGATTGCAGGGACATTCAGGTATATATGGATCCAAATTGTCCGGACGCCTTCGACAGAGACGAGGAGCGTGAAGAGCAAATGGATCCAAATTGTCCGGACGTCGCCGCTAGAGACAAGGAGCGTGAAATGGAAATGCTTCGGATTATAGCAGGACGTGCAGCCACGCCTGTCGGTGAAGAAGATGCGGTAACTGGAGATGATTACGGCTCCCAATTTCTGAACGACTCCGGTGAGGGAGTTGAGGAAGAAGAAATTTGCAGAGAGGAAGTGCCCTTAACAAACTCCGGCGAGGTATATTAATTAAGCCTCTGTTGATCGATCACAGTACATGCATTATTTGAGTTGTATTGCAGTTATTAACGAATCATTTTTTTCTTTTAGCCCTCCGGATCGAGCAAATCATCCGCAGCTAAAGGGTCGAAAGGGTCGAAAGCAGTGTCGAAACGAGGCCCGACGAAGCCGTTGAAGGAGGGTCAAAGGATAGTGATCGACAGAGTTAGTGATAGTGGCGAACCGCTGGAACCTGTACAGTGCCACCGCAAATATATAAATAATGCGGAGTTGTTGTTAGGGACTTGGTCCCGATCACCCTTGAAGAATGGCATAAGCCGAAGGACGACAACAAGCCAACTACTTAAGTCGACGTGAGACTAAAAGATTTGTGTTGGGACACGCTCTTGACAAAGGTCAACCTACCGCCAGGTCTACCCGAGCAGTTGAAGAAGAAGGTCAAGCAGTGGACTCTTATGAAGATGGCCGAACAATTCCGGAATTGGAAGAAAAACTTATGGAAAGCTTATCTAGAGGCGGAGGAACAAGATCCAGAATTCAATGGACCACTAGTGAAGATACAACAGCAGTGGCCCACATTTGTGAAGCAAAGAAAATCGGAGGCCGCTGTGGCCCAATCGACAACAAATAAGTTAAATGCTGCGAAGAAGGAATATCACCACACTTTGGGGGCAGGTGGCTACAAGGCTGCCATGCCTAAGTGGGAAGCCTTTGAAGCAAAACTGCTTGATAATGGGATCATTCCACAGACAGCGGACTGGCCCGAGAGGTCCAAGTTTTGGTTGTTCGCGCATGGGGCAGGGTTGGACCCAGAGACATGGCTGATTGTTGCTCAGGGAAGATGGAAGGACAAAATTGAGTATATAACCAAAGAACTTGTGGACGCAATAGATAAAGTTAGAAGGGGAGTGTACGTGGTCGACAGAGAGAAAGACGAGTTGTCACTCGCACTCGGGAATCCTGAACACGTTGGACGATTACGAGGCTATGGAGCCGGTGTCACCTTGAAGCAAGGTTTTCCGGAAGACGCTCATACTTATAGAAGCCGTCAAAGAAAGAAGAAGCAAGAGTCAGACCGGTTATCAGCATTGGAACGCAAGGTGCAGCAGCAGCAGGAGCAACTAGACTCAATTAGTCAGCAAAGGGCATCTCAGCTGCAGCTAGAAGGTCCCGTCGTCGAAGCCGCCCCATCTGATCAGCGGAAAAGCAGCGTGGGTTCCACGCAGCTAGAAAATTCTGAATTCGAACCGCCGATGGCTCACTACCCCGTGGATGATATCACGGAGAAGACAGACTGGGAGCTACATATGTCAATGAAGTACATGTCCTTCAAGGTGGCGGTCGGCTATGCTTTACCTAATCAATCTGGAGCAAGCTACCATCTCGGCGGGATTCCAGCTGGCTATGCTCGTGTCGGGGTGGATGAAGTTGTGCCGTTATATGCTAATCTGGACCTTGAGATTCCGGAGGTGACGGCGAGAAGACACTGGGAGAAGTCGAGAAGGGTATCGCTCTCTGGAACAAGAAAAACATCGTGTTTCCAAACTTGGCGCCAAGGCCACCGACTCCTCCGAGTAGCAGTCCCCCACCTCAAGATCCATCCCCACCTCGAGATCCATCCCCCCAC
This sequence comes from Poa pratensis, assembly GCA_947311845.1. Classification (NCBI taxonomy): domain Eukaryota; kingdom Viridiplantae; phylum Streptophyta; class Magnoliopsida; order Poales; family Poaceae; genus Poa; species Poa pratensis. Next base: position 21,505,029 of record CAMZMU010000112.1, read on the forward strand.
CTCAAGATCCATACCTCGACTCCCCGTCCGTCGCGAGTCCATCGCCCGCGACGCCCCGTCCGTCAATTGCGCCCACTGCTAAGTCCTTCTCGTTAAAGCGGAAACTAAACTTCTCGTCGACGAGCAGAAGTGCAGATAAGTTAACTCGAGAGGAACGCGAGTTGCTAAAGCCTCTTCCAAAGAGATCTTACGACTTGACTCGAGAGGAACTCGACGAGGCGGTGCAAGCAGATGTGAAAAGACAAATAGGACCGAAACGGCCCCCGCCTAAAGAGATAGTACCAGCAGAAAAAGTTGATAGATGTTTGAAAAATCTATCGTGTGGACCGCCACAGCCGTCTAAATTGCGAGATGACTATGATCGTGTTATTGAGAAGACAATTAGTCAAGAGAAGGAGGAGAAGGAGGCGGCATATCGCGGAACGGATGCAGACGGCAAAATGCGGGAAACAAGTGGCCCAGCTCGGAGAACAGGCAAATTAGTCGATCCCCCCGCTCAAGGTGATGCCCGATAAGGAAGTACACCACGACACTGGCACCATAGGCGCCCCCATAGAGTATCAGTATGCATGGACATATGTCTACGGGAGGTCCCTGGTCAGACCTGAGCAGGTCAATTATCTAACAACACAATTGCGTCGATTGCATCAGTGGTACGAGAACGCCGCAAAGGCCGGGCATGATGTCTTCTGGGTGTCATATAAGAAAGAGCATTACTTCACGGATGACGCGATGTATATTCCATTTTCTAAAAAAAATCAGTTATTCAATCAAGACGCTCTCGACAAAGCCCTCGTCAGTTGCTATTGTTTGTAAGTGATTTATTTCTGCTCGTTCATTGCCTGTAATTATCTCACTATATTCTTTTGTACGCTATTATGCAGAATGAAGATTGTCGAATGCAGAGAACGCCGCATCTATGACACTGGGTTCATTGACCCATATTATATTCATGAAGTGACCGTAAATAACCATCCCGCGGACACAGAGAAAAACTTGCTCTGGTGGTTAGTGAAACAAAATATCTGCGCAGAAATACTTTTTCCTTACGTCTTCAAGTGAGTGTTACTGTACCTTCTACACATTCTATTTTGCTTACTCGATATTTAGTGTAATCGATGAGTCATATGGACATATAAACGTGCGCAGATTCCACTGGATTCTGCTAATCATTAGAGTTGACCAAGGAGTCGTTCAAGTCATGGACTCGTTAAGGAAAATATGGACGAGTACCAAAGCTTGCAAGATATGCTCCAGAGGTAATTTCAATCATTATCGCTCTATATCGACCTCTTTCATTCATTTTCTGATATCAAGTAATTAATAACTAGTTTAATCATTTTTTTTGCGGGCAGGGTTTGGAAACGGTTCATCGTGAAGGTTTCACGGGATTGGAAACCGGAGCTCTATTTTTATACCACCAAGGTAAGTAGTACTATATATATATAGGTCCGCGCAACTCTTTAATTCTAGTTTCAATACCATTATCATGCTTGATTATTATTTGATTAAATTCTATTTTTTGTAAAGTGGTGTCAGAGGCAGCCACCAGGGACTAATTTATGTGCATACTACGTTTTCGAGTACATGCGCTCTTTTGTCAGTGAGCGGAATAGAGAAGTCAGAACAGCTGAAGTATGTATACACTATTCGCAATTTTTTATTACCATATTGTGTTGAGTTCCATTCATAAATTATTTTATGATGATTTCATATATATATATATATATATATATATATATATATAAACAACTCACATATTCATATTGATCTAGATGGATCGAATGCGGGACCAGCTCATACCAACGAAGCGTCTAAAAGCAATTCAAGAGGAATTGGCGGGATTTTTTAACTCGGAGGTCCTGAAGAAAACTGGAGAATTTTATCACACTAGCAATTATATTTTGCCTCCAATGTAATTGACGTGATCTCGACGTGTGAGAAACGTGATGTCGGTGTAGTATAAACTTTTGGGCTTATGTATGTATGAATCAAATGTGACCTCGGTGTATTGTATACTTTATGTGTATGACTTGTTGTCTGCGCAACGTGATCTTCGTAAAAAATAACTAATTGGAAAACAAAAAATCGAAACCCCTAAAAAATAAATTAGCAGAAATCTTTGGTCCCGGTTGGTATTACCAACCGGGACCAAAGGGTACCCGCCAGGCGCGCCCTGCCGTGGCCACGTGGAGGCCCATCCGTCCCGGTTCGTAAGCAACCGGGACGAAAGCCCCCCCCTTTAGTCCCGACCCTTTAGTCTCGGTTGTAAAACCGGGACCAAAGGCCCTCTGGACCCGGGACGGATGGGCTATTTTCCACTAGTGAATGTGACTCTGGTTGTCGAGTAGGCAGAGAAGCCATGCATACATCCAGAGTCATCTTCTCTCCACACTGAAAGTGTGAGAGCAAATGGGCGCAGAAGGAAAAACCATATCCCTGAGTTATTAGGACCTGACGGCGTGGTGTATGATCAGCAACGAAAAGAAAAGATCTTGCTGGAGCTTTTTAGAGGAATCATGGGGCAAGAATCGGCTAACGAAACCAACCTTAATTGGGACTTCATTGGCTTGCCAAGGGCTGATTTGGGACATCTGGAGCTGCCTTTCTCTGAGACTGAGCTTCAGACAACCATTTTTGGGATGCCAGGGGAGAAGGCACCGGGCCTGACGGTTTATCTGGGGTATTCTTTAATGCCTGCTGGTCGGTGATTAAGGAGGATTTACTTGCGGCTCTAAACCAGATGCATAGGCTGAAAGGAGGATCACGACGGCAGCTTACGTCCTCTGGAACATTTGGATTGAGCGCAACAGAAGAATTTTCCAAGGCAAGCAGCTGAGGCCGCCGGCTGTGGCGGTGCTGGCAACGCAAGAGGTGGCTAGGCTTAACCTGGCCTTCCGGACAGGTTAGCAGGTGTGCTGGTGGTGTTGCGTTGAGTGTGGTATTTTCTCTCGCCAGGTTGGTTGGAGAGGTGTGTGATCAGTTGTACAGAAACGTTTCCTTGTTTTCCCTATCTTAATTCTTAATGCAAAGGCAGAGCTCCTGCCGTTCAGTTTCAAAAGTGTGCAACCATTGGAACATGGGTACTTTCGGTCAAAATCTTTTAGATAAAGGGCTTTATTACTCAAGAGTTTAAGTATTACACCCGGCCTCTGCATAAAAAATGCACACAGCCACAATCCAAACGAGAAAATAAAAGCATCAGAACAAAAGGCGAATTACAATCAGCAAAGATAACATAAGACGCCTATGTCGTAGGCAAGCTCGATGGCCTATGGCGGTCCAATCCGACGATCAAGCGGCCACCCATGTTGTGTAAAAATGTCCCTTGCCACCGTTTCCAGCCGTGCACACGCCTCCATAAAGAGGTCTCGATGTCCCACACGCTGTAAGGTGGACCACGTACGGAGAATACCTGTGCATCGGTAGAGTACCTGCAAATGAGAAACATCTTTATCATTGAAAACCTTGTCATTTCTACTGAGCCAAAGCGACCATATAACGGCAATCGCTCCCACCCTAATAACCGTTCTAATCTTTTTATCAATCCCATGAAGCCAGTTGCCAAAAACATTGGCCACCGACTTGGGCGGATAAAGATTAGACGCTATTTGGATGGATGACCATATAGAACGTGCGAAACTACACTCGAAGAATAAGTGTTTTATTGTCTCTTGTTGTGGACAGAATACACACTTAGTACTTCCATGCCAATTCCGTTTGACAAGGTTATCCTTGGTTAAAATGACACCCCTACGAAGATACCACGTAAATACTTTAATCTTAAGTGGAATCTTCATTTGCCATATTTTTTTATTATCATCGACTGGAATATCCGAATGCGCAAGCGCCCTATACATAGAGTCTACTGAGAATTTTCCATTCCCGCATAGATTCCACCGAAATTCATCGGACCTTGTGTAAGTTGGACTGAGGCCAACCGTGCCAGCAAGGCGTTCCAAGATAATAATCTTGGACCAAATAAATCTCGTCTGAACGTCACATTGGGTGGTGAGCACTGCATAACAGTGGCTATAGTATCCCCTTTGTGTCGGACAATATTGTATAGAGCAGGATATTGTTCCCGGAGGGTGGTGTTTCCTAACCATTTGTCCTCCCAGAATCTAATTTCCGTGCCATCCTTAATGTTAAATACACCAAAGCGAAAGAAGTGCTTCTTAGTCGCCATTAGGCCGGCCCAAAAGTGGGAGTCACCAGGTTTCCAATACACCTGTGATACCGCCTTTGTGCCGATGTATTTACGTTTAAGAAGTGTTTGCCAAATTCCGTCTTCGGTTAGCAGCTTAAAAGCCACTTCCCTAGAAGGCTGAATTCTTGATACAAAGATCATGAATACCGAGCCCTCCTTGATCTTTTGGTCGACAAACAACATCCCATTTAGCCAGTCGATACTTCTTTTTCTCACCGTCCCCTTGCCAAAAGAATCTTGATCGGAAGTAATCCAATTTACTCAAGACGCCTTTTGGTAACTGGAAGAAGGATATCATATACAGTACCATGTTTGTAAGTACCGAATTGATGAGCACCAATCTTCCTCCAAGGGACAGTAATTTGCCTTTCCAACTAGCCAGCCGTGCTTGCAGACGTTCCTCAACGTGTCTCCATTCCGCATTAGTCAGTTTCCGATAATGTATTGGTATACCCAAGTACATAATAGGAAATTGACCCTGCTCACAACCGAATATATCAGCATACTGAGCAGCTGCATCCTGTGCATCGCCGAAGCAAAACAATTCACTTTTATGGAAATTGATTTTTAATCCTGATAATTGCTCGAATGCTGATAATATCAATTTCAGATTCGACGCCTTATCAAGATCATGTTCCATAAAGATTATTGTATCGTCCGCATATTGAAGTATAGAAAGTCCCCCATCGACAAGATGTGGAACTACCCCTTCAATTTGGCCATCCGTTTTTGCCCGCTCAATCATGATGGTCAACATATCAGCCACTATATTGAATAGTATAGGCGATAGAGGATCACCTTGCCTTAAGCCCTTTTTTGTTTGAAAGTAGTGGCCCACGTCGTCATTGACTTTTATCGCCACACTTCCACCCACAACAAAGTTTCGGATCCATTCGCACCACTCCTCAGAGAACCCTTTCATTCTCAGGTTTGTAGTAAGAACGGCCACTTTACTTTGTCATAAGCTTTTTCAAAGTCTATTTTGAATATTACCCCATTAAGTTTCTTCGTGTGCATCTCATGTACGGTCTCGTGGAGGACCACGACCCCGTCTAGTATATTCCTCCCTTGCATAAAGGCAGTTTGGGTAGGTTTAACCACATGATCTGCAACCGAATTCAGCCTAATAGTCGCTACTTTTGTAAAGATCTTGAAGCTAACATTCAGTAGGCATATCGGACGATACTGTTGTATCCTCTCCGCCGCCTGAATCTTAGGCAACAAAACGATTTCCCCAAAATTAAGGCGAAAAAGCTCGAGTTCTCCAGCATGTAAGCAGCCGAATAGCTCGATCAAGTCGGCTTAATAGTTTCCCAAAAATGCTGGTAAAACTCAGCTGGGAATCCATCAGGTCCGGGCGCCTTATTATGCTCCATTTGGAAAACCGCCTTGCTTATCTCTTCTTCAGAGAAGGGTGCGATAAGCAGGTTGTTTTCCTCCGGAGTTACTTGGGTAATATCATCCGTTCGTGTCTCATCAAGAGTGAAGTTTCCTTCCTCCGGAGCTCCGAACAGACCTTTATAGTAGTCCGTAATATATTCTTTGAGCTTGTCCTGTCCCTCGATCAGACCCTCATCCTGATGAAGAGAATGAATGAGTTTCCTCCTATGTCTGCCATTAGCGACATTGTGGAAGTACCTCGTATTCGAATCCCCTTGCAGAATGAATTGGGCCTTAGACCTTTGGTACCATTTGAGCTCTTCTTCCCGCAGCATACGACCCACTTGCTCATTTGAGTGCCGTTTGAGGTCACTCTCATTTGCTGATAAGGGTCGTGATTCTGCTAGTTTATCGAGCTCATCAATAATGGAACACAGGCGCTCCTTTTCTTTTTTAAGTATGCCGGTTGTGTGCCTTGCCCATCCACGAAGGAATTTACGCAATTTGCGCATCTTATAATTCCACCGTTGGATAGCAGTAACGCCCACACCGGTTGAGCCCATATCCTTTTAACTAGATCATCAAAGCCATCCCGCAACAGCCAACCTAATTCAAATTTGAATTGGGACTTAACGGGCGGTTTCAAAGTTCCAGTAGATAGGAGTATGGGGGCATGATCCGAGAAAGCCTCAATACGCTCCAAAGCACGTACCGTCACCAATGGATATCTATCCTCCCAACGGGAGTCCATCAGTACCCGATCCAGCTTTTCGTATGTCGGCTCGGGGAGACTATTAGCCCAAGTGAATTGTCTCCCCGTCATGTGCACCTCCCGTAAAGACAAGCTATCAATTACAGCATTGAACAGGAGAGGCCAATGACCGTCGAATCTACCCTTGCTTTTCTCGTGACGGTACCTCAGCATATTGAAATCCCCGCCTATTAAAATAGGATGTGGGTTATCCTTAGCTAGATTAACCAATTCTCGAAGAAAAGCAGCCTTATATTCTTCTTGAGCAGCACCATACACGGCAACCAAACTCCATATAAAATTGTCGGACTTGTTTCGAATATGAAATTTAATATGAAATTCACCATCCGATCGGTCCAACAACTCCATGGTATCTGTTTTAATGCCAAGTAACATGCCACCCGATCTACCTCGAGGGGGACAAGAATGCCAAGTAAAGTCCACACCACCTGAAAGGCGGTCTAGTAGGGTGCTTGGAAAATCTCGTCGACCCGTCTCGGAAATAGCCAGAAAATCCAACTTGTGATCCCTCACATGATGCGCAATATTCAAATGTTTAGCCAAGTCGCCTAGACCTCTGCTATTTTCAAATATGCCATTCATTGGGAAACTATTGGAGATTTAACTTTCTCGCCTTTTTACGCGAGGATTGGTTCTTTTTATTTTTAGCGGATTTAGATCTCCGGCCGGTAGCATACAGGTCATCAAAAGATCCCAGCTGAGCCTCGTCCAAATCCACCTCCGTAACCTCACCTACAAGATGTGATAGAAGCTGTCCATCTAATGTGTCATTCGCATCATCATCATCTACAGGTGAGGCTACCGGCCTACTCGAAACACTAGGTGATACCCTACGGCGATCATACTCTACATGTTTTAGAACATTAGCCGAAAAAACCACCTCCTTTTCATTTCTCCTAAACTTACGCCTACCGCTGACAACTTAGCAGATAAAGCAGAAGTAGGAAAGGACAAAAATGATTTTGAGGTGTGGGACGTACTAGCATCAGGAGTAGAGAAGGACTCGGCTTTGCGACGCATCGCCTTCGCCATCGAATCCTCGTCCGTCACCGAGGCGCCATCCTTCCCAGTGCGGTGGCGTCCGCTACGCCTAGGTGTCGCCAGAGGTGCCTCCACTGGTGCGGCCACAATGGGAGAAGGCGACGGCGATGTAGCAGCCCTCTCGACCATTGTGGAAGTAGCCGGAGACACCGTCGTCGACGTAGGCAGCGGACTTCCCCTCACAGGAGTAGACACAGTGGGAGAGGGCGAAGGCGAAGTAGCAGCCTTCTCAACCACTATGCACGAAGTCGGAGACAGCGTCGTCGCCGTTGCCACCATGGGGGAGGACAAAGTTGATGTAGCGTCCTCCACCACAGTGTTACGGCCAGGCGTGGAACTTCCCTCAACATCGCCCATCATCGGACAGCCGAGAGAACCCACCAGCAGCACGTCGGACGACGGTACTGCATCAGATGCAGCACCCGTCAGCGCGCTTGTGACCACTCCACGGCCCGGTCCTCCTGCATCACGATAACTATCTTGCTTTGGTTAACTGCAATCTGTGCGATAGCAAGGATCAACTTCCCTTGTGTGTAAGGATATAATGTACAGGATAGTGCCATCAATTTCTAAATTTGCTAATTCTTTTGCCCTGCCCCAACATAACCACATGCCTCTCCTTGTTTCATGCCTCATCGGGCCATGCAATTAAGGATTATAAACTCTCTTAGACATTTCCACAAGCACCAAACAAGAAACAAAACTAGATGAGAAATTTTGGCACGTCATCCAGCCAGCAGCGTGATAAGCTTATCAATTTGCCACATAATTCACTACTGGTACAATTAATATAATATTGATTCAAACATGACTGGCATATCTATTTATTCCATTCAACCGACGCCTTCTAATCATCGGGATGAGTTTCTAAAACTAACAGTTCTGAGGGAAGTTTCCATGAGACAAGCTGTATACACAAAAGAGACATCTATATATGGCTTCTTGTAGGAACGCAGGAAAAGATTGAGAGCAAGACAATCGTATTGATCTCATATGGTGTACATATATAGTGGTACAGGCGTGACCAAACCTAGAAGAAACCTAATACAACTCCTATACAATGTCGGTTCCAAGAGTTTGGTAAACACATGCACTCATACCATATGTGATACATAACTAGCTATACCAACACCCCCCCGCAGTCTGAGCGTCGCTAGCGACACACAGACTGGACCGAAAAGCTTCAAATGTCGCCGTAGATAGTCCCTTCGTCATGATGTCAGCGTATTGTTGAGAGGTAGGCACATGGAGAACACGTAGCTGACCAAGAGCAACTTTTTCACGGACAAAATGAATATCCAGTTCAATATGCTTCGTGCGACGATGATGAACGGGGTTCTGAGTGAGGTAGACAGCAGATATGTTGTCACAGTACACCACGGTAGCTTTGGGAACCACAAAGTGTAGCTCACCAAGAAGTTGACGAAGCCAACAGCAATCGGCAACCACATTTGCAACAGCTCGATATTCTGCTTCAGCGCTCGAGCGAGAAACGGTGGGTTGTCTCTTTGAGGACCAAGAGAGTGAGAGAATCACCGAGAAAGACACAATAGCCAGAGGTCGATCTTCGAGTGTCAGGGCAACCGGCCCAATCCGCATCGGAGTATCCAATCAGCTCATGAGACGATGAAGCCGTGAGACGAAGACCGTGTCCAGTGGTTCCCTTGATATAGCGTAAGATGCGCTTGACGAGGGTCCAATGAGCATCACGTGGAGCATGCATATGAAGGCAGACCTGATGAACAGCATATGCAAGATCGGGGCGTGTCAACGTCAGGTATTGGAGAGCTCTGACGATGCTGCGGTAATGAGTGTCATCATTAGCGAGAGCGCCGGTGAGAGTAGAACCAGGAGACGATGGTGTGGTCGATCCGCATCCACTCGATGTCGTCGACGCGGTTGCGAGCGTCGGTGGTGCCGTCGATGTGGTCTTGAAGACCAAACTTGCGGAAGTGGACATTGAAGAGGGTGCTCCAGGTGGTGTAGTTGGGCTGCTTTAGGTCAAGGACCTCGTCGACATGGTTGCGGATAGCCAGCATCTGGAGGGTGACGGAGGAGACAGCAGCGCCATGGGGATCGCCGAAGGGGTTGGTGGCGGAGGAGGCGTCGGACTTGGACGTCACGCTCATGGTGGCGATGAAGAGGAGAGAAGAGGCGGCGGCGGCTTGAAAAGCGGCGGCGGCGGCAAGGGTTTAGTGCGGAAGGAGAGGCCTAGGAAGAGGACTCGAAAACTGATACCATGTAGAAATGCAGGAAAAGATTGAGAGCAAGACAATCGTATTGATCTCATATGGTGTACATATATAGTGGTACAGGCGTGACCAAACCTAGAAGAAACCTAATACAACTCCTATACAATGTCGGTTCCTAGAGTTTGGTAAACACACGCACTCATACCATATGTGATACATAACTAGCTATTCCAACACTTCTTGCTGGTATATGTTCATAACATGGTGGGCACAAGTCCCCAGTTCTTGTGTTGTGAAGTCATTCAAATTGTAGGCTAGTCCTCTTCTGTATCTTGCGCCGAGGAATATAACCTCTTCATATGGATGGAATCCCATAAGAGTTGTATAATCCTGGTAGTGTTTTTCAGCCCTGTCTTCAAGATCGATGGGAGTACCGCTATCGAGGTCTCGATCAACGTTGTCGTTGCAATCCCACATAGACTCGACGATGTGATCTTCATAAGAGTTTGCATGATGTAAGGTCCAGGGCCCATTGCCATCGTACTTCAGAGGTGGCAGCACTCGATCAGGGGAGGTCAGCACGGCTGAAATCATATTTTAGACGTGGCAGGACATGGCGCAGGTCACTGGTATGCTTCAACACCCACTCCATTAATTTGACCGTGCGATTGGCTACCGTGAAAAAAGTTTCGTCGAAATTTCGAACGAAATTCGCGAAATTAACGAATTTTGGTGCGGGGCGAGAAAATACAATCTCGGACGAAACTTTCGTTTAAATTTGAATAAACATGAAGGATTACACATCTTGTAGATATAGAGCATGGTATAGGCAAGAAAGTCTCTTTAACGTAGTGGTTATGAGACCAGTTTCATGTTAGGTAGGTTCTGTGTTCAATTCCCCTTGTTTTACCTTTTTTTCGAAATTAATTTAAACGCCAGACTAAAAATCTGACCGAAATATTTGAAATATATCTACGAAATTTCGTTAATTTCTCGAAATTCGCGAATCTCTGCGAGGAGCGAAAAATATTACAAAAACGAAATACTAAACCCTGATTGGCTAAGCAACCAAACTCGAAGGATCTTTAGCTTGACACATGCACAATACACCCCATGTTCTGATCTTCCTAGATAAATATTTGGATATTTACCCGATTTCATATCTTGAACTGGATTAATCATGCAGTGCTTGCCATCTGACAATGATATTCTAGAGAGAGAAGTCACTTCGTTAGATAGGCAAAATGGTACATTATGCAAGCAGCTAAGTAATTACATCATTAAAATTTTAAGGATAACTTGTACTACCTCCAATCCGTTAAAACTGTCGAGGAAAATAACCTGGCTAGTACAACTGGTATATATGGGTTGCGACGCTTTATTCGGATCGGAGGGAGTAATAAAATGAAGTGATGGTGTTCGAGGAAGGAGTAAGTAGCTTACCTCATCACAAAATTATTTTCGCAATGCACGTAGAGAGCTCCTTGCCAGTAGGCGGCGTAGCGCTTTCTTGGTCGTGAGTCTGCCCGGAGGTCCGCAACAGTCCCCGCAGGCTCCCCTTCGCGATGAAAGGACTTCTCCTCCCATCGCCCGTGCGAGACGAGAAGACGTGGAGGACGCATGGCGATGGCGGCCACTCCAAAGTCTCTATCGCTGGCTTGGGCTTGACAAAACTATATGGACATATACACGAGGGACTGCGAAGACCTCGTAGAAGGGTGACACCACGGGGTCGAACGCAAGGTACTTGTTGGTATAGACGAAGGATCCCATGGATGCATCTGGACACTTGGGCAGGCGAGCTAACTGTCCCGTCGCGGGGTTAACCACGCAGTCATGGATCAGAAGAAGCCCGTTGCAGTGATCGCTGACGTAGGCGGACGGGTCCGGGTCGTGGAGGTGGTCGAGCTCGCCGGAGACCGTGCTGTCCAGCTTGTCGGCGGAGGTCGCGGGGCTTCTGATGGATGGACGGGAGAGGAACCGCGACGATTTGAGGCTGTAGAGGTTGAGGATGATGCTGTGTCGACCGAGTGCGGGAGGTCTAGCCGTAGCAGGCGGCGCGCGTCGACGGCGTCACGCCACGCCTTGCAGACGCCGCGGGACATGGCGAGTCGGCGGGGCGGAAGCCGGTCGAGGACGTCCGCGAGCAGGTCTTCTGGAAGCTGCAGCGCCGCCGCTGACCGGTGTTTATGTTGTTCCATTTAGTTTCTGAAGACTTTCCTTGCTCGACCGAGACTCGCTTCTTGGAACGATCGCGGCGCAAACGCTCTGCTCTGTGTATATACCCGCATAGGCAAGACTACCGGGTCCTAGCTAATCGGATTACAGAGCGAGACCTACTCGGACACAACGTCTACACTGATTATTACTATTTGTAACAATCAACCTGATTATTATTATTTCTAACAATCAACCGCCTAAAGCCTTGTTTGGCACCAAGTGGTTCTGTACCCAACGACGGAGCGGGTGGCCCTGCTCGGAAGCCCCTTGTTCGAGCTCGGTGAGAGGACCCAGTGACAATCTTCATCATAGATTTAGGGTCCTTTCGGACTATATTATAATATATAATTTCTCTTTTTTCCCTTGTTAATTGTAAGCCCAGTACTGATCACAACTGTCATCAGTTCAGTAGGACCTTTCCCTGTTATTACAAAGAAAAAACGAATTGCCATACGGTCTCCGTGGCACGACCGCAGCTTGAGAAGCGAACCTGAACGTGCTCTCAAGAACATCGAACAATGTAGGACACGCACTTGAACCGAAGCTCATGAAAAAGTATCTCGGTTTCTAACAACAGATGCATTTCGTTCTCTGTTTTCTTACAGGAATACTAGTTGGCTTCGCATAGTAGATTAGTAGGACACACCGGCAGCTCTCACGCACGCCATGGATCCGCCGCCCGTGCAAGTCTCACGGCGGCGGCGGCAGCGGCCAGCAGAACAGGAGCGTGTAAAAGGACGTGGCACGCATTCGGGAGCCGGCAGCCTCTACGACGAGAGCACGGGTGCAAGCCAACTCTGACACTGCTTCACCCATAAGTCGGTTATTCAGCTATAGGTTCAACAAAAACAAAAGTTGCAACGATACCATGGCGTAGATTTCCTTTGATCAAGGAGGAAATAATCTGAAGATCGCTACCATGTTACATATGGGTATAGTAAAACCAAACATGTAAGCCAAAAAAATTGCCTCTTTTGATATTGTTTAAATTTGCATAGAATTGAATGGCCAAGATAAGGAACTATCGTTCATATAACAAGAAGACTCGGTAAGGGAAATTTTTGTTAGAACCGTTGATATTTCCTTCGTAAATTCTACAAGTTTCTCGATGTAGACACAATAACTAATGTATGCCCACTCTATTATAAATTAGAGAGAACCTTGTAGAGAAAGACAAAGCATACATGAGGATAGTATTACTACTGAAAAAGTTAGTACCTATTGATTCCTATGTAACCTTGTTCTATGCTTAATTCATTTACATGGATATGTGAAACAACTAGCAACTCGAGGATTTAAACTGGAAGAAATTACCATGTTAACAAAAGATCATTATCATTGGAAATAAACTACAAAATAAAATTGAGATTATAACATGTGAAATTCAGTTCCATGTTTGATCTTAATTGAGTTTGAAGTAGTCTTAACATCTTCATGGGTTGTATCATGAGTATAGAAGTTGATTTCCAAGTATATTATGTTTACACTTAGAATGTTGTTTGCAAGGTATCTAAGATGATAGAAGTAAGTATAAGATTACGAGATAAAATCTCATATTATAACAAGCCCCATTCTAATGGGAGGAGAAGGAGTAGGAAGAAGGGAAAAACCAGAGGAGGAGACGGATATAAGTCACTAGGTCGACGTCGTTATAGCGTAGAGGAGGTGGAGGGTAAGACACCGCATAGAACCGGCTCACGGGGCTGATATCGCCGGAGAGAGCTGAGGTCCCCGAAGAGACAATGCGCTGTTGATTTCATCTCGAGAGGAGTAGAGGGAGGCGGATTGGCCAGAGGTCGTCCGCGGACTGCCATCGAGAGTAGGATAGGTGTGCAGAATAAAGAAAATCATAACGGCTAAAAAAAATCTAGTCATGGGTCTAAGTCCTGCCTCGAATACTTTCAAACGAAAAAAGGCCTCAGACAGGGTGACCCGTTATCGCCAGTACTATTTAATATAGTGGCTGATATGTTGGCTATCTTGATCGAACGCGCTAAATCTGAGGGTCAAATTGAAGGAGTGATTCCACATCTTGTTGATGGTGGTTTATCGATTCTTCAATATGCTGACGATACAATTCTTTTTATGGAACATGACATCGAAAAAGCTCGTAACTTTACGCTGATCTTGTCAGCATTCGAGCAACTTTCGGGCCTTAAGATAAATTTCCATAAAAGTGAATTGTTTTGTTTTGGCGAGGCTCGAGAAAACGCCGCCTTGTATGCTGAACTTTTTGGCTGTGAGCAAGGTCAATTTCCTATCAACTATTTGGGTATTCCGATTCATTATCGGAAACTTACAAATGTTGAATGGAAAAAGGTGGAGGAAAGACTTCAATTACGCTTAAATAGTTGGAAGACAAACTCTTATCCCTGGGTGGAAGATTGGTTCTCATAAACTCGGTACTAACAAACATGGTACTGTATATGATTTCATTCTTCCAATTGCCTAAAGGAGTCTTAAAACGATTGGATTATTTCCGATCAAGATTCTTTTGGCAAGGGGATTGCGAGAAGAAAAAATACCGACTGACTAAATGAAGTGTGGTTTGCTGCCCTAAAGACCAAGGAGAGCTCGGAGTTCATGACCTTGAGGTCAAGAATAGAGCATTGCTAGGTAAATGGCTCTTCAAACTTCTATCGGAAGATGGAGTTTGGCAAACCCTCCTTAGAAGAAAATATGTGGGGGATCAAACTGTTTCTCAGGTTCTTTGGAAACCAGGCGATTCACACTTCTGGGCTAGCCTCATGGCTACAAAGAAGTTTTTTTTTCCAATATGGATCTTTCTTAATTAGGGATGGATCGGAAATTCGTTTCTGGGAGGATAAATGGCTAGGCCATTCTATCCTTAGAGAACAATATCCGGCTCTGTACACTATTGTACGAAACAAAAGCGACACGATCGCGAAGGTGTTGGGTACCTCCCCACCAGATGTTTCGTTCAGAAGAAGTTTACTTGGAACAAGACAAGCATCCTGGAATGCCTTGCTCATCCGATTGAATTCTGTCCAATTGTCGGAAGGTCCAGATAAATTTCAATGGAATCTTACTAAGAATGGTAAATTTTCGGTTGATTCTATGTATAGAGCACTAATTCTACCCGAAGTGCCAGTCGATATTAAGGATAATAACAAAATTTGGAAGATGAGGATACCGCTTAAAACTAAAGTGTTTGCGTGGTATCTTCGTCGGAGTGTAATTCTTACAAAAGACAACCTTGCCAAGCGTAATTGGCACGGAAGTAAAAAGTGTGTTTTATGTCAACATGACGAGACTATTACACACTTATTCTTTCAGTGCGAATTCGCCAGGTCTATATGGTCAGCCGTCCAGATAGGTTCTACCTTACATCCACCGCGTACTGTTGCAAACATTTTTGGCAACTGGTTAAATGACGTGGATCCTAGGTTTAAACTCTTCTGTATGATGGGCGCGATTGCCGTTATTTGGTCGCTGTGGCTATGTATAAATGACAAGGCTTTTAACGATAAAAATGTTTCTGTTATGCAGGTTATCTATCGGTGTACAGCTACGCTACGAGCATGGTCGGCCCTGCAGCGTGTGGAGCACCGTGACTTTTTTTTTTGAGGTGGCGTTGAGGCTGGAGGCTGCGGTCAGGGAGTTATTCTCCCAGCATGGATGGCAACATAGACTCCGGATAGATCTACCAGCATCTTAGGCGGATCTGCATTTTCTCATTATGATTTGTAATTCACATTTTTTACTTTTTGTTCTGAATTGATTACTGGTGAACTGGTGGCTGTGTGCATCTTAGCTATGCAGAGGCCGGGTGTAATGCTTAAAACTCTTAAGTAATAAAATCTCTTTATCTAAAAAAAAAGTCCTGCCTCGAATATATATAAGTTCTATTTTTATTTGTCCTCTGTAAACTGTAAGCCCAGTACTGACCACGACCACAATTGTTCGTTATTTTTTTAACATTAACTGTTAGTTTATTCTGTAGAACCTTTCCAAATTGCCATACAATACGATCTCCGTGCCACGACCGCAGTTTGAGAAGCGAACCTGGACGTGCTCTCAAGAACAGACAACGAAAGACGCACGCTTGAACCGAAGCTCCGAAGCTCATGAAAAAGTATCTCGGCTTCTAAGGCTACTCATAGTGGAGACTAATTTAGACTAGTAACATACACATGTTACTAGACTATGTTACCACATCTATAGTTGGTAATAACTGGTGTGTTGTGTTATGTAATTCTTCATTAATTAGATTGTAGACTCATATTACTTTGGATAATCTATAGTGGGTAATAACTGGTGTGTTGTGTCATGTAACTCTTCATTAATTAGATTGTAGACTCATATTGCTTTGAATAGTGTGATGTTACGGTAGCTAGATACTCCATTTATCTTTCTTTATCTTTCTTTTTTAATTGCATGTCACATCATCATTTTTGTCTATAGCACATGACACACCAGCAGCTGTGACGCACGCCATGGATCCGCCGCCCATGCAAGTCTCACGGCGGCGGCGGTCAGCAGAACAGGAGCGAATGAAGTGACCGACGTGTCAGTTCTTATATCGGAAGAACACAACGAGGCACGCGGTCGTTCCGCTTTTATTTATTCAAGGAGCTGCACGCGAAATACTATGGAGTACAATATTTTACAGAGAGATTTTCCGAAGTGGCCAACTACACACGAAGGCAGGCGGGACGTCGGACGGCTGCGGGGGAGCGCGCGGCGGGTCGATCTCCGGCGTTGACCACGGCGGGATGTCGGGGTTCGGCGGCACGTCCGGGATCTCCGGCGTCTGCGGCGACGGTATGGACGGCCCCGGCTGCTCCGGGCTGGGAGGAGTGCCGGGACCGGCGTGCCCGGCATCGGCACGTCCACGCCCGGGGGCGCCTCGAAATCCGGCGGCGTGTCGATGCTCGGCAGCTCCGGTATGTCGGCCGGCGACGGGCCCATGGAGAACCCAGGCGGCGTCGTGGCACTGCACCGGAGGCCGACGCGCTGGCCGTAGCACGCTGGCCGGCGCAGGCGATAACGCAGGCTATTCCCCACCGCCGCCGCTCCCGTGCCGCGGCACCACGGTGAAGACGCCCTCGCGAGGCTCGCCGACATCGTCGCTCACCCACTCTGGTTTTGCTCTCTACAAAGCCAACATTGTCAGAACTTGGACTAGAGCAGAGCGAAGTGACGACGTGTGTGACGACGTGTGCGGAGCGGCGCCGAGCACGACGCACTTTAAAGCGGTTTTTCCACACCCTTGTGGAGGTACCCGTCCTATCCTGTCCGTCCAGTGGTTGCAGATCCGGAAAAGGCGGATGCCTGGGCGCGGGCAGGTGACTTTGGCTAATGAACGAGAACTGGCTAAGGGCATGTCCAACGCATAGCCTCAACCTACTGCCCCGCAGGCCACGTAGGCTTGGATTGTCAGAACCGCTGCTCCGCAGTTTGTCAGTGCCTCTTCTGCAGGAGGCGGGATCTCAAGATAAAAAGACATGGTCCCGGTAGAAAAAGTGGAGAGAGGAAGAGATACACCACATGCATGTGCTGTCCTCGCCTTGTTTCTTTTTTCTGCGTGACATGAGTGCTAGGTGCGGCTTCCATTGGAGAAATAAAATTTACAAGGATGCCTCTGACAACTTTTTTACATGGGGCGGCAGGTTTCGGTAGCCACCGCTGCTCGTGCCCTAAGTAGCGATCTAAACTGTACCTGGCAATTATGTCCCCCGTCACAGTTTCGCGCAGCGCCAGTACACGTGCCCGCCTCGGCCAGATTCTCACTCGATTTTGTCTTCTCCTCCGAGCCTCTCCCCTCTCACGTCTCAGCTCGCATGGCGGCGGCCGCCGACCGCCCCCCTAGCAGCCATGGACGGAATGGAGAGCTCAGGTCTGTAGCAGCAGCTTGGACCTCCGAGCAGCTCTCCTCTCACATCGCACGGCGGCGGACCCCCTAGCCGCCATGGACGGTTTGGAGAGCTACACCGAGCTCCTCTCTAGATTCGGTGTCCCCGGAGTCACGCGGTGAGTCCTCAGATAAGTAGCAACCCCAGCATTCTTCTCAGCTCGGACATCCTCGTGTTCTTACTTGCTCTTCATGGTTTTTAGATTCGATGGCCTGAGCTACAGAGTAGACGAGGACGCGGGCTGTAGCGCAATTGGATCAGCTGGATCTGACTGCTGCTTCGATGACGGGGCGAGTTACAGGTACACCACTTCTTCCAGGGTAACGAATCTTTCTGTTCTTAATCTGCGATCTCCCTGTTTCCACCGCACTAGGTAGTACTGGATAGGCTTTCTGTTTTATATGATTTTGCCTCCATGCTAAAAAGTAGAGAACATCTTCCCATTATATATCAGTTCGCTTCATTTTCTGTATTGGTTAGCTTAGATTTCAGTTTTCATTGGGTTTGGACAATTTTTATATAAAAAAAACATCTTCAGCACTACGATGGAATCAGCGTAGGTACTTTTTTTTTTTTTTTTTTTTTTTGAACACAAAGGGCGCCAAAGGCGCCAAATTTCATTCAGCTCAACAACAATGTACAGCTGATACAACAACGTTCTGTAAAGTAACAACGTCCTGCAAAGTAACACATTGCAAAGCTAAAAGAACAGGACATGATGTTGGAGTGTGAGCTGAACTAGTACATCTGAAGATAGGTCGTTCTGGACGTTGCCTCAGGACCTGTTTTGCGCAGTCATGCGCCACCCCGTTGAGTTCCCTTTTGATGTGAAAAACCTGGGTAGCTGAAATGGAGGTAGCCTGTAAGAACCCTGCAATAGTATCTCTCGTATCCCAGCTGAGCAATGGATGATCTAGTTTCCGGCTCGCCGCCACCTTGGCCAGATTGTGATTATCAGTCAAAAAAGTAGGGTTGTGTATACCAAGAATTTGTGCTAGATGTGCTGCTAAAAGCAGCGCCTTCGCCTCGGCTTGGAACACTGAAGAAGCTGTTGAAATTGAGGCTTGGATCATTATGGAACATTTGGCCTCCTGAAGTTCATTCCTGATAAAAACCCCCAAGCCAGTGACCTGAGTTCCTTCCGCACCTGGGGCGTTCCTGCATTTCCAAGCTGCATCAACAAAACATACATAACCCGAAATTGCCCTGTCGGTGGCAATGGTTGATCCCTGTATGAGGTGGACTGTCATTGGTATTAGGGGATGCTTTTCCTGTTCCTGCAACATCAAGTTGTTATCGTGAAGTAATTCCAGATTATCCGTGAGAGCCTTTGCACAAATGCTGATCTGATAAGGCTCTCCTTTCCTTCTCTCAAATAGAAGATCATTCCTAGATTTCCATATGCACCACATAAAAGTGAGAATATTTGAAAGAGTGGCATGTGGGTGGTTCATATTTAATAAATTCAAAATTATTTGAGTGAGCGAGTTACAATTTTGCACGAGCAAATCAGTACGAATGAACCATGGTTCTAGGAACCAGGCTGCCTTGGCAAAAGGACATGTAAAGAAGAGGTGCATGTCATTTTCCTCCAGACCACATCTGCTGCAGAGCTTGCTTATATGTTTAGAAAACTTACCTGCTCTAGCTCCAGTAGGAAGAGCCTTCCTAAGAAAGCGCCAGGCAAAAGTTTGAACTCTAGGTATGATTGCTTTGTTTTTCCAAACCTGATTCAATAATTGTGTGGTCTGGGGGAAGGCCGTCGAGGCTTGTCATCACCTGCGTCATATAAATCCTGCACACAAGCATAGTAGGCAGATTTTGCATGGCACCTGCCATTGTCAGTTAATTTCCAACAGAGAAAATCTTGGTCAGTCGAATCAATTATGGGAGTATTTTTGATGATCTGAGCAGTTGAAGGTCTAAACATGGTGTCTATGAGTTGCTCATTCCATTTCTTTCTGTTGGGAAGCCAAAGGTCCTTCACAAGAGCAGGATAATTGAAGCCAGGAGGCTGCACAATGAGATCATCGTAAACTGAGGTCCAAGCAGCACACCAAGGGGTACTCCAGATAGAGATGCTTCCTTGTGTTAACTGATAGAAAGAATGGGCTTTCAGAATATGAAGGACTTTGAGAACCGAGGCCCAAAAAGCCGACTTGGGAATGTTGGGTTTAGGCCGCCATATGGAAGAATCTGGGAAGTATTTGGACTTTAGGACGTTATGAAGGTGGTCTTCAGGGTTCTGGGCAATGCGCCAAGCAGACATGAGTATTAGACTTTGGTTGACTGCCTTTAAATTCCTAATGCCCAGCCCACCTTCTTTCTTGGGTGCACATATATCTTTCCATGCTCTAAGGCAAAGGGCACGAGTAGTTCCTTCCCTAATCCCTGTCCACCAGAAGGTTCTAATGATGGCAGTTAATTTTGCCATAAACTTCTTGGGGAGCAAAATGTTGGACATGTAGTAAACAGGAATCGAGGCAAAGACAGATTGGATAAGTTGCAGTCTGGCAGCGTGGGATAGCTTGTCGGCTTTGTATGTGCTGAGTTTAGCCTTAAATTTGTCTAGAACAAAATTGTAGGCTGATGCTCTGTCTTTTGCTGGGAGGATAAGCGGGTGTCCCAAGTGGACGAAAGACTCATCAATTTGCTGGACTGGAAATATAGTTTTAATCGCATCTGCATCTGTGGAGTCAACATGTTTACTGAAGATAATGCCCGACTTAGCCCAATTAGGAGTTTGGCCCGAGGATAAGCAGAAAGAATCAAGAATTTGCTTCATACCAACAGCTTCCTGGAGTGATGCTTTGCCACATATTAACAGATCATCAGCGAAAAGAAGGGAGTGAATGGGAGGGCAATTAGGCCCAAGACTGACTCCCTCTAGAGTGGAGTTCGTCATGGCTTCTTGTAGTGCTAGCGAAAACTCATTAATAGCAAGGACAAACAAATAAGGAGAGAGTGGACAGCCTTGTCTAATACCTCTATCGCTACAGAATCTCGCAAATGGTTGGCCGTTAATGACTACTGAAAAGGTAGGTGAAGAAATGCAAGCGTGGATCAGATTAATAAAATGACCATGTAAGCCTTTACGTGCGAGAGCCGCCACAATGAAATTCCACTCTAGCCGGTCAAAAGCTTTAGCAAGATCTATTTTAAGCATGAAAGATTTATGCTTCCAAGAGGAGAGAGAAAAGGAGTGCGTAATCTCTTGGGCGATTATGATATTGTTGCTAATACGACGACCTTCAATGAAAGCTTGTTGAGAAGGGTGAATATAGTCTGGCAGATGAGGCTTGAGTCTATTTGCTAAAGTTTTGGCAATGAGCTTATAGATTACATTGCAAAGACTGATTGGCCTATAATCAGCAGGGACCAGTGGCACTAGCTTTTTTGGGATTAAAACAATGTGCGTATCGTTGATGTGAGCCGGCATGACTCCAGAATTAAAGAAGGATCTTACCAACATCGTGACATCATCTCCAATCCAACTCCATGTGGCAAGATAGAATTCAACGTTGAAGCCATCCGGTCCTGGAGACGCATTCTTTTTCATCTCATGGAGGACATCCCAAAGCTCTTGCTTGTCAGGTATTGAGTAGGTGTAATCATCATTGGTACAGGGAAGCTGCGAAGCTATGAAAGGCCTGCCAAAGTTGACATTGGAAGATGCAAATATGTGCCTGAAATAATTCACAAAGGTGTTACTGATCTGACTTGGCATGTGTTGAATAATATTATTTTCATCTTTGATGGATACAATAGTGTTTCTTCTCCTGCGCTTGAGAATAGCCCTATGAAAAAAGGATGTATTCCTATCTCCATCTTTGATCCACTGTTTCTTCGCTCGCTGCATATAAAAGTCAGTTAGTTTCGTTAGATTTTGCTCATACTTGGTGGCCAGCGAGTTCTCCAAAGAATGGTTTTGCTTTTCAACAGGTTGCATTTGCAGATGCTTGATCTGGTCCTCCAGGTCGGTCAGCTCCTGTTGTAAGGGTTTTTTCTTCCTGCACCAAACCTTAAGAGCTCGAGCTAGATTGTTAGTCCTTTGAGTAAAAGGTTTTTGAGTTGTTTTTGACCATGCACAATTAGCATAAGTTTGGAAATCTTGCTCTTTTAACCACCAATTCTCAAATTTGAAGCTACGCTTTATTCTACGGATAGCGCCATCAGTTGATAATAAAATGGGAGCATGGTCGCTGATTGTGTGAATTAACGGCATATTATAAACATTTGTAACCGGAAAGGAAGCACACCAATCAGCATTTGCTAAACAACGATCGAGTCTTTCATAGATTGGTTTCGAAGAGAAACGCCTGTTAGTCCAAGTGTAAGCATGCCCACTATACCCCAGATCAAATAGCCCACAGTTTTTAACCAGAGCATGAAACATATTAACACGAGAGCGATTAATAATAGGAGTACTTTTATCCATATCATACAAAAGCTCATTCATATCCCCATGCAAAGCAAAGGCAGATTATAATTATCGTACACAAAAATGGCAATCTGCTCCCAGATTTGACTAGTCACACGATGATAGGGGCCGCCATACATACATATAAGGCCGAACTTCTGATTAGTAAACTTAATAGTAACAGTAGCAATTATTAAGTAGAAATTAGAGCTATTTACACAAACTTCCAAGTCGTCATTCCACATTAGCCATAAGCCACCAGAACGTCCTCTCGAAGGCACAACCACGCTATCATACATATTAAATCTAGCAACAAGATCAGCAGGTTTAAATTTGGAAGACTTGATTTCGGAGACGAAGATAACCTGCGCCTTCGTGGCGTCCGCCATCCTAGCAAGATGGGTCACTGTGGAACTACCAAGATTCTTGCCAATACCTTGGCAATTCCATCCCAGGACCCTCATGGCGCCGCTTGATCTTGAAGCAGAGTGCTGCAGTCCGCAAATCCTTGATTATCTAGCACTCAAAGTGGAGCTTCTTATCCTGTTCTGTGAGCGGCACTCCTGGAACTTCTAGCTGTCCCTTTTGATTCTTCTTCCCGCTCAGCTGAAGAGCTTGACTGAAAAAGCTCCAGGAATGACAGACGAAGAAACGGGGTTGGGAAACCACTCAAGTGATTTAGAAGATGGGGAGAGAGGAACGGACTAAACTGATGGAGAGGACAGGCCACAACAAGGCGAGATCGACTGCTACAAGGAAAAGCGGTGGAGTATGAACAAGATTGCGTGGCCGAACTTTCCTCTAATGGGGATCTTTGGATGCTAGAGGAATTAGTGAACCAATCGATGGGGCAAAGCAGATCTAGGACTAGAGAGAAAGGATTAAAGGAGAATCAGGGAGGAGATCCGATTGGAAAGGGAGAATCAGAGGGGAGGATTCGGCATGACGCCAGTCGCCACTGGGGCAAGTCAAAACGAAGATGCTGGAACCGGTTTCCCTGCCGACCAGCGTAGGTACTTTATGGGACATTATAAGGTCAAACAAAACATCATGGTAATCTTGGGCTTGCTTCGAGTTCTGAATAAACTCGCTCTGATGTACATGTTCACAAGACACTTGCAGGATAAGTTTTGTGCTCTGAATAGTTAGCTTGAATTTCAGTTTCAACGAGTTTCATAGAAAAATAGATAGTTTCATATGTACAAATAAGTTACATGATCCAAAAAAAAGGAAAATCTCACCAGCCTATTCCCTGTTAGTATTGGATAGGCTTCATTTATGCGAATTTTTGCCTCCATGATTAAAAAAAAGCATCTTCCAATTAAATATCAATTCGATTCATTTCCTGTACAGGTCATTGTTCATTGTGGAGTCTACAAGATTGTCATATATTGAAGAGATGGACCAGGGATGCACGTGACGTGCTTCCGCCGCACCTCTCAATGTATCAGAAGGACACATCTGCGATGCACTCGAGAACTTTCCGCCACTCGCTGCTGCATACCAGTGCACTTGAGTCGGTTAGCCTGGGCGACAGTAACTTCGAATGTTACCAAGGGATGATGAGGCATTTTGCAGCAGGGCAGAAAGAGTGCAATGCTATAATTTCTGCAATGGGTGAACAGGTTGAACCGGAGCCGCAGCCAAACTATGATTCAAGTGATGCGGAATGGCACCGGGGCAGGCAAGAGGGTATCAATCTGAGCCAGAAATAGCATTGTCTGGGCATAGAATGTACGGTGTTTCAGGGATCAATTCGTCCATGACAACGGATGAGTTGTCCGCGATGAGGCCACCACAACTGTCGGCGAGGAAGAGTGGACGCACAAAAGTAGAAAAGGTTCCTTTCCCCAATAGAGCACCCGAGCAAGAAGAAGAAATCAACTGCAAGACCTGGTTATGTTAGGCAAACCAGATTCTGTTCTCTGTGTCGCTCCAGTGGACACATCTTCTCTGGATGCCCTAAAAACCCCGAAAGGAAGGCACGGAAGCCACCGAGATGCAGCATTTGTGGTGTCTCTGGCCACAAATCCAACACCCGCTTCACCAAAACACCAGACCTTGCAGAATACCAAGACTCCGATGACGATTGCAGCTCGTAGAGACTGTTCCACCTAGCAGCTATCCTGTTAGCTTAGCATCTGAGTCTGTGATGTGTATGGGTTTATTAGTTTATTCTAAATCGTTTCGTAGCCAGGAATTTCATAGCGCGCACTGCTGTGATGGGATTTTTTTTGGACATGAAGATCAGCTGACGTGCGTGTCATCATGGACCTGTTGTGTCCATCCTATTTTACCTGAAATTTTTTCAGTTGTAATCCATTCTAATGTTACTAGACAAGATGGCGCGGCGACACGCCGCGCCTGTGTGGTTATGTCGGTATGTTGTGTACTTTTAGTAATGGTAAAAAAACTTTTTTTTCCGAAGATTATTGAATTGACAGTGGGAAAAAAATCGTATATCAAAGGTGTATATCAAAAAAGTATCTTAAATCAACGGTATTGGTATACAATTTCACAAATTAGCAAGTTTAACAAAAGAGTTAACAAAAGAGTTTAGTACAGGACACAAACTATCAGCTAGATATAAATTTTATGGAACATGGCGTGCGGAGAGATCAATTACATGCAAAGTATTAAAAGGGATGTACATTGTACATACATTCACAGCTCATAGTACCAAGAACCTGTAGTACTATTATGATACGCAACAAAACCTCTCCTCTTATATAGGGCCCTAAAACACAAATTCCATGAAACTTTGTGGACATGGTCTTCGCAAAGCATTTCTTCCCTCAGGTATAGATAAGTTGCATAATGCAGCTAGGGCTTATTATGATACACAGTGTAAGGCCTCCCCTGACGTGGGCACGTGGCGCCTAGAATACAAATTCCATGAAATTTCTGGACATGGTCTGAAGAGCCCAAAGCAGCTAAGAATATCACAACATTGTGTTAGCGTTCAGAAAATAAGCAACAAAGAGTAACCACCCATGTGGCAAGCACATGGATGCCAACATAGTCGACAAAGACTTCAAAGTTTCTACACCAACAAAAAGAATTTATTTCTAACACTCAGAAGCCTGATGTTGTCATAGATAACAAAATAAGCAAGTGTATTACAGTTGTCAAAAAATACCACTATTATTATTGAGCAACACAGCAAATTTTCTGCAGTATCTAAACTCTGAAGTTACACCTACATAATACGTAACCAGAATAACAAACATAACTCTTTACAGGTGTTCCCATCTATATATAAAAATGTCATGTATACTCGAATAAGATGGCAAATAAGTGCAAAGGTTGGAAGATAAAGAAATACAGGAAATGTAACTTCCATTTTGAGAGCAACAGTACTCTTTGTTCTCTTAATGGAAGCAATTTATAACTCTGAATGTCAAGGTGAAAAACATTGAGTAATCATTACAGTGAATAAAACGCAATGAAAACATTAAAGTAACAGAAATAACATTTAGGTAAATGATTCAATAAATGTTTGAATAATTTAGACCTTACAATTAATACTACAATTTATTGAATTCTAGTAAAGACAAACCAATAATTTTACTAATTAAACACAAATTGTAATGGCTTTACAACTTTATTACAACAAACTGAAATTCAAAAAGGGAATTTACAATTGTTTCCTAAACTAAAATGTCTTGTATTTATTTTTCTTCTTCTTGATAAATTTTCCAATATTGTTTAACTGCAAAGCAAAAGAAAAGCAAAAAACAAAAGAAAACAAATACAAAGATGGGGTTAGGATTAGTATTACTCTCAGTTTAGCAATAAGATGTATTGCTTTTTGCATCATCGAGTTTAATTAGGCGTCTAAGTAGTATAGTATCTGTTCTTAAATCACCACCTATAGCCTCAGGACACCCTCATTGGCTCGATTGTCACAGAAATCCACTCGGCATGCGAAAGAAATGTATACAAACAGCACAACACCACCACCACCACACCTGATAAGAGGTTGATGCTTTATTTCTCTAGCAAAATGAACTGCTAGTTACACATGGAGTAGGGTGGTGTATATTTCCCTCAGATAGGCATAGATGTGCTATGCTAGTTCATCACAGGGATTTTAAATCAAGCACAACATTTGTTCTAAATAAATTTGGGCCTCAGCCTGTGCATCATAGGCAGGGGAGATAAATCCACAAATCTGAGCAAAGGCACATAAGCAATTGTTGCTTGTTCACATCTGTTGGTAGCACAGGTCCAGCACATGGATTGCTGGGCACAAATTCCACAGGAAAAGGCACCTCAAGCACAAGCCAGTGAACCAGGAAACTGGATTAGTTAAGTATGAATACTTTTGTTCATCAACAGAAGCACAGGAAAGCATTAAAAAAATTCCTTAGCTAAATTTATTAGCTAGCTTCTGTGTAACTCAAATAGAGGCATCACAGCATGCATAGCTGAAATTATTTAGCTATAGAAATCATTTCACACTTGCATGGAGCAGATCACAATAGAGCACATCCAGTGTTCATCACAGGAGCAGCAGAGCAACTCAACACTTAATAACAGAAAACCTAAAATCACAACTAAATATCCATCATTACAGAGCAAGACACGAAAGTCAGGGGAGAGAAGAAGAGAGGTGAGGAAAGAGGGCTTACCGGCGCCTGATGCATGTAAAATGCATACATGAACTTTGCACTTTAATTGCTTATATTCCAATCATATTTGCATCATATAAGGGTTATATCAATGTTTTATAATGATTTTGGGAATACTTCATAGTTTTCCCATTTATTTGGAATTAACCCTGTTTTTCCAGAAAACGTCTTTTTTAGTGTTTCAGACTTTCCGGGAGATTCGGGACTCCAAAAAGGGCAAGGTCAAAGAGCACGGTTCAGAATTTTCGAGACGAACGCAATGGGCTTAAATTGAAGACCAGAAGCCCAACAAGCTGCAAATGGGAGGGTCCCACGTGGCCTAAAGTACATGGCCGCGTGGGCCTATCTCGTTTCCACCTCGGAGCTCCGTGGCCGTCGATCTTTCGTCCACCGACTTCGTCTTGACCTAAAAACGCCTATAAAAAAGGTCCGCTGGCGTTTCGCGAAAGGAGGCGGCGGAGAAACACGAAACCACGAAACAAAGAGACAGAAGGCTGCCGCCGGAGAAGATCGGAGGGGGGAAACGCCGCCGGAATCGCCTCCGGAGGGCTCCACCCCCCTCCGGCGTGTTCGTCATCAACATCTTCATCGCCGTTGCTACCTCCCATGATGAGGAGGGAGTAGTTCTTCATCGGGGCTGAGGGCTCTACCGGTAGCTATGTGGTTCATCTCTCTTGTAATCTAATTGAATTCATGGATGTTTCTCCTTCATTGTTTGTGCTACTCAAGTGGTTTTATTAATGTGATTTCCGGAGTCACCTTTGTCCCATGGTGTGAAGTTGACAGTGTGCGCACCGTGTGTGACTCTTAGGCTAAAGGTTACAGAAATACTTACCATGAGTTATTCTTTGTGTTGGATGTCACTATAAAATTGTGGTGTTTGTTTAGTACTATTTTGGGATACTCATAGTGACCTTGGGGTTCCCTAGATGTGGAAGACAGACTTTAAGGTGTGCTTTTGTAGCCCTACACGATGGCCTTGGTGTTCTATGATATTGTGGTGTTTGTTCACTCAGACTTTAAGGTGTGCTCTTGTAGCCCTACGCAGTAGATTGGTATTTCTATCCAACGGGAGAATAGTTCAGAGTAGCAAAGTGAAGAGGAAATATCTATGTATTCAATTGTTGGGAGTGTCCACTAGTGAAAGTATGATCCCTAGGCCTTATTCCCAAGCATCCTAGAAAACCTTTGTCTTGTCCTCTTGCATTGAAGAGGATTGGGACACTTCCACATTCTTGCCTTGTTACATCAAACTTCCATCCATTAAATCAACCACCTTGTTCCTTAAACTTGTTTAGTGCATAATCAACTAAAACTTGTGACACTTTAGTTGCAGGGAATAGATAACTTTTCCTTCTTGCTCCTGCGGATCGATACCTTACTTCCACATTGAGAGGTGCTACAGTGATCCCTTGCTCTTGGGGGTTATCAAGCACTTTTCTGGCGCCGTTGCCGGGGAGCGTAGCGCTTAAGTTTCTATTCTTGTGTGCACTAGACTAAGCTTGGGGAGGTTCCTTTTATATCTTGCAATCATCTAAGCTTGGGGAGGTTCCTTTAAACTTGTTTGGTTGTGAGTTTCTCATTAGTTTTATATATATCAAAAACCCATAAAAATTAGAAAATGGAAAACAACAAAAAAATTAGAGAGCTTTATGAAATCTATCTTGAGTTAGGACATGATGTGTTTGAAGAGAAAATTAAAAAACACATGGAAAATTATTTGCATGATGGTAGCAATGTTATCACTATAAATTCTTTGAACACCATTATTGCTATTGCTCTGGAAAAGTTTAAGCTTGGGGAAGTGGCTGTTGATGAATGTGATATTTTTACTCCCCCAAGTTTTGAGGAGAAAATTTTCTTTGATGATACTATGCCTCCAATATATGATGATTATAATCATTGTGATATTTTCAGTCCACCTACTATTGAGGATAAAATTTATGTTGATTATAATATGCCTCCTATATATGATGTTTACAATGATGATTATGATGTTTTCAGTCCATCTACTATTGAGGATAAAATTCACTATGATTATTCTATGCCTCCAATTTATGATGATTACAATGATGGATGTGCTAGTTTTACTCCCACTATTACTAATGAAATTGATTATGCTTGTGTGGAGAGTAATAGTACTGTTATGCTTATGGATCATGATAATAATGCTTTATGTGATAGCTATATTGTTGATTTTATTCATGATGCCGCTGAAAATTATTTTGAGAGAGGAAAGTATGGTTATAGAAATCTTCATGTTACTAAATTTATCCTCTTTATGATGAAGGTTTTGACCTTTCTCTTGATTTGCTTTTATTTGTTGGGTACTTTAAAACCTACTGGTCCTTATGAGAGAGGGAGACACGGTTTCATATATCTCAATAATATTAAGTCTCCTCTCTTTTTGTTGAAGATTTTGAAGTTGCACTTGCTTTGCCTTCCTATGCTAGTCACTTTGTGTTTCATTGATTTATTTTCTTACAAGATCCCAATGCATAGGAAGTGGGTTAGACTTAAATGTGTTTGATATTTGCTTCTTGATGCTCTTTTATATTCAACTCTTATTCCTATGGGAGCATCATTAAAACTATCAAGCCTAGCTATATGGCTATAAAGAAACTTTGTTTATAGTTTAGGTTCTGGAATTTTCAATAAAGTGCCAAGTTTTACCCTTTTTTGTTTGAAAAAGTTGCTTATAGCGTTCGGAGATTTTATTCCTGCACGAATCAGTGCACGGTATGATTTTTAATTCTTATTCTGTAACTCCGAATGAGCTCATATTTGAACTGTAGTTGCAACTTTTCATCCTCTGTATGCATGAATTTTTTCGGAATTTTTCGAGAAAGTTTGGTAGGGTAGAAAAATACGTTTTGCTGCTGCTGTTTTTCTGGACAGATTCTGTCCCATTTTGTTTGATGCATGCTTTGAGCTTTTAAGTTGAATCTTTTTGATCCAATTGAGTTTATGAGTAGGCATACAACATTATACACTTTCTGGACATCTCATATGAATTTTTGTTCAAGGATTATATGCAGCAAGAAACCTATTTGTTTATCACTATTAATGCACCCCACAGAAAAGAATGGGAGAAACGGTGTTTTGAAGTTTTTTCACAGGGATTGGAGGAGATGCACCAAGAGCTATCCAAGGATGGTGAAGACCATAAGCTTGGGGATGTGAAGACAACCCCGCTGGACCTACACACTCTCGGTTTGCACACGTCCAACTTCTGTTTTTCGATCGAAACACTTTATCGCATAAACTTGGAGCGTCGTTTTTGTTTTTGTTTGAGTCTTGAGAGACCACCACACTATCATTATATATGAGAGAGCTACTGGAAATATGGGTTGAAATATGTTGGATGCTTTTATAAGATTGGGAAAAGGGATGTTTGAGTTGATTTTTAATGATACATATAGTTGCATGATTCATGAGCTTGTTTATGAGTAATAGTTTGCAAATCTTTTTGAAGAGCTATCACTTATTCATGTTTTGGTGCTGATTGTTATTTACTTGGTTTAACATGGATTAGTTAGTTCTATGGACACTCATGCATGCATCTAGATGGTCAACTTTCTCCCTTTTGCTAGCCCAAACATTCCAACAAGCAAAACTTGTTTCCAACACCTTCAACCAAAGTTATTCCAGTGAGTCCACCATATCTACCTATTAGCTTTATGCTATTCCGAGTATGTTCATCATGATATTTGTGTTATCTATACCTCTGAATGAAAATGATTATGTTATTGATTGCCATGGAAAAGTTGGTTATATAGCTCTCACGAACTTGATGCACATTTTACTATCATTGCAATAAATAAAACATGACCCATTGTGATTAAGATTATGATGCTAGTGGCTTGATAAATGTTCGAGGTTGGGAGTTAGCCCATATGTGCTGTCACATGCAAAGCTTTCAACATGCCCTTCATCTCATTTAGTTGATATCATGTACTTTTGTTTATGGATGCCTATCATGGTGAAATGAGGTGGAAATGAAGTAGTTTAAATGAGTTTGTATAAATGGTTAGAGAGACGCCTGGGCCGCTAATCTAAGCCATGCATTATTCATGGTGGAAATTTACTTACATGCTATGGTGAATTATCTATGACACACCTTACAATAAAAAGCTATTCCAATGGTAAATAAAAAGGGTGTTGAGGTTTTTCATCTTGTTTGTTTGTCTTGTCATTTTGATATGGGCTTGTTCCATATCCTGGGACAAGAGGTACCCCAGTTGACGCTCTTGATGATACTATTATTACTTACAATGATATATAACTTGAACTTGCTTTGTTTCCTAAGTTGAGTAATCATGGTGTAGGTACTTGTATTCAAGGGGCATGAGACATCCAACCTTTACTTTGTCAAGCACACTACTCATATTTGCTCTCACATTAAACTATAATCATTCAAGATGCTATGATAGGGGAATGAGAGCTTGACACCAAGTATTACCACATTGCAATCATTAACTTAAGTAGAGAGTTTGGAGGTTAGATGAAACTTATGCATGCTTTACCTCTACTCACTTATTCATCTTTCCAAAGTGTCCACCATCATATTCAGATTTTCATATCACTCTATGACCAATGTAGGATGTCCATACTTATCATTATGCATACATGTGGTCCATACTACTATCTGTTATGTTACACTTTGTGAACTATCAATGAACATCCTTGTCTTGAATACTTGATATCACTTCATAAACTATTTGCATATTGCTACTCCTTTGAAGAATGAATCATTTGACTATATGTAGCAATAGTAATCATCTTTGATATTCATTGTTAAGTATTAAATTGCAAAGTCCATGTTAGTTTTATCATCTTCATACTCGAGGACGAGCATGGATTAAGCTTGGGGATGTTGATGCATGTAAAATGCATACATGAACTTTGCACTTTAATTGCTTATATTCCAATCATATTTGCATCATATAAGGGTTATATCAATGTTTTATAATGATTTTGGGAATACTTCATAGTTTTCCCATTTATTTGGAATTAACCCTGTTTTTCCAGAAAACGTCTTTTTTAGTGTTTCAGACTTTCCGGGAGCTTCGGGACTCCAAAAAGGGCAAGGTCAAAGAGCACGGTTCAGAATTTTCGAGACGAACGCAATGGGCTTAAATTGAAGACCAGAAGCCCAACAGGCTGGAAATGGGAGGGTCCCACGCGGCCTAAAGTACATGGCCGCGTGGGCCATCTCGTTTCCACCTCGGAGCTCCGTGGCCGTCGATCTTTCGTCCACCGACTCGTCTTGACCTAAAAACGCCTATAAAAAAGGTCCCCTGGCGTTTCGCGAAAGGAGGCGGCGGAGAAACACAAACCACGAAACAGAGAGACAGAAGGCTGCCGCCGGAGAAGATCGGAGGGGGGAAACGCCGCCGGAATCGCCTCCGGAGGGCTCCACCCCCCTCCGGCGTGTTCATCATCAACATCTTCATCGCCGTTGCTGCCTCCCATGATGAGGAGGGAGTAGTTCTTCATCGGGGCTGAGGGCTCTACCGGTAGCTATGTGGTTCATCTCTCTTGTAATCTAATTGAATTCATGGATGTTTCTCCTTCATTGTTTGTGCTACTCAAGTGGTTTTATTAATGTAATTTCCGGAGTCACCTTTGTCCCATGGTGTGAAGTTGACAGTGTGCGCACCGTGTGTGACTCTTAGGCTAAAGGTTACAGAAATACTTACCATGAGTTATTCTTTGTGTTGGATGTCACTATAAAATTGTGGTGTTTGTTTAGTACTATTTTGGGGCACTCATAGTGACCTTGGGGTTCCCTAGATGTGGAAGACAGACTTTAAGGTGTGCTTTTGTAGCCCTACACGATGGTCTTGGTGTTCTATGATATTGTGGTGTTTGTTCACTCAGACTTTAAGGTGTGCTCTTGTAGCCCTACGCAGTAGATTGGTATTTCTATCCAACGGGAGAATAGTTCAGAGTAGCAAAGTGAAGAGGAAATATCTATGTATTCAATTGTTGGGAGTGTCCACTAGTGAAAGTATGATCCCTAGGCCTTATTTCCAAGCATCCTAGAAAACCTTTGTCTTGTCCTCTTGCATTGAAGAGGATTGGGACACTTCCACATTCTTGCCTTGTTACATCAAACTTCCATCCATTAAATCAACCACCTTGTTCCTTAAACTTGTTTAGTGCATAATCAACTAAAACTTGTGACACTTTAGTTGTAGGGAATAGATAACTTTTCCTTCTTGCTCCTGCGGATCGATACCTTACTTCCACATTGAGAGGTGCTACAGTGATCCCTTGCTCTTGGGGGTTATCAGCGCCCATGGCCATAGCTCGACGGCGATGGGGCAGTGCCCGTGTGGCCAGAGGAGAAGGGGCCACGGGGAGGCGTTCTTCACCAACACCACCATGGCGGCACAGGAGGAGGATCCCGCACCCAACCATGGCGAAGCCGGAGCAGCACGAGCTCGGCAGAGCGATGAACACGGCCAAAACCCTAGTTCGGGTTGGGGTCGTGCGTGGCCGCAGCTGGAGAGGAAAGGCGAATCGCCGGGGTAGGGAGGGAGAGGATTGCGTGGCGCATCGTTTGCGCCACAGCACGGCGGCGGAGGTGGGCAGAGCTCGCCGTAATCAAGCGGCGACGGCGACGGCGACATGGGGATCGAAAAAGAGAGAGGAGAGGAGGAGGGCGAGTGAGATGCGGGGGGGGGGGGGGGGGGGGATGGATCGGTAAAATGTGGAGAGTTTAGGGTTTTTTTGCAAAAAGGTGAAGTAACTGGTTGGAACCGGTGGCAGCGTGCGTCAATATTCGTGCGGGCACTGCGCAACCGGTCGCGACCGTGCGTCAAATTTCGTGCGGGCAGCAGGCAACCGGAGGCGATCGGTGGAGCGGGTCACCCGCGCGCCAATACTCGTGCAGCTACAGTACCGCGCACGTCTGTTGATCAAGTGTGGGTTGCTGTGAGCCGTTGATACGCGATTGGTGGGCCTGGATTCGTCACTGTAGCTACGGTTCATAGCTACAGTGACAGGCACGCTGAGAGGCCGCGATCTTGTCGCCCTTTTATATATAAGGTTATGACTCCAGACAGCAGCTATTGGATCATTCATACCTGAACCTCATTGTAACAGGATGAATCTTATTTTGATTCGACAACAAATTTGTTCTGTGAGCCTAACTTCTAGAGTTTACACCCTTTATTATGTTATCTACCTTTTGTTGTATGCACTATGTTTAATTTGATTTTCTGAATTTTTTGTCTAGCCATCCATCTTCCAAATGTTCCTTCTTTTTGTAATGTTACTTGAGTTGAATCATGCCTGGCAACTGAAAACATCTCGGTACAGAATGGACTTGCAGCATACATGGAGGCGTGACGCCTGACTTTTTGAGTTTGCATCCCTTTTGGTTGTAAAATGCGTCTGTGTATATTTGATCAGAGCACACACCTTTATGTTGGGGTCGAAAAAAAATGATGAAACTTTGCTGGATCGATTCAATTCTTTGCATGAAAATTCGTAGAACATCCATTATATGATGGGTACTTTTTGAATATGAACATCAAATGTCATTCGTGAATCATCATGGACCTTCTGTGTCCATCCTGTTAGCTGAAAACTTTCAGCTGTATTATTTAAACTGGAAAATGTCATGCGTGACTGTTGTTGATCTTATAATGTTCCAAGTAGTATCTATTCTGTCATTACAGCTGCTGGAGTTGTGGTTTTTCATTGAGTCGAACTCATTTAAACTGGAAAATGTAAGCTAACCTAGCACAAAAACTTATACTGGTAGTGTCTTGTGAACCTGAAGATCCAAGAAACATGTGTGAAATTTTTTGACCGGTACTAATATTAAATTTTCCTCCACCTCTTGTTGTGGAACGCCACTGTATCTGTTTGATCAGAACACAAATCCTTCTCTTGACTGAATTTTTTTTGGCTCTGTTGCTGTGATTTCCAAGCGGATCCAGATCCTCCGCAGCTGCTGCGGCATGATGAATCGCCAGACATGGCTAGCTGGAGCGGGAGGGCGCGAACCCGGGCGTGCGCTGCTGGCGGCGGTGATCTAAACCTAGGTTGATCACGGGCATCAATGGAGGCGGCGGCGGGGGTCGGGGAGAGGGAGAAGAACGACCGAGAGGAAAGGGAGAGGAAAGCGATGATATTTGAGAGCGGTGCTTGGTGGTAGCAAGATAGGCATGCCTGGGAGTTAGGCGGAAAAAAAGGCAGAACGGCCTGGGCGTGGGGTTAGAGTCGCTAACAAAGATTGGTGGGCGCGGAGGCGAGCGTTGACTGGGACGGGGTTGCACGAATCGTAAAGTTTTGGACGCATCGGATAGGACGGGAACCCCCACGTAGGTGTGGGATGTAGTTTTCGGCACTTTAAGCGGCTTTCGAGTTTCACGTTCGGCGACACGTGCTTGCGCCTGGAGGTGACGTATTTTTACCCAAATCTGGCCCTTTTTGCGGACTAATGACGTATCTGGCCGCTCCCGGGAACTAATTGCAAATCTGGCCCCTGAGGTCGGCGCCAACGCAAATGGAGCCGAACTTGTGCAGTTCGGCGCCAACCAAAATTTGCAAATCTGGCCCCCGAGGTCGGCGCCAACGCAAATGGAGCCGACCTTGTGTAGGTCGGCGAAATTCCAGTTCGCCGACCTACACAAGGTCGGCTCCATTTGCGTTGGCGCCGACCTCGGGGGGCCAGATTTGCAATTAGTTCCCGGGAGCGGCCATTTGCGTCGTTAGTTCGACAAAACGGCCAGATTTGGGTAAAAATACGGAGGTGACAGGCACCTACGAGACGTGCTGGCGTGGCAGTACGCGTTCGAGCCAGCTCCGGTACTGCTTCCTCGTGACAGGTCGGTCTGATCGAGATTTGGTATCATTCGCAGAGTAAACCTTGATCCAAAAACTATCACAATGTAGAATGGATAGTGCAAAATCAACATAAGCGCCAGGCACAGACAAGATATATATATGAACCTTTTTGGAAGACCAACTTTTGTGAATTTTTTAAATACTACCCCTCTGTTTTTAAATATAAAATGTTTTAGGTGTTCCACATATTGTCTATATTCATACTAAAACGTGTCTATATACAATTGTATACATGTAAATATGCATAAATGGTAAAACATCTTATATTAACAAATGGATGGAGTACTATTTAAATACTTCGAAGTATAAGATCTGGTCTTTGTCCTCGGCGAACAGAGTCGAAAGAGGGCCATGCTGCTCTAGGTTGATTGATTTTTTTTTCGAAAAGAGAAAGTCCCAGCCTCCGCATCGAATTGATGCATACGGCTTTTTATTAATTTATTAAAATTCAGTCATTACAAAAATTCATGGATCGCACAAAGTTGAAACATGAATGAGCCATCTAAAAAGGAAAGACAAACATGAATGACGTTGCATTAACATGTTATCCTAAAATCAGAACGCCAGCTGAACTGGGTGTACAAGTCTCGTGCAACCATATCCAGTCGGTTGCACCCGGAAACCATCTCGGGACGCTTCTCCGTTAATTGTAGGTAAGACCACATATGGATCCAGTGCGTAGCCATTGGTATAACCTGCAGGAAGGAACAAAATTTTGCCTTGTTAAAAATATAATCATTTCTTATGTTCTCCATATGGCCCAAAGCAAAGCGCAAGCTCCAACTCGGATCGGTACTTTATCCTTTTTGGATACGCACCTCAACTAATTCTCAAACAAATTTTAAATATTATTAGGAGGTGTTAAATTGAGAGCCATATGGACAATACGCCAAATCCTTTTTGCAAATGGACATGTTATAGATAAGTGTTGTATTGCTTCATTTTGATCACAAAAACAACATTTTTTACAGCCATTCCAGTTTCGTTTAGCAAGATTATTCTTGGTAAGAAGCACTTTCCGGTGAAGGAAACACATAAAGATCTTAATCTTCAGTGGCACTTTCATTTTATAGACCATGGCACTAACGGGAGAATGCCCAATAACCCCCCCCCCCCCCCCCCGGGTCACTTAAACCCCACATGTCAGTGACAGCGAAAAGGGGCCTGTGGGCGATACTTAAGTGACCAGGGGGGGTTATCGGAGATTATCCCGGCACTAACGCAAAGACATCCTCATGTGGCTCACCGATATGATACTTATCAAAGTGGCAACTGCGAGTGGACAACGGCATGGCCCGGTTGGCGTACTCTTTCGACTTGATATGTTCGGCCACGGGACCAGGGATGCATGGAGAGTGTAAAAGGATGTGCAATGCATTTGGGAGCTCACAGATTCTATGACGAGATGACGGGTGCAACTCAACTCTAACACTCGGGAATTCAGCTATTGGTTCAACAAAACCAAAAGTTGAATGATACCATATCGTAGATTTCCTTTGACCGAGGAGGCAATAATCTGTAGATTGCTACCATGTTACATATGGGGATAGTAAAACCAAGCATGTAAGGCAAGAAAATATGTTCACCCACTATATATGTATGTTTGTTGTTGGTGAGATTTGAAGAATCTCATGGTAAATTTGAGCCACACTTGCCAGATTCTAGAAGAAATTTATATTCTTTGAATTGTGACCTACATGTGTTAGTTAATGTGATTTCCTCTTTTGAGACTGTTTAAATTTGTAAAGAATTGAATGCCCAAGATAAGTTACTACCGTTGATATAACTAAAAGACTTTGTAAGATTAAATTTTGTTACAAATATTGATATTTCCTTCATACATTCTACAAGTTTCTCGATGTAGACGCAATAAATAATGTATGCCCACTCTACTAACAAATAGAGAGAACCTCCTAGAGAAAGACGGGGCATACATGAGGATTGTATTTTTACTGAAAAAGTTAGTGCCTATTGATATCTACATAATGCTTGTTCTATGCTTAATTCATTTACATGGTTATATGCACGACTAGCAACTCGAGGGTTTAAACTGGAACAAATTACCATGTTAACAAAAGATGAAAATACAAATAAAACTGAGATTATAACATGTGAAATTCACATGACTGTTGAGTTTGAAATAGTCATAATTAAGTTGCATCTTAATTAAGTTCGAAATAGTCTTAACATCTTCATGGGTTGTATCATGAGTCCAGAATTTGATATCAATGTATATTAAGTTTATACTTAGAATGTTATTTAGTCGGTATCAAAGAGAGAAATTTATACTTAGAATGTTGTTGAGTCCCGCACACAATGCAACACACATGTAATAGATCCTTGTAAATCATTACTAGAAGAGCTGTACTGAAACTAGGGTTCCAACAATGGGGAAAGGCTTACTCGCTTGGGGTTGGGGGCTTTTTCGTCCGCATCCATGGTGCTTCTCCTCGATAAGCGCAGCCGATCTAGCCTCTCCTATCTCTC
This sequence comes from Poa pratensis, assembly GCA_947311845.1. Lineage (NCBI taxonomy): Eukaryota > Viridiplantae > Streptophyta > Magnoliopsida > Poales > Poaceae > Poa > Poa pratensis. The sequence goes on from CAMZMU010000112.1 coordinate 21,543,126, forward strand.
CCTAGCTGCCTCCTGTGATGCCCCATTTCAATTACAACGGGTACGAGAAGCCGATGAGGAGTCGGGGGAGGAGAAGGCGGCCGAGGAGGAGGAGGAACCGTACCGCGTCCTTGGCCTGTGTCGCCGAAGGGAGCCTAGATCGCCGCGGAGAGCACGACGGTGGAGGCGGGCGGTAACAGCTCGAAAATCTAAACCAAGTCCGGCCCAGATTCGATTTGGCGTTGCGTCTCAGAAAAAAAATGTTTTGGGTCACGTCTAGAAAACACTAGAGAACACTAGAAAGGCTCAGGCCACGTGCCGTCACACGATTTTATCATCTTGAGTAAGTAAAATATATTTACTGTAGGCAATGTGTAGGAAAAGATATAACTTAGAAAATCAGTGCCATTTTCGACTGCTCACGTAGTCACGTGTGTGGGAACTAGCTCAGTTGAAGACAAACTTGCATAACCTAATCAAAGAATATTATCTAGAAGGAAATATGTACAATTTTTTTATGTTGTACTGCAATGTTGGTTTGAACCAGACCAAAACTTGTACGTGGAATTTAAATTAAACTAGCATGCTTGCGATGGCATCTTGTTTAGTGTGTTAAAATATCTGAGAGATGTGCATTTATTTCTTCATGGATATTTACATTAAGAGTTAGAAAATATATAGTTTTATAACCTAAATGAACTATCAAATGTGTGACATATTTTTAATCATTTTAGAATTTATAGTAGAACTATCCTTAGGAAATTTATGAAAACACCATCTTACTTCTAGTATGTGCATTTTATACAATATTGTCAAACTAATGATCTAATTGTGTGTTTACTTATAGTTATCATGTGATGTTCACATTTAGTTTGTGAGTTGCATTGGGTATTAGATATACAATTGAAAAATACATATGATGTGAGCCGCAATATAGATTCACCCGTGCAATGGTTACATTGTGTTGACATGATCTTTGGACGGGACAACAAAATAAAATTTCTCAGTGAAGTCAAGATAAACTAACTAATCTGCATAACATGCAGATTAAATAAATAGTACGGATTTTCTTTATATTTTGTGCATATCCTCTAAGAACAATTAATGTGCTGAGTGGATGAACAAAAGGACAAATTATTCAATTACACGTTTAATTATTATAATTTGGAAATTGGAGTTCATAAGGATTTGTGTTTTTTAGTTGAGTGTGGAACTTTTAAACATTTGTGTCATACATTAAAAATTGAATCCTTGATTTTTTCAATATCTTCCATATCCTAATCTTCTCTCTGTTAAAACTGTCATGGTCTGCCGCATGGAGCAAGTGGTTCTCATGGCTCATCTTTCATAATTTGAATGTGTTCAATGATATTAGGGACTCACTCCTTAAGTGGGTGTCTCATGTGGCTTTTCAAAAATCATGAGATCACCAAGATTTTGCGTATATCTTCTACAGTTAGATCGTAAGGAAACTTTATTTGAGGTTATATATGGATCTTCGTTATTTTCAGTTATGATGTATTGCACTTTATTTAATTAATGAATAATGAAATATCAATATTAGAAAATAAAAGGAATTATAATAGTTTTTTACCAAACATGTTTATCTATTTTAATTTTAATTTTATTAGCTACCGTGCTTTTTTTTGTTACTTATCCGTTAGTAATACCTCCTTGTTTGGATTTTTGCGTACTCATTTATGAATACACACATGTCAGTTTAGAGTTTATAGCTTAGCACTGATATTCGAAAAATTAGCCATTCATCATTGTCGATTGAAGGAGCAATCGAAGCAAATATGGATACATATGGCTCATCTAGTATTAGATTTTTGTAAGTGAAAGTCACACTAATATTAGATATAAATATGTACGCACATATATCGATCACAAATGTAAGGGATGAATATAATTAACAAAACTCAATTGTATTATCTAAATATTCTAGAAGGTTGGAATTGTCTATCGTTCATTTAGTTTATATTTAAGTAGCAGCTTGACATTAAGCGTAATTGTTATCCTTAGAGCATCTCCAGTCACGGTTGCCAAATCCTCCCCAAACGTCCGGATGGACGTCCGGACAGCCATCCGGACAGGAGAGAGAGTAAAATTGTGCACCCAACCGTCGCCTCCAAACTCTCCCCATACGTCCGGGCTGTCCGGCACACCCCAAACTCACCCCATATGTGGGGAGGGTTTGGGTGCGACCGGACGCGCCCGGACGCGTCTGGTCGCGTCCGCTTTCCTTTGTTTTCCTTTCTTTTATCCTTCATTGACTCTTCTCTCTCCTTCTCCACCAATCACATGCAAATGACCCCACAATTTGGGGAGTCTTTGGGGGACACGGCTGGAGGAGACCACTTTTAGGGGCGGTCCGGTCACTGTCCGCGGACACAGTTTGGGGGCTAAATTTGCCCATCATGATTGGAGATGCTCTGAGCACGGACTTGCACAATGATGAGAGTTCTGCATCGTCATCTTCAAGCTTCGCCTCCACTCCAGTATCGTTCTCCACCTTGCTCACTCCGGAGAAGAGTGATGGCAGCGCCAGGGCAAGGCCAAACTACATGAGTTTGACAGAGTCCATCAAGGCCAAGCAAAAACCTTTCGGCGCCCAGAGAACAACGGCATCGAAACCTTTGGATGATAGGAAGGCCTTGAGTGTCGACTTGAAGGCTGCTAAGGCGTAAACCTGCAATGTTCATTGAACTCCATGAAGAGATGAAGCCAATTTTCTAGCTCTCTCTAGGGTGTATTTAGGTGGGTTGCTCCACCTTCAGTGTCTTGGTGCTGCATTCTTGAGTAGTACGTGTGTTGCTGGTTTCATGTTCAACATCTTGTTCTCATATTGCCCCATCTCAGGGCAATCCTCATTGTCATTGGCAGTGTCTTTGTAAGATAGTTCTTTGATTGGAATCGGCACACCGTGGAGCGCATACACAGGGGCGGCAAGCAAATTGGAATCGGACGAGCACACGGCAGCATAATGTGGCGGTTCGGTTGGCGCTCTCGTACTTGGAGGTGGCCGTGGGCGGCGGCGATGTGGAGTGCGGAGAGGCGATCGAAGAGCGTGGTGCGTCGGAGGAGGGAAGGGCGGAAGCTGACGGCGGCGGCGAGGCAAGCAAGGTCGCCGGACTGCGCCGCGCCGAAGAAGTCCACCTCCTCGCTGGGGCGGCCGCAGCTGGCGCCGTGCCCCATCGCCCGCCACGCCGCCCAGTGAGCCGGCCGCGGTGGCCGGCGAGGGAATAGTGGGGGAGGAAGGAGTGTGAACCCGAGCGTGGGGTGAGCAGTGGGGGTGCGGTGGCGAGAAGAGCTTAATAGTGCGTCCGCTTTATTGTGGACAAGAGAGAGAGTAAAATTGTGCATCCAACCGTCTCCCCCAAACTCTCCCATACATCCGAGCTATCCGGCACACCCCAAACTCACCCCATATGTGGGGAGGGTTTGGGGGCGACCGGACGCGCCCGGACGTGTCCGGTCGCGTCTGATAATCCCCAAGAGCAAGGAATCACTGTAGCACAATTTGATAAGTATTGAGTGTCGAACCCACGAGGAGCTGAAGGTAAACTATCTATTCTCTAAAGCCCTATAACCCTCTTATATGGCCTTTTATGCAAAGCAATAAATATGAAAGGATCTAACTAATGGAAGCAAGTGATGTGAATGGGTTTATCTAGTAACAAGTTTCTCAAGCAAGTTTCAGACACAGGTTTCTTAGAGCAAGTTTCTCTCAGCAGTTTTCTCAAGCAAGTTTCTCAAGCAGCAAGTATCAAATATCTCAAGTAGCAAATATCTCAAGGGAGCAAATGTTCTAGCAATTGTTATTTCATTCGCGTGGTTGTCACAATTAGTGAAGCACATGTTTCAGTCTTAGTTATTTCTTTTAGGTGGGAGCCATAAATAGGTGTAGCCAAGTAAATGAGCAATAACACAACTCTTATGATGGATCTCATGGCCAAATAAATGTGCAGCACAAGAATTATTAAGACATAATTGTCCCACCATAGCCTTAAGTTCTAGGGTCCCCCATATATATCCCCCATAAAGTAACTTCAAGTCTCAGACACCGGTTTCTCTCTACTCCGACATGTCCTACTCAATCCATTACGCTACGGTGATCACCTTACATGCATTCCCCAACATATGCGTGCACTCATATATTGTACATAAAGACAATCATAAAAGATAACAACACTTGTATGCAACCAATCAACGAACTATTTCACAAGTGCCATGAACAAATCACTTCTCAAACACAGATGGGAGACACAATAGATCAAGGGAATAGTATATTGCACCACACATCATGTTTGCCAAGAGTTTACAGTGGGGAGATGGAGATGATCTTGCTGTAGATGTTGATGATGAACACGCCGGAGGGGGGTGGAGCCCTCCGGAGGTGATTCCGGCGGCGTTTCCCCCTCCGATCTTCTCCGGCGGCAGCCTTCTGACTCTCTGTTTCGTGGTTTTCTGTTTCTCCGCCGCCTCCTTTCGCGAAACGCCAGGGGACCTTTTTTATAGGCGTTTTTAGGTCAAGACGAAGGCGGTGGAGCGAAGATCGACGGCAACGGAGCCACGAGGCCCGAACGGGTGGGTCCCACGCGGCCTGGTACTGTGGCCGCGTGGGCCATGCCCGTTTGGCCCTCGGGTCTCCGTTTGCTTGCTTCCTTTTTCCGTAGTCCTTCTTCCTTCCAAATATTGACGCCCGTAAATTTCCAGGTGATTTCGTTGACGTTTGGGTCCCTGAAACATTAAAATACAAAACTAGGGTTTTCTGCCTGTGCAGGGTTAATTCCAAATAAATGGGAAAACTATGAAGTATTCCCAAAATCATGATAAAACATTGATATAACCCTTATATGATGCAAATATGATTGGAATATAAGCAATTAAAGTGCAAAGTTCATGTATGCATTTTACATGCATCAGCGTCCGCTTTCCTTTGTTTTCCTTTCTTTTATCCTTCATTGACTTTTCTCTCTCCTTTTCCACCAATCACATGCAAATGACCCCACAATTTGGGGAGGCTTTGGGGGACACGGCTGGAGGAGACCACTTTTAGGGGCGGTCCGGTCACTGTCCGGACGTGTCCGCGGACAGTTTGGGGAGTAAATTTGTCCATCATGGTTGGAGACATGGGCGGGCACAGGATACTGAATATGGGTATTCAAAGTGGGGGTTTAGGCTTCCGGGATATGAGGATGTTTAATCAGGCCCTGCTGGCAAAACAAGCGTGGAGACTGCTGGAGAAACCAAATAGCCTTTGTGCTAGACTTCTCAAAGCCAAGTATTTCAGAAGGGGAAACTTACTTGACACGGTTTTCCCTGCAAATGCTTCACCGGCATGGAAAGGGGTGGAGTATGGTCTGGAGTTGCTGAAAAAAGGAGTCATATGGAGGATTGGTAATGGACACAAAGTGAACGTGTGGCGAGACCCTTGGATCCCACGGTTAGGCCATTCGAGAATCCCATTATCGGTGAAAGGAAATTGTCGTTATACAAAGGTTGCACAATTCCTCTTGCCGGATGGAAGCTGGAATGAAGAACGACTACGGGAGTTTCTACCTGCGGACGTTGAGGAAATTCTGAAGATTCGCGTTTCTCCGAGGCAATCAGAAGATTTCCTGGCATGGGGTTTGGAAAAATCAGGGCTATTCACTGTGCGGAGTGCATACCATTTGTGTGTTGATGCTTATTTCAACTCGCAGGGGGGTATTTCTTCTAGTTCGAGGCCTGATGGAGACAGACCGATGTGGAAAATGTTTTGGAAAATTGGAGTGCCGCAGAAAATGAAGATATGTGCATGGAAACTACTAGTTGGGGGTCTGCCAACTAGAGAAACAAAAAAGAATAGACATTTGGAGACTCAAAGCCGGTGCCAGAGATGTGGCTGTGAGGATGAGGATGGTTATCACGCTGTTATTGCCTGCCCACGGGCAGCGGCCTTATGGGACGCCATGCATGAAATATGGCCAATCCCGGCGAAGGAATACATAGTACACACCGGCCCAGAGTGGCTTTTTGACTTATTGGTAACACTGACCGAGGAGGGAAGAATGCGAGCTCTTATGATTATATGGAGGAACTGGCATAACCGTAATGAGGTTATACACGGGAAGAAAGAAGCACCGCTTGAGGCATCTCGGGTGTTTTTACAAAGTTATGCCAACTCTCTACTGCAAATCAAATCATGTGATGGCAGAGACATGATCAAGGGGAAATCAGCGATTATGGTTGAAGGTTGTAGGAGGAAACCGGCGGGGGTGCTAAACCCGGCGAGGCCGAGCTGGCCAAAACCTCCAGAAGATTGGATCGCTGTTTCCACTGATGGTTCATATGACCCGACTCACAATGAAGCTGGTACGGGAGTAATTATTAGGGATGCTAATGGAGACTTCGTAATGGCATCTTGCAAGCATTACGCTCATTGTGTTGATCCCTTGGAGGCTGAGGCACTAGCCCTCAGAGATGGCATCAATGTTGCTTTGGAATATACGGCTCAGAATATCATGTTCCAAACAGATTGCTCAAATCCAGTCAAAGCAGTGAAGGAGAAAGGGTTAAACAGATCGCATATAGGCCATGTAGTGAATGAGATAAAGGAACTTTTGGTGGGGGAGAGGGAGCTTGATATTTGTGTCATAAATAGAGTGAATAATAGGGTTGCAGATCGTCTAGCTTATATTTCGAGAGCGGAGCACCGTACGACCTGTGGTTACAGGATGCTCCTGATGCTCTGGCAGACCTTCTGGCTGAGGATTGTAATCCTATCACTGATTAATAAAGCTCCCAGTTGTTGCGCTAAAAAAAAAAAACAAATCCCGCCTCTCTCTGCCCCTGCCGACGGCATCGCTGGGCCGGCCGCCTTGGCAACTGAATCGATCGCTGCATCAGCATCATTGTGTCGCTGAAGCGAGCCTGGAGCGGTACTGCTGGAGGCCTCACATGAGTACTTAGTACGGGAGGCAATACTGCTGCTACTGCAGCAGGAGGACATCTAGATTTGGTTGGCTGAATACAACATGATTTTTTTACCGAAAATAATGGGTATTCAGCTATGAATAGCCCATGAATACGTTTGTGCCCGCCCATGGTTGGAGACGCTCTTAGGTGTATACTTTTGACCAAGCAAATAAACTTGGTAGATGAGACTCACTGCACCTCTTTGTCAGTTCTTGTGGTACGTACAACTCAATGAGCGCACGACTAACGACTAAAATTAGAACCTTTGTTGGTGCGATTAGTGGAAGAGCTTGGTGCTAACACATTTAGCCATATTTGTTATATGCACGTTCTTCGGGTTCCTATAGCTAATAAACTAATCAAGAGATCAGTGGGATAAAACAATGTAATCAATAGAACGTCATGTACATATATTTCTCGACCGCTCTCAAAATTTTCATGGTCGTAGACACGTATTTGTAAATGTTAAATAAAATATGGTGCATCATAACGTAACTTACGATCCGAAGAGTAAGACATTTTTTATTTGTAGAGGAGTATCAAATTAGGATTTTTGTTTGTTATTTCTCTGGTCAATATATTATTGGAGAACCTGCAAAAAAATGTATTACTGGAAAAACATTGGGGAGCTTCTAATGAGTAGATAGCATGCAGCATGTAAATTGAAATATATACGTACTCTCTCTGTCCGCGAATAAGTGTACATCTAGATTTTGTTTTAAGTCAATAGTTAATATTTTGACCAACTTTATAGAAAAACATAGCAGCATTTGTTACACTAAATTAGCATCACTAAATCTGTTTTGAAATGCCATATATGTTACTACTTTTTTCTATAAATTTGGTCAAAAAATTTAGACTTTGACTTAGAACAAAATCTATAAGTACACTTATTCACAGACGTAAGGGTACCTATTGTATCTTCTATTTGCTAGGGATGTATGTCATATAATGAGAATAGCTTAATTAATCTGAAGAGAGCTCCAAGTGTTGCAAGTAAATAACGTATAAGCAATTCTTAAAGAAAAAAGGGTATGGGCAACCTGCATTGTTGCATGACCATGCATGTTTAGTATAAAATATTATCTGCAGCATACCGTGATTTTTAAAGGTAAAAAAAGCAACGGAAATGCTACCCTGTTGCATGACATGCAAACTTGGTTGCGTGCGATATGAAGGAAAAACATTCTTAGAGGCTCACCGATATGATAATCTATCGAAGTAGGAAGTGCGAGTGAACCGAGCGGCAAGCATCATCGGTGTATTTAAAACAACTTTCAACTTGACACGTCCGGCTACGGGATGTGAGACGCACAGAGCGCCTAAGGGCAACCGAGAGTGTTGTCATTGCCAAATCTCACACATTACCATTATGTGGTTTCAATTCCAAATTGCTAGTTTCCTAAAGCGTGCTTGGTTGCCAAATTTTGGAGATGGGATCCGCTGCAAGAAGAAAATATTTTCATTCTCTCTCTCCTCTGGTGTCATTCATCTTGTTATTTCTCACCACGTGTAGCATGTAAGCAACTTTTTGTTTATTCATTATATTAAAAGTATCGAGCATCTTTTTACTCCGGTTCTCTCTTTTTGTTGATTTGAAATTATCCACATAATGGTGGAAACTAGTTTCAAAAGGCAAAAACCCTATTTGAAACTACATTTGGCACAATGCGGTGGCTTGCGTAGATGGCCGTTGCACGCATTCGGGAGGGGCAGCCTCTATGGTGAGAGGACGGGGGCAAGCCAACTATGACACTTGACCCACAAGTCCGTCGGTCGATTTCATTTGTAGATCCAGCAAGATCAAAATTTGCAATGATACAGTAGATTTCCTTTGCTCGAGGAGGAAATAATCAGCAGATGAAATTACATTTACATAGAAGAAACATGACCAGTAATTGGGGACAGGCAAGGGTGGACAAAGAAGACGGAGGCGTAGCAGAGCTCTCTACGTCGGCACTGATAACCCGACCAAGTTGCTGCTGCTGCTGCATCGCTTCCAAAAAGGAGGGGAAAAAAGAGAGCGCCACCTTTGATTATTTCGCAACACCCTATGTGTGTCTGGAACCTCAAGTAATCGACAGTCAAGAAGAGGACCAGAAATCAAGAAGAGAGCAGGCGCCGGAGCTGGAGGAGATGCTCCTCGTTGGAGATGTTGAGGGAGAGGCGGAGGTTGGTGAGCAGCGACTCCTGCTCCCACGTCAGCGGCCCGGACGCGTGGAGCGCCCGCACCGTCGACCGGTACGCCTCCAGCTCCAGCTCGTGCACGTCCATCGCCGGCCCGTCGCTCAGGCTCAGCACGCCGTCGTCGTCCGCGCTCCTCTTCCCGGAAGACGACGAGGACGACGTGCACGGCGCGGCCACGACGGACATGGCGTCGTCGCGCCCGACGGGGCAGCACGGGTGCCGGGCGACGTCGTCGTTCGCGCTGCAGCTGGCCACCGAGCACTCCACGGTCTCTTCTCCTGTCTCCTGATACCTCTGACGAGGCTCTGGCATGAATCTTCTATGCCTAGGCTGAGGAGGAGCATCAAGAACTACGGATGATTTCCTTTTCTTGCCTGATCTTCTGATCAGATCAGCAGGTAGCTGTTTGCCTCTTCGATTTACCTGGAAATTAACGATGATCAAATCATGAAACCGTTTGCTTGCAAAAGTTTGAGAATTCCACAGCTGTAGAAAAGAGTCAAAAGACAGTGTAATGCTTCAGTCAGAGACTGAAGTCTGTTGCAGTGGACCAAATAATTAGATTGGTGGCAAGCAAATTATGCACCCAAAAAAAAAGAACAAATGATGAGATTACACATTTCGTAGTGCTATCATGTTGTAATCATCTTCAGCATGTGTATTTTTGTCTCAGAATGTCAGGAAGCTCAATAGCAATAAGTAGGAGAATGCTTCAACTGAACTTTTGTATTCTTCTTAAGAAAAGGTAAATGCTTCAAATGATCTGTAGCTAGATTCGTTTTGGAAAATAGCAATAGCGGTACCTAAGAACACTTCCACAACTCAAAATACTAAAATTCGAACACTACAGCTTGAAGCATAGCATCACATGGCACACTTTTTTAGTTCTGATGCCGGACAAATTGATTCATCTCGGCCTCCCTGGTTCCAAATTACTCATGTAGTCTAGAGAATAGCATTTCTGTAGTTCCACGAAGGCTGATCAAGCATGCGGGATACGAATCATTTTCAGGGAAACCACTGAACTCTGCTGTGGTTTTCTATTGTAGGATAGGCTATTTTCAGCCCAAGCTATAAACTGATGTTTACCAACTACTACTCCTGCTCTAAGAATACCCAAATCATGTTCACTGAATCACAAACAATGCAAAGTTTGCTTCATGGGTAGTAATTTAGCAAGAAAAATCATGAATAAATAAACAATGTATCAGTAGTAATTCGACCAGGTCAATCGCAAACAATCATGTAAGAAGATGAAGCTATGAAATTTTGAGTGTCTATACGAAGCAATTGTTGAGTGATCCATTTGACTGGACAGATGAAAATCACCATTTACATGCTCCGGGAGGAACTGGTTGTGGTTTACCTTGTCAGTTGCAGGAAACTGCTTGCAGTGAACAGTTGTTGTAGGAGGATCCTGTTGAACTGGAACTCTCAAGCTAGAAATGTGGAACTCTTTCAGCTGGATGCAGTCGGCGAGCCTGATGATGAAGTAATTGTTCTCTACAATCTTTGCAATTTTGCCAAGCTTCCATGTGTTACGATCCAACACCTCGGTTACATCTCCGATGATCCATCTGCATCTTGTCTGAACAAAATCTGGTTTATTTGGTCTGACACCGTAGTCCCTTTGCACCGAAATCAGACCGGTCTCCCTATATATCCCCGATGCGCTGTTTTTCAGCTTCATGATTCTACTCCTGAACCAAGGGAAATGGTAAGAACATCAAAATATGCAGCAGCAGCATTGGAAAGAAAAATATGTAAACAGTTGATAACAATATCTTCATAATCTACTGTTCTTCTACGCACTGGATCCTACCAAAAACAGAAAAGTTGTGCTTGGTCATACGCAAATATATGTTATCTGAATGTCCTAGCAAACGAGGACTAGTCAACTGTCATTCAATTTCAGCATAATAAACGATCAGCAAAATCTACAAAACAACACTTGTTGTTTCTGGACATGTGCAGTTAAAATGACTTGAAACAAATAGTCAACACCAATTCAGATCCCTCAAGAGAAAACACGAATTCAGATCCGTCTCTGTTTAAGAGCTCAGAATAAGAGCAGGCTCTCAAAATTCAGAAGTTTCGACGTAGGAAAAGAACCAAATAAGAACACCTTTTAACACAAAGGACAGAACAGAATTAAATAAAATCTTGTACAGGATAAACCAGTCTCCCCATCAAGATCCACATGCATACCATGAGCCCATCACAATCAGGGACAGAGGAGATCCATCCGTCTTGGACCATGCTGTTGGGTACAAGAATGAAATTTTGTGACGGAAGATACCCCCAATAAACGAAGTCGAAACAAAAAAGTGGATCACTTTTCATGACAGAGAAACATTCAGCAGTTACCAACTGGACTTGGTTTTCAGTCCTCATTACCCGAATACTCGATCGAGAATTCCAGCTAAAAAAACAAAGCGCAACGGAGCAATCCATAGGACTCTGAACACTTGCGGCCTAACAAAACTTGAGACATTGGGCATTAACATCCAGCAAGAAGAAAGAAATGCCAACGACAACATCAACACTTGGAAAGGGGAAAACCAGATTGAGGCGTGGAGCTGGAAACAGAGAGCAGCAGCTGGAAATGGGATCGAAGAACTACAAAAGGATCCGATCTTCACCACAGACACACAATATGAAAACTAAGATGCAAGGAATTAAAGCGAAAGTACAATACAAAGAGCTGAGGGAAGGTGGATTTCCACTCGTCACCAACCTGCGACAGGCAGGCAGAAAGACGGAGCAGTCGATCGATTTCGCCTCACCGATTCCCGGAACAGGACGCGGAGAGAAGCAAAGCCTCCTCGGAGTTCACCGATCCTCTAATTAATCCCCAATTGGGTTGGAGCAACCCAATTGGGATTAAGCCGCGAGGCGGAAGCCGGGGGAGACAGGACAGCAGTTCGTTCTTCTGGTAAAAAGGAAATGAAAAAACAAGCTGCAAAAAAATCACCACCACCGAACTCCAAGAATAGAAGGTGGAAACTGGATGCGTGGAAAATAATAGCTGAGAGAAAATTGGAGACTGATCGGCGACCAACCTGGGAGGGAGGGAGAGAGGAGGAGCGGAAGATGAATCAGGCGGTTACGGGGCGATCGGGACGGAGTTGGAGGGGAGGGCCCTGACCTGGCTTGGAGGAAGTGGCGTGCTCTTTTGCTTCAGATGAAACAGGGGATGTTCTTTCCTTCAGTTGTTGTTCTTGGCTCTTGTTATTTTGTTTTATTTTACAATGCCACCATGGATTAGTAGTAGTTTATTTTAGGACTCGGCGACAACTGGTAATTAAAAGGTTTTGATTTAATCTGAGCCGCCAATGGAACTGTCTTGGATGAGGATGTTGCTGATGGGGGCTCCAAGTTGGGACGCCTAACTTTTTACTCAAAAAGTTCTGCAATTCATTAAGAAGATAATAATCGGTCTTATTTACTACTCTCTCCGTTCCAAATTAATTGACTTCCATTTATACACATGTGGATGTATCTATACGTGTAACATGTCTAGATACATCCATGTGTGAACAAATGGAAGTCAATTAATTTGGAACGGAGGGAGTACAAACCTTGTCACGCTTAAGAAGAGGTGATAATCCAAAAACACTAACCCAATTACCCAAATAGGCAAATAGCTCGTGCTCCAATCACGAGGAGCAGTTGCTTATTACGAAATGTGCCATTAATTCCCAAGATTGGAGACACGGATAAACTGCTTGTGTACACGCTACTACTATGTGCAATTCGCTGGCGATTTTTCACGTTCTCCAGGTGGAATCGGCGACGAGAACAATGCGTCTGGTTTGCGAGGGGTTTTATGCTGTGATGACAACGGTGCGACAGCTCTTTCCTCGTGTGTTTTATGCTAACATTGTCTCTCCCTCCCGTCTCTCAGTGTATCTTCCTCCCTCCTTGGTTTATTTTAAGGCAAGACAACAAGTGAATCTTTTTTTTTTTGACGTGACAACAAGTGAATCTTAGTTGTGCGAACACCAGCCTGTTTTAGCAGCATGTGGAAGCTGTCCATAAAATAGAATCTACAAATTAATATCGCATTCGGATCTTAAGATCAACCGGTGGTTCGTTCGTCTTCCCAACTCCACTACCCAAAGTGGCAAAGTCCCATCCTCCCCTGTCCCAAATGTCAGGACAACAAGGAGGGTGTTGTTCATTGACTTCACGGTGGGCATAAAACCCGATACCCGAACCCGAATCCGAATTACCCGACCCGAACCCGAATTACCCGAACCCGACAAATCCGAGCACTGCAACGGGTAGCAAATCTTGATACCCGAATTTAATTATAGAATCTCGGGTTTGTACTCCCGGTACCCGAAAACCCCGAATTACCCGAAGGCCGAAGTAAGTAGATTATCTTTAGCTCGATCTCTCCCGCACGCCGCTGTTTCCCAGCCCAACAGGCCAAAAAGCCCATTCAAGCATCACAGTAGCGCACTCCTTAATCAATCGCCAACCCTAACTTCTCTTATCCCACACCTGGCCTGCGCCGCATCCACCCGCCGTTGCGCCGCACGCACCCACACCCGCCCTGGCCTGAGAGATGCAAGCAAGGTACAAGGAGTTGCTCCATTCTGTGGACGCCATGCTGTGGAGAAGCGCCTCCCTCGACGCCATGCCGTGGAGAAGCGCCCGCGCCTGCGGCCTCCTTTCAGCGCCGTGATGACCGCCGCGCTGGCCCTCTTCCTCCTCTTCGCCTTCGCCGCCTGCCTCCTCATGATGGTGCTCGTCTTCACCGCGCGCGCCTTCCGCGGCCAGCGCGGCAGGCGCTACTACGCCTTCCCCGACCTCGAGCCGTCCCCGCCGCCGACGCATCGCCCCGCCGGCCTCGCGCCCGCACAAATCAGCCGCTCCTCCTCCTCCTCTCTCCAGAATTTCTCGGGTATTCCGGGATTACCCGGACCCGGACCCGAAAATCCGGGTACCCGAATTGTCGGGTAGCAGGTTTTTGGGACACATCTCGGGTGCGATGTTTGGAAACCCGAATCAGTTTTTACCCGAAAAAACCGACCCGAAATTTCGGGTAAACCCGAATGCCCAGCGTGACATTGACTCATCTGATCAAATTTTTGAGCACCATGTTTTCAACTGAGAAGCACGTTGGATCTTGATAAGGCTTGAGTGGAAAGCTAGATGACAAACTTGCAGACGTGTAGATAATGTCTGATCGGTGGCAAGACATGCTGATTGGCACTTGCGCGGGTAGAGAGGATATAAGAGATGTATATCCACATCACAGGTGCATAAAGTTCCCTTTTCTCGTAGAAAGTGAGTATGAGCAAAGCAGGAAAAAAAAATCAGAATGCGACGGCATGCACGAAACCAGCAAACTCTGACAATTACTAGGTGCTCTACAAAACAATGCCTACAAGAAACCAACCACGAAGATGAAGCTTGCTGCAGTAAGTAACAACCTTTTTTAACAGCAGTAATAACCTTTATTACTCAACAATAGTGAGGTCCTTTACAAGTCTAGGCATGCGGTAGTCTGGTGGATATCTACCCAAGCGCATGCCTCGCAAGTTCATCAGCTGCCTCATTTGATTCCCTAGGTCAGTGAACAAAGGTTACTACTACAAGGTCAGTGAACAAAGGTTACTACTACAAGTTCATTTGCTAAATTAAGACCTTGCTTATGCTTCCAGAGTATGAAACTAGGGTGTTAACTGATGTTCCTATACAGGTAACAATGCGTAAGATGCTTATAGATTTCTGTGATGCTTTTCTCCCAAAAAGAAGGGCTACCAGTCTAGAACCTCATCCAGAAGAACGGATTCACCAAAGCTACCTACACCTGAGGATTAAGATCTTTCTGAACTCAGAAGGATCTCATCAAACAGACCTAAAATACACTAGTCCCTTGGTTCCCATAAGCACTTTTTGTTATATATTTTTTGCTATTCTACTTAAAAATCATTTAATAATCAGCATATAAGTCTACACCTTTGCAAAGCTACCCTGCAAAATATGATGACCAGATTGAACTTCACAGTTCAGTATCCCTAGTTTATCTTGCATCCATATGATTAGATATCAGAATAGAAGGTAACCAATGCAAACCGCAACAAAATAGCGAATTTGACTGCAAAAAGCATGCGATATACTATGTCTCCAAATGTGTCCACAGGTAAAACACTCCAGATAAAGAACTACCAAAACAGCATACAGTGCCTGAAACTCCAGAATAGCAAACGCCATGTCACAATAATAACAGAAAATAATAGTTTCTTCTGATCTTAAGGTAAGATGATAAACTTGCTACTACTTTGGCCAGAAGATGATCACTGGCTAACGCCAAGCCACTTGGAGAAGACGTCAAACTCCGTGTAGTCGCTGTCAGAGATCATCGTCTGGTACCATGCCTTCCCAGCAGCCTTGATCTTAGAAGCCTCCTCCTATAAAAATAACAATAGGGAGGTTGTTCAGTATAATGAGAATATCAACAATAATAAGATACTGAATCATCTGAAAGCAGACAACTGAAGAAAACGACTTCACAAAAACAAATAGTTAGTCACGCGACCAAACATGAAAGGGCGCATACAAATAAAACGACCAACAAATACTGCTAAACAAATTTATGTTTGCAAACAAAGCTACCCTGATGTACGGGGACAGAACAAAAGCAGATGTGGGAGAACACCCTAGATTTTATGCATCTAACTCGCAAAAACAAACACCTTAACATGCCTGGAAGATTTGAGAGCTAACTATCAGGACGGTAAAAATGCAGTAGCGTTTACAAGGCAAATCAAGATTACACCAGGTTTTAGGCATGCAACTAGCAAAAACAAACAGCGTACATACTTGTTGAGGTTTCAGTGCTAAAGAATAAGAGGACAGGTAAAATGAAGTCATGGTTAGAAGGCACAACAGGATTATGCCAAAAATTTAGGCACGCATCTTAGCAAAGACAATCAGATTGAATAACTTACTACAGAGATTTCGGTGCTAGCACATCAAATAAGCAGTTTACCATGCCAAAAACAATAGTGGCACATTTAAGGGCATAACATATCAAACAGCTGCAGATACTGTGTAATGCATCTGTTACTCTATAATGTACTGATGGGAAGTGTTCTATTACAATGCTTGTATGAGAAAGCAACAGAATAAAACACATGTACAGAAGAACATTAAGAAATTACGCCAGGTGGCTTCACTACGAACATCCAAGTTTAAACCTGCAACTATAAACTAAAGTATATAGAAATACAGCCTCACACAACACTACAAGCAGTTCAAGCATGATACTACAGCATAGCTAGTATCATAAACTGTAATCACTATGGACAATAGAGGGCATTCTCACACTCATGCAATGTATGTGCTATATGTAAATATACGATGATATGAAACATCATAACACAAGTGGATGGAATAGCATACCGCGCTGAGCTTGGTCCTCTTGGAGTCAATCTTGTCTTTCCTGGCCTTGACACGGGCCGCCTCAGCGAGGACAGCCATCCTGCGTGCAGTCCCGAAGTACGGGTTCAGCTTGAGCACAGCAGCGGCATTCTTGAGGGGGTTCTTCCTAGACTCCCTGCGCTTGACCTCCTTGTTGATAGGCTTCACCACAGACTGGACCTCGTCAGAGTTGATGAGCCTGGACAGGTCAGCGTTGGCCATCTTGGCCCTTGGGAGCACGAAGCCCTTCTTCTTCAGTGACGGTGTCTCCAGGGAACCATACACCTCGTCCAGCTTCTTGAAAGCAGACTCGGTCCAGATCACGAACCTGCCAAGGTGGCCACCGGGGGCGAGGTCGAGCAGGTTGAGGCGCTCGACATTGGCCACATCAACACCAGTGAGGTTGCGGAAGGCCTTGACGATCTTTGAACCCTCGGTGCCATAGACGATGAGGGGGCCCTTGCGGTTGATGTACCTGCGGTTGCGCATCTTACCCACCCCCGGGCGGATGCCCACGGAGTCCTTGGCCTTCTCGGCGTCAGCGTAGGCCCCGAGCTGCTTGAGGACCTTGATGGACTGGGCGGTCTTCTCGATGCCCTCGGCGGAGTCGGAAACCACGAGCGGGAACTCGGGCACGGACTCGATGCGGTGGCCACGGGCGAGGACGAGGGACGGGACGGCAGTGGCGGCGAGCGCTGAGGCGACGGCGACGCGGCGGAGGCGGACGTTGACGCGGCGGTGCCACTTGCGCCAGATCCTGGTGGGCGCGAACATGCGCCCGCCACGGCACATGTTGCCGAAGGCTCCCTGTCCGGCGCGGTGGGTTCCGCCACCGCCAACACGGGGGATACGGGAGACGGCGCGACCGGTTCCCCAGGACTCGGCCGAGGTCTGGTGGCCGGCCTTGCGGGAGACGGCGTAGGGCTGGCGGCTGTTGCAGGAGATGAGCTTGTGGGTGAAGCGGACGACGTCGGGGCGGATCGGCGCGCGGAAGACGTGCGGCATCGGGATGCCGGCCGAGTCCGTCGCCATGTCCCCCTCCAGGGCCTTGACGGAGACAAGCGGGCGCGCGGAGGTGGCCATTGCGGCGGCGGGGAGGTGGGGGTAGGGGGGGTTGTGCGGCGGCGGGGAAAGGGCTGGTGGAGGAGGACGAAGGTGCGAGTTTATATGGGTGCTTCGTTGCAGCGGTTATTAGGGTTTGGCGTCGAAGATGGGCTGTGTAGTCTGTGTGCCTTCAGAAACTGGGCTACGTTGGCTACTTGGACTAGTTGGGCCTCCTCGATAAAAAGCCTGGTACAAGTTGATCCGAGGAAGCTTGCGAGAGGATTTCAAGGACCCAATAGTTTTCCACGGGGTTACCTAGAGCCTAGACCTTCGCGAAGGTATAGGCGCGCGCCTGAACATCTCACCGCTTGACGCGTGGCAGCTGGAGAACGTGCGAGCTCGCGGAAGCAAATTTGGACACGGGACCCAAGCCTCCCATCGTACGCTCGTATGAAGGCTGGTCAAAGGCTCCCGCGCGCGCAAACGGAGCTTGGCTCTGATGGTTGGGTTCCCTGTGGTGGAACCAACCCACCCAGGTTCAAGTCCTAGACTTGGCATGGGCGTTTGCATTTACCTGGATTTATTCCAGGATTATCCGGCGCTATTCTTTCAGTGGTAGGTGACGTGCCCGTCAACAGCGAGGCGCCTGTGGTGACTTCGTCAACCTCAAGATCTGCCGGCTCAGTCCTTCAGAGGTGCTCATAGGGGTAGGGTGTGCGTGCGTGCGTTCATAGGGGTGAGTGTATGTGCGTATTTGTGAGCGTCTGTGTTGTACTGTGTTCTCAAAAAAAAAAAAAAAAAAAAAAAAAAAAAAGGCTCCCGCGCGCGTGTACGTCGGCTGCCGTGTACATCCTGACCGCGCTTCCTGTCGCACGCGTACGTCCGTCGCCTGGGCTGGTGCGTCCGCGGTGTACATGCGCCCGCGTACGAAGCCGCCCACGCCGCCGTGTAAATCCGGTGCCTCGATGAAGCCCTCGGTCGTTGGATGTACAGAATCTGCTACACGGATGTACAGAATCTTCTACACGTGAATCTAAAAATCTGATATGTACAACTATACAGACACAAGTTGTACAACGTATAACTAACAGATTGTACAACTAGACAGACACATGTTGTACAACTAGACAGACACAGCTTGTACAGACACAGGTTGTAGAATTAGACAGACACAGCTTGTACAGACACAGTTTGTACTACTATACAGACACATGTTGTACAAATAGACAAACACAGTTTGTACAAACATAGGTTGTACAACTACACAGACACGGATTGTACAACTATACATAACCGGTTGTACAAAAAAAAGTTCGTCGAAACCTATCAACATGGGATCTAGTTTTGAAGATCTCGACGCGAGTAGCTCAAAAGTGAAAACGGTTCGTAATTTGCATAAACGATTCTCAAGATATTTCATTTTTTAAAAATGAATCTCAAAATAAATGCACATGCAACTCTCCCACGGAGAAGCAGAAATCCCATCAAAACTCTCTCGTGCTGCCACTTGTCGCATATGCAAGCACCCACGGGAGACCACGTGATGGGAAAAGCTGACACTTGTCATCATGCCACGGTCCGCTGGGTTCCCTTCGCAAAGAAAACCCTTTTTTCTAGTGATATCCTTTTCCACGGTGTTTGGAGGTCCGTAGTCTGGGTCCAAAAGTAGAGATGATATTTCACGGCCCAGAGGCCAATGCTGTGATATCGCTGTGGTAGTTGGCTATACTCCAGATGCCATATCAAAAGATAAAACTCCAGATGCCTAGACGAGACAGCAGGTCGCATATGGTACCATACAAAAAAAAACAGGTCGCATATGGTACCATACAAAAAAAAAACAGGTCGCCAGTGGCTTTTTTTTCGAAAACAAGTGTAAAGATTTACAATTTTTATTGATTAAGAAGGAGCTTTAAACATAAATGCCTAGGACTTTAAAAAGGAGATTATTCTCGAGTGAGAACTTTTGACTCCCAAGTTCCAGTGCTTCAAGCTTATTAAAAACAAAACATTGTATTTTAAAGTTTCAAAAAATCCCTCCCCCCTAAAAAAAATCCGTGGATAAAAATACATGTTATATACATGTATGCACAGTTTCACTCAATAATACGTTGTATTGTAGGCTACACAAAAATCATAAAATCATTGATCTGTAAAGGGTGAAAATAACTCATTTTACTTGGTAGATTTCTTTTTCTATGCAGACCACGTATATAAAGATATTTCTCTAAAACTTTGGGCGCACATATTAGACACATACGTAATTGTATGTTTTTTAGAATTTTCTAATATGGAAAAATAATATTTCATTTTTTTATAAAACCGAGAGCACTGGAGTCGGGAGCTAGAAGTGTTTTTTCGATTATTCTCCTTGACGAGGTGTGGACTCGGCAAATCCCTGGGTTGAGCACCCCGGGTTGATTGAGGGGGAGAGATGAGCGCTGGTGATCACGACGGCTGACAAGCGAGGCGTTTTACCCAGGTTCAGGCTCCCGGAGGATAACACCCTACTTCCTGCTTGTCTGGTTATTGATGGTGAGTTGTGGCTACAATGGCGAGATGGCAATCTCGCTAGGGTTTGTGTGGCGGCTATGAGCGTACCCTAGACGAAGGACCCTCCTAGCCTTTATATGGTAGGCTAGGTCTCAGGTGAACGGTGCCGATGGCGCTTACAAGCATGGCGGGGTCGCATGACCTAGCGTCGACTATCTTGGGCCGCACGTCGTCCTCCTTGGGCCTTCCTTGGGCCCTCGTCATAAGGTTGATGGGCTTGGCGTGACCCAGGTATCCCCACCGTGGGGTAGTCGAAGAGTGACCCCACGACAGGAGCCCCCGAGTGCTTAGTCGAATCGTAGAGTCGGGTAAAGGACTCCTTCCTCCTGGGCACGCCTTCGAGTTCCTGAAAGGGACAAGTAAAATTAGTCGACTCCGGCCGTTCAGGGCTTACGGAGGATTCCTTAGTCGAACGTCGACTGCAGGGTTAAATACTGTGAATACGCCTTAGTCGGTGATTTTTCGACTGCTATTGTTCTGAGTCACTCGGGAGCGCGAACAGCGCTCCCGATGGGAGTAGCCCCCGAGATTAAGCTGAATTGCTTGCAATTGAGGTTAAACTCAATTTTTCTTCAGTCGAAAAGCCTGCTCCCGATGGGAGTAAAGAGGGACTTACTTGGAGTCGCGACTGGCTTTGTGTGACTTACTGTGTATTCGGCCGGTTTGGCTTACTGCGGAGTTTGTTCAGCATTTGGAGCTTACTGGATGCTCTTGCACTCGAATGAAATGTTCGAGTTCTCAATCAGCTCGTTGGCTTACTGTACGAACTTATTCAGCTCTGAGAGCTTACTGAATCTTCTTGCACTCGAATGAACTGTTCGAGTTCTCCATCAGCCCTGTTGGCTTACTTCCTACGCCTTCGTGGTTGACGTCAGTGCTGACGTTTTTGACGCACTCTGTGTCCGATGGGACGTGACAGTGCGGTCCCACTGTCAGTATTGACTGGAGACAGCGGTTGCCGCTTTTTTCTGACCGTTGGGCGCGAAAATTTCGCGGTGTGATGATGGCGCCTTGATTCCCGCGCGTAGTGGGCGGCGTGGCCGCGACGGTTGCTATCTCCGCGCGACACGTGGACGGCCAGATGATGTTGTGGAGAGCGGTTTCGCAGGGACGGCCAGGATTAACTGCCACGCGGTATATAATTTTACCGCGGCGGTGAACAGTTCATCCATCCCCATTCCGTCGTCTCCGCTGCTTCTTTCCGCCATTGTTGCTCCTCTGCTAGTTTCTTTGCTCCTCCCTCCATGAGCAAGGCCGCGATGAAGAGGGGGAAGGCTGCTGCTGGCGCCGCGCCGCCGCCGAGGCGAGCGTGATGAAGAAGCCCGACGGCGATTGGGTCAAATCGTCGGTGAAGAAGGCCGACCTCGAGGCCCTCCGCGCGCAGGGGCTGCTGCCGCCGGCAGACCAGGCGACGGTGCGCGCTCCTGGGAAAGAGGTATTTCCCGCCCTCGCGAGGGGGAACGCGTTTGCTTCGTGGATTTCCTTCCGCGGGGTTTCGGGTTCCCCCTCCACGATTTCGTCCGTGGTCTCTTGTATGCTTATGGGATTCAGATCCACGATCTGACTCCCAATAGCGTCTTGAGCATCGCGAGCTATTTCGTGCTCTGCGAGTGCTTCCTGGGATCGCCCCCAACTGGCTGTTGTGGAAGTCGCTATTCCTCGTCAGGAGGAATGTGGGGAAGAGCAAGCAGGTGTACCCAGTTGGCGGCTTCGGCATCCAGGTGCGTGGCGACACCTCCTACTTCCAGATGAAGAAGTCCGACTCCGTCCAGGGCTGGCGGAAGAAGTGGTTCTACATCAGGTGCGACCAAGCAGGGCTTCCGAATTCGCGGCTGATCGCGAGTTGCGGAAGACGAACGCGTGGGCGCACCCGCTGTCGAAGGAGGACAGGGAGGCGACTCAGCCCTTGCTGACGCTACTTCGTGGCCTTCTGAAGAGTCTGGGCGCGAGACGGTGGAATTCACCTCATCGCCACCTTCTTCAGGCTTCGGGTGCAGCCGCTGCGCAGTCGCGTCCACCCATGTGGGCGCGTGAGGATGCTGGCAATGAGCTTGATGATGACGCAGTCGAGTCGAAGGTGAGGAGCATCACTAGTCTCCGAGCCGCTGACCCGTGCAACGTCAAGTGCCCAGTCGAGCCATATGGGCCTAGTAACCCTGTGCCTGAGGTGAGCTTGTTTGCTTTGTTCTCTTGTATCTTCTTCTGTTGAATCGTTTTGCTTGACTCGAATGCTTCATTTGCTGACAGGGTCGTTCGAGCTACGTCAGTCTCCCTCCGTTGATGGAGAATGGACCTCATGAAGAGGCAGAGTTCCCTGAGGACGAGGTGATGACGATGAAGTTCCCTCCGCCACCTCTCCGAGTGAAGAGTTGGAGGAGGATGAAGACGAGGAGCCGCTGCGGAAGCGGCAGAGGCGAAAGGGTGGCGACTCTGGTTCTGCCTCGTCGCCTGTGAAGGAGGCGGGTGTGTCGAGGAAGAGACGAGCGAGTCCTCTTCGGGTGCAGGCACCCGAGTGACCTGGCTGAACCTTTGGTCGTGCCTCCACTCGGCTCTGCACCGCCGATCGAGTTCGCGAGGATGGCCTCCGTCTCCTTGGGGAGTGAAGATGATGATGTCGTCAGGTTAGTCGCATAACCTTTGCTTTGTTTTTGTCGAGTGTGCTTTTTCACTTGCGGGTCCTTGAATTGAATTTTCTTGACAGCGACCGTACCGGCGCTGCTGTTTCTTCCCCTCGTGAGATGGAGCACACTTCTGCTCCCATGATCGAGCAGACTGCGAGGACGACCGGAGAGGAGGCTCTGGCGGGTGACGTTTTGGCCTTGAAGGCTTCGACCTCCGCCATGCCTGAGAGGTCTGCTGATGCGACTCCGGTTGACGCTGGGCTGCTTGAGCATGTAAGTGTTCTTCGATTCCTTCTGCAAGATCTGTATCGGGTGCGCGTACAGCGCTCCCGATGGGAGTAGCCCCCGAAGATGCGCGTGACTAGAATAGTCGGGCGCAGATTGATGTCTTGTGTTTCCTGCAGCCATTTTATCGCCAGCAGATGGAGGGAGCCGCAGCCTTCGTTCGCATGGAGCAGGAGAGGGATCAGCTCCGCACTGCTCTGGAGCAGCGAATAGTAAGTATGAACCCTTGTGTTCGAGGAGTGCTTCGACTGCCTTTATTGCTAACTTTGTTCCGTTGATCCGTAGGCGAGAAGGAGAGCATGAAGACGCGGGTCGCGGAGCTGGAGAAGTCGCTGGGTGAAGCCCAAGAGCGGGAACAAGCTCGGGATGCTCTGGAGAAGACCCAGGTCGACCGCTTGCTCGCACTCGCAGATGTTGTTGGAAGTAAGTTTTTCGGCTCGTGCCTACTTTGTCTTTTTCGACTTCTGACGTCTTACGGTGTGGATTTCTTTTGAACAGAGAATTGCGGAGGTGCTCCTCCAGAAGGGACTTCTAGCGAGAGTGTCGGCTTGGCGCAGGCTGTTGGCTTCGTCGACCGCGTCTGCGCATATGCATCGGCAGCGCTGCAGCAGTCGACGGCGGCCCTGCAGAAGTCGACGGAGGCCTTAGCGACTGTGCACCGGAGCATCTTTCCGAACCAGCCACCACCAGCTGCTGTTGACGCACTCGCGGCTCCATTCGAAGGCAATTCGAATGTCCTGGCGGACTTCACGCGCGCGCAGACGGTACGCGGCTCAGAGCTCACTTTCCAGCTGCTTCTTGGTCACCAAGTCGTAGGTGATTTTGAGAAGGTTGTCAGCGACTTCCCTCGGAAGCCTGATGGCAGAACCGCGTCCCTTAGCGGTGTGAAGGTGCAGGCGAGCCAGCTAGCTGCGAAGTTGGTCGCCACCTTCGAGAGGAGAATTGCCAAAGCTGCAGAGTTGGCTGCTAGGAAGAGCCGTTCCCAGTCTGAGTCTGTAGTGTAGACTTTTTCCTTTTAGGACTGTGCTTCTGCTTTTGGGCTTGAGTCTGTAATGCACTTTATATTGTGCGAGTGAACATGCTGATGATGAAATGTGAATTCACTCCCTCGGGGGTGCAGTCGCCGAGTATTTTTTGATATCTGGCTTGGATGAATTATGTTGATTCTTTTCCTGGCTTGACGCTGTCGATTCTTGGCAGTCTGATATGGGCGAAGCTCCTGACGTTGCTGGAACGACTGGCGCGGGCGATGAGGAAGATACCACTTCGGCTGCGCCTACTCGTCGCCGCCGTCAAGCTCCTCCAGCTCCTGTGCGAAGCGTAAACGACCAGAGAGTGCTCACCTTCATGAGGAACAAGGTGGTTGAGCTCGAGTCGAAGTTGAAGAATGCTGAGTTGGAGCTGGAGCGATTGAGGTCGCGGCCCGTTGCGCCGTTCTCCCAGCGTGAAGAGTTTCTGCTTGGCGAGATGGACTTGATCGGTCGACAGCTGCAAGGTTGGACTTTAGCGTTTTTCCTTCGGCTTCTGTGTCTACTTGCTATGCTTAATGCTTGGCCTTGATGCAGATGTCAACTCTGACTTGACGGCTGAGCAGCTTCGAGTGGACGAGCGGTAGAGAAAGAGGCCGCCGGCGACTCACCCGAAGCGCGCCAGTTTTGGTCGAACAAATCCAGAGGTAGTACTGGCACGAATGCTGGATCGCACCTGGCGGGCTGCTGTACTCTTAGAAGGTTGCAGAAAAACCCTCTGGCAGATCAACAAGGTGTACTTTCCTCACAACGAGCAGCCGAATGGACTGACTGCGCTTCTGGAGAGGTTCCGTGAAGGCGGTGCGTTGAAGGAAGTCGTGCACGCTCAACTTGTTGCCGGGGCGAACGTGGCG
This sequence comes from Poa pratensis, assembly GCA_947311845.1. Classification (NCBI taxonomy): domain Eukaryota; kingdom Viridiplantae; phylum Streptophyta; class Magnoliopsida; order Poales; family Poaceae; genus Poa; species Poa pratensis. The sequence goes on from CAMZMU010000112.1 coordinate 21,568,077, forward strand.
TTGGCGTACGTTCGAATGCACCGGCCTAATCTTCCATTGCACAAGGTGCTTGACGGCTTGCCTGGAGAGGGTGACTATGCCGATACTCTTGCGGCTGCGCGCCAGATGATTCAGCAGGTTCAGAACTTCAGCGAGCACCTTGTAGGGCCACTTGATGCGCCAAAGGGCGAGCCTGTAGAATAAGAGCAGTAGAGTGCTGTTGCATAGCGTTAGCTTGTAAAGAAATTTTTCCAAGTGGAAATATGAGTGTATGTATGTCGAGGTGGGGGTAGCCCCCAAGTTAGTAAATTGTATCTTGTGGACCTCTGTAAACCTGTATGGCGTAGCCCCCGAGCGGATCGAGTGCGGCCTAGGATTTTGAGTTAACCTGTGCGGCGCAGCCCCGAGTGTGCGGCGCAGGTAGAGTGCGTGTGACGGCGCAGCCCCCGAGTAGGCTTGACTTAGACCTGTGCGGCGCAGCCCCGAGTGCTTCGGGTGCGGCCAGGTTTTGCGAGTGACCTATATGGCGCAGCCCCCGAGTGCGTCGGGTGACGGCCTAGGCTTGACTTAGACCTGTGCGGCGCAGCCCCCGAGTGCTTCGGGTGCGACCGAGGATTTTGCGAGTGACCTGTATGGCGCAGCCCCGAGTGCGTCGGGTGACGGCCTAGGCTTGACTTAGACCTGTGCGGCGCAGCCCCCGAGTGCTTCGGGTGGCGGCCAAGGACTGTGCGAGTGACCTGTATGGCGCAGCCCCCGAGTGCGTCGGGTGACGGCCTAGGCTTGACTTAGACCTGTGCGGCGCAGCCCCCGAGTGCTTCGGGTGACGGCCGAGGATTTTGCGAGTGACCTGTATGGCGCAGCCCCCGAGTGCGTCGGGTGACGGCCTAGGCTTGACTTAGACCTGTGCGGCGCAGCCCCCGAGTGCTTCGGGTGGCGGCCGAGGATTTTGCGAGTGACCTGTATGGCGCAGCCCCCGAGTGCGTCGGGTGACGGCCTAGGCTTGACTTAGACCTGTGCGGCGCAGCCCCCGAGTGCTTCGGGTGGCGCCGAGGATTTTGCGAGTGACCTGTATGGCGCAGCCCCCGAGTGCGTCGGGTGACGGCCTAGGCTTGACTTAGACCTGTGCGGCGCAGCCCCCGAGTGCTTCGGGTGGCGGCCAAGGACTTTGCGAGTGACCTGTATGGCGCAGCCCCCGAGTGCGTCGGGTGACGGCCTAGGCTTGACTTAGACCTGTGCGGCGCAGCCCCCGAGTGCTTCGGGTGACGAGGATTTTGCGAGTGACCTGTATGGCGCAGCCCCCGAGTGCGTCGGGTGACGGCCTAGGCTTGACTTGACCTGTGCGGCGTAGCCCCCGAGTGCTTCGGGTGACGACCGAGGATTTTGCGAGTGACCTGTATGGCGCAGCCCCCGAGTGCGTCGGGTGACGGCCTAGGCTTGACTTAGACCTGTGCGGCGCAGCCCCCGAGTGCTTCGGGTGGCGGCCAAGGACTTTGCGAGTGACCTGTATGGCGCAGCCCCCGAGTGCGTCGGGTGACGGCCTAGGCTTGACTTAGACCTGTGCGGCGCAGCCCCCGAGTGCTTCGGGTGACGGCCGAGGATTTTGCGAGTGACCTGTATGGCGCAGCCCCCGAGTGCGTCGGGTGACGGCCTAGGCTTGACTTAGACCTGTGCGGCGCAGCCCCCGAGTGCTTCGGGTGGCGGCCAAGGATTTTGCGAGTGACCTGTATGGCGCAGCCCCCGAGTGCGTCGGGTGACGGCCTAGGCTTGACTTAGACCTGTGCGGCGCAGCCCCCGAGTGCTTCGGGTGACGACCGAGGATTTTGCGAGTGACCTGTATGGCGCAGCCCCCGAGTGCGTCGGGTGACGGCCTAGGCTTGACTTAGACCTGTGCGGCGCAGCCCCCGAGTGCTTCGGGTGGCGGCCAAGGATTTTGCGAGTGACCTGTATGGCGCAGCCCCCGAGTGCGTCGGGTGACGGCCTAGGCTTGACTTAGACCTGTGCGGCGCAGCCCCCGAGTGCTTCGGGACGGCCAGGATTTTGCGAGTGACCTGTATGGCGCAGCCCCCGAGTGCGTCGGGTGACGGCCTAGGCTTGACTTAGACCTGTGCGGCGCAGCCCCCGAGTGCTTCGGGTGGCGGCCAAGGACTTTGCGAGTGACCTGTATGGCGCAGCCCCCGAGTGCGTCGGGCGACGGCCTAGGTTTATGTTGCTTTTTGACTAAAAAAGTAAAGGGGAGAGCTTGTTCCACAAATCACTTCATTGATTTTTGCGAGCAGGCCGCCTCATTAAAACCCTTCCAGTCCCCTCAGGTACCCTGGTAAGGGAAAGAGTGCGTCTGGAACCTGCCGCTTCTTGAGATGGTACACTTTGTTACAAGGGGGAGTCGATTAGGCGTAGAAGCGGCGCAGTTGCGCCACGTTCCACGGGTTGCTGCAGACTGTCCCTGTCTTCGAGTCCTTCAGGCGGTAAGCTCCGCCGCCAATTGCCTCTGTCACGACGTATGGACCTTCCCAGGGGAGGCTAGCTTGTGCACCTTCTTCTGTTTTAGGCGGAGGACAAGGTCTCCGGGGACGAACGCTCTGGGCCGCAGTCGCCGTCCGTGATAGTTGCGTAAGTCTTGCTGATACACGGCTGTGCGGGTAAGGGCGATGTCGCGTGCTTCGTCCAGGGTATCCATGTCATCCTCGAGTGCTTCTTCTGCCTCGGACTCGTCGTAGGCCACCACTCGGGGTGCATCGAACTTGATGTCGCATGGCATGACTGCTTCTGCGCCGTAGACCATGAAGAATGGCGTGTACTGAGTGGATCTGTTTGGCGTAGTGCGCAGGCTCCACAGTACAGACGGCAGCTCCTCGACCCAGGCGCCTGCGGCGCGCTTCAATGGCACTCGCAGGCGCTTCTTGATACCCTTGCAGACTAAACCATTGGACTTTTCGACTTGCCCATTGGATTGCGGGTGCGAGACTGATGCGTAGTTGAGCTTGATGCCTTGTTCGGAGCAGAAGTCCTTGAATTCTTCGGCTGTGAAGTTCGTGCCGTTGTCGGTGATGATGCTGTTCGGCACCCCGAACCTGAAGATGATGGACCTGATGAAGTTAACTGCTGAGGATGCAGTCGAACTTGTGATAGGCACGGCTTCGATCCACTTCGTGAACTTGTCGACTGCCACCAAGAGATGCGTGTGTCCTCCTGGCGAGGACTTCTTGAGTGGACCCACCATGTCGAGCCCCCATTGAGCGAAGGGCCAGGCAAGTGGGATGGTCTTTAATGCTGAAGCTGGCGCGTGCGGTTTGTTGGCGAACTCCTGGCAGCCGAGGCATTTCCTCACGAGTTCTTCTGCGTCTTGCATTGCGGTGGGCCAGTAGAATCCGGCTCGTAGAGCTTTGGCCACTAAGGCTCTACTGCTGGCGTGGTGCCCGCAGATGCCAGCGTGGATCTCGAGTAAGATGGCTTGACCGTCGACTGGGTCGACGCACCTTTGGAGTACTCCTGAGATGCTTCGCTTGTATAGCTCCCCCTTGATGATGGTGAAGCCTTTCGAACGGCGAATAATGCGCTTGGCTTCGACTGAGTTGACTGGCAGTCTCTGGTGCAGCATGTACGCCAGATATGGGCTCGTCCAGGTGGGCTCGATAGCAGAACCTCCATTGGTTCCTTCTCTTCGCCTGGCGGGTCGGCGGTGCTCGTTGATGGTGTGGAGGATCCGGGCGTGGTCGAAGTTTGACGGACCGCTGCGTGATGCGCTCAAGGAAGACGCCGGGTGGCACCTGCGCCTTGTCTGAGCCCAGGTTGGCGAGGGCGTCGGCTTCCTCGTTGCTTTCGCGGCCGATGTGTCGCAACTCGCAGCCGTCGAAGGTGCCCTCCAGCTGGTTGTACAGGTCTCTGTAGGCGATCATGTTGTCGGCGATGGCGTCACAGGCCTTCATGGTTTGCTGCACGACGAGGTAGGAGTCGCCGTAGATCATGAGGTGAGTGGCGCCGCAGTTCTTGGCCATTCGCATGCCATGGATTAGGGCTTCGTACTCAGCCTCGTTGTTGGAGGGTGTTGGGAAGTCCATCTGTAGCACGTACTTCAGCTTGTCGCCTTTGGGGGAGATGAGGATGACTCCTGCCCCGGCTGATCTGAACTTTTTGGAGCCGTCGAAGTACATTGTCCATGCGTTGGACAGGTCGGGGACATCTGGCAGCTGGGCCTCTATCCACTCGGTGGTGAATTCTGGGAGCACTTGGGCCTTGATTGACTTCGGGTGAGCGTATTTCAGCCCCCAGGGTCCTAGCTCGACGACCCACTTAGCGACTCGTCCTGTCGCGCATTGGTTGGTCAGGATGTCGGAGAGCCCGGAGGAGCTTACCACCGTGATCGGGTGCTCGGAGAAGTAATGGATTACTTTCCTTGAAGTCATGAAAACTCCGTAGGCCAGCTTCTGGTAGTGCGGGTAGCGCTGCTTGGACAGGGTCAGCACCTCGCTGAGGTAGTAGACAGGTCGCTGACAGGGTGGCTGTGCCCTTCTTCTTCTCGTTCGACTACGAGTACCGTGCTGACCACCCTGTTTGTGGCTGACACGTAGAGGTATAGCGGCTCGTTCTCCAGTGGAGCCACCAGTACTGGGGAAGTCGTGAGTGTTTTCTTGAGTTGGTCGAACGCAGCTTGCGCTTCTTCTGTCCACTCGAACTTGTCTGTCTTTTTCATCAGTTGGTAGAAAGGCAGGGCCTTTTCTCCCAACTTACTTATGAACCGGCTGAGAGCTGCGACTCGGCCGGCTAGGCGTTGCACCTCGTGAAGCTTGGTCGGTGCTGGCATTGCGAATATGTTTTGCACCTTCTCAGGGTTGGCTTCGATTCCTCTTGCAGAGACGAGGTACCCAAGCAGTTCTCCGGCTGGCACGCCGAAGACACACTTGTCTGGGTTCAGCTTGATCTGATACTCGTCGAGGGCGGCGAAGACCTTGCGGAGGTCGGCGATGAGGGTGTCCTCCTTGCGGGTGGTGACGACGATGTCGTCGACGTAGACTTGGACGATCTGCCCGATGAGCCCTTTGAGGCATGCTTGCATTGTGCGCTGGTACGTGGCGCCAGCGTTCTTCAACCCGAAGGGCATCGTCTGGTAGCAGAAAACGCCGTCGGGTGTGATGAATGCTGTCTTCTCCTCATCGCCGACGTTCAGTCTGATCTGCTGGTAACCTGAGTAGGCGTCCAGGAACCCAAGCCTGCAGTCGAGTCGATGATCTGATCTATCCGCGGGAGCGGGAAATGGTCCTTGGGGCAGCATTTGTTGAGGGCGGTGAAGTCGACGCACATGCGGAGTCCTTGATTTCTCGGATGAACTTGGCATTCAGCAGTCGATCGATTTCCCTGCTGATTTCGTCTCGCTTGGGCCCGGAAAAGCGCCGCATGGCCTGTTTGACGGGTCTGGCGTCCTTGTGGACTTTTAAGGAGTGCTCGGCGAGGTTCCTGGGTATTCCTGGCATGTCAGAGGGTTGCCATGCGAAGATTCTCCAGTTCTCACATAGAAACTCGACGAGCGCGCCTTCCTATGCGGGAGTCAGACTCGACGATACTTTGACCGTCTTGCTGGCGTCAGTCGGATGGACCTGATGGGTCGTTGTGTCGTCAGCCGCGTTGAAGGCAGCGTCCTGGCTGGTTTCTTGCGGGCTGGGAAGATGGTCTTGTCGTTGTCGACTGCCATTGCCTCGAAGTGCTCTTCGACTCCGAAGAACTCAGAGATCTTGCTGAACTCGCGGTCGCAGCTGTTGGAGCGGTCGAAGTCGCCGTGCACCGTGATGACGCCCTTGGGTCCAGGCATCTTGAGCATGAGGTAGGCGTAGTGAGGTATCGCCATGAATCTGGCGAAGGTTGGGCGCCCGAGTATCGCGTGGTACTGCGACTTCCAGTCGACTACCTCGAAGTCGATCGACTCCCTCTTGAAGTTTTCGGGTGTGCCAAAGATGACGTCGAGTGTGATCGTTCCCATGGGCGTGACTGCTTGCCCTGGTACTATGCCGTGGAAGGTGGTCTCTGATGCCGCCAAGTCCGTCGTTGGTCTGTTTATCCTTCTGAGGGTGTCGGCAAAGATGATGTTAATGCCACTGCCCCCATCCATGAACACCTTTTTGAGGGTGTAATCTCCGATCAGAGCTTCGACTACCAGGGCGGCATGCCCGGGTCGTGGTACTGCAGGCGGGTGATCTGCTCTGGAGAAAGTTATTGGTGTCTCTGACCCTCTCAGTAGTCGGGTACTGCGGGTGGACAAGTGATGGCTTGGAAAACTTGGCGAGTGATGATCTTCTGGGTCCTGTTTGAGGGCGCCCCTTCTGTATCATGTTAGTTGTCCGCGTGCCGCTGGATATGCGTCCTGGATCGCCGGTGGGGCATCTTGTTGCGGCTGCTGCTGCTGCTGCAGAAAGGCTCCCGCCGCCTGTGCTGGATTGGCGACTGCGGGTGCGGGCGCTGCCTGGATGGCCAGCTGCGCGGCTGGCTGCGCTGCGGGTGCTGGAGTGACTATCTTCTGCATGGCTTCGTATATTTTACGTGCCTTTCGACAGTCCTTCAACAGGTGGTTGGATCCCCACTTGCCCGTTTCCGGGTTCCTGAACATGTGGTGCCTGCAGGGTTGTTCCAGCTCTTCCGCTGGGCTTAGTGTGCGTTTCTGCCACTCGCGTTTGTGGCCTCCGTCGCTGCGGTAGTTGCTGCCGCCGCTTCGGTTGTACTGCCCCTGGCTGTATTGGCGACTCTGGTCCCCGCCGCTTCGACTGTACTGTGCGTGGCTGTATTGGCGACTGCTGTCGCGCGCTTCATCCTCACGGGGGGTTTGGAATCCCGCCGCTACTAACTCGATTGAGTCGTTGCCGTTGTAACGCGGCTTCTTCTTGTGGCGCCCTTCTCGCCAGTTGCTTGGTCCGGCTTCGTCCTTCGGGGAGTAGTGTGAACTATTGCGGACCGAGTCCTCTCCGTCTGCCCACTGGTTTGCTATCTTCATGACCTCGATCATGTTTTTCGGCCGGAGCCTACCAAACTCCTCGCGGAGGTCGCGGCGGGAGACGCCGTGCATGAAGGCATCCATCACTCGGTCCTCCGAGGTGGTCTCCATGGTGTTGCGGAGCAAGGTCCAACGCTGGATGTATGACCGGAGCGGCTCGTCTCGTCCTTGCTTGCATGCTTGTAGCTCGACGAACGTCGTCGGTCTCGAGTACGTCCCCAGGAAGGATTTAACGAAGGCTTCCGCGAACTCGTCCCACGTCCTGAAGGCGTTCTTGGGTTGAGTGTTGAGCCACCCGCGTGCAGAGCCCGTGAGCATCAGCTGGATGTACTGCATGGCCGTAGTCGAAGTACCGCCCTGGCAGCTGCAGGCTATGAGGTAGTCTTCTAGCCAGAGTCTTGGGTCCTGCTTCCCGTCGTACTTGACTGCTTCTGCCGTGAGCTTGAAGCCCTTGGGCATTCTTGTGTCGCGTATGTTGAAGCTGAAGCATGCGGCGCCGCACGGCTCGTAGTCGCCGTCGTTGCGGTCGTAGTCGAAGTTGGGCGTGCTGACCGGCGCTGGGTGCGGCTGCGGTCTACCGTCCTTTGCGTGATGACGTTGCGGAGGTCTTCACCTGGCTGCGGTTGTCGCAGTTGTCTTGTCGCCGGGGCTGCGAGTGCTGCGGGCTCGTGGTCGCGGCGATCTCGATCTTCACGCGCTTTTTCTGTCGGCGCCTTGTTTACCAGTGCGTCTTCGAGTGCCTTGATAGACATGATCTGCTGCTTGTGGAGGAGAGCGCGCGAGTCGCCCTCTGGCGGCTGCGTCAGCCGCAGGTATGTTTCGACTGCCATGAGTGCGGCTCCGGGTGTCTTGGGGACGGGTATTCCGTCTGCGTCTTCTATGTATGATGACTCGAGGTTGCGGGTGACTCTAGCGCGGTCGACTTCCGTCATCAGGGGCACGCGGGCTCTGTGGCGCCTTGCTCCTTGCGAGACCTCTGTTGAGGCAGTGAACGAGTAAGCGGCCCTCCTGGCGCTCGACGCGTCGGCCTCCTCCTTGCGTCGGAGGAGCTCGGCCTTCTCTGCGCGGAGTCGTTCGCCTTCCTTCCGCAGCAGGTACTGGACCGCCATAAGGTCCTCCCGGGGTGCATCCGGTGGGGGGTATGTGCCGTCCTCGACGTGCTTCAGGGCTTTGATTGCCATGTCGCGGGTGATGGTGAGTCGCGTCACCTGGTCCGGCATGACCACCTCCAGTGGGTATGCGGGTTCGTCGTCGTTGCCCTGCGGCCTCTGGCCGATCATGAAGACTTGCGCGGGGTAGATCTGGGCAATGGGACTGTAGCTGCCACTGCTGCTTCCTTCGTCCGAGCCGTGCTCGGAGCTGAAAATGGGTTCAACGTGGTGGACACCACAGTCGCCGCCGAGGCTCCTTCCCTGGAGTTTCGCGACCTTCGCCGCGGACGTGAGGAGTGATGTCGCTGTCGTCGACGTGGGCGCGATTGGCTTGTTGACGATCTTGCGGTCGATGGAGACGCGAATGGCGTGGATGAGAACGGCGCGACCTTCGTTGCGCGCGAAGGCGTGGTCGACGTAGTCGAAGTTGACGTGGATCTTGGCCTTGCCAGCGACGCGATCGAGGTAGTCGAAGTAGACTCGATCCGCGCGGTGGTCGACGTAGTCGTAGCAGATGCGATCTCCGTGGTAGCCGGAGACGCTGGTGGCGGCCGCGTTGGGCGCGATCTCTGCCGCAGCGGAGGCGGTCGGAGTAGTCGAGGCGGACGCGATCTTCTCAGCAGTCGAAGATGATGCCGCCGCAGTCGCAGCAGATGCGATCTCCGCAGCAGGTGGGGGCGTGGTTGGCGCAGTCGCGGCAGATGCGGGTGCCACCACCGCAGGCGGTGCGATCGCCGTGGATCTGAGTACTCCACAGCTGTCTACGAAGTAGTGCATGGTACCGAAGGTGAGGCACATACCTACGTGCAGATCGGCGTACACCGAGCGGTGGGCCGGCGGGTGGAAGGTGTACTCGAAGGAGCCGAAGCAGATTGGCTCCTTGGTGATGCAGACGTCGGTCTTCAAAGTTGATGGAGCCGGTGCGACCATGATTCCAGCGCTCGTTCTTTCCCACAGACGGCGCCAATTGACGAGGTGTGGACTCGGCAAATCCCTGGGTTGAGCACCCCGGGTTGATTGAGGGGGAGAGATGAGCGCTGGTGATCACGACGGCTGACAAGCGAGGCGTTTTACCCAGGTTCAGGCTCCCGGAGGATAACACCCTACTTCCTGCTTGTCTGGTTATTGATGGTGAGTTGTGGCTACAATGGCGAGATGGCAATCTCGCTAGGGTTTGTGTGGCGGCTATGAGCGTACCCTAGACGAAGGACCCTCCAGCCTTTATATGGCTAGGTCTCAGGTGAACGGTGCCGATGGCGCCTACAAGCATGGCGGGGTCGCATGACCTAGCGTCGACTATCTTGGGCCGCACGTCGTCCTCCTTGGGCCTTCCTTGGGCCCTCGTCATAAGGTTGATGGGCTTGGCGTGACCCAGGTATCCCCACCGTGGGGTACTCGAAGAGTGACCCCACGACACTCCTTGTATTACGATGCTCAACAACTTGGCCCGCCTCATCTTTAATTTTAGAGACTATAAAGACCGCCGTCGAAAAAATACGGCGGAATACAGTAGCATTGCGTCGTTATTTCCACGGAGGACAGGGCTTTCGTAGTGATGCCATTATCGGGGACAAGCTTTGTCGACCACTCATTGACAAATGTTTCATTAGCCCAATGTTTTGGAAGGATGTCGTGTCAACCACACCAAAAGACGATCTTTATCCAAATCCGCGTGGTGAAACCAGTGGTAGACCCATGAATTTTTGTTAGCCAAGGTGAACAATTTAAGAAGAAATTCTTTAAGCACAAAGGCAACAAAACAAACGGTTCAAAAGATTCATTTTTCAAGATGGATAAGATACAACTACTAAAAACATGGAAAATATAAAGAAAAAACTTAGAAACTATTAACTTGGTCTATTGCTACTTCAACACTCATCGACTGTCACGATATGACGCAAAACTCCAAGCTAAGACTTACAACATGTTAGAAAAGATTATGATCTCCCATCAACTGAAAGAACAATTGTAGCTTTTGATAAGATAATATATATGTTGAGTTGATCGATCAAGAGATAAAAATCTTATGAAGAAAAATCAAGAGAGTAAGAGCATCTCCAAGAGCTTACCTAAATTTGCTCTCAATACCCAAAAACTGCTTTTTTAGGTATTGGGGGCTAAAAAACAGCTTCAAGAGCATACCTAAAAGTGGTCCCAGAAAAAAAAAGGTTCTTATCTAAATTCTAGCTGAGAATTGGCATATTTGGGTTGGAGAGCAACTACCTATCCCGTCCTTGCAAGATGATGATGAAGGTAAGCTCTTGGAGATGCTCTAAGTACTTGCAAGTTCAAATAGCTTTTCTCATGATCAAAGCTTCTCACACGACTAAAGAGGCCTCCTCATCCCGTCCGCTGTAATTATCCTCCTCTGCATCCATCGGGAGTTCGGGACGGTATCCGCCAGATGTGGCGGCGGCCGGCGGCCGGTCTGGTCGAGGCTAGGGATTTGAGACGGAGGAGTGGTTCCGTCTTGTGCGGGGAGGTCTTTTTTTCCTAGTTGCAATGACACTGCGCGTACGTGGTGTGTTACAACTAACTGCTATGCCTCTTTACCCCACTTAAGCCCATTACACAAGCTCGATATTAGTTTCTTCCTCGTCTACGCATACCCCTTCGACACATGAGACAGAGACCTGTCCATGGCGCCGCCCTGATCGACAGAAGAGAGATGGAGGGTAGAGGGGTACCCTGCTCCATGGCAAGAAACCTGAGGTGACCGCCCCTACGGTGGGTCCACCACTGGGTGACATGACACTTGTAGAAAAGGTGTGTCCCACCAATTCTTACACCTGGTTGCTATTTCAAAGGCTGTAAGTTCCACAATTTCCCACGCGCTACCCAAAGACAGTGGCGTGGCGTGGCACGCATCGGTCGTGGCCACAAGCTGGCCGGTCTATGTCCTTCCAGTCACACGAGAACGCAATGCTGAGTATCAGGTCGAGCTCGTAATTGACGTACATCGGTGTTATATATCCGATGCTTCTACAAGACTACAACAACTGCCGTAGCAATACTTCTTGGTGAATGGTGATGACTGATGAGGAAAGAGAGAGAGGCCAGACATAAAGACTAGGTAGAAACACGACCATTCCATTCCACCCCAAAGCATTCAATCATCAGAGACATCGATTCTGCAAGTCCCTTCTCCTTTCGCTTCTACTACTTCTGTCCAAGCCAAGCGAAAGAAGATGGTGCCCAGTTCTTTCAGCACGCATGCAGTGAGGTCAATCGCCAGAACAAGCTCTGCTCGAGCCTTTATTCCTCTTCGTGGTCCGTACTGCTCTCAAGCTCTGAACAGTACGGAAGAAAACATATGCACTCCTGAAAATGGTAATAGATCAGAATGATGAGACGGACCCCGGTCCACAGATCGTCTCCCCAACCTAGATTCGAACCTCTCTGTCTAGATGATAATATCGTACGGAAGCGCTGGCTTAATTAGGTAGCTGTCTCTCGAGCAAATTAATTATGTAGAGATAAGATTTGAGGGGAAAAAGGTAGCTATGCACTCACAACACAGACACGACTGCAAAAGACCATGCTTAAGTTTGACACAAGCAAACCCTACTTACCCACCTGAACCCCTGTGTCCATATCTATCCACCACTAATCATTCGCACTTCGCACGCATGATTAATAAAATACTTTCTATGTGGTTTCCCCAGCGTATGGCACCCCGGATCATGCCAGTGATACCAATAACCGGACATTTATGAAATACGCTGTATGTGGTTGCTTTAAAAATAAACTGAGATCAAGTTCAACTTAGTCTCACTCGTCTCTCTTGCTAAATGTCTCAAATTATTTACTCTCATCTCTATGTACAAAATCTTGTAGTATGTCTTTTATATTCCTTAAACACTAACACAAATGACCATATACTCTATAAACCTAATCTAGGTTGTTTGTTAAAGAAAGTAACACTAGTAGTACTTACCGATAGCGCGCTGCTGTGCGTCACGCCACTAGTAAGTACTCCCTCCGTTCCAATTTAACTGACTTGGTATCCACCAAATGTGGATGTATATAGACATGTTACATGTATAGATACATCCACATGTGGTGTATAGTAAGTCAATTAAGTTGGAACGGAGGTAGTAGCTGTGTGCCCCAGCTGAGCCTGCCGCCCGTAAGATTTTACATATACATTTTTTTTCTACCAGTGTAAGGGAAGGAAATATAGTACAAATAGGAACATACTACAAGGAAAAGACTTGCGTTGTCGGGCGTCATTTCTAATACAACTGATGATAGATAAACAATAATTTTGTTAGTGAAACATTCCTAGAAAATAGTAGTAATAATGGAGAAAATAGTAGCAATAATGGAAAAAATATTACCACTGGCTCACTCTTTTGCAACACAATCACTCAGTCATTCTCACATAAACAGAGAAATAGAGAAGGGAACACTTACGTAAGTCGTAAAAGAGTACACCACTCAACAGATAGAACATGACCCCACATAAAAAACTTAAATTCTGCAGATACTCAGTTAGACGATCATGATACGTACACAATTATGGAATGTCATGAAAGTTAAATTATGTACATGGTTGTATGAAGATTTTAACAAAAAAGAATTTGAACGAAGTTCTGACAGACAATAATGATATGATGAAGATTGCACACTCGAGAGATAGATTAGCCAATTTGATAGCCATTGAGGCCCTAAAATCAAGTCGACTTTTCTGACATAACTTATCTTAAAATCAGTAATAGTTGGCATAATTATGTCTTATAATACTTAAATCAATTGCATCGAGTTAAGTTGGGGACGTAGGTGCCATGTAGTCCCGGGGGCTTGACATAGCCAGATGTGTGTGTGCGGAGAGACGGACAAAATTTGCGTCGTAATATCTGTTTTAGTAGAATACAGCTCGAGAAAGCGGAGGGAGAGCAACGGTATCGCGTGGCACAGGTTGTGCAACACTATGGTGGGTGCTAGCGACATAGAAAGGATAAGAGTTGTCGGAAAGTGCCACTAGCTCCGAACTCACCATATCTCCTTTTTTAATCATACATGTTTAGGTTTTAATATTTTTAAAATAAATAATACAAATATGTGTACATACTCTAAAAGTTTTGTAAATAATATATTTTAAATTTTGGGCTACACAAAAAGAGAAATTTTGAGAGGGAACAGAGCTATTTTTTTCTTTTTCACAAACACATTTTGTTTTTTGTGTAGCTGGGAATATCATTTTTTTCACCAAAAGTTTGGCTCACATACGGACATGTGTATAAATCTGATACGTTTCAAACGTATCTATAATTTTTGGCTGTTCCATGCATATTATATATCATTGCCACATGTTTTTATAATGTTTTATATCATTTTGGCACATTTTATGGAACTAACCTATTAACAAGATGCCCAGTGCCAGTTTCTGTTTATTATGTCTATGCATTGCAGAAAAGGTTCAAAATCCAAAGTGCTCAGAAAATTCCGCAAAAATTACAGAAATTCTATTTCGTCAGAAGACCCCAGGAGTCAGAAGGACAAGTCCGAGGGAGGCCCACAACCTCCAGGTGACCCCTGGCCGTGGTCCAGGGTGGGGTGGCGGCTGGGCCCCACCTGGGCACTCGTGCACCGCCTCACGCCGCCCTTTGGACGATATATGTGTCCCGTCTTGAAAATCCTAAGCCCCGAAGGATTTCTCCGCAAAAGTTCCGTAACTCCGCTGCCACCAAAAACCCTAATTCGGGGGACAGAAGTCTCTGTTCCGGCACCCTGCCGGGACGGGAATTGCCCCCGGAGTAATCTTCATCGCCGTTGATGCCTCCCATGATGCGTCGGGAGTAGTTCTTCATCGAGGCTGAGGGCTCGTACCGTAGCTACGTGGTTTATCTCTCTCTCCCATGGTGTGAACTTATGTGATCCTGAGCATTGTTAATCCAGTTGAATTCATATATGATGTTTCCCCTTCATTATGTAATGGATATGTTACTCAATTCATTTATCTAGTATAATTTCCTGAGTCACCGGTGACAGCACAAAACCATGGTGACAGTGCGGGTGGTGTGTGTGGATCTATGGTGTTAGATGTCACTATAAAATCGTGGTGTTTGTTTACTCAGACTGTAAGGTGTACTTTGGTAGCCCTACGCAGTAGTAATGGTGTTTCTTATCAAGTGGAAGAACAGTTCCGAGTAGCACCTAATTTACATGTTGAAGAGGAAGTATCATGCATGTGTTTAATTATGTTAACATTGTTGAGAGTGGGCACTAGTGACAGTATGATCCCTAGGCCCTGTTTCCAATCATCGGAACACCGTTTTCAGACACTTTTGTTACATGTTTGCTTGTTGTCATTTTTATTTCAGATTACAAATACCACTTATTACCATCCATATCACTTGCATTTTACTATCTCTTCGCCGAACTAGTGCACCTATACAACTGACAATTGTATTAGGTGTGTTGGGGACATAAGAGACTTCATGTATCTTAATTACAGGGTTGCTTGAGAGGGATATCTTTGACCTCTACCTCCCTGAGTTCGATAAACCTTGGATTACTCACTTAAGGGAAATTTGATGTTGTCATACAAACCTCTGCACTTGGAGGCCCAACACTGTCTACAAGAATAGAAGCGTGCGTAGACATCAAGCTATTTTCTGGCGCCGTTGCCGGGGAGGTGAGCGCTTGAAGGTATCTTCTTTAGATCCTGCAGTTTTATCTTTTTGTTTCTTGTTTTTATTTCACTAGTTAGGCTTAATGGAAAACAACAAAACATGAGAGAGCTCTATGAAATTTATCTTGAGTTAGGACATGATGTGTTTGAAGAGAAAATTAAAAAACCTATGGAAATTTATTTGCATGATGGTAGCAATGTTATTAGTATGAATTCTTTGAATACCATTATTGCTAATACCATGGAAAGCTCTAAGCTTGGGGAAACTAATTTTGATGAATATGATATTTTTTGTCCCCCAAGCTTTGAGGAGGAAATTTGCTTTGATGATACTTTGCCTCCAATATATGATGATTATAGTGATTGTGGTATTCTTGTTCCACCTACTATTGAGGATATAGTTTATGTTGATTATGATATGCCTCCTATATATGATGTTTACAATGATGAATATGATATTTTCAGTCCATCTACTATTGAGGATAAAATTCATTATGATTATTCTACGCCTCCAATTTATGATGACTATAATGATGGATGTGCTAGTTTTACTCTCACTATTACTAATGAAATTGATTATGCTTGTGTGGAGAGTAATGACACTTTTATGTATGTGGATCATGATAAGAATGCTTTATGTGATAACTATATTGTTGAGTCTTCATGATGCTATTGAAAATTATTTTGAGAGAGGAAAATACGGTTATAAGAAATTTTTGTGTTATTAAAATTCCTCTATTTATGTTGAAAGTTTTGAAGTTGCACTTGGTTTGCCTTCCTATGCTAGTCACTTTGTGCTTCATTGATTTTTTTCTTACAAGACTCCTATGCATAGGAAGTGTGTTGGATTTAAACATCTTTTATATATGCTTCTTGATGCTCTTTTATATGTTCAATTCTTATTCTTATGAGAGCATCATTAAAATTATCATGCCTAGCTAAAAGGATTTAAAGAAAAGCACTTATGTGAGGCAGCCCATTTATTTTTGCTTTCAGTTTGTGTTTGGTTTTCTTTGTTTTTGGGAATTGTTGCCTCTTTAGCAACTCCCTTGTATCCTTTTTATTTTCGTTTTTGTGCCAAGAATAGCCTCTAATGAGAGGAAAGTAAAATATTGAGTTTGCTGTCTAGAAACAGATTTATGTTCGTTAAAATAGAAAATCCAAAAAATCACAGAACGAGATCTGGTTCTGCACATTTTTTACAGCAAGCATCTGGGTTTTGTCTAACTTTCGTTAGTTTTGAGTTTTCTGATTCGAGATGTCCTCGTTTCGCGAAAAAAATCATCTTTGTGTTATGTTCTATTTTTGACAGATTCTGTCTAAGTTTTTGCATTGCACCTTTTACGGGCAAAGTGGAGTTCTTTTATCCACGGAACATCACTTAGATCTTTGTGACAATAGCTAAATGTTTAGAAACAAGTTTATGCAATTTGTCAAGTGATAACTGAAGGTGGATTATTTTGTTTGAGTAATAACCCATCTAATAAGTTTGTGATAAGTTTTGTATGAAGAAAGTTATCAAAGGTTGAGAGAACGAGGTGATGAAAGAAGATCAAGAAGGGATTAAAGCTCAAGCTTGGGGAGGCTCCCCTTGACCTTCACCAATTATTCAAGTAGTCTCAAGCATCTAAGCTTGGGGATGCCCGATGCATCCCCTTCTTCATCTTCAATTAATCAGGTCGATCCCATAAGATTATATTTATGTTTTACTTTCAGTTTTGTTTTGTTTTGTTTTGTTTGCTGGACTTTTCAATAAATGGATCCTTGCATTCTTGTGTGGGAGAGAGACACGCTCCGCTTTTTCATTAAAACACTCATGTTCTTCACTCATATGTGTAGAGTGTTTTAGCTTTTTGTTATCTTAGCTTCTAGCTCTTGTTTTTAATGTATCTCTTGTTCAGAGCGATTAGTTTCTTGTGATTAGATTGTACTCTCTTGTGTTACATGCTTATTTGCTTAGAGAGTTTGTTCAAATAAATTGATTGGTGTTTGCTTGTAAGGGAACTATCGTGTAGGAAATGGTAAAAAGAAATTCAAATAGCATTGTCTTGAGTAACTTGATACTTGTCAATCGTTTTGAGATATAAACTAGATGAATGCTTAAACTTGTGGATCATTTGCTTAAGAATGGATTATGGAGGAATACCGTAAAGACTTAAAATTATCAATACTTGTTCTGATTGTTATTTCTCAAAGTCTAGATATTCTTTTTGCAAAGTATGTTTGGTTGACAAGGGAGACGGTGTTGAGTCTAATGGTATGCCTAATGATACCTTGCGGTCATTGATACGTCTCAAACGTATCTATAATTTCTGATGTTCCATGTTGATATTATACCAATTGTTATATGTTTTATATACACTTCATAGCATTTTTATGCATTTTCTGGGACTAACCTATTAACAAGATGCCACAGTGTCAGTTCCTGTTTTCTGCTGTTTTTGTATTCCAGAAAAGCTAGTCTGGAAATATTCTCGGAATTGGACGAAACTTGGACAGAACCTCCTATTTTTCCAACACGAACACGGAGTCCAGAGGAGAGACGGAGGGAGCCACGAGGCACCCACACCATGGGGCCGCGCGGCCCCCCCTGCCGCGCCGTGGGGTGGTGTGGGGCCCACGTGCCTCTCCAGCCGCCGCCCTTTCGCCTATTTATTCCTCCCGACGCGAAAACCCTAAAGACCCGAGCCATATTCCACGAAAAGTTCCATAGACGCCGCCGCAGTCAACCCTAGCTCGGGAGGGTTCAGAAGCTCTTCCCGGCACCCTGCCGGAGAGGGGAATCCTCACCGGAGGGCTCTACATCACCATGCCTGCCTCCGGAGTGATGCGTGAGTAGTTCATCCTTGGACTACGGGTCCATGGCAGTAGCTAGATGGTTGTCTCTCCACTTTATGCTGTCATGTTTAGATCTTGTGAGCTGCCTATCATGATCAAGATCATCTTATTGTAATGCTACATGTTGTTTTTGCTGGGATCCGATGAATATTGAATACTATGTCAAGTTGATTATCAATCTATTTTATATGTTATTTATGATCTTGCATGCTTTCCGTTACTAGTAGATGCTTTGGCCAAGTAGATGCTTGTAACTCCAAGAGTGAGTATTTATGCTAGATAGTGGGTTCATGCCTCCGGTAATCTGGGAGAGTGACAATAACTTCTAAGATTGTGGATGTGCTGTTGCCACTAGGGATAAAATAACCGATGCTTAGCTTAAGGGTGCGACGTTAGGTCTAATGCATTTGTTTACATTACGCACATTACTTAATGCAATTATCCGTTGCTTGCAACTTAATAACAATGGGGAACTCGGATGATATCCTGGCGGTGGATTATTAGTCATAGACGTTGTTGGATAACGGTCTATGTATTTTGTCGTAATGCCCACATGAATATCATAGTAATCATCATGTCATATATATGCATTGTCATGCGCTCAATATTTTGTCAATTGCCCAGCTGTAATTTGTTCACCCAGCATGTTAGTTATCTTTTATGGAGAGACACCACTAGTGAACTATGGACCCCGGTCCATTCTTTTACACTGATAATACAACCAACTGCAAACATTGTTCATTTTCATTCTCTGCAATTTACTACTGTTTTCCACACCATACGTTTAATCCTTTGTTTTCAGCAAGCCGGTGAGATTGACAACCTCACTGTTTCGTTGGGGCAAAGTAGTTTGATTGTGTTGTGTGCAGATTCCACGTTGGTGATCGGTAACGGCACCACCAACAACCTTCAGAAGTGATTTCTTGCTCCTACTGGTCGATTAAACCTTGGTTTCATACTGAGGGAAACTGCTGCTACACTGCATCATACCTTCTCTTGGGGTCTCCCAACGAACGTGTGATCCACGCAATCAAGCTCTTTTTCTGGCGCCGTTGCCAGGGAGTAAGAGGATTTCTGCAAGGGGAGTTTCACGCTTCCAATCTATTTACTTTGTTATTGTCTTGCTTAGTTTATTTTTATTTAGTCTTATTTGCTTTATTTATCAAAAACACAAAAAAAATTAGTTACTTTTATTTTCAAGTTGTTATCTTTTGTTTTGTTTTAATTTTGCTAAAATGAGTACCCCTGAGAACACTAAGTTGTGTGATTTCACTAGCACGAACAACAATGATTTCATTAGTACACCTATTGCTCCATCTGCTTCTAACGCAGAATTCTATGAAATTAAACCTGCACTTTTAAATCTTGTTATGAAAGAGCAATTCTCTGGTGTTAGTACTGATGATGCTGCTGCTCACCTTAATAATTTTGTTGAACTTTGTGAGATGCAAAAGTATAAGGATGTAGATGGTGATATTATTAAACTGAAACTTTTTCCTTTCTCTTTGAGAGGACGTGCTAAAGAATGGTTGCTATCTTTGACTAGAAATAGTATTGATTCATGGACTAAATGTAAAGATGCTTTCATAGGAAAATATTATCCTCCTGCTAAGATTATATCTTTGAGAAGTAGCATTATGAATTTCAAACAATTTGATAATGAGCATGTTGCTCAAGCTTGGGAGAGAATGAAATCATTGGTAAAGAATTGTCCCACCCATGGACTGACTGCTTGGATGATCATCCAAACCTTTTATGCAGGACTAAATTTTTCTTCAAGAAACTATTGGATTCGGCCTCTGGAGGTACCTTTATGTCCATCACTTTGGGTGCTTCAACAAATCTTCTTGATGATATGATGATAAATTATTCTGAATGGCACACCGAAAGAGCTCCACAATGTAAGAAGGTAAATTCTGTTGAAGAAATCTCTTCCTTGAGTGATAAGATTGATACTATTATGTCTATGCTTACAAATGGAAAAATGCATGTTGATCCAAATAATGTTCCTTTAGCTTCTTTGGTTGCTCAAGAAGAGCATGTTGATGTGAACTTCATTAAAAATAATAACTTCAACAACAATGCTTGTAGGAACAATTTTGGTAATAGCAATTATAAGCCCTATCCTTCTAATGGTGGCAATGGTTATGTTAATTCTTATGGCAATTCCTACAACAATAATAAGAGTGTACCCTCTGATCTTGAAGTCATGCTTAAGGATTTTATTAGTACACAAACTGCTTTCAAAAAATCTGTTGAGGAAAAGTTTGGGAAAATCGATGTTCTTGCCTCTAAAGTTGATAGTCTTGCTCTTGATGTTGATTTGTTAAAAATTAAAACTATGCCTCATGATGTTAAAGAGAGCAAAACTCTCAATGCTATACAAGTTAAAATTGATAATAATGTGAGGATGTTAGCTGATTTACATGCTAGGTGGGCAAGAGAGGATGAAATTGCTAAAAAGAATAGTATTGCTAGAGTTTATACTATTACTACTACTGAAAATGCTATAAACTCAAGTGTTAACAAACCTCCTACTATCAATGGTAAAGTAATTGGTGTTGGAAATGTCTCTACTTCTGTTGCAAAACGTTTATAATTGCCTGAAAACACTGAAACTGTTCCTGATAAAAGTGCTGAAATTTTTCGAGATGCGGGAGACAATGGTCCCATTACCTTTGATAATAATGACTTTGATTTTGATGGTTGCAATATTTCTGAAGTAATTAAGTTCTTGCAAAAGCTAGCTAGAAGTCCTAATGCTAGTGCTATAAACATGGCTTTTACTAAACATATTACTAATGCTTTCATGCAAGTTAGGGAAGAGAAATTAAAACATGAAGCTTCTATCCCTAGGAAGTTAGAAGATGGTTGGGAGCCCATCATTAAGATGAAGGTGAATGATTTTTATTGCAATGCTTTATGTGATCTTGGTGCTAGTATCTCTGTTATGCCTAAGAAACTCTATGATATGCTTGATTTAGCACCTTTGGAACACTGTTATTTGGATGTTCACCTTGCCGATAATACTATAAAGAAACCTTTGGGGAGAGTTGATGATGTTTTTATAATGGTTAACAATAACCTTGTCCCCATTGATTTTGTTGTTTTGGATATTGAATGCAATGCTTCTTGTCCTATTGTTTTGGGAAGACCTTTTCTTAGAACTGTTGATGCTTCATCACTTGGAAACACTTGATTCTTACTTTCTGCGCAGGAACAGATTTCTGCTGTTCACCGTTTTAATTCTGTAAAATCACAGAAAAATTATTTAAATCTGAAATTTTTGTGCGTGATCCTCAGATATGTACGCATCTTTCGTTAGTTTAAAGTTTTTCGATCTGAGCAACGTAAGTGCCTCGAAAAAATTCGTCTTTGCGGACTGTTCTGTTTAGACAGATTCTGTCTTTTATTTTTCGCATTCTCTCTTTTACTAGTGTTGAGTGGAATTCTTTTTTAGGGTGAAGAGCTTCACATAACATCAGTGGCAGTAGTAATGTTAAAAGTAACGGTCATGTTTGTGTCCTTATAGAACATGTGAGTTTTTGATTGTGCACTAACCCTCTAATGAGAATTACTTTGAGTTTGGTGTGGCGGAAGTTTTCAAGGGTCAAGAGAGAAGGATGATATAATGTGATCAAGAAGAGTGAAGAGCTTAAGCTTGGGGATGCTCCCATGGATCACCCCAGCATATTTCAAGAAGACTCAAGCGTCTAAGCTTGGGGATGCCCAAGGCATCCCCTTCTTCATCAGCAACTTATCAGGTCATCTCTAGTGAAACTATATTTTAATTCTTTCACATCATATGTGCTTTACTTGGAGCGTCTGTGTGCTTTTATTTTCAGTATTTTATTTTTCTTATGGTCAACTTGATTGGACCCCAGCATTCTTGATTGGGAGAGAGACACGCTCCGCTTTTTCATATGAATACTCCTATTCTTCACTTATACTTGTTGAGTATTCTTATCTAGCTATTGCTATGCTTTTAGCTCCTGTTTTGCATGCATCTCTTATTCAGAGCTGTTAGTTCTTTTAAAGAAAGTACTCTCTTGCTTCACTTATAATTGTTTGGAGAGTTTATGTTGAAATAAATTGATTGGTGTTTGGTTGGAACAGAAAATGTTGCATGTGGTAGATGGTATAATGGAAAAAGCTTACATATTCTTGTAGATCACTGTATTGGATAATTTGATACTTGTCAATTGTTTTGAGTTATCAAGTAGTTCATGTTTAAGCTTTTGTATCATGTAGTTAAAACCTATTAATGAAGAACTACCGTAAAGCTCGTTGAAATTTGGTTTGCATGATTGGTATCTCTAAGGTCTAGATATTTTCTAGTAAAAGGGTTTGGTTAACAAGGAAGACAGTGTAGAGTCTTATAATGCTTGCAATATGTTTTCATATAAGTCTTGCTGTGTCGGTTGATATCCTGTGTTTGCTTCAAATAACCTTGCTAGCCTAAACTCTGTACTGAGAGGGAATGCTTCTCGTGCATCCAAAACCTTGAGCCAAAATCCATGCCATCTGTGTCCACCATAACTACCTATATGTGGTATTTCCTTGCCATTCCAAGTAAATTTTTCATGTGCTACCTTTAAACTATTCAAACTTTATTACTCCTATTTTGTGTCAATGTTTACCAAGCTCATGAGGACGGGGTGGATGTCTTTATGTCAACTGTCAAACAGACTTTACCACCGGACTAGCGGCATATACATCCGCTTATCCATTAATTTTGCAAAAAGAGCTGGCAAATGGGGTGCCCAGTCCCAATTAATTACAACTTTAACCGCTTAATTCTCTTCACATTTTTGCCCTGATTTATCAGTCAAGCAATGACAAACAGTGAAATATCTGCATGTGTAAACAAAAGAGAAAGAGGGATGATCTGCCTTGCTGGTAGAAATAACGTCCTTCATGGGAGCCGCTCTTAAAAGTCTGGTTGGCAGGGGTCATATTGTACTTTCCATTTTCTGATTCGTTGACAATTAACAAACACCTCCAAAACTTATTTTTACTCTCTATATGATTTCAAAAACTTAAAAAGCTCTAGCACATGATTTAATCCCTGCTTCCCTCTGCGAAGGGCCTTTCTTTTACTTTTATGTTGAGTCAGTTTTCCTACTTCTTTCTATCTTAGAAGCAAACACTAGTGTCAACTTTGGTGCAACAATTTTTATATGCTTGTATATTGCACTTATTATATTGCTTTGTGTTGACAAATATCCATGAGATATATATGTTGAAAGTTGAAAGCAATTGCTGAAGCTTAAATCTTCCTTTGTGTTGGTTAAATACCTTTTACTTAGAATCTATTGCTTTATGAGTTAACTCTTATGCAAAACTCTTTGATGCTTGTCTCGAAAGTACTATTCATGAAAAGTTTTTGCTTATATGATTCAGTTGTTTGCTCATTATCTACTTGCTAGCAAACTATAGACCATTGACCTGGATCACTTCATTCATAACATGTGCTTTACAATACTATTTGATCAAGATTATGATTGTAGCATGTCACCTCAGAAATTATTTTGTTTTTATCGTTTTACCTACTCGAGGACGAGTAGAACTAAGCTTGGGGATGCTTGATACGTCTCAAACGTATCTATAATTTCTGATGTTCCATGTTGATATTATACCAATTGTTACATGTTTTATATACACTTCATAGCATTTTTATGCATTTTCTGGGACTAACCTATTAACAAGATGCCACAGTGCCAGTTCCTGTTTTCTGCTGTTTTTGTATTCCAGAAAAGCTAGTCTGGAAATATTCTCGGAATTGGACGAAACTTGGACAGAACCTCCTATTTTTCCAACACGAACACGGAGTCCAGAGGAGAGACGGAGGGGAGCCACGCACCCACACCATGGGGCCGCGGGCCCCCCTGCCGCGCCGTGGGGTG
The DNA here is from genome assembly GCA_947311845.1 of Poa pratensis. Taxonomy (NCBI): domain Eukaryota; kingdom Viridiplantae; phylum Streptophyta; class Magnoliopsida; order Poales; family Poaceae; genus Poa; species Poa pratensis. Next base: position 21,591,564 of record CAMZMU010000112.1, read on the forward strand.
GTGTGGGGCCCACGTGGCTCCAGCCGCCGCCCTTTCGCCTATTTATTCCTCCCGACGCGAAAACCCTAAATACCCGAGCCATTATCCACGAAAAGTTCCAGAGACGCCGCCGCCGTCAACCCTAGCTCGGGAGGGTTCAGAAGCTCTTCCCGGCACCCTGCCGGAGAGGGGAATCATCACCGGAGGGCTCTACATCACCATGCCTGCCTCCGGAGTGATGCGTGAGTAGTTCATCCTTGGACTACGGGTCCATGGCAGTAGCTAGATGGTTGTCTCTCCACTTTATGCTATCATGTTTAGATCTTGTGAGCTGCCTATCATGATCAAGATCATCTTATTGTAATGCTACATGTTGTGTTTGCTGGGATCCGATGAATATTGAATACTATGTCAAGTTGATTATCAATCTATCTTATATGTTATTTATGATCTTGCATGCTTTCCGTTACTAGTAGATGCTTTGGCCAAGTAGATGCTTGTAACTCCAAGAGTGAGTATTTATGCTAGATAGTGGGTTCATGCCTCCGGTAATCTGGGAGAGTGACAATAACTTCTAAGATTGTGGATGTGCTGTTGCCACTAGGGATAAAATAACCGATGCTTAGCTTAAGGGTGCGCCGTTAGGTCTAATGCATTTGTTTACATTACGCACATTACTTAATGCAATTATCCGTTGCTTGCAACTTAATACCAACGGGGAACTCGGATGACAACCTGGCGGTGGATTATTAGTCATAGACGCTGTTGGATAACGGTCTATGTATTTTGTCGTAATGCCCACATGAATATCATAGTAATCATCATGTCATATATATGCATTGTCATGCGCTCAATATTTTGTCAATTGCCCAGCTGTAATTTGTTCACCCAGCATGTTAGTTATCTTTTATGGAGAGACACCACTAGTGAACTGTGGACCCCGGTCCATTCTTTTACACTGATAATACAACCAACTGCAAACATTGTTCCTTTTCATTCTCTGCAATTTACTACTGTTTTCCACACCATACGTTTAATCCTTTGTTTTCAGCAAGCCGGTGAGATTGACAACCTCACTGTTTCGTTGGGGCAAAGTAGTTTGATTGTGTTGTGTGCAGATTCCACGTTGGTGATCGGTAACGCGCCACCAACAACCTTCAGAAGTGATTTCTTGCTCCTACTGGTCGATTAAACCTTGGTTTCATACTGAGGGAAACTGCTGCTACACTGCATCATACCTTCCTCTTGGGGTCTCCCAACGAAAGTGTGATCCACGCAATCAGTTATTCATGTATTCGGTTGTTAATATGTGTTTGCTTGACACCTTGCTAAGCCTAAAAACTCTGTACTGAGAGGGAATGCTTCTCGTGCATCCCAAAACCTTGAACCAAATATCCATGCCATTCGTGTCCACCATACCTACCTACATGTGGTATTTCCAAGTCATTCCAAGTAAAATCTTCGTGTGTTACCTTTAAATATTAAAAATGTTATTACTCCTTTTTGTGCCACTACTACTAAGCTCCACTACTACTAAGCTCATGAGGAAGTAGTGAGTAGTCTTTATTGCATTTGTTGGACAGACTTCTTTCAAGGACTTATATGCTTCATCTACTTGTCCATTAATTTTGTAAAAAGAGCTGGCAAAGGGGTGCCCAGCCCCATAAAAGATAAATTACAATAATCACCAAAAACTCTCCTCACATTTTGTTCCTGTGAATTCAGTCAAGCATCTGTGTTGGGGGAAAGATAACCCGGTAGGCCCAAGGACAGGGAAACTATGACCCGCCAGGAGGAAAGACTGGCGAGGCCCACCAGATCATCTTGGGCCGGGCTACATTGATGACCGAGGAGTTTGTCGGTAACCCGATGTAAACAAGGGAGGTTCTAGAAGACCCGAGGCGGTATGCGAGACTTGGAGGCCAAGATAGATGAGCTGGACTTTGGTTAGGACTCCGAGTTCGGGCGTGACCCGGCCTTGCCTTGTAATCGACCAGGAGACCCGGATATCTATATAAACCGGCTCCTGGGTCATAGAACAAGACGAACTTTAGAGGACAGACTAGACGTACGAGCTTTACAGCGAGAGAACCTTTGTAACCTAGACTCGGAACCCGCCGGTGTTGTTATCCGCCGGGTGATCGAGATCGATATCAGAGTAAAGAAGCACCAAGCTGGAAGTAGGTCTTTATCTCCAATGGAGAGGCTGAACCAGGATACATCCTTTTTCCTAGTGAGCTAAACAATCTCCCGAACGCTATGACTGCCTTGCTTCCAATCTCAAGTTACCACCCGGTAACATCTGCCGTGACAAACCACGACAATCTGCATGTGTAAACAAAGGAGAAAAAGAGGGATGATCTGCTTGCTGCAGAAATAACGTTCCTCATGGGAGCCGCTCTTATAAGTTTGTCTAACAAATGTAGTAATGTATTGCTCACTATCATTCGTTGACCATAGCATGCACCTCTAAAAAATATAATTTTATGTCTCTATATGCTTTCAAAAACTAAAAAGCTCTAGCACACGATTAATCTCTGCTTCCCTTTGCGAAGGGACTTTCTTTTACTTTTATGTTGAGTCAGTATTCCTTTCCAATCTTTAACTCTCAAGCAAACGCATAGTATCAATTGAGGTACAAGTCTACTACATGCTATCTTTCTGTTTAAACTGTGAAAACCTCATATTGACATTATCTTAAGATAAATAAGTTATAAGTTGAAGCTCTTGCTGAAAACTTAAATCTTACTTTGTGTTGATTGAAGACCTTTGCCGAAAGTTTAACGCTTTGTGAACTATCAAGCATGACGAGTCTTATAATTTTCATGTCTCAAAGTATTATCCATGAAAAATTCTTGCTTAGATGTTACACATGGTTAATCATTATTTGCTTTATGTCAACTATAGGCCATTGACTTGGGTCACTTCATTCATTCATATGCTTTACATTACTTGATCATAATCATGTTGTAGCATGTCACTACCAAAAATTATTTTGTTATCATTTACCTACTCGAGGACGAGCAGGAATTAAGCTTGGGGACGCTAATATGTCTCAAACGTATCTATAATTTTTGGTTGTTCCATGCATATTATATATCATTGCCACATGTTTTTATAATGTTTTATATCATTTTGGCACTTTTATGGAACTAACCTATTAACAAGATGCACAGTGCCAGTTTCTGTTTCTTATGTCTGTGCATTGCAAAAAGGTCCAAAATCCAAAGTGCTCGGAAAATTCCGCAAAAATTACAGAAATTCTATTTCGCTAGAAGACCCCGGGAGCCAGAAGGACAAGTTCGAGGGAGGCCCACAGCCGCCAGGTGACCCTGGCCACGGTCTCGGGTGGGGTGGCGCTGGGCCCCACCTGGGCACCTCGTGCACTGCCTCACGCCGCCCTTCGGACTATATATTTGTCCCGTCTAGAAAACCCTAAGCCCCGAAGGATTTCTCCAAAAAAGTTCCGTAGCTCCGCCGCCACCAAAAACCCTAATTCGGGGGATAGAAGTCTCTGTTCCGGCACCCTGCCGAGACGGGGAATTGCCCCCGGAGTCATCTTCATCGCTGTTGCTGCCTCCCATGATGCGCCGGGAGTAGTTCTTCATCGAGGCTGAGGGCTCGTACCGTAGCTCTGTGGTTTATCTCTCTCCCATGGTGTGAACTCATGTGATCATGAGTATTGTTAATCCAATTGAATTCATATATGATGTTTCCCCTTCATTATGTATTGGATGTCTTACTCAATTCATTTATCTAGTATAATTTCCGGAGTCACCGGTGACAACACAAAACCATGGTGACAGTGCGGGTGGCGTGTGTGACTCTATGGTGTTAGATGTCACTATGAAATCGTGGTGTTTGTTTACTCAGACTTTAAGGTGTGCTTTTGTAGCCCTACGCAGTAGTAACGGTGTTTCTTATCAAGTGGAAGAACAGTTCCGAGTAGCACCTAATTTACATGTTGAAGAGGAAGTATCATGCATGTGTTTAATTATGTTAACATTGTTGAGAGTGGGCACTGGTGAAAGTATGATCACTAGGCCTTGTTTCCAATCATCGGAACACCGTTTTCAGACACTTTTGTTCCATGTTTGCTTGTTGTCATTTTTATTTCAGATTACAAATACCACTTATTACCATCCATATCACTTGCATTTTACTATCTCTTCGCCGAACTAGTGCACCTATACAACTGACAATTGTATTAGGTGTGTTGGGGACACAAGAGACTTCCTGTATCATAATTATAGGGTTGCTTGAGAGTGATATCTTTGACCTCTACCTCCCTGAGTTCGATAAACCTTGGGTTACTCACTTAAGGGAAATTTGATGCTGTCCTACAAACCTCTTTTTCCTATGGTGCATATCAGGACAAAAACATCGATACCACGCATGGGATATCGGATCAGTGGCCAGCGGCTCGACCGGCGGCTCCTTGAGATTCTCCGCAGCTTGATCAACGATTTCCTCAGTAATTGGGCAAGTTTCTTCATTATGGACGGCAGCCGCGGTTCCATCTTCTAAGGCAACCTCCGGGTTGGTGGCGGCAGGAGACGCACCTGAGGGAACATCGTCAGTAGTGGCAATGCCTTCCCTTGCGGCAGCTTCATTAGGAGCATCAGTCGCTCCAGCAGCGGCAGGGGGCGGCTCAACAATAGCCTCAGAGATTGGGGCGATATGGGCCGTGTCTTCAGCATCGACTTTTGACCTGCAAAATACAAAATACAACATGAACAAGCAGGCAGAGAATAGCACCGATAGACAGAACAAGGAAATGAGTGCCCACCCCGGTGCCACCTTGATGTTGAGAGCAAGATTATCGCTCGAAGGAGACTGATGACGTGGATCACACGTTCGTTGGGAGACCCCAAGAGGAAGGTATGGAGCAGTGTAGCAGCAGTTTCCCTCAATATGAAACCAAGGTTTAATCGAACCAGTAGGAGCAAAAAATCACTTCTGAAGGTTGTCAGTGGCGCGCTGACGTGGAACCTACACACAACACAATCAAACTACTTTGCCCCAACGAAACAGTGAGGTTGTCAATCTCACCGGCTTGCTGAAAACAAAGGATTAAACGTATGGTGTGGAAAACAGTAGTAAATTGCAGAGAATAAAAAGGAACAATGTTTGCAGTTGGTTGTATTATCAGTGTAAAAGAATGGACCGGGGTCCACAGTTCACTAGTGGTGTCTCTCCATAAAAGATAACTAACATGCTGGGTGAACAAATTACAGCTGGGCAATTGACAAAATATTGAGCGCATGACAATGCATATATATGACATGATGATTACTATGATATTCATGTGGGCATTACGACAACATACATAGACCATTATCCAACAGCGTCTATGACTAATAAGCCACCTCCAGGTTGTCATCCGATTTCCCCGTTGGTATTAAGTTGCAAGCAACGGATAATCGCATTAAGTAATGTGCGTAATGTAAACAAATGCATTAGACCTAACGGCGCACCCTTAAGCTAAGCATCAGTTATTTTATCCCTAGTGGCAATAGCACATTCACAGTCTTATAAGTTATTTTCACTCTCCCAGATTACCGGAGGCATGAACCTACTATCTAGCATAAATACTCACTCTTGGAGTTACAAGCATCTACTTGGCCAAAGCATCTACTAGTAACGGAAAGCATGCAAGATCATAAATAACATATAAGATAGATTGATAATCAACTTGACATAGTATTCAATATTCATCGGATCGCAGCAAACACAACATGTAGCATTACAATAAGATGATCTTGATCATGATAGGCAGCTCACAAGATCTAAACATGATAGCATAAAGTGGAGAGACAACCACCTAGCTACTGCCATGGACCCGTAGTCCAAGGATGAACTACTCACGCATCACTCCGGAGGCAGGCATGGTGATGTAGAGCCCTCCGGATTATTCCCCTCTCCGACGGGTGCCGGGAAAAGCTTCTGAACCCGCCCGAGCTAGGGCTGACGGCGGCGGCGTCTCTGGAACTTTTCGTGGATAATGGCTCGGGTATTTAGGGTTTTCGCGTCGGGAAGGGCGGCGACTGGAGACGCCCGTGAGGCCCACACCACCCCACGGCGCGGCAGGAGGGCCGCGCCGCCCCATGGTGTGGCTGGCTCGTGGCTCCCCTCCGTCTCTCCTTTAGACTCCGTGTACGTGTTGGAAAAATATGAGGTTCTGCCCAAGTTTCGTCCAATTCCGAGAATATTTCCAGACTAGCTTTTCTGGAATACAAAAACAGCAGAAAATAGGAACTGGCACTGTGGCATCTTGTTAATAGGTTAGTCCCAGAATATGCATAAAAATGCAATGAAGTGCATATAAAACATGTAACAATTGGTATAATATCAACATGGAACATCAGAAATTATAGATACGTTTGAGACGTATCAGAGACGATCAAGTCTGGAACCCAGAATCTGCTAAAAAAGAGAAAGGTTGCACAATCAGTGCATAAGGACACAGAAATAAGATGCCTAGATAAGTGGAATTACCAGAAGCGGCACCCATGTCGCTGTCAGCAGAAGCGGTGGTTCTCATCACCCGCCTAGTGCCAGAAGATGCTGCGGTCCTGACTGTTTGCGGCGCTTTGAGATTTCTAGTTTATCAATGGCCTTAATCTCCGACTCCTTGTACAATAATCTCTTGGAGGCTCGACGGGGAGTCGGATCAGTCGCAGCTGGGCTAAGGGCTGCTACAGGACTCTCATCCTCCTCTGGTTCGTCAGAATCGTCATTTGACTCAGCAGGGGCAACAGAGGGGATATCAACAGTGTCACTGCCTTCCAATTCTGGCAGTAACTTCCTTTTGGGGGCTCGCTTAACAGAAGCAGAGCCCGCGTCGGCCGCAATAATCGACCAATAATCCTTGTCAGCCTGGTACAAGCATGAGTAAGAAAGAAAGGCGATGCGAGCATTTCATAAGTGTGATAAAGGGATGACAGAAAAGGTTACCTCAAAGGGCTTGTTGGTAGCACTAAAAGGTAGGCGCCCCACCTTGTCAAAGGAGACATTCTTCTCCTCAGTCACGTGGCAGACGAACTCCACCCATTCCTCTGGCACCCAATCCTTAGCAACAATGCGATCAACATCTCCAGGGAGGCCAGAGTACTCGATAAAGAGCTGCTTGCAGGGGCTAACGGGCTGGATCCTCCACTTTGTCCAGCAAGCGATGAGATCGAGGCCAGTTAAGCCGCGGCTAACCAAGACACAAATCTTGCACATCATCTCGTTGACGAAGGACATTGCGGCTTGCCGAGGTTTAGCCTTCAGTGATTCGGAGGGCACGAAGGCAGAATTGGACCAAGAAGGGAGGCGAGTTTTGCCTTCAGGAGAAGTGTCTTGGCAGTAAAAGAAAGATTTGTGCCAATCTCTGGCTCGGTTGGCCAAGGCCAATCACGGAAGAACGGAGTTCTTGTGGCGTTGTAGGGCAATGGCACCGCATTGCACGTAGTCGCCGCCCTTGGTCTCAAGCTGGCTATTGCAGCTGAAGGAAGCGAGCCACAAGTCGAAATTGGGAGCGGTCCAAGATAGTCCTCGCACAAGACATGGTAGTTTCTCACCTAAAGCATGGAGTTGGTTCCGATGTCATGAAGACGGAGGTTGAACTGCTTCAGGAGATTGCGAAAGAAGAGGGAACCTGGCGGAGTGAAACCGCGATCCACATGTTCCACGAACATAGCCAGCTCATTGGGCTGGGGGCTCGGCACCACCTCGCTGCCGGCCTCTCGCCAATGGCATTCGTTCTTCGGAGGCAGGAATCCCTGGTCAGCAAGGTTTTGGAGGTCCTCTTCCATAACCCTAGACTTCTCCCAGGTGCAGGAGATCCGCCACGAAGCCTTCTCTTCCATTGGTGCTTTTCCCGTTTGTTCGCCTTCGACGCCATCAATCCTTGATTAAGAAGATTGGAGAGATTGGAAATTAACGGGAAGAGATGAGGAGGCGGCGCTGTGAGGAATGAATAAGGATGAGGTTGACGTAAGGACGCAGTACCGCTTATAAACAGGAGATCCCAAAATGAAAAGAACAGACCGCGCTTACTGCGTTGAGGAGATCAGTTATCCAAAACAGAAAGGGAATATTCTGTCAAGACTGGGGATTGAGCATAAGCCGCGCGCGACGTCGTGAAATTTAAGCCGGCACAGCTTTGAAGATAAATATCGGCCAGGACGTCCAGTGCGCGACTCATCAGTTAAGCAAAGTTAAGTCGCAGAAGCTACAGGCTCTTCATTCTGTGAAGTCCTAGTCGACCTTGGGGGCTAATGTCGGGGGAATACTTTGTGGATTAACCCGCAGCCCAATATTGTTATGCGGCTCATGATAAATTCGTGGCCGCACCATTGATGGGCTTACACGAAACTGGGCCAGCAAAGGATCACGACGTGCTGATAGAAGTATCTAGAAGAGCGGAGGCGGCTTAACTTGGAAGACACGAAGATGATTAGTCTCCAAGTAGGACTCCGACTTGCTCTTTCCTTGAAGGAGAAGTTTTCCTTATAACCTAGCGAGTCTCCGTGTATATAAGGAGGACTCACAGGACTTAGAACTAGAAGTTTACAGGTTCTAAACCCTAGAACATATGGTGACTCGACACCTCGATCGTCAACCCTTGTAACACCATATTCCAATCAATATCAATCTAGGATAGGCAGGACGTAGGTCTTTACCTCACATTGAGGGGCCAAACCTGGGTAAATATTGTCTTCTTCGTGCCCTGTGATCTTAAGCTCGGAGACGCTTGACTCGCGCAATCCCCACGCCTACGAAGTCATCACAATGACATCTGCCGAGATTAACCCACGACACGCCCCCTACCTCGCACGCCAGATGTCGTGTCTCGAAGGACGGATACCGGGGATAAAGGATACCCCTTTTTAGGTTCGGTATGGGGCACAAATGAGGATGAGAATCGTCTCTTGGGCGTGATCTAGAGCAAGCTCTCCTCTCCACGATCAAAGCAAGCAACCAAAGGGACACAAGGAGCTACCCAGGTTCAGGCCGCCCGGAGGCTAAAAGCCCTAATCCTATATGTCTGGATTGATGAATTCTTCATGGTGTAGCTTACAGTGGAGGCTACCGGATGGGGTACCCGGAAGGGTTTTGGCTCGAGGTAGACGAAGGACAGATCCTGACCCTGAGGAGATCACCTTCCTTCTCTACCCTCGCAACCCTAGTCTAGTCTTGCTCTGGTCCAACTTGTTCCTCCTTCTCTCTCTTCTTTTTCTTTTCCTTTCTTTCCTCCTTTCCTTCTTTTATAGGCCAAGGGGATACCACATGGTCACGCGAGGAGCGTGGGGGTTCGCGGCTGGTTTAGGAGGAGACGTGGCCTCTCCTCCTCCAAGTGTCTTCGTTGGGTTAGGTGGGAGCGTCCACCTTTGGGGAAAGCGGGGCGGACAGAGGCTGACAACGCCACGGGCCGTGTCCCCGACCCGCGCCTCCATCATCTTGCTTCCCAAGTCTTCTGAGGTCTTCTAGCTTGCGCTGGAGTGCTTATCCGTAGTCGTACGGAGATGTACCCGAGAGGGAGCCCGGCCTCCTGCTAGGAACTCGGGCTATCGGGGACTTCGCCGTCTTCCCGTGTGGTTAGGGGACCCGGCAGGCCCCCCAGGACCGGGGTCCTTAGGCGATGAAGCTCTCGCGTGGTCCTCGTGAGTTTGGGGGCGGACCCGCCAACCTATCTTGAGTCTTGAGTCTTGGCCTTGTCCATCTTCATCCTGGGCCCACGTGCGGTGGACCCACTTTGGCAGCATTAGGGGAACCCCATGTTCCACTGTTGCGACAAGCACAATAGAAGCACGAGTGCATGCACGATTCTAGTTCAGAACAAAAATCATCTCAGATCAACAACCGGCTGCCTATATAGTACTAAGATATTTTTACAAGGAGATACGAGCGATTTGCCATGACTCGATCATAGCTAGGCTGTAGAGTTGTGTACTAAAATAATTACTGTGCTTGATCGTCGATACATCGGCATGGAACGATTAAGTCATCTTCATTTTATTTTTGAGGAGGCAAAGCTTCCAGAGAGATGCTGACATGGTGGACTCGTCGTCAACATTGCACACACACGTTTCTGAATAGAGAGGCCGACAGTCAGGAGATGTTCGATTCACTTATGTTCAGTTCTTTCAAGAGGCAAACCTTGCAAAGAGAGGCTGACAGTCAGGATTTGTGCTCGAGGATCAATTAAGTTATCTTCATTTTATTTTGAGGAGGCAAAGCTTCCACATATATGCCGGCGAAGACCGAAAGACACGACCACTAGCAGCAATCACGATCATAAATAAAACATCAACGTAGCACAAACACGTTTGTGAAGAGTGAGAGCGACAGTCAGAAGCGGTTCGATTTGGTTGTCTTCAGTATTTTGAGGAGGCCAACCTTGCACAGAGAGGCTGACATGGTTAACCCATCGGCTAGACCATAACGCGCCTGCAAGGCCAACCTTAACACGATCAATACTGTGGTCGCAACCGATAGAAATGACCGCTAGAAGCAAAATATTGGCATAAATAAAACACCAACATAGCACACACACTAATTTCCGAAGTGAGAGAGACCAACAGTCAGGAGAGTTCAGATTCGGTTTCTTCAGTTTCTGATGAGTCAAACCTTGCACAGAGAGGCTGACAGTCAGGACTTCTCGTCTAGATCATTACCCACCTGCATCACCAGCCCTTAACATGGTCAAAATTGCGTGCGCAACCGGAATAAATGATCAGTAGGAGGGAGCACGAGTATAAATAAAACATTAGAAGAGCACTACCACATTTTAGGTCCACAGCCAAATGCAAACAAACTAATCATAAGGTAGTAGCTCGGATTCATAAGGTAGCTCTACATTACAGTTCAACGACAAATGCCTACGAATCATAAGGTAGATCTTCAACTTCGTCAGCGAACTGTGATACATTAGGTGCATCATCATTCTACAATTTGGCACGCAGGACAACCTCAAGTGCAACAAACTAAGATCCCTCTTCAACTTCCACACCAATCAGGAGTTCCCTCTTCAACCTCCTCACCATGCTGTGATTCATATGTTCAACATTCGAAGTTATTGACAAATCTTCATGGTAGTGGTGACAACAACATGCTTTATAACCTCCTGTCACTCTTCTTCCTGCCAGATTGCCCAAAGCTGGATAGTCATTGATACTCCACATAAGAGCATCAGCCCTGACAAACACATCTTGAGAAACCACACCTTTCGACCGCAGTTCTTGGAGAGCTCTAGCAATCCACGTGAATTTCTGCAATGACACATCTTCTGTCCATCTAATGAGGATATAGATGCATGGTCAGAAGCTTTATGGTTTGAATGAACATGTAGGTGTATAATATTGAGTGCAAACAATTAATGGTTACATAAAAGAGAGAACATATTGATCTACCACAATCTACTTACAATGCCCAATTAGAACAAACAGATCGAGTGCATGCACAACAATGTCTGAACCGAATGATCAGAGCAAACTATCGAAATTATAACACTGTTGGGTGACTAGACTTGAAGTGATAATTAGTACTTCTTGCCTGATTAATTACTCGAATAAACATACAGATCAGAGAAGGCAAAAACAGATGAGAGTCCAAAACTCTTCCAAGGCATTCCAGCAAACAGTTTGAGTGCATAATTAACTATGGGTAGGCAGTCGAGCAATGAGATCGAGGAATAAACTATTGTAATTTTTTTAGAAGACAGATCGAGCGCAAAACATTATTAACATCCAGATCCAAATCGAGCATGAAATTAACATAATCAAACAAATACACATAGCGTTATCCGACTGGCCAGCGCATGGCTCAGCTTACCGCCGGTGGGATGAGCTTACGGCCGGTGCCTCTAGAGAAGAACGACACGGGGGGGGGGGGGGGGGGGGGGGGGGGGTGTGGGTGGGGACTAGGAAGACGAGCTTCTTAACGCTCTAGAGAAGAACGACAGGGGGCGCGCGGGTTTGGAGCTGGGGGTCAGTGGTGGCTGCCATTTTTGGCTAAGTACGTCTGTGGTGAGAGATTTTGAGTCACTGACATGAGGGAGCCAACAGTAAGAACGGAGCAACGAAATAAAAGAGTGGGCAAGAATCGATCAACAGTTTAATGAGTCACTGACATTGTGGAGCCAGCGGCAAGAACAGTAGCACAAGAACGAAGCAACATGATGAAAAATTGTCAAGAATCGACCAACAGTATAATGTCACTAACATGGTGGAACCAGCGGCAAGAACAGTAGCGCAAGAACGCAGCGCAACGGGATAAAAAAGTGGGCAAGAATTGATCAGGAGCATTATCAGTCACTGACATGGTGGAGCCCACGACAAGAACAGTAGCGCAAGAACAGAGCAACGGGATAAAAAAGTGGGCAAGAATCGATCAACATGATTCTGAGTCACTGACATGGTGGAGCCCGCGTGATGAACATCATGGGAGGAAACAGAGCAACGTGATGAAAAAGTGGGCAAGAATCGTTCAACATGATCCTGAGTCACTGACATGGTGGAGCCCGCGTGATGAACAACACAGGAGGAAACGGAGCAACGTGATGAAAATCTGGGCAAGAATCGTTCAGCATGATCCTGAGTCACTGACATGGTGGAACCCGCGTGATGAACAGCACGGGAGGAAACGGAGCAACGTGATGAAAATCTTGGCAAGAATCGTTCAGCATGATCCAGAGTCACTGACATGGTGGAGCCCGCGTGATGAACAACACGGGAGGAAACGGAGCAACGTGATGAAAAACTGGGCAAGAATCGTTCATCATGATCCTGAGTCACTGACATGGTGGGGCCAGCGCGATGAACAGGACGGAAGAAACGGAGCAACGTGATGAAAAACTGGGCAAGAATCGTTCAGCATGATCCTGAGTCACTGACATGGTGGGGCCAGCGCCAAGAATATCATCGAACCCAGTCATCGAGTAACAGAGCAATCGAAAAAAGAGGTGCCTGGATCTTGATATGTGAGCGGGGTGTGTGGTTCGAGGTTTTTAGAGCGCAAATGGCCTCGTTCGACGTTATACGAGCGCCGGGAGTATCGATCCCAGTTAAAAATCGAACGCGCAACCGAAAAAACGTAGCTTCTAACCACGAAACTTCAGGAAGATCGTGGGCGATAAGTGCCTCGCAACCGAAAAAACGGTTTTCAACCACGAAAATTCAGAAAGATCGTTGTCTATAGGTGCCATAGACCACGATTTTGAAAATCCGTGGTCGTTACTACCATCGACCACGAAAAGAAAAAAACAGCAAAATTTCGTGGCCAAAAGCCGCTTTAGACCACGGTTCGGTGGAAGGTCGTGGTCTATGGTGAAATTTCTTCTAGTGCCTTGATAGGCGGGATTGTAGTCCTGCATCCTAGGAGGGCTTCCGCCCTGGTTTTCGTACGGGTTAAGGTGCATCGCAGCGTTCACCGATGATGACCACTCCTCGGTGGCCTGAACTTGCTGCGCCTGTAAAGCCTCGAACGAGAGAACATGCGAGTAAAACTCAGCGAACGGCAGTGATTTATTACCGACAGTGAGGGCACCGGTGATGGAGTTGAATGCTGGGCCGAGCCCTGTAATGATGTAGTCGACGAGCTCATCGTCGTATGTCGGCAAGTGCCTTCATCTTGTGCATGTACTCTCCAGCCGACAGATCTTCCTTCCGCAACGTCTAGAGTTGACGCCGGATGTGATGAACATTAGCGCGATTCTGGGCGCCGAACATGGCGTGCACCGTGGTCCAGGCCGCTGCCGCCGTCTTGCATCCAATGAGTTGGCATGCGATATCCGGTTCCATGGAACCGAGAATCACTCCGAGAACTTTCTGGTCCTGCATCCCGACTATACTCCGGGTCGCCGTGGTCACCGCCTTATCACCCGCGCCCTCGGTGATGGTTTGGGGCGGGACAACCGTCGAGCTGTCGAGATGAACGTGAAGGCCGACGCCGGACATGTTGGGCAGCATGAGCCCTCTCCAAAGCATAAAGTTGCAACGGTTGAGACGAACCGCAGGGAGGGAACGGCCGCGGTAGAGATTGATCCAGCGGACGACGATATCATCGCTTCAACAGCATTGGACAGCTGCAGAGCGGAGGTTCCCATGGGAAAGCTTCTACGATCCACACACGTGAGCTAATCAATCGATCAGGCTGATCGATCGTGTACCGGATCAGCTAATGGCGGCGGCGTGCAAGCTCTCATACCAAGTTTGATGTAATAGATTTTGGGTATCGTGGGGCTATGCCTCCACACGTCCACATGTATATATATAATGACTAGTTAAATGCCCGTGCGTTGCTACGGGTGAACCCCATGTGTTTCATATCGTAAGAATCAGGTGATCTTGTGTCGCCGTCTGCTAATTCGTTGTCACTCTTTCGGTAGTCTTTCCATGCCCCATTTGTAGTCCTTGTTTTAGTCCCCCCACCCACACGCACATTGCTCCTGCTCCTGTCGTTTCAATGCATGACTATGCGTGAACGTCAGTTGTTATCGGTGCACGAATGCCTTTTTCTCACCCTCCTCTTGGATATTTAGAGCAAGTCCAGCGGGCTATGCAAATTTAACTCTCTAAAATTTATTTTAGTTTCCAAAAACTTCACTCTCTTTTTCTCTTTGCATTCCAATGCACTCTTCAAATATCACTATGTATATCTGATTTACATACGAATTGTGTTCATGTCTTTTAACTACCAACCCCCTCTCTCAAACGATACAACAAAGTAGCGATAAAACACAATAATCCAAATAAATAATATAGTATTAATTCATAGACTTGAACTTTATGATACTGAACTTGTCAGTTTTGTAAGATCATATAAACTACATCGGTATACGGATATTCAAACCGGTGGTGGGTCTAGATGCACCCATTAGCTAATTTTTTTTTGTTTTTTTTTCAGAATGTCAAAAAATTTCAGAAAAAATCCAGATGTACGTTACAGCGTGATGTGTTAGCACAAAAATTGGCATGGTGAAAAATCTTTTTTAGCAACCTGTACAAAAAAGACAAAATTTAGACACGTATATGTACATTTTCGTATGTCCGAATTTGTCTTTTTTGCACAGGTTGCAAAAAAAGTTTTTTCTTCGCATAACTTTTTGTGCTGACTTGAAATGTGTTGGACTACATGCAAAAAATTTATTTTGAATTTTTTGACATTTGAAAAAATGTTTTTTGGGTAGACCCAAATCGCCGCATCAATCCCTCAAACTCTCTTAATCTCTCTCAATCCGCCGCTGAGTAGAACCTGATCTGCCTTTCTCCTCTCTCAATCTCTCTCACCCCAACTATGTATCCACTAATTATAGGCCTTGATTAGTAGTAGTATCATCCAAGTTTATACGTGGCGTGCGAGCATAGACCGATCTGTTGCTGCTCTTTGCATACTGGTGCAGGGCACGAAGCTGGCAGGTGGAGCTGTCTTTGCGAGCATGGCGAGCTGAGTGGCGCGCGGCTCTACCGGCAAGCAAGTCCAGTCGGAGCAGGGGACTTGTAGGCGAGCGGAGCGAGGCGGCACCACGTGCGCGGTCTGGTTTGCAGGGCGGCAAGGTGATGGAAATTGGAAGGTAGCAGCAGATGGTAGAGAAGAAGAGCATCCGGGAAGTAGCGGACGTGCGGGATGAGGGCGGCGGCTGGGGCAGAATCGGGAGAGGAAGGCAACTGCGGCACCGCCCGCGAGTCGCTAGGCTGCGTGGTGACCGCCCAGGGCTGGCTGTATGCAGCGCACACAGAGGATGTAGAGGGGCGGACCGGCCGGTGGGGCGCTCGGAGGTCGGAGCAGATCCCATCGAGTTTGTGGCCATGAGCGAGGGGAATCGAGTGGGACTGTGGGGGTGCGGGGTGATTTTCAGTTTTTTGGCCACCGAAGCGGTACGTTTGACTTGGCGGTGGCAGAGCCTGTAATATTTCCTACCTCTGCCTAGCGATGTAAGGGTAGAACTGGAAATTTAAAAAACGAACCATCACCTGAAGACATATTATATAGTTGAGATAGAGATCAGGATACATAATACAGACCGGTACGTATACGTACGCTAGACGGATTACAGTTCTAACATAGTAGTGTTTACTGGACGGCTCTATTTGTTCAGATCGAGATGAATAGCGACCGTACGATCGGAATGAACAATGAGATTATAGCGCCCACTTTTGAGCACTTTTAAAACAAATTTCCAACCTTTATTAATTATAATCAATAAAGTTGGATGTCAATCCAGATATTGTCCCATCTACGATGGATCTAGCTATGGTATGTGCACCGTGAACTTTCTCTCGTGCAATTTGCCAGTTGCGTTGGCTGAGGGACGAAAAGGAAAGTGACAGAGGTGGGACAAAACCTAACCCAGCTAGACTTCGATTCGACACAGCACGTGAGCCCAATTGCGCAAGCTCATGAGCCACCCTATTCTGATCCATACTAGAATGTTTGATATCAACCTTTCCAAGGAGCTGAACTAGATGCTTAATCTCCTCAATCACATGACCATGATGCTATTGGGTGTCCGGTCATTTATTGCGCTACAAGCTGTAAGGCAATCTGTCTCCAAAACAAGAGGCAAATAAGCCCAATTTCTCAAAAGTAACTGGTTGAAAGACCCTGCTATGATCGATCGACATTTCTCTTAAGACTCACGGATCGAGACTAGCAATATATTTGCTGAGGTGGACGATTTGCCGATGTGGCATGACATATTGAAAGAAGCAGGTTAGTGGGATGTTTATTTGGTTATTGGGAGCGACTAGCCATTAGGCGCCTTAGATTTGGCAAATTCATACGCACCCAAAACAAGTTCAATCCCTTCGGTAATGACAGCGACTGCTATGTATGTCAACAACTATGTGTGATTAGAAATACGCTTTATTTGCATGCATGCACAGGAGACCAAAAATGCTGATGTCATCCCGCATTAAATGCGAAATTCGAAAATTTAAAAAGTTTTGTAACCCAAACCGTTTATCCGATTTAGAATCCGTTTTCACCGTTTGACTAGTCGCGACGAGATCTTCGAAACTAGATCCCATGTCGATATGTTTCGACGACTTTTTTTTTGCCCAAAAGTTATCACCCACGTAACATATAAGTTATCCAGTCTTGAATACGTAAATTACCGACCATATTAGTGATTAGTTTTCGGGTCGAAATAAAACCATTTTTTGTTATTCTTTTAGATTTTTACGAGATTTAAAGTTACCACGTCACTTTGAGATGGTAATTTATCGTGTATAACTATTAGGATGACAATTGTCGATTTCATAGAGAAACTACACATAAAAAAGATGAGCATTATATTCGTAACAATTATTTAGAGGACATGGTAACTAAATCGATTTCGTGGTGGGTAACTACATCATGAACACATGGATAACTAAATAAATACTGAGTGGGTAACTTGATCAGTATTGGGTGGATAACTATTACTGAGAGAGTACGGTAACTACATTGATTTCATGTTGGATAACTTCACCATGAAAACACATGGATAACTTTATCAGTACTGAGTGGATAAGTCCATCAGTATTGGGTGGTAACTATTACCGAGAGAGTAGGGTGGATAACTATACATGAAAACACACGGAGTAACTTTACTAGTACTAGGTGATAACTATTATCGAGAGAGTAGGGTGGATAACTACACATGAAAACACACGAGTTGACTTTACTAGTACTGGGTGATAACTATTATCGAGAGAGTAGGGTAACTATAACGATTTTGTGTTGGATAACTACACATGAAAACACATAGATAACTTTGTCAAATACCGGGTGGTAACTCCATCAGTATTGGGTGGTAAACTATTACCGAGAGAGTATGGTAACTATAATGATTTTGTCAACCTAAAAACTAATTGCTAATATGGTGGGTAACTTAAATATTCAATCCTTGGTAACTTTTATGTTATGGGGGTGGTAACTTTCGGGCAAAAAAAAAAAGTTGTCGGAACATATCAACATGGGATCTAGTTTCGAAGATCTCGTCGCGACTAGCTCAGTGGTGAAAACGGATTCTAAATCGGATAAACGGTTTGGGCTACAAAACTTTTGAATTTTCGGATTGTGCATTAAATGCGGGATGGCATCACCTTTTTGGTTTTTTTGTGGCTTGCATGCAAAAGGACGTGCGGTCTAACGACAAGGAAAGGAGCAAAAGGGCGTGCATGCATGGAACTTCTGGTTGACCGAATCTCGTCCGCCCATACGCGATCCAACGGCTCGCGGGGGTGCTTACAGTTAAGCTAATTATAAGGCGCCTTACAATTAGATTTTCTCTTAGTTATTATACGCCTTCAGTAGAGGAGAGGGAATACCGGACCACCCAAGCTCGCGCACACTTTATAGTTTTCGATATATTCATACAGCTCACTCTCGAGTAAGGCTGGACATTTGGTTAATATGTTAATTTGGTTCGGTTTGTATGCTAAATAGGTTTATACCTAAATACGGTTTGGTTTCGGTAATAACAATTTAAGTTTGATTTCAGTAATACCCAACCTAATCAAAGTTGACGCGATGAACGACAATTAACTTTTATGACTATATATTTCATTATTATATTTTGTATGGTTGAACTGTATGTACTGCACGAGTGAGAAACAGACTAAAACGAAATTTCAGCCAAAATAAAAATAACAGTCGGACTCACAGGGTGTAACAAGCGAACTACAGGATAAAAACAGTGGGATGATGGGCCATCATTTGTTTACAGTATGCATCGTATGGACTAGGAAAAAGTATAGAATCCACCCTGAAATGTACCAATTGGGAGCAAATTCACTCTGAACTTCAAAACCGGATAAATCACACCCTGAAATGTGACAAATCGGAGAAATCACACCCTGAAGTGGTTTTGCACTGATTTCGGGTGGTTTTGAGTCAATTTTGACTTTTCTTGGGATGACGTGGCGCTGACGTGGCGCAAACAAAAAAAAAGAAAAAAAACCCAAGCTCGCCGGAGAGCTCGCCGGAGCACGCCGGTGAGTGGCACCTTGCCGAGCGCCAGTGTGGTGGCGTCCCCATCGCGCAGAGCGGCGGCCGTCATCCGCACTGGCCAGCCATAGCTGGAACGGCGGCGCCGGTCGCCTGCGGGCAAAGGGACCTCCGCGCGCACGACGGAGGCCAAGGGACCTCCTGCTCACGGGCGCCGCCGCTCATCAGAAGCACAAGAATTTTTCGATCCCAAAGAGGAGTTTCCCGGCTCGTTCCGCATCTGGAGGCGACCGGAAGAGAGGTGCCTCGAGCTCGCCGTGTTCGTTGCCTACTGCCAGAACAGAAGCTCCACCACGCGAGGGATTTTGCGCCCACGATGCGCGCGCGAGGTAGGTGGCGCTGGATGGATTTGGTCCTCGCAAGGAGCTGATTAGCTTCGCTGCTAGCTGAGCTCGTTGAAATCAAAATTAAAATTTCAGATCCAATCGGGAACCCCACAAAAGATGAGCGCATCCTGCGGAACAGATGGCATCTAATCTGGTGGATTTCTGGCCCAACACTTGGGGAACCAACCAAAATTAAGACGGGTCTGATGGAAAAGAAGATTGGGGGAAGAGAGCAGTACGTACAGGAGGCTGAGGAAAAGATGAGCTGCACCTCGTCGTGTGCCGGCCGGCCGGCCGGCGTTGGTGCTGCTGCGGGGGAGGAGGGATGCATCGGGGTTCTTGGAGAACAGAGAATCTGGACGCCGGCCTGGACGCCGACGGTCTGCTCTGCCGATTTCAGCCGCCATGGCCCTGCATCTGAGTTAGGGTCAGGCCATGGAATCGGGAGAGGAGGAAGATCTGGTTCGTGCGTGGTGGTCGGCATCGCCGGAGTTGGCCGGCGACGGGCGCGCTGGCAAAGGGGATCGAGATGTGGCGCGGCCGTCGTGGTTCATGGTGCTCGGCGGCGGCAGGCACGACGGCGAGGTGCAGGTGTCCGTGTCGATCGATCCTGAAGGTCAACGCAGCAGAGCAGAGGATGACAGGTGGGACCCACGTTGCGCTGCGCCACGTCATCGCCACGTCGTCGCCTAGTCATCGCAGAAAACCACCCAAATCGAACAAAAACCACCTTAGGGTGTGATTTATCCGGTTTGTCACATTTCAGGGTTTGATTTATCCGGTTTTGAAGTTCAGGGTGAAATCTATCTAATTCGTGAGATTTCAGGGCGGATTCTATACTTTTTCCTATGGACTATCTAAAAGGACCTAAAAGGAAGCCTGGCTGGGCCTAATACGATGGAATTTGGGATGGGCTAACATGCTGAGAGTGATGTTTTGTAAACTGGGCTACCCTTTATTTTGGCTAGTCTAAAAAAAAAACTTTATTTAGGCTATTCGAAAAATAAATTTTAATGCTATAAAAAATCATAGAAATAGTAGATTTAGCCACGAATATATCTTACACGTGTGATAAATCCCACTCCGAGATACGGTGTATTATTCGTTACACAAAAAGACAAAATTATATATCTAGGTGTGTGAATAGTTCCCACCAAATTTTGTAAGAAATTTTTTTTACGTACCTCAAAATAAAACGAATTTTGGATTGAAACTTTGCAAAACTAAAGGATACAGTACTTCTAGATTTATTTTTAGATTTTGTTGAAACTTTTAAATATCATTTTCAAAAACTCAAAATAAATGGCTACATGTAGCCCGGACCTTTTTCATAACCTGTTCGTTTTCTTTCGATTTAACCGCATATTGTCGACTGTCGACCGATGTCCTTTCGGTTAGCAATTTTTGCTAACTGTAATCTTACCGCCAACCATGCAAAACCAGAATTTTGGTATTGGTCGGTTCAATTTTCGATTTTCGGTTATGCAGCGGTACTCTCGACTCTCGAGGGTACAAGCCCGCTTTAGGCCCTGTTTGTTTCTGGAGTTTTTGTGGGGATTGGTGGGGATAATACTCTAGTGTATTGGGTGAAACCCCAAACTTCACCCAATCCCCTAGAGGATTGGGAATCAATCCACTAGGTAGGGGTAGTGTATTGAATCCCCTAGTGGATTGAGAAAAAATGAACTAGATTTTGGGGATTTGTGGGGATAGGTGTGGGGATAAAACCTGTCTAATACACTAGAAACAAACGATGTTTTGAAGTTTGGGGTTTCATCCAATCCACTAGAGGATTATCCCCACCAATCCCCATAAAAACTCTAGAAACAAACAGGGCCTTAGGCTTCTCCTCTGGTTCCACCCTAGTAACCTGCCGCAGCTCATAACATACTCCATATTAACCGAGCTTGCGTCGATGTTACAGCTTACGGTAGTCATGGGGTCATGGTAATCGTGTTACATGCTTATCCCGCTTATCCCGTTACCCATCACTCATGACTCATCAGTCATCACTGACAAATCTTATCCCGCTTTAGTCGTCGAGTTCCCTTTGCCTGCCCAGCTGAAGCGTTCAAACAGAAATAAGCACCGCTGACCGGGGATCACCCGTGCTCCGCCACCGCGACGTCTAGGTTGGCTCCGCTGGATAACGCAGGCGTCGGCAAGGCATACACAGGGCGGCCGCCGTCCCAAGAGGCGGCAGGCATAGTCCATGGAGGTAAGTGGCAATAGCTCTGAAACCTTGGTTTTGTTATTAGCCCGTAATCAAGACCGGATTCAAATCCGTAATTTCACGCGTCACAGGGTGGGAGCGGTTTCCGATTCAGCAAAGAAGTATTGTCCGCAATCGATCACATTAACCTGGATTGTGTTTCTTAAATTCCACAATTGCTTACCAGATCCGACTCGAATTGGACACATCTAGTTCTTTGTCGAATCGAATTGGACACATCCAATTCTTTGTTGAATCCAATTGGCGCCAAAGGATCTATAAGTACAACGAGGCCGGACCAGAGTTTTCGCCCTTCTCTCTCTAGTCTTCGATCCATTGATCAGCAAGTTCAGACGCCCTTGTTGTTTGTTCTTCACGATGGAAGCTCCATCTCCAGATTGGTCGGATCTGCCGGCGGACATATTACGCAGCATACTCGAATTGCTTGAGTGCCCGGACCACCTCCGAGTTGCCGCTGTGTGCACAGCGTGGTACAAGGTGTCCTCCAAGGTCGGCCGCATCAGCCAGACCCCTGTTTACTGTATTGCACTGAGACCGTCTGCCCAAGCGCTGTCGGCATGTACAGCCTCTCGGAGCAAAGAGCATACACGATTACCCTGCCAGTTCCACCAACGGCCGGGTGGTTTTGGATTGGCTCATCCCAAGGCTGGCTTGTCACTGCCGACGAAAAGTCTGATTTGGTGCTGCTCAACCCCATCACCGGCGAGCAGATGAGACTCCCACCGGTAACTACCATGGAGCATATCAAGCCCATTCTGAGTGGCGATGGGGTCCTTGAAGAATATGAGATGTTTTACTACCATCGGTTATTTCCACATCCTGAACAGCCAACCGCTACTTACCGTTTGGCTGAATATCGTGAAACAGTATATGCCAAAGCTGTCCTGTCGTCTAATCCCTCTGCTGGGGATTGCACTGTTATGCTGATCCATCAGCCATACTGGCAGCTCTCATTTGCCGAAGTTGGAGGACAGAGTTGGAATTGGATCACAACAGATACGGATTATACTGACTGCATTCATCATGACGGATGGTTCTATGCTGTTAATATTGAGGGAACAATTGACAGCTTCTACTTAAATGGTCCATCTATCATTCATAAAAGGATTGTATTTCAGATGCTAATGCCGCCTAAGATGGTAGTCTACATCGTTCAAGCCCATGGGGTGATAAGCTTCTAGTTAGCAGAAGATCGAGAACGTTAAACGATAACACGCAGGGTACTTTTGAAATTATAGTGTATAAGGTTGATCCCGATAATAAGAAACTTATCAAGATGACAGGAATAGGTGACCATGTGCTGTTTATTGGGCATAATGCTTCACTCTGCCTTCCAGTGAGTGATCGTCCCCAGCTGATGTCCAACTGTGTTTATTATACGGATCACGTTCTTGAATCGTTGTTTGAAGCGCAAACCAATAAGCGTGATATTGGAATTTATCATTTGGAAAGTAATATTGTGACGGATATCGTGTCTCCCGAGCTTTGGATGACCTGGTTACCTCCTGTGTGGTTGACGCTCAATACTTCAAAAACAAGGTATGCTTTGAAATATCTTCTTTCTCGTATCTTTTGACAGTATGCTTTCAAGTATCTTAATCTAATAAAATCCCAGTTGGTGCCCACCTTATATCTTGAACTACGTTTTTTTCTATACCACTACCAAAAGCAAGAGTTGGAATGGCATACTTTCGATCTGAACCATTGGAAATCTTTATTCTTATACTTGTAAATCCGCTGTTTATGGACAAATCGTGATGCGTGACACTATGTACCTTCCCGAAATAGGCAGCAACCATAGCCTGACAGTCTCCTTCACTGAAGTAGTGTCACGTTTCATTATTATTGTTATATTACCTAGGAGGATTTTTATTATTTGTAACTGTTTTGTAAACCTAATAGCATTTCAGTTTCATGCATTATATATTTACTTATTGGAGTAAACTTTCCCGTCATAATTTCCCAGCAAATATGCCTAACAAAGTTATGTTGTACAGCCATCGCAGCGCCGGGTGCTTGGAATAATGGAGTAAAAAAGGATTAACATCACTCTGGCCATCAATAAGAGTCTAAATTAGGTTTGGAAGATCCAAGCGGAGCAAAAGTTAAATTCCATTGCTGGTTGCTATTGCAAGGAAGAATCTGGACCAAAGACAGGCTTGAGAAGAGTGGCCTGACAGACCAGAACAATTGTATTTTTTTTGTGATCAGGCAACTGAATCTGTTGTGCATATGTCCATGCTTATTTTTTTTGAAAGGGAGTCGTGTACAAGATCATCGAGAAGAAGAACAAACACACACGAACGCACGCACAGACCACTCCAACCACGACGACCATGGCGCCACCACGCACACCACACACCGAAGCAGGAAGCTCAGCCAACCTTGTTGTAAAGCCGCAGAAGCCAACCGACGCAGGCGCCGGCATCTTGACGTTGAACGGGCATCGACGCAGAGCCTCCTCCAAACCATCATCGCCGCCTCACGCCGGAGGCGAAGACGACGGCTCCATCCATCTTCCGCACAGCCCACCAAGGACGCCGACGAAGGAGAGAGCTGCAGGTGCAAACTCCCAGCGGATTTGAGCAAAAGCACCGCCTCGCACGCCGGCGAGGCCAGAGGGACCCCTAGATCCAGAGCCGCGGCCGCCACCACGGACGCCGGCTCGAGGGGAGGCACTCCACGGCTCCGTAGAGCAGCAGACGCGCCCGAGACGGCAGATCTGTCCCGATCCTCCGCCGGAGCACCGAGGGCAGAGGAGAGGACCGCCGCCTCCAGAAGCTTCTCCGACCGCGCCTCCACCTCCAACGCGCCGCCGGCAAGCAACCCACGCACACCTAAGCTATGTACACGCCGGGATCCGTCGATTCCCCGTCCTCCCGCCGCCGGAGCGGCCGCGGAGGGCGAGGGATCGAGCGGATCGCCGGCGGCGAGCTCGACCGCGCGGGTTTCGCCCAAAAAGTCGCCTTGTTCACTGTAGAGGTGGGGAACAGAGGGAGGGGTCCGGTGAATGCTCTCTGGGTCGCTGCATATGTCCATGCTTTGTCCTTTTGCGAAGGAGGTCTGCGCTGAATTCTCGCCGAACTACAGGCAGGCAACTCAGGCATAGTTGCTCTTGCGAGAGATGAGTTTAATCTGTTTTTCATTTCGAGAAAGGACTAGTTCATGCTGTAGTATTCTTAGTCCCTCTCTGTAACAATGTAACTTGTGTTTTCTCTCTTATAATACGACGGCAGAGCTCCTGCCTTTTACCGTAAAAAAAACATGTAAAGGCATCTCGGGTTCAGCCTTTGGTTCAAACGAGAGTAATGCACTAGTTACCAAATGCTATGAGAAGGCACAGTCAAATACTCCCTCTCTTAATTACCCTGTGTTTGGGTCTAGTCAAAGCAGTTAAATTTTATAAAGTTTGACCAAATATATTAGAAAAATATCAACATTTACAATATAGCACCCTTATTACTGAATATTGATTTTTTTCCCTACAAAATTCAAGTTTTCTGGCAGAAAAGAAAAAAGGTCGCTAGGTCCTAAGTACCATGTTTGCTGATTCCAAAACATGAAGGTTCACAAGCTATTCAATACAAAATTCAATTGTTCATTGTTTATTATCATAGTGGCGTCATCTGAACTAATCAGATAAACCATTTCACCAATCAGTTAACAACTAATCTCAATTGAAAGTAATTATTTTGATGATTACTTCAGAATCAACGCGTCCCAAATTCCAATGCTAGATGGAGCCAGGCGGCTAACTAAGGCATGTGCCGGTGGATATGAGTTACTATTTTTGTATAAAGCGTGGGTCTAGACATTGCACTTGGTGAATGCGTTGGTCTACAATCTCCCCAAGTGAGAGAATGGACTTCAAAATTTGTGGTAGAGGGATACACATCCGCGCGACCCCTGCCAATTCGTAAGATAAAATTTTGGTCATCAACAAACTCCTTAGGTTGTTCTCTATCAACATAATTAACTTTTGGTCCTTGTTACATCTTAAGGTGTTCGACCAAATACCAAATAGGGCCCATTGAGGCCCCAATGACAGTATATGGTCGGCAAAACAAAACAAATGCGACAAGAAGGGGATATGAAGAGGAATTTAAAGTATATGCGTTGTCAAGAAAACACGAGCGAATATAAGGAGAGTGGTGTTTTGACTCATGAGGTCATATACTCCTGCTATAATAAGAATTGGAAATAAATAGAAAAACATTTTAAAAAAAATCTGAAAAAAAGGGAGATGAACATATACAAAGCCTTACATACGTGCCAAGTTTTATGATGAAAAGATATGTGCGGTGCTCTCTGAGAAAAAACAAAGTGCTTCAAAAGAGATATTTTAAATCTCATTTTGGCCACTGATTTATTTGTTTTGCACAGACGCCACAAATGTTATTTTGGCACAAAATCTGGCATGCATGTAGATAATTCCTGTATGTTTGTCACCATTTTTTGATAATTTTTAAAGTGTCTTGCTATTTTTACAATTCGTTTATTCTAACAGGAGATAATGAGCTCAGGAGTCAATGTGAATTTCCGGAATATAAGCATGTACATGATCTTGACGTTGAAGTCAACTTTTGGTCATGTACGATATACTACATGGGAGGAGTTGAAAAAAATAGCAACCCTTGTGCTTTACATACTTACATAAGTCATGGCTTCAACATATATTTCTTTCAAGGTCTGTGTGTCTTTGTAACGGCGAAATGTTCCAAGATAGCACGAACATAGACAGGTCTGAATGTAAATTGTAAGGACGACCATATCTACGTGAATTAAGCCATTAAGCGTTAAGCCTCTCTACGTCAGGTGTGTCACCATGTAGCAAGATTCAGAGTTTATTAGCACCTGAGACGGCAGCTTCAGTTCGGAAATGTTGCTGGAAGAAACCAAACAAAGATTTACATTGATAATTTGCGAAGAAGGGAGTTCTGAAACTCATCCGAAATGTGGGATTGTGGGACATGTGCAAGCAGGCACTAGCGGCATATCTCAGTTTTCTTGCAAACAGAATTATCCATCCCTCCAATCGACTACAGATAATGCAACACCACTGGTGAATCAAAATGGTGCAACCAATAATATCCAACTAAATGCGGACAGCACGCTCTACCAGTTGCTATTTAACATCCCTTCTACACCAGGTTTTCTGTTCTTCCTCAGGTCTAAGTCACTTCCACCAACCTGCAAGGCAGAAAACAGTTCATTTAAAATATGTTTCATCACCCACATGGAATGCAACTTGTTTAATGTCTACTTACCGAAAGTTTTCTCATGAACAAACAAATAATGTTTATCACGCTCTCCTTTTGACAAGAAACGCACATGACATTTCCCACATGCGAAATCCAAAGGGATATTCTTGTGAGCACCTTTAATGTGTGCATTCATCTGTATCACAAAATAATGAAGGAACAGCAGGTGAAGGTGCAACCTCAAGCTATAATACAACACTTACTAATTCTCTATAGGGTAATATGCTTACTAATGAAGTTGGAAAATTATAACATACCTGCTCCTTACTCTTCTGAACTTCAGGGGATCTTCCTTTCAATCGGAAACAAAGTTCACAAAGCACAGTTCCACGAGTTTTTGAAGCCCAAAGGGCGCAGAAAGTTCTATAAAAATCTTCGTCCTCCAGCCTGTGAATATCAAATGAATAGTAAATAAGAGATCAATATAGAAAATCACTCAGCTGTATAATCCAAAGCAAATCAAATGCATCATGAAAATAAAGGCTCAGTTACCGTTTGTAGAACGGATACAATAGAAACAGAGAGAAACGACCAACAAGAGCACAGGCTGACAACTATACTGGAGGAGCTGTGAACCTAGAGACTGAAGAGAGGCACTTACTGGCCACCAGGGAGGGCGAGTAGTAAGTGAAGGGTGGACTCCTTCTGGATGTTGTAGTCCGTCAGGCTGTGGCCATCCTCGAGCTGCTCAGCACCAAAGATGAGGCGCTGCTGGTCCGGGGGGATGCCCTCCTTGTCCTGGATCTTGGCCTTCACATTGTCGATGGTGTCCGACGATTCAACTTCCAGAGTGATGGTCTTGTCGGTGAGCATGTTGACGAAGATCTGCATGCCACCACGGAGACGGAGCAACATGTAAAGGGTGGACTTCTTCTGGACGTTGTAGTCCGCCAGGCTGCAGCCATCCTCAAGCTGCTTGCCAGCGAAGATGAGGCGCTGCTGGTCCGGCGGGATGCCCTCCTTGTCCTGGATCTTGGCCCTTACATTGTTGATGGTGTCGGAGGATTTGACTTCAAGAGTGATGGTCTTGCCAGTGAGCATGTTGACGAAGATCTGGAAGCCACCACGGAGGGTGGACTCCTTCTGGGTGTTGTAGTCAGCATGAGGCTGTCGCAGACAAGTGACAAATAATTAATTAATTGTGAATGCCCAGTGCACATAACATACCACCTACCAAAATAACATTATTACAGCATACCCAAATTACCTCAACTGGCATTTGGTCCAAGGTCCTCATAAGTGAAACCAGCGTTCTGATCATCTTACAAGCAGAGCTTCTGAAAGGAAAAACAGTTACAGCATCAGGACATTGCCAGTTTACCATTCATTGACTGCAAGGTACAACTGACAATTTTTACTAGTACAAGTCATGCACGTGTGGACCAACAAACAGGGATTCACGACAACAACTCACTTTTGCATGAACACTACAGCTATATGGAAGAACACCCTCCACAACTTGTGCTAAGGATTAAAAAGGATTAACTCAGAAAATAAAGCATCGCACCCAGAAGAGATAAGCAATATATCACCTCATCTGATCAGGAGTGACATCTTCTGTGTTTGACTTGAATGTAGCACTATTCTTCTCGCTCCCTGCGCGACTCAGGTTCATTGCAACTTCATCACCCTTTGAGGGGTAGCTGAATGCAACTACATGATAATTATGACACATAATAAACAAATGTAAGATGACTCATCAACCATGCAAGCTCAACTTAATATGCTACAACCAAACTCTACACAGTGTTACTCACAGGCATACTCCTCAATCATTGGGCCTTCTTCCTTCTCACATATACAGAACAGAAGAGTCTTGAGATATTTCTTTTGTAAGGCGTCATATACACCTGAATTTCATCGGAAAGTTAATCACATAAATAAATAAATAGGGTCAATGGGAAAAGCACATCTCCACATCTAAACATGTACAACCTCCGATCCATATTAATGGGCTCAACTTTATCTAGATACGGATGTATCTAGTTAAGTGTTTAGACAAGATGCATCCGTATCTAGACAATGTTGAGACCATTAATATGGATCGGAGGGAGTATTATAAAACAGTGAATTTCGTGAGTAAGCTCAAGTTATCTACTAGAACATATGTCACCTTTCTCCATCCAATCAATCAACCTCCTGGACTCAGCATCCATGGGCATCAGCTTCTTAATCTTCATCTCTGCAACATATACAAGGTTGTTTAAGGATTTGAGTTTATGAAATTCAGACTGACTTGCAGATTTTGCATATCGATACTGCGGATGGTCCTGACCTAGTGCCGGAACAGACTTATCATTGAAGTACTTCTCAGGGAATAGGCCTCTGATGTAGCTGATGCTGTATATAGCAACCTGGAGCAAATTCCTTGTCTGTTTGGTCAACAGATCACCGATATCAATAAAACAGCTATATGAATAACTTAAAACTAAGTACTATGCTATAAATTTCACCAGATCATACAGATACTTGCAGAAATCCCAAAACCTCACAAAGTGTGTTACTGACAATAAATATCAAGACTGAAGCACAAAGTACACCGAAAAGTACATGTTATATAATTTCAATAACTTAAACACTTAGTACAAAAATACAGCACGACTTGGTTCATAAGGCAGAAACTAGAACATAGAGATGTTTGCTGCTCTACTGGAAGCATCTAAACAACACAAAATTTTGTTCCTAGAAAGAAAACTTGTATAGTCCAACTCAAACTCAGATGACAGAAGTTTGAGCTGATGTTACTAGTCGAATTTACAGATATGCAAATCAATACTACTATATCTCCATGTTCCACGTCGACAGAACATTTGACATGAAGTTAATGATCAGAGCAATGAGCTGCTACCAAAATTTCATATATTAAATCGGAAATGGAACTAAACTAATTCCACACGTACAGAGATAATTCTATGCACTGAAAAATTCTAGCCGTTTCTATCAGAAGTTTATGCAAATTGCCGCAAAAACTAAGAGCACGTATGCCGATCAACTCTAAACGCGACAAGTAGAAGCATACTTGGGTCATAGCGAGCAAACCAAATCGAGACGGTATTATCGAACAGCTAACGAATCTACCATTTGCCGACCAGTGGAGTAGAAAAACAAAAGGCGATGGCAACAGGTCCCCCAATTTCGGAGTCGCGGAGATCAAACCACAAAGGAGGATTTCCCCTCCGAAATCGAGAGAATCGACGAAGGAAACCCCCAAAAGCAGATTCGTCGGTTCAGATCAGCAAAACGAAATCGAGCATGCAAGTAGCATCAAGGAAAAACCATCAACACATCCACCGGTAAGAGCGCAACGGCGCGTTCCTCCGAGAGACGGACATGCTACGGGGGAAAACTACTAGTAGAAACCAACTCCATTCGAGGATCTACTGGCGCTTCGAGGCGGCGGCTTCATTGGGAACGATGGAGCAGAAACCCCACCAAAACCCCACCGCCGTTCATCGTTACACGCCCCCAAAACCGCGCGCGAAATCGGCGAAATCCTCGTAGGAGCACCCAAAATCCAGCCCCAAATAACTCGAAAAAATAGACCCGAAACGACCACGACGCTCGAATCCGCCCCAATCCAACCTGCAGCCCCACGCAATCGGCTACGCCCAACCGAGCAATCAAATCCTAGGGCACTCGCTTCTCGGAAAACGCAAGGGGAAATCTCGATCGAGACCCCCGACGGAATCGACCCGAAACACGCGGAATCCGAGCAGAGAGGGGGGCGAGGGAGGGGGAACTTACTAGAAGCAGCGAGTCCTGCTCCGTGATCTCCGCCTCCCTGGTCTTCTGCGCGATCACCTGCATCGACGGGAACGACGGGGTACTCCGGTTAGCACAGGGTGGCCGGCGGTGCGGGAGCGAAGCGGCCGGGGACGGGAGAACTCACCATCTCGCCTCTACGGCGGCGCGTGCGCTGGCTGCGCGCGTGATAGAGAGAGGAGTTGGGGAGGGAGAGGGTGGTGTGACTGGTGGTGACGTGAGGGGTGAGGGGTTTGGGACTGGGAGGAGGTACTTGTAATGGAGGACGGGGCCGTGGCCCGAGAACGGAGGCGTGCACAAGAAGCCTTTTCCTTGATTTGAGTAAAATTCGTTTGTGGTCGTCGTATTTGTTCCAAAGCACACTTTTGTCACCGCACTCAATAATACACACAATAGGGTGGTCACTATATACGAACCTCGGTGATTATATGTCTTAACATATCGATTTGTATTTTTCTAAGTTGACCAGTCAAGCTTTTAAGCTGACGGGTAATCGTGCACGTGCAATGCACGTTTTAAATTTATTTTTCGTCCCTTTCCGACTCGTCTTTCCTGCATTTTTGACTCCGCGGTCCTGAGCGATTAATGCAAACATCGCAGAAACATACTTTAAACATAGGAAATTTGTAATTTACACATACAATTTGTCTAAACTCAACGGTATCATTGAGGTTCACTCCAATAATAATCACTCAGCTGATTAAATTAAATAATAAAAATACATAATCTTATAGTACATTTATTGAGAAATCTATCACACAAAATAAATGAGGTTTCACACGACACACTGAAAGTGTTAAAAAAAATTACTGACCACTCAACTTATTATTTATTCCGGACCTGCCTTCTAATCAAGTTCGTCCATCTTGTTAACCTGCTCTCGTGGGGGCGTTTCATATATCATCTCCGCCCTACGGGGTGTACTATGCATCAGGTAGTTGAAAAAATGTTTCCGTGAGAAATCTTGGGAAGAAATTGAGCCATCCGCGGTCTTGAGTTTTTTTTGAGCAGGTAGTTCAGCAGTTTTGTACTCGTTGTCCGGCATGTCACGCATATCTGTTCATGTAAGCACACATGATTAATTAAAGACTGGAAGTACAGAAACCTTTTATTATTTTTTTTCAAAAAAATACGTAGGTAGTCTATGTATAGCAATTCATGGTTTACCTTGGCGAAAATAGAGGTGCTGGCACGACGGCGCTGTGCACCCCCATGCGTGAAAGAAGCATCCTCTTGCAATACTTTGATCTCCCGGCGGCTAGCAAAACAGAGCAGTGGAAGGGAACTGATCGATGGGAATGAAACGCTAGGGTCTAGGCCTTTTTATATTCTCTCTTCGTTCTATTTTTAGCGCTGAATGAATGGTTCCCATACCGTGTTTTTTTTTTTTTGATACAATTTCTGGATACATTAAACAAGAAAAGCACAAATACAAGTAATACCCAGAAACAACCCAGCTGTTCCACAAATTACAGAGAGGCCCCTACAAAACAAGAAATGACAAATAAGACCCTGAGCCCAACTCTGCTTCTTCTCCTTCGTGTCCGCTACCGCTGTCTCCACCGCCGCCGCACCACCAGAAGGGGAAGCAAAGGCAGCGAGAGCCGTAGCTCGGTCGCCGGACAGAAACTGTAGAGGAAGCACCTCGTTGAAGTCGCCGCAGTATCCACCCGTCGCGGACGGCGGGATCTGAAGACGGTGGAAGCCGCATCGGCGGGGGCGTCGCCCCGAATCAGTCCGGCGGTCAGGCCGCGAACTCCGGCGAGAGCCAGAGAGCAAACCTGCAAGAAAAATTCCCAGAACAGCTGCAGAAAAGCTCCACTCGCGCCGGAGCAACACCACCGCGCATGGAGCAGAGAGCCAGCTTTTCTTCCACACCTCGCCACCACGGCCGGCCTGTGGACAGAGGCAGCAGAACCCTCGAACGCTCTGCTTCAGGCGAGCACGACCACCGACGACCACCGCCGGGAGCAGGCCGTACCACCACCACCACCACCACCCCCAGATCCTCCACAGACAGGTCAGAGCGCACCTGCCCGCGACGAAGAGAGGACTAGAGGACAGAAACTCCAACAGCAGGCCGCCATCTTCGCGTCGCCGACCCAGCTCGGAGACAAAAGCCTCACTGGATCCGTCGATCCAGGAGGAACGAAAACCGGGAACCCGCCGCCGGCGCCCCACAGAGCGCCACCGAGGTGGGAATCGAGCTCCCCCAACTTTATTCGACGGCGCCGCCGCAGTCACCACCTCTCCGGCGCCACCACGAAACCCTACACTACTATATACATGCCTCAGGCACAGATCCGGGGTCTCCCCACTCTCCCACCGCCGCACCGGCGACCGGAGAGGAGGGAGACCGCCGAATCGGCCGTCGGCGGGGACGGAAACGAAGGGATTTGGTTTTCGTCTCTCTCGGGCACTGTAGCACGGGGTCTCTCTCCCGACCCCCTCCCTTCCCATACCGTGTTGGTTGAATGGTTTAAAAAGCGTCGGATGAATGGTCTCTATTGAGTCATTTTTTTAACTGTCGGAAGAATAGTTCCTTACTACTCTCTCCATTCTTTCCATCAGCCACACAGCCATGGACGGCCTTGTATGGCAATTAGTTGCGTGACCAATTTTGATTCAGAGTCTACACATTTCAATTTACTCCCATTTCCCATGATGACCGAATCAGACACCACCATTTTTTTGAAGATACGAAATTGTCAAAAGATGGCTCCATGTTAGGACCCAAAAATGGAAGTCACAACAATTTTCTGAAACGGAATAAAGTGAATATATGAAATTGGCAAATAATGGAAGATACATAGTTGAAGCTTTCCAGATCTGATATCATAGTGGAAGATACATAGTACAAAGAATAGAATAGGATGCAAATTACAGAAATATTAACATGTCTGTACACCAAGCGGTTTATCAAACAAGAAATAACGCCTTGCATCATTATTATCGGGAGCAAAGCAAGGCGCGACATACAACATGAACCACTAAATCATAAATGGACATCGCTCTAGGCCATCTATCAAGCATGCAGACAGTGGAACAGCTCCCTGGTCCAAGAGGTAACTACTTCTGCATCTTGTAGATATTGTGCAAGTAGGACTTCAGAATATTCTGAACAGCGACGCTTGGCTGAGCTTCAATTTCGGCGATCAGTTTCTTGTAACTCTCGCTCTCGTACTCATGGAATACCGCCTGCCATCAACAATATTGATGATAGTGAATTTGACATGCCATATTTTGCATATCTATAGGAATTCAGTTGCAATACTGGAATAACCACAATATAACATGTTTGAAATTCAGCTGCATCTCTTGTTATGCCGATGTGAATCAGTGTATAAGCACATCTGTACAAAACTCCGAAACGAATATTTCCTTTACTGTCTAATATGCTGTAGCACTGTTTATTCCAGCTAATGATGCTCCCTACATATTCTTCTCTCGTGGCAAGGAAAAAAGGGAAAAGAGACAAAGAAGAACAAAGCTATGTGTACTCGTGTACCTGATTTTTAGCGCACAGTCTGAATAACGAATTTGTATACAAAGTATTAGAACCGGCTTCACAGTACTGCTAAGAACCAAGATTCATGATTCCACAATTTTCTAGCCCAAATTAGGAGTGGCGTGGCAATCACCAAGAGTTATCAGGCTAAATAGTAGGAATCTATTCAACAAAACAAATTCCTTAATATGTCACAGAGAAATCTAAGGTGGACTTCTTCAAAATTATTTGAAAGTCCAAACAGTAAACGATGAGTCTCTGTCAAACTTCGAATTCAGAGAAAGTAAAGGTCAATAAGATTACCTTCATTATAGTACCTTAAACAACCGTGTGCATCCATGGCAACAAAGCAGAATACAAAGCCAAAAAACGAAAGTAGCATCTTTTCCTGCGCAGCAAAACACCCTGTACACAAATACAGTTAGGATACAGGCTTGCAATACTCTTAGTATGATGAAAGAGATGGCACAAGTAATTTCGAACCTGTAACATAAGACTAACAATGAAGAGTGAAGTCTTAAGATCACAACCATGAACTGACCTACTACAGGGCAATACAAGCCCAATGATACTACTAACAAAAAAATGTATCAAGCGAGCACAAGGTCTAGTCAGGTAGATTTGCCACTGTAAATGACTGATTGTAAAGTATCAAGTAGTTCTGCTAACACAACTGGGAAAATTTAGAAGCTGATTCATTGCCAAAAAAAAAGGCAAGTACATCCGAATGATACGATCACATGGTATAGTCAGGTAGATATGCCACACTGTAAATGTCTGATTAAATATAGCAAGAAATGACTGATTTAATATAACAGAGAGACCACTCTAGTTTACCGATTATAATCTGATTAACCTCTAGATCTTATATTTATGCTTTAGAACATTAGAAGAGTTAATAGTTCAGCAATAATGAAGATAGTAATATAAC
The DNA here is from genome assembly GCA_947311845.1 of Poa pratensis. NCBI lineage: Eukaryota > Viridiplantae > Streptophyta > Magnoliopsida > Poales > Poaceae > Poa > Poa pratensis. The sequence goes on from CAMZMU010000112.1 coordinate 21,626,542, forward strand.
AGATTAAGACATACCCGCGTGAAGGAATAATATAACAGATTTCGGAGAAGAATTAAAGGACAATTAACTTTGAGTTTCAAGACATGTGGGGGCAAACCATTTGGAGTGATGGAGTTTAGATAGTCAATTGTGTAGTTGTGTGCATCATCCTCCACGGAGTCGAAGCTATAATATATCTTTTCTCGGCCAGGAAACCTGTCGATCATCTTTTTATTCAGATCGTCCACATATTCATTCTTGGTTGAAAGAATGGCACGTGAGCTCATGTAGTATCGGAATCTTCATCACCTGTTTGAACACAAGAAATCTCAGAAGTAATATTTTAGTACAATGACAAATCTGTACAGGTAAATGTGTATCAACTAAATGAAACAACAACCAATAACGTACTGCATCATCAAGCTCCCAAAAAAGTTTAGTGCTTGCATTATTATTATACATAAAGGCTCCTTTAAAAATGTGGCATGAGTAGTTACTCCATTTTACCTTCCGATGCAGCATAGTGTTCAGTTGGCTCAAAAATCGCTGTAAATTTTGTTGCCGATCTCTGAGACCCCTCCACGGAACAAACACCCTTCTGTTTGTGATCAATAGTAACCCTGCTTACACCTGCAATTTTTTTATGTAGGCACACATGAAATAATTAAGGCATCAAGCATAGTCTATTATTAGAAACTGAGTCAAATCGGCTGTTTGTACCATTTGTTTGTGTGTTGGTGATGTTGCTAAACAGGGTACGTAATGAATTAGCTACAGAAGTCGGCGATATATGAGACATGTCCACAGAATTAACACCGATATGATTTGCAGCATTTTTTTCTTGGCGGGCAATGCGTTGCATCTGTAAATAATCCGCCTTTTTTTGAGGCGTCAATCTAGCATACCACCCTTGACCACCATGTTTTATGATACCCTGTCGAATCTGATTAAAAGATGAACCAGGGCGGTTCTCCATGTTGGATATCCCTGCAGGAGTACATGAGAAATATTAGAAGACTCCATCGGGAAAACATTATCAGACTCCATTATTAGGAAATTGATATAAATAAGGACTATTTGTAGCACTAATTTGTGGATGTTTTCTTCATCACCCGTTTGAACACATCAAAGCTCATACGTACTAATTTAACACAGTGACAAATCTTATTTAACTAACTCGTATGCATACAGCGCATGCACACCAATTTTTTTATTGTACAGAGAAGTCATAAGAGTATCCTGCCAGTGGTAACTATTTTTGTTTATCCTATTGATGATGTCCAAATTACTCAAAATTGATCTGCTCCAATAAGGAAAACAGATAAAACTCCAAGAAGATATATAGAAGAGTTATTGTTGATCCAGAATATTTAAAAAAAATTGGCATCCATATTTAACATTCCTCTCAGTTTTTACATGTGTGGTGTGCAAGCTTTAAGATGGTACTCCAGAATCGAACAACAAAGAATGATAGACAATTCACCCTCTGTTTCAGCCGCTGCCTCAGTTGGCTCAAATATTCCATGTGGATCAGAGTCTTCTTCATGGTTGTTGCGATCTGGATGATGTATAAAAACCAAGCCAAAACATCCGCACAAAATCATCATTTACACTGAAGTTTGATGTGAATGATAGGTATATGATAACATTGGTGTTTGTAGTGGCCTGACGGCTGTACTTGACTAATTGGTGTGCATGGTGATATCTGGCCGGATCCACCAGACACATCGATTACTCCAGATTGGTTGGACAATGTTCTAGCATGTCGTATTCCCATCTTGTAAGTATGATTCCTCTGCAGCATACCATCTTTCTGTTCTGGTGTCATCATTGCGTACTGCTCCCTCATACGTCGTCGTTTCTTGTCAGCAGAAGCATCTTAAGACGTACATGCATATTATAGCATAATCATGTCTGTAAATTCGAAAGGATATGCAAACCTTTTGAAACAACAATGTAATGAATATGCGAAATATTCGTGAGTATACCTATCATTTGGAGGGAGCGACCTGAGATATGACATGTTGGCTGTAAGAATTCTTGTTCCACCATATCAACTGGAGCTACTAGTGCTCGTCGTTCGTAAGTCAGATTAATGTGCAGCCAATCAATATGACTTTCGTCATCTATAGTAGGTCCACTGCCTGATGTTGAAGCTTGAGAAATACCTATAGTAGAATTAGAAACACAAGTGGTAAGTAATATTTCCTGATTAGATGATACTGCAAGATTACCATGTAGGTGTTCTTACCAGGAGTAATACAATGGATAGAGGATTGAGGTACATCAACATTGAGAGCTTGAGATTTCTTTTGTAGTCGGTACAGACGTTGCTTCTTGCGATATTCTTCCTTCTTATCCTCGGGTAGTCTCGAATACCAACTTTGACCACTTCGTTTTTTGCTTGCAGCCATATCAGTTGCATCTGCATCACAACAGCAAATCATTAACATATAAATCAGGAATATATGGTCCATCAATATAGTAGGTCATGAAGGTTAAGATAATACCATTAATAGGTGTGTTCGTTACAGTGCTCAAAAGAGTACGTAGAACTGATGGTAATGAAGAAGAATTTGTTTGAGATACTTGCTGAGAGTCAACACTAATCACAGCCGCCTTTTTTTGCTGACGTGCCATACGCTGTTTCTCGAGGTACTCCTCTCTCTGCTCATCGGAGAGTCGTGAATACCAGTTCTGTTTTTTTTCCGGGAGATTACCACCTGTGGGATTAGCATCCCTCTCTACTGTCGTGTTTGTTAGATCTTTAAACGGGGAACGCGCCCCTGATGCAGAGGTAGATGCATCTGGTTGAAGTTTCTTCATGTGCAACAACTGTGATGAAAAAGGTCAAATGTAAAATCATAAGGAAAGATTATAGCCAATTCATTAAGTACACACGGAAGAAATAGTTATGTGGAGATTCATGGTAACTGGTTTGTCCACACTCAAAGTTACTTCAGCCTTTTTGGGTAAATTGTGAGAGCATTAATTAACTAAATAGGGTTGCTTCAGCCTTTTTATTCCAAACAACCTTCATGTGCTAGAGGGTAGACTGTCATCTGTTTGTAGGATCTCAAGGGGGCAGACTGAAATATTAGAAAGGAGCCAAGAAGGAAAAAGTTATGGCCGTAAGTATCATGATTCAGTGTGAGCTTCGCTTAACTCATGATCCTAACCAGTATGTGTTCAGTATATTCATTTGTAGAATCAGTATAGTTTTCTTTGATTAATGACTTCGACAAATGAACAGATGGCACATTCCTTACTTTTTTATAGGAGGCTCTGGGTTTTACATCCTAACTTTATCAACACATTACGCTCTACTCATTTTTTGTGGTAGAGGTAGGATGAAATGGTTATCACTTGTGAACTGCAGGCTACCATTTTTGTGTAATCACCACGATGTGTGAAATCAGAACCAAGATCATTAACCAAAGACGCTACGAACAAATAAACTTATCACAGATTTAACATGAACAAATATGTGGTACAGAAAAGTGAAGTACATATGTGAATCAAAGACGAAGTACATTAGCACAAAGAAAAAGGACCAGGAGAAGCAAATCGTAACAACCCTCATCTGATTACGAAAGTGCAGCTGTATTCAGTCTAAATTGCCTGTCAGATTTTGTCACAAGAAAAACAGTCATATGAGGCAAACCTGAAGAAAGTGTGGCGGTTGCAGGGAAGTTCAGGGAGGCGCGGCGACGGTTCCCGGCTCGCTCGTGGCCGGCGTGCAGGTCGCCGCCTCGCTCGTGCAGGTCGCCGCGTCGCTCGAGGCCGGTGTGCAGGTCGCCGCCTCGCTCGTGGCCGTCGTGCAGGTCGACGCCTCGCTCGTGGCCGGCGTGCAGGGCGCCGTGTCGCTTGTCGCCGACTTGCAGGTCGCGGCGTCGGTCGTGGCCGACGTGCAGGGCGCCGTGTCGCTTGTGGCCGCCGTGTACGGCGCCACCGTCCGCCTCGATTTGCTGCCAGCGGCTTGCAGGATGCGGTGGAATTTCTTCCCCAGCTTCAGTAGTTGGGCGGCGATGGGGATGGGGCGCCGCGTCGCTTGTCGCCACCGTGTAGAGCTCTGCCGTGCGTCTCGATTTGCTGCCGGCAACTTCCAGGCTGCGGCCGAATTTCTTCCCAGCGGTAGGAGTTGGGCGGCGAGGGGATGACAGTTTTTTGACGGGGTCCTTTTTTTTTTGAACGACGGTTTTGTTAAACGCGTTTGTCAATCACGGATGGATTTTGGGTCGTTGGATCGTCTGCGTATACGGCTCGGATTGCTTGGATCTGCCTGACTCGCTCTTTTTAATATTAGTGGAGATTATGTGGGTCCCTGATGAGGATTGGACCTCTAGGGTGGCCCGATCTTCACGGATTGATGAACGAGTGGACGAACTCACGCAAGAACACGAAGAACACGAGGAAGAACACCAAGAACACAAGAACACACACAAGATATAAGAACCGTTTCCCTTACCGGTCGGTCCAACCGGCCCAATAGAATCCACACGAAGGTGGGAGATCGGCAAGTAGATACAAGAAGGGATCTTGGATGGTTGTTTCTCCAACGGTCAACCGAACCGCTCCAATAAAGTCACCCGAAGATGAAAGATTGGCAAGTAGTCAAACTACAAGTAGAGGTCTTGAATCCACGAAGGGATCTTCTCCACAAGAGGAGGAACCATCCCCGCAAGGGGAGGAAGGAGACCGTCTTGAGGTGGGGAGCCTAGCTCTACTCTAATCTCAAAACATAGTCTATCCAGATCTGAGATGGGGAACTCCTATTTCTAGTGTTGACCCAACGGGGGTAGGTGGGGAAGGGATAAGGGCCTCCAACCCGTGCAGGATCCCGCAGCGGCGGTACTACCGCTGGGTTAAGGGTAGTACCGCTGGTGCGGCCAGGTTTCGCTCTTCCCACCTCGGCGGTACCGGTGGCGGTACCGCCAGCGGTACCAGTTGGTACCGGTCAAGCGCGTCAGACGCCGATTCTGGCGGTAGCGGCGGCGGCAGCTCTCGGGCGGTAGTACCGCTTAACCCAGCGGTACTACCGCCGCCTGGGTCTTTTCTTCTCTTCCTTCTTCTCTTCCAAGCCACCGTCTTGTCGGCCTTCGTTCCTCTTGCGCCTTGGCCATCTTCCCGTGGTCTTGTACCCTTGGTGACACACCTAACAATGCAATGGGAACAATGGTCAAGTAGTATAACGTCCAAAGGTGACATATGGTGAATCACATAGTGGAATGAGTTCACCTTTGAGGTCCATGTTGACTTGTGGAGTGTTGGAGTACTTGACATGGTGATGGACGTGACTCGGGCTACATCATCTCCCCTCCCTTTAAAAAGAGTCGTCCTCGACTCTTGCTCTTCATCACCATGCAAAGGAGGTAGATGTGTTGTCGAAGAATTGGAATTCACCACGCCTACAAACACTAAGGACCAAGCAAACCATGTGTGTGCAAGAAAGAGGAGCATATCAACAATGACATGTCCATTCTTTGTCATAGCACCGTTAGCACAACACAAGAATATGAAAAGGTAGTGCAAGTGCAAGGTCAAAGTGCAAGCAATCCAATGGAACATCTGCAAAATGTGAGAACACAAAAGCTCCATAAAAATATGAGGATGCCATCTAGGCATCTCATTTGGAATCATATGATCATTATTGCACACAAGGCATGGAAAAGAACAAGTTGTCATCATCCTTGATGCAATAAGCGAAGAGTTTGGCAAAAACACACAATGAAGAATGTCCAAAATATCATCATGGTGGCAAACAAAGCACATGAAAGAGCAAGTTTTCTTCGTATTTGTTGCAACACCAAATTGGTAGACACCAAAACACTCATGACAAGACATGCATAAAATGTCATTATGGTTGCAAACAAGCCATTGGAAAGAACAATTGTTCATCATATTTGTGGCAACACATAAATCATCCATGTGAAAGATCAAGTAAACATGCTTGTCGTAGAGAAGACCAAAAACACCAACATGATTGCAAACAAACCATAAGCAAGAGAAATTGTTCAACTTGTTTGATGCAAAACATGAGCAAGATTTGAGAGTTGGATTCGATCCACTACTCAAGTGTATGCTCTCAAGAGTTTTTTTGTCAACTCATGCTCAATTGAGGTTGACATTATCATGCGTTTACCGGCACACACAAGACACCATATAAAGAAGTTATGTGCACGGTAAATGAACACATCATCCATCATGAAGTGTCTCTTCATTTGCACATCACCAACCACACAAAAATCAATTGGAAAATATGACATATGTGGATAGTCATTATGCAAAGTGAAGGATGGAACAAGGTCCATAAGAGAAAATGAAACATCTCCAAAAAGTGAGAAAGCTATGGGGGCAATCTCATTATCAAGCATTTCAAGATTATTGCAAGCAACACATGTGAAAGAGAAATTGTTCAACATGTTGCAAGCAACAACGGGAGAAAAATGGAAACATTCATAACACGGCATGCTCATGGCAAAATCATCACAAATAGGTGATTCCACATGATCAACATTGGTTTCAAACAAAGTATCACATGGGAATAAGAACGAATCATATGATGGGTCAATCAAATCATCCATAGCATGCAACCAATCATAGTTCATCATGTCCACTAGGGGATCATGGTCACATCAACACCCATACCTTTGTATTCCCGCTCATGTGAAGTAGGTGTTGAAGTACTAGGGGCTTCCATGTAGCCGACTTGTTCATCTTGAAGTAGACATGGGGTGGCATCATCATCATCCTCCATGTACATCTTCTCCATTTGAGGCACCGTCAAGTCGAGGAGTGGCGTCTCATCATCCATGGAACCTAGCACACAATGAGAAAACACACTAGAGGAAGGTGGTAAGTTGTTAGAAATCGAAATGGCCTCACAAGACCTATCAACTACCTCTCTCAACTCAAGTGGTGTATCACTCATTCCCTCAAAGTGAAAGCACTCAAACTCACATATGGTGGAGGCACTCAACTCACTCTCACTCTCACTCAAGTGGGCTAAGTGGCTCTCATGCTCACATGGGATTGGTACCATCTCATAAGTCAAATACATAGGGTAGGCTCAATGTTCTCATCTCCAAACGCCTCCAAGGTTGAAGGGAAACTCCCATGCTCAACCTCTCAACCAACTCGCCTCCAAAGGTCAATGCCATAGTGTAGGCATCATCACTCGACTCCTTTGCGGAAGGGAAAATCCCATGCTCCGCTTCATCACTTGACTCCATTGCCGAAGGGAACATCCCATGCTCGGCATCATCATCACTTGACCCATGGTCATAGGTGATAGCATTCTCCATGCTCGCCTCCTTGGTCGAAGGGAAAATCCCATGCTCGACCGTCTTGTTGCCATCTTGGTCACCGTCTTGTTCACCAACTTTGCACTCCCACATCATGTGACCTCTTCTATTGCATAGTGGGCACAAGAGATTGGGACATTCTCGTGGATCATGGTCTTGGCCTGGCAATTGTCGCATAGGAGGTCTTCATCTTGCCATTTGGGGACCAAAGTGGTGGTGGCACTTGGTGTAGGAACCATATCATGAGAAGTGCTTGAGAAGGGCGCCGTCTTGGTTGTGGCCTCACGTGTGTGACCATGCTTCTTCCGGCGTCGACGTTGGAGTTGCTCGATGAAGATGTCGAAGTTGGCCATGATCTCGTCAGTAATTGGCGCACTTGGAGTGGTAGCACTAGGGGACACCATAGGATGTGCCTTTGTCGCCATCTTGTTTTCGTGTCGACGTTGGCGTTCTTGACTTGTAGGGTGTCACCGGAAGTCATTCGGGTGCTTCTCCTCATGTTGGCGTCGGCGTGCTTGTTGCCTTGGTGACCTTGACTTCGAGCTCCCACTCGAGCTTGGTGATATGTTTCGAAGCTTGGCGAGTGAAGAGATGTCGTCTTGGAGCTTGGACAAGTTGTTGTCGACCTTGGCAACGTTCTTGTGGCGCCTTGATGAGCTAGATGAGCTTGGAAAAATTTGGGGGATTTGTGGGGGAAACAAAGTCAAATCCGTGGCAACCATGCTCTGATACCATATGATGAGGATTGGACCTCTAGGGTGGCCCGATCTTCACGGATTGACGAACGAGTGGACGAACTCACGCAAGAACACGAAGAACACGAGGAAGAACACCAAGAACACAAGAACACACACAAGATACAAGAACCGTTTCCCTTACCGGTCTGTCCAACCGGCCCAATAGAATCCACACGAAGGTGGGAGATCGGCAAGTAGATACAAGAAGGGATCTTGGATGGTTGTTTCTCCAACGGTCAACCGAACCGCTCCAATAAAGTCACCCGAAGATGAAAGATTGGCAAGTAGTCAAACTACAAGTAGAGGTCTTGAATCCACGAAGGGATCTTCTCCACAAGAGGAGGAACCATCCCCGCAAGGGGAGGAAGGAGACCGTCTTGAGGTGGGGAGCCTAGCTCTACTCTAATCTCAAAACATAGTCTATCCAGATCTGAGATGGGGAACTCCTATTTATAGTGTTGACCCAACGGGGGTAGGTGGGGAAGGGATAAGGGCCTCCAACCCGTGCAGGATCCCGCAGCGGCGGTACTACCGCTGGGTTAAGGGGTAGTACCGCTGGTGCGGCCAGGTTTCGCTTTTCCCACCTCGGCGGTACCGGCGGCGGTACCGCCAGCGGTACCAGTTGGTACCGGTCAAGCGCGTCAGACGCCGATTCTGGCGGTAGCGGCTGCGGTAGCGGCGGCGGCAGCTCTCGGGCGGTAGTACCGCTTAACCCAGCGGTACTACCGCCGCCTGGGTCTTTTCTTCTCTTCCTTCTTCTCTTCCAAGCCACCGTCTTGTCGGCCTTTGTTCCTCTTGCGCCTTGGCCATCTTCCCGTGATCTTGTACCCTTGGTGACACACCTAACAATGCAATGGGAACAATGGTCAAGTAGTATAACGTCCAAATGTGACATATGGTGAATCACATAGTGGAATGAGTTCACCTTTGAGGTCCATGTTGACTTGTGGAGTATTGAAGTACTTGACATGGTGATGGACGTGACTCGGGCTACATCAGTCCCACATGTCAGTCAAACTTCTAAGGCAATGTCCAGCGCGTCGGCGTCGACTTCAACGAAGTGTTCGCCCGGTCGCTCGACTTGACTCGACCGTGTACACATACTCATCCCAGTTCCAGCACAACCGTGTTGGGAAGTTCGCACGGACGTCAAATCGGCGTTCCTCAGCGGCGACCTCCGGGAGGAGGTGTACGTGGCTCAACCACCTAGTTTTGTCTAGGAAGGAGAAGAAGGGTGTTGCAGTTGCGGAAGGAAATCTACGGAGGGCTTGGAACATCAAACTGGACAACACACTCGTCGGTTGGGTTTCAAAAGAACCCGTCAGAGATTGCTTCCCTGTGTCTACGTCGACAACCTGATCGTGATAGGAGCAGGCACATGTGAGATCGCCAAGTTCAAACTGGAGATGAAGGCACGCTTTAGATGAATGACCTAGGACTCCTCAGCTACTACCTCGGCATCGAGTCGAAGCAGGCCCCTAGCAAGTTAACACTAGACGGTCAGCATATGCCGGCAAGCTAGTCGACAAGGCAGACATGGGCGATTGCAATCGAGAGCACGTCATGTTGAGCAAGGAGAGCTCTACCCCATCGGTGGATGCAACGTCCTGACTCAACATTGTCGAGAGGCTGAGGTACCTTGTGCACAATCGGCTTGACATTGCTTTTGCGGCCGGCTATGCCACTTGATTCATCGAGAAGCCCACAAAGCACCTGGATGTTGTCAAACATTGTTGTGGTACATCGCTTGGCACGCACAACTATGGTTGCCGCTACGTCAAGGATGAGTACGGCGACAAACTGATCGGCTATAACGACTTCGACATGGCAGGTGACTTCGACGACCGGAAAAAGCACCTCGGGTGGGTGGAGGTGTCGGAACACACTCACCAAGGAGGAGTCCCAATACGCGACCGTCAACCGGCCAACATCGTAGGACTAATGTGCGCGCGCATAGTTGTGGAGTCAGCACATAAGCATTGGGTTCATGTGAACCCAATGAAATTATGCCAACCCTTTTTATAAATATATTTGGGGTTTCAAATACTAGTTTAAATCCATGTATACAAAAGTGAACCCAGTAAAGGGATCTTGCAACTCCGCCACTGCCTGCGCGGGTGGGGTTTTGAATCTCGAGTGGGTTTCAGTGCTGCAATCATCCACACGCGAAGACCGCCTCACCCGCATCTGAGCATGGAGGGCGACCATGAAACCGGAGGAGCGGTGGCATCCTGACAACTTGTGAATGTCGCCAAAGTGGGACGAATGCTTCGCCGCCAAGCATGAGGTGACATGTGGGTCTTTCTTCGTCTTCGAGCCACCGGAGTCGCTCCGAGAGAACGTCTTCGCCACGGGACTCCGATGACCCCAACGCCTTCAAGATCGACGCCCCTACTCTACGGCCTATTGGAAGAGGGCCGCGAGTCCGGACGGACTTGGGGGATGCGGTCCACGAGTGGATGTGAGCAACAAAGTAAACTGGGGCGAGCGAGAAGCCATCGCCACCACCGGTGTCTGCTCTTGTGTTATTTCGTTGATTTCGATGAGGTTTAGGGTTAGTTTTACCTTTTTTAAGTTTTAATTATGTTGTATAATCTTTGGACTATGTTTGAACTTAGTTAAAGTTTATTCTGAATTTGTTAAATTATTATTCTTGTTTGTTCAAAGTATTTAATTTGAGACGGCCATATTGGCGTCCATTTGAGGGGTGGATGCACGGGCGGACAGTTCATGGACAAATGGGCCGTCCGGCCACAGGACGCGAGGAATGTCCATTTTAGGGAAATCTCTCACTTTATAGATCAACACAAATGTTTACAGGTACATTAATATATTATAGGGGGTACCTAACCAAATGTGTCTACCAATTCCTAAAGAAAGGCCATATCTAGCGAGATTATGAGCTTCAAAATTTGAACTTGTGTTTTCACGATGGAAACTACGTACAGGAAACCAAAGGGAGCGATCTTCTCTGTACTTCTCTAATGACAGGTCCATTGATACCCATGGAGCTAGCTTCGGTTTAGAATGTCATCCACCATAACCTTGCAATCGGAAGCCAAATGTATTCTCGATATTGCCAGGTCCTCCGCAAGTGCTAGTCCTTCTCGGCAGGCTTAATTCAAAAAATCACAGGATCAGAAATACATCGGTACGGAGTTTGTCAAGTCCCAGCTGCTTAGTCATCTCAATACTAAAATTATTGATTAGGTTAATACTACACCTTCTTTGCCATTTTTCACCTTGTACCCAAGCCATCATCGATATTGCTCCTCGATCGCGCCAAATTTCATTCAGCTCAGCTGCACCAGGCAGCAAATATTACAAAGTCCTGGAGATGTACATGTTGTAAAATAGACAATATGGGACAGTCATCTCGGAGTGAGCTGAATTTAAGCATCTGTAAATAGGCTGATTTAGGCTGAGCCTAAGAGCCTGTGTTGCACATTGGTGAGCCTCTCCATTGAGTTTCCTGGATATATGATAAACCTGTGTTGAAGCACTAGATGTAGACCTGAAAAATTGTGCTAGGAGCTTTCTAGCATTCCAGTGCAGGAGAGGATGATCAATTCTTCTTGCTGCTGCTATCTTGGCAAGTACCTGGTTGTCCGTTAAGAAGGTTGGCCTTTCAAATTTAAGAATATTTGCTATCTGCGCCGCTAATAAGAGAGCTGTGCCTCTGCTTGAAATACTGTAGTTTGCTGATGCGTTGAGGCTTGTATCCTGATGCACCATTTGCTGTGATCCGAATTGTTTCGGATATAGACTCCCAGACCTGATGCTCCTTGTTGTATTGAACCTGCCAAATTGTTTTCTTTCCAAGAAGCATCAGCAAAAATTAGTATTCCTTGTAGTGACGAGACAGATTGTAAGGTTTCTCCCTGTGGTGGGTTTGTCGGAGGGACTACGGGCACCTGTCTTTGCATCTGGTATCCTACCTGCTTATTAGAAGTAGCATTACAAAGTTCAAGGTTTTTTATAAGGGCTTGGGAGTTAATAGAAATCTGATAGGGTTCACCCTTATTACGTTGAAATAGCATATCATTTCTGGACTTCCAAATGCACCACATAAAAGTAAGGATATTAGGTAAAGTTGCATAAGGATGATTCATTGTAAGCAAAGTTATAATTATTTCTGTAAGAGTGGTGCAATTGGTAACGATGAGTTCCATTCTGATATACCAAGGGGCAATAAACCAAGCAGCTTTGACAAAAGGACAGGTAAAAAAGAGGTGTACCTCATCTTCTAGCATACCACACCTGCAACAAAATTTATCAATGTGTTTTGAATACCTTCCTGCTCGAGCCCCTGTGGGAAGCGCCTTTCGGAGAAATCGCCAGGCAAAAGTTTGTATTCTTGGAATAATCTCCTTAGATTTCCAAACCTGCATAAGCAATTGTATTGTTTGTGGAGTAGGAGCTCTCGGGCGTTCTTCTTGTCGTTGCTCATACAGTACCTGAAGACATGCATAATAAGCAGATTTTGTGTTGCATTTACCGTTTTGTGTTAGGTCCCAACATAGCAAATCTTCATCATCAGTATAAATAATAGGTGTTTGCTTGATGTAAGAGCTGCCGAAGGGGTAAATAAAGTGTCAATTAGATTGTTATTCCAGACTTTCTGATTGGGAAGCCAAAGATCTTTTACAGTTGCTGGATAGTTGAAGCCAGGTTCTTGGATAATTAAGTCATCATAGATGGAAGCCCAAGAAGGATACCACGGCGTGTTCCAAATGGATATGTTTCCTTGTGTTAATTGATAAGACGTGTGGGCTTTCAGAATTGGAAGAACTTTAAGAATGAAGCCCAGAAGGCAGATTTTGGCACATTGGAATTGGGTCTCCAAATTGAGGAATCATGGAAATATTTTGCTTGTAAAACACGATGGAGATGGTCGTTGGGATTTTGTGCTATGCGCCAGGCTGCCATAAGAATGAGGCTTTGATTTACTGCTTGAAGGTTTCTAATACCCAGCCCCCCTTCTTTTTTTGGCGCACAAAGATCTTTCCAAGCTCTCAAGCAAAGGCTTTTTGTTTTAGTTTCATCTCTTATACCAGTCCACCAGAAATTTCTAATAATGGACGTGAGTTTTGAAATGAATTTCTTGGTGAAAAGAATATTAGACATGTAGTAAACTGGATAGAAGAGAAGACTGATTTAATTAGCTCCAAGCGTGCAGCGTGAGAAAGTTTGTCTGCTTTATATGTGTTTAGTTTTGATTTGAATTTGTCAAGAACAAAATTATAAGCTGAAGTTCTATTTTTAGCCGGAAGGATAAGAGGATGGCCCAAGTGAATGAAGGAAGCATCCATTTCTTGCACAGGGAAGATGTTCTTGATGGCATCTGCATTCGTTGGTGGGACATTTTTACTAAATATTATTCCTGATTTTGACCAGTTAGGTGTTTGCCCCGAAACTGAGCAAAAAGAATCCAGGATTTGTTTCATAGCAGTTGCCTCTTGTATTGTAGCCTCCCCGCAAATAAGTAAGTCATCGGCAAAAAGAAGAGAGTGAATGCGAGGGCAATTTGGACCTAAAACCACCCCCTGAAGTGAGTTGTTGTTCATAGCTTCTTGGAGGGTTAGCGACAGTTCATTGATTGTGAAGACAAAAAGGTACGGCGAGAGGGGACAACCTTGTCGAATACCTCTATTGCTGCTAAATCTCGCAAACGGCTGACCATTTATGATAACTGAAAAGGTAGGTGAGGAAATACAAGCATAGATCAAATTTATATAATGACCGTGCAGTCCTTTACGTGCGAGAGCTTGTACTATAAAGTTCCATTCTACACGGTCGAAGGCTTTGGCAAGGTCTATTTTGAGCATAAAAGCCTGATGCTTCCAAGAGGAAAGAGCAAAGGAATGGGTAATTTCCTGGGCAATAATAATGTTATTACTAATGCGACGCCCTTCAATGAAAGCCTGCTGTGCTGGGTTTATATAGTCGGGCAAATGAGGTTTAAGTCTATTTGCAAGAGTTTTGGCTATAAGTTTGTAAACAACTTGCAAAGACTTATAGGTCTATAATCAGAAGGTATAAGAGGCACCAGTTTTTTAGGGATCAGCACAATGTGAGTATCATTGATATGATGTGGCATAACTCCAGAGTTAAAGAAAGAGGTTACCAGGTTTGTCACATCATCTCCAATCCAGCTCCAGGTTGCTAGGTAGAATTCCACATTGAAACCATCTGGTCCAGGAGAAGCATTTTCTTCATGTCTTTTAAAGTGTCCAAAAGTTCCTGTTTATCTGGAATAGAGTAGGTGTAATCTGAGGTGTCTTGTAGGATTTGTGTATGGATATAAGGCCTGCCAACATTTGTGTTAGTGGAGCTAAAAATATGTCTAAAATAATTCACAAATGTGTTAGCAATTTGCTTTGGCATGTGTTGAATAACATCGTTTTCGTCCTTGATGGATACTATCATGTTCCTTCTTCTCTCTTGAGTATAGCTTTGTGGAAGTATGCCGTGTTTCGATCTCCATCCTTGATCCAATTCTTTTTTGCTCTCTGCATATAAAAGTCTGTTAGCTTCGTGAGGTTTTGTTCGTACCTTGTTACTAGAGAATTCTCCAAAGCGTGATCTTGATCAGGCAGCTGCTTCGCCTGTATTTCCTTTATTCTGTCCTCTAGTTCGTTGAGTTCCTGCTGCAGAGGCTTCTTTTTCCTGCACCAGATTCTTAAAGCTTGCGCCAAATGATTAGTTCTTTGACTAAAAGATTTACTGGTAGTTTTTGACCAGCTTCCTTTGGCCTGTAGATTAAAATCTTTTTCTTTTAACCACCAGTTTTCAAATTTAAATGTACGCTTAGTTCTAGTAATTTGCCATCAGTGGATAAGAGAATAGGAGCATGATCACTTATGGTATGCATAAGAGGTAAGTTGTAAACATTAGAGATAGGAAAAGAGCACACCAATCAGCATTTACAAGACAACGATCAAGTCTTTCATAAACAGGCTTCGAAGAGAATCTCTTATTTGTCCAAGTGTAGGCAGGACCACTATAGCCCAAATCAAATAACCCACAAGATCTAACTAAAGACTGAAAAGCATTCATGCGAGAGCGATTAGTAACCGGAGAACTTTTATCGATATCATACAAAAGATCGTTCATATCGCCCATACATAACATAGGGAGAGTAGCATTATCATAGACAAAAGAGGTGATCTGATTCCAAATAAGACTAGTCTGGCGATGATAAGGATCACCGTATATACAAACAAGACCAAACTTCTGATTAGTAGACCTAATAGTAGCAATAGCTAAGATAAGATGAAAGCTAGTGGTATGGACAGTGATGTCGATGTCGTCGCTCCACATCAGCCAAAGCCCTCCGGATCGACGCCGCGAGGGAACTACAATAGTATCAAACATATTAAACCTAGAAATAAGGTTGGCAGGTTTTACCTTGGAGGATTTAATTTCAGAGACAAAGATTACCTGTGCATTTGTAGAGTCAATCAGTCGGGCAAGATGCATCATCTTGTTACTGCCCAGGCTCTTGCCCATACCTTGGCAGTTCCATCCTAAGGCCTCATGGCGCCCGTGGCGCCTCATGGGCTGGCGCCATTGCCCTTGATTCAGTTCAATGTTACCTGCATTATCTCCAAGGTTTGTTGTAGATGAACTCCTTCACTAGATAAGTTGTTGAAGACTGAGCTTCATCTCCATTATGTCTCTGGCTTCCCTGACCAACATCCATATTACCAGCATCCATACCTATGTAGTAGGTGTAACCATCTGAGGAGGTGAGAAAGTTCCTTGGCGAGAATCTGGCTTGCCTGGAGACCAAGTCGGCGAAGGCGTGCGTATCGGGCATGGATCATAGTCTGTTGGGCTTGCAACACTTCTTGGTGAGTCTGTCTGCGAGGTGAACGAGCGTAGGGGTGCACCAAATTCCCCACAGCTGCACTACGAGGTTTGCGATTACTACGGATCGGCCCCACTTGGCTGGTTCCTCCTTGATGGATCCACAGGGCAGTGCTAGGTTGATGGTGAAAGACCCCATAACAGATTCGTTACCTTGGTCTTGGGTTGGCGGCGGAATATCCCACCCCCGAGTGCGACGACGAGGCCTGCCCTCTGTAGCGGCAGTTGCTGTGTCACCGGTTGCTCCTTCGATGGCTGCCTCTGTAGAGCCTGCTGTCTCCGTTCCTGATTCTGCTCCTCCACACGTTGCTCCTGCTTTCACTCCTTGAGGATCTCCGAGTGAACAGAACGATGTAGTTCTGCTGCGGAGAGGGGGGCATCTGCTGCTCGTTGCTTGGAGGCAGTGGATTGAGTGGCGAGGATCTGCGTCAGAGGCTCGGTTGCGGTTGGGAGAGACTGGCTTGACCCTCTCTGGCAGAGATTTGCTGCGGAGGTCCCTGCTCGATTGCGAAGTTGGGGCTAAATTGATTCACAGTGGATTTCTTGGCTAGCGGCGACGTGGGAGCTCCATCGATTGGGGCAGGGCGCTTTGGAGCAGACGATGCGATATTCCGTTGACTATGAGGGAATAATATGTACCTTCCGTAGGCCTTGGCTGCTGGCCCATACCTGGCCCATACCGTTGTTGTCGAGTCCTTTCTTCTTCCGTTGGCTGGTATGGCAGAGACACCAATTCCTGAGCCCAAGCTTGGCTTGGAGCAGTATATTGTGGGCCTACATTTGGTGCCAGCAGAATGGCTTGAGAGAGAGGTCTTTGTGTCTGGTCAGAGTCGTGCTCCGTGGGTCCAGCGCTGCAGTGGGTTGCACTTGAAGTCCTCTGCTTCCCGTGTTATGACTCTGAACAGGTAGCTGAGGTGGGCGCTGTTGCTGGCTGAGGTGGCGGTCATGCAGCTTCTCCATTCCTCTTGCACCGCTAATCTGGAGAGTTCCTGGATAGATAGTACCTGGAGTAAATGCCGTCGCAGACCCAGCTTGATACTGTAGCACTGTATTTTGGTATTGACTGTTCTGCCCCTGATGAACTGAAGGCTGGAAGAACTGCTGGTTCTCAATCTGCTTTGCTTTCCCTTTCGGATCCTGAGCAAAGAGCTTCTGAAGCTTCTCAAGAATTGGATTAGGTCTTGATTGGAGACCAATATTAGTGATGGATTGTGTGCCAGCTTCATGCACAGCTAGCGGACCACAATTTAATTTGGTAGAAACAAATTATGGTACGAGGCGCGGCCTATAGAGGCGGTAGAGAACCTCCAGCCTCACTCCGTCAGCGTCAGGTCCCCTGACCGTGTCAGCACTCAGCACCCTGGAATGGATCAGCAGCACTGTATAATGTCAGCGTGAACCGTATTTCTCCAAGGAAGTACGCGAGCACAACATCCGATGCACCATTCACCCAAACAACGAGCGGCCGGGACTAGGTGGACTCGGAGGACTGTATTATCCGTGGTATTTCCGTATTCCTTATCCCTAAATGCTCTCTCTTTTTTTGCAGAAAAAAACGAAAATACGACCGGAATACAGTTCCTGGCTGTGAGATCTCCCGTAACACTCGCAATCCCTCCTTTGGTCGTCTTTAATTACTCGCTACAACGCCTAGGACACACAAGGCAACCCGCGAGACGGCGGGCGTCGCCAGCAGGAAGATCGTAGGCCGCAAGGATCTCATCAGCGAGGAACGGAACTTGGCGCGCACTGACGCGAGGCGGGGCGAGAGCAGCATCGTACACCATCTGCGCGACACGAGTGCGCTTGCTGCGGTGGCCGGGACACCGCACCGGCCATTGTCCACGACAGGGAATGGCGAGGCGGGGATATCACCATCGGCGGCGGCGCACCAGCAGCGTAAATGGAGGAGAGATGTTGAGGTGCGGCTCCTCCCGCGGGGAGGTGCTCCTCTTGCTCCTGGTCCAGCGAGGCGAGCGTGAGAGGGGAGTCGGAGACGACGGGTCGGTGATGACATTGACGGAGACGATGCCGGCATCGCCCTCCGACGACGGTAACCTCGTCGACGATGCCGATCACGCCGGTGACCAGGTTGACATGCACCAGAGCATGCGGGCCATGTGCGTCCGAGGCAACGCGTGCGGAACACGGAAGTAGCCGATGCCGTCCTCCCCCACTGGCCACAGCCGAGACGTGGAAGAAGGAGCTGCAGGTCGCCGGTTTGCTCTGATGCCATACCAACGCGATTGAGGCCAGCTGAACAGCTGATCGCGGAGGCGGCCTGTCCAAGCACGGACTGGTCGCTGGCCGGGGAGCCAAACGAGCGACAGGTTACGAGTAGCTCCTATTGACATGGTATTTCCGATTTGATCTTTTTCAATATATAAAGAGCTTGGAACCGTAAAAAAGACGAACAACGAGATGGCTGCCACGCACTCGCAGGCAAGCCGCGTCCCTGTCCAGCATGGACACCAGCCCCGACCTCCTCTGGGCTCTGGCCGAACACCAGCTCAGCACCTCTGGCCGCCCGGAACTCCTCCGGCCGAAAACCAGCTCGACCTCCACCCAGTTCTTCGCCAAGGTAGTTCCTGCTTGTACCGCTGTACGTACGTACAATCCTCTGTTCGTTGTTCAATGCTATAGCCTTTTTAAAATGTGCTAACCGACCCAGCTATGTACAGAGCGTTGCTACAAGTTTTTCTAGTTATGTATGGTATTTGCTTGCGAGAGTGGATTTTTGGAGCCCGAGCTACATGGAGCTCGTTTTTTGAAAATTCGAAATCCAAAAATCATGGAAAAAAAATCCTGGATGTGGATATTGTTGAGTACAATCATATAAATTTTCAACTACAAATTTGTTATAGTTTGGTCTGTACAAAAAAGACAAATTGGGGGAAATTTCAAAATTTTAAAACTGTGTATTCTTCACCACCCAGATCCATCCGTTTGTCTTTTTTGTGCAGCCCAAAATACAATGTATTTGAACTTGAAACTTTGAACGATTGTAGATCTATACAATATCTACATCCGGAATTTTGCGATTTTTGGAAACTTAAAAATGTTGATTTTTAATTTTTTAAGAAAAAGAGCTACATGTAGCTCGGGCTCCATTATAGGTTTTTGATTTGCTTGCATGATATATGTACATAAAATGGTGATGCATTCATTTTTCGAGAAAATGGTGCTGGTATTTGCTTGCATTTTTCATAGATCATGTGTGACATGTTTTACTCATCATAATCCCTATTTATTATATACTCGCTCAAATTGGGATGTATACAAGTCCTATATATAGTTACAAAAAAAATAGTGGAGCTGACACACGAAATCTGTCCATTTTTCTTTGTATGCTCTCTCTAGTGCCAAATGGAGACAAGGTGCGGAGGACCAGGAATTTTGGAGTCGGATTGTGCAAATGTTATTGCAGCGCTAAAGACGCCAGATGTGAATCGTTTAGCCCTATGGAGTGTTGTTGCGGAGACACAAGCCCTACTTCGAGGTAGGCCTGATATTGAGATTAGTAAGATGAGCGGGTTGAGCAATAAAGTTGCACATGTTAGCGCATTTAGGTAAGAGTGAGTGTGTTGTGTTAGACGGTGCTAGACTGTCATGGGTGGCCTACCTGCTCGTACAATTTTTTTTTTTTGAATTTTCGTACAAACACTGTTATGCCTTGATCAATAGAGCTCACCGGTTCCCCGAACAAAAAACGCAAAATAAAAGATTTCGAAGCATCTCCTACCTTTTTTTTGGGAATTTGAAACATCTCCCACGTGACTAGCCAGGCCGGTTTGCTCTACCGAGACCGAAAACAGCCGAGCACGCGAACGATGAATGGACCGCCACCACCGGTTGAGATATTTATAGGAAAGTTGGTAGTTTTACTGTGTAATTACTTACGTGGTGTCCATTTTGACCACAATTACTACAGTTTTTTAAGGAATTGCTTGGGCTATTCTAGTTGGAATACTGAATCCTGTAGCTTATAGCTTTTATGATGTACACTTTTGAATAATGAACCAACCATTTGTTGGTAATTGGAGAAAGAAGAGGCTCTTGGCGTGTAGTATGTGTTCTTGTATGGTCAACAGCTATGCCCAATGTTATAAAGGCCTACTTTGCCATAGTCTCAGGTTTAGGCGACCGGCGAGGAATCAATCTCCCTTTCAAGGTCTTGACCATCTTGGCAAAGATTTAGTGTCCTATTGCAGCGAGTGGTCTGAGCTTCGATAGCTGATCCCTGACACTGCAAGGAGGGAGAGAGGACGAGGGCGTGAGGTTGCATGTGGAGAGGCCCTAAATTTTGGTGTTCTTTTTCCATGTACTAGAGAACTTAGCGCGGCAATGCCGCGCCTGTTTGGTAAATTTCAAATTTGGGAATGTCCATATTTAGAAGTTTTTGAAATCTGGAAATTACTGAAATTCAAAAAAGTGTGCGCTTAACAAATGTTGTGAATCTAGAAATTGTCCGTTTTGGAAATGTATTCAAATTTGAATTCTTTTAGAAATGATCGTATAGATTTTTAAAATTGTACAAATTGGAAGTTTTTCAAATTTAAATTCTCGCGGCATATGCCGCGCCTGTGTCGTTAGAAGAAGAAATAGTGCGATGTAAGAAATTCAAATTTGTGAATGTCCGCATTCAAAAGTTGTTTAGATTTAAATATGTTCAAACTAAAAGAAAAGTTTGTACTTATCAGTTTTTCAAATTTTAAAAATAGTTTTAACGTTTATTGAATGTTCAGGTTTGGGGGGCATTTAAATTTTCGAAATATTCAAATTTGAGTTGTGATCACATGCCAGAAGTAGTCAGCGTTTATTTTTGTAGGCATGCTGTTTTTTTTTGTCATATTTGTGAATACCGCGGTGTGAAGAATTGAAATTTGGAAGTGTGCACATTCAAAAGTTGTTTGGATTTTAATATGTTGAAATTGGAGGAAAGTTTACAGTTAGATGTTCAGATTTGAAAGGCATTGGCAATTTTAGAATATTCAAATCTAGAATTTGGTCAGAAGTCATAAGTAGTTTTTTATGTGTTGATGTTGATATATTTGTCGTATTTTGAATTCTCTTTGCGTTTATTAAATGCTTATATTTGAAATGCATTCAAAATTTTAAAATATTACAATTTGAAATTTGATCGTATGCCATAAATAATCAACTCTCTTTTTTTCATGTTGATATATTTGTCATATTTTTCCGGCCCGTGGGGTAAATTCTAATTTGGAAACGTTAACATTCGAAAATTGTTCGAATTTTGAAATTACTGAATTTCGAAGGAGGTTGCTTTTGGAATTTGTTTGGATTTCGAAAAAAGAATTCAAATTTCAGAAATTGAAAAAATTGGGAAGTTATTCATATTTGAATTATGTTTATATTTATTAGATGCTCAGATTTGAAAGGCATTAGAAATTTTGAAATATTCAAATTTGAAATTTGATCATATGCCATAAATAGGCAACGTTTATTTTTGTGTTCATGCTGATGTACTTGTCATATTTTCCCGCTCGTGTGGTAAAATTTAAATTTGAAAATGTCCAGATTTTAAAATTGCGCAGGTTTGGAAATTAAACCAAATGTTATATCATCGGAAATCTTCTGCTTGACTTGATTGTTGATGATCAAGTATTGTTCATTCTTCTGGTGTCGTCGAGCACCATCTTGAACTCATATTCGTATTCGTATCCGCGTATTACCGAGAAGAATCAAAACACCGGAAAGAAATAAACAACAATGAATTCATGGCATCGATGCAATGCGCAAACACATGAATGACATGACATCTTTAATATTTGCCATAACTCTAGATACATAGCCAAATTAAATAGGTTTATGAAACATACCCATATTTTAAATTTAGGGTTTAATAGTGTTTGACTAATGGCATCAATGTAATTGTTTTGAACATGTATGATTATGGCATTAATAGACAGATCTCATTTTTATGAAATTTTTGATATATTATTCTTATTTATCTGATTTAAAATGAATAAGTTATGAATTATTAAAGTTTAATCAAATTTAAACAATTTCAGAAATTAGAAGGAATTTAAAAGAAGTGCTGACGTCACGCGTGAGGTGCGCCTGGTCGCGAGCGACCTAGAGGTGGCGGCGCCGCCCCTAAATGGTCACCGGGGCGTCGCCTGCGGCGTACGAACGCGGCGGAGGACGCCGGCCGCGGCGGCGTCGAATCCGGCGCGGCTCGGGCGTCCCAGGACGCGGAGCTCGGCGAGGAGGTGAAGGAGGCGACGGCAGAGGTCGCCGTAGGCGTCGATCTGATCTGGGAGGACTGGAGCGGCATCGGCGCGCGTCGGCGGCGCCGGCGACTTCCGGCGTCGCGGGAGATCTAGAGAGAGGAAGGGGGAGCTCGTGGATGTTTTTGCGGAAAAGACCCTGTGGTTTTCTGTAATTGTAATTCAGTCCTTCGGGAGGGGTTTACTGTAAAATTTTCGCGTAAAAAAGCGTGCGAGGCGGTGACCGGCTGTGACCGGGGTAACCGTTTGGTGACCGGGACGCGTGGCGTGTTCTGATTGGAAGAAATTCGCGGGAACTGTAGCTGTCTACAGTGTAGTGCGCCGGGGGCGACGTGGGCACTCTCTGGCCGTCGGATCGCGCAGATCGGACGGCCAGGAATAGGGTGCACGATCCGACGGCCAGGAATAGGGGGCGACGTGGCCTGCGGATTGGGTGAGGATTCTACCAGCTTTTATATATAGTAGTATGTTTTAGGTATAGGGATACATAGGCAGTGCAATGGGCTAGGTCAGCACATCTAGCTTATTTGTCTTAGTCCTTCCTATTCTATTTCACACTACAACTATCTATGCGTTTTCTTAGACTCCAGTGCTTTCAGTACAAAATGCTTAGACACGCCTAGAAAAGCTAGTTGCTGGATGACGGCAAAAGGCCTAGTTTTCTTAGACTCCACCATTATATTGAAAACATGCAGTCTGGAGTTCCAAGACGTTAGTCTCGGCCCAATTAAATCTCGCCTGAACGTCACATTGGGAGGAGAGCACTGCAGGACAGTGGCAATGGTATCCCCTTTATGACGCACAATGTTGTATAGGGCCGGATATTAATCCCGGAGGGTAGTATTACCTAACCATTTGTCCTCCCAGAATCTAATCTCCGTACCATCCTTAATGTTGAATACCCCGAAGCGAAAGAAATGTTTCTTAGTCGCCATCAGTCTGGCCCAAAAGTGAGAATCACCAGGTTTCCAGTACACCTGTGATACCGCCTTTGTACCAATGTATTTTCTCTTAAGGAGTGTTTTCCATATCACATCTTCAGTAAGCAACTTAAAAAGCCACTTACTTAGAAGGGCCGAGTTCTTGACATTAAGGTAATGAATACCCAGCCCTCCCTGATCTTTAGGACGGCAAACAACATTCCATTTGGCCAGTCTATATTTCTTTTTCTCACCATCTCCTTGCCAAAAGAATCTTGATCGGAAATAATCCAATTTATGCAAGATCCTTTTTGGAATTGGGAAGAAGGATATCATATATAGTGCCATGTTTGTCAGTACCGAATTAATGAGAACCAACCCCCACCAAGAGATAGTAATTTTCCTTTCCTGCTGGATAGCCTTGCTTGCAAACGTTTCTCAACGTGTCTCCATTCCGCATTAGTCAGCTTCCGGTAATGTATTGGAATTCCGAGATACATTATTGGGAAATTGACCTTACTCACAGCCAAATATATCGGCATATTGGGCAGCTGCGTCCTGAGCCTCGCCGAAGCAAAATAATTCACTCTTGTGGAAATTAATTTTCAATCCCGATAATTACTCGAATGTTGATAATATCAATTTCAGATTCGCTGCTTTATCAAGATCATGTTCCATAAAGAGGATTGTATCGTCTGCATATTGAAGGATAGATAATCCACCATCGACTAGATGAGGAACCACTCCTTCAATTTGGCCATCCGACTTTGTCCGTTCAATCATGATGGTCAACATATCCGTCACTATATTAAATAGTATAGGCGATAGCTTATGTTACATTGATAGCTTAATTTTCTCCTTGTTTACTTGGTGTGTATTATAAATTTCAGTTCAAGTGTGCACAAATCCTCCTTGAGGCGGGTGCTGCGGTAGATGCCGTGGATAAGAACAAGAACACCCCACTGCATTATGCCGCGGGATATGGTCGGAAAGAGTGTGTGGATCTTCTGCTGAAGCACGGCGCTGCTGTGTAAGTTAAATCTGATCTCTTCTCCTTTTGCAGAGTCTGGTCCCTCGATGCTTATTTGACTGTCTCCAATGCCCTGCTGCAGCACGCTCCTGAACATGGACGGGAAGACGCCCATCGATGTTGCCAAGCTCAACAACCAGGACGAGGTCCTCAAGCTGCTCGAGAAGGACGCGTTCCTGTAAATCGCTTCACTTGGCTCGCATGGCGACCTGGACCTTTAGTTCCATCATATTTTACATCCCATGGCATCGGTGGATAGTCAAATACTCAAAACGTCATTTTATTCTTTGTGTAAGAAGCTGCTACGTGTGCTAGCTATGGTTTCCGAATTTCCGATTGAGGCATACTGGCTTAGATTAGAGCTTCATGTTAGTGTCTGGTGACTCGTGTATCCCCCACTTTGTTTCTGGTGATTTCAGCAAGTAATCAAGATTGTCTATCGGCAGATTTATTTGCAGCGTTCTGCCGAGGTTGAAGATAGCGGTTGCTGTTAGTGGAAGGAAAGGATAACCTGTGACTGGAAACAAGGCTCCATCTTAGCCAAATGCAGAGGGCAGTGAAACGGATATTTTCCTGCTTGTTGTTACCAGCTACTCCCTCCGTGAATAAAAAGATATTTTAACTTTGTCCAAACATGCATGTATCTACACTAAATTTGTCTAGATACATACATGTTTAGAGAAACTTGTGACAACTTTTTATGGATGGAGCGAGGCACCGCGAACGCTTGCTAATTAGTGCAATCGGGTGGCTTTCCGTTTTTGGGTTGAAAAGTCAATTCCCCCACGTGATCCCTTCAACCCGCTTATCTCAACTGAGGGCATCTCCAGCCGTGTTGCCCCCCAGGGTCCAAAACTTCGCCTTTTCTGGGGCGCCGCGGCGCCAAACGGCGCGAAACTGAACCCTGGGGGCGCGTTCACCAGCCGTGTCCAGACCCAAAAAAATTTCAAAAAATGGCGCAAACAGACGGCGAGTTCATCATATTGGCGCAAACTCGCCGAGATACATTGGCAGAAACTAAAACTAAAAATTAAAAAACACTTTTATTCGGCCCGGGGCGACTAGTTCAGGCACAGGCTCGCACGGATCGCGGCGCTGTAGTCGCCATCGTCGTCGGAGCCGTCATCGCCGCCGGGGGGTCTGCTTGGGCCTGCGCCGTCGTCGTCGTGCTGCAGTTTGCTCAGCAGCAGGGCTTTCTGCAAGGCGTCGTCCTCGTCGTCGTCGCTCGGGTCGAGTTTGTAGTACTCGACCTCCGGCGCCACAGGAAGAGGCGGGATGCGGCTGCGACGGCCCGCATTGGCCGCGGTAGCTCGCTGGCGCTCCTGGCGCTGCTCCGCGCGCCTGCGCTCCAGGTCGGCGAGGGCCACACGCTGGCGTTCCACCTCCTCCTCGGTGAAGGAGCGGAGGCTCCAGTCGTCGGCCCATTCCGGCAGCGCCGGCTGGACGGTGTTGAAGGACGCCTCCTCCGCCTCCTTCAGGCTGGGCCACTCCTCCTCCAGCTCCGGCTCCGGCTTGGGCTCCTTCTTGGCCTTGACGAGGCGGCGGAGGAAGGAGCGTGGCGGTGAGGCGGCGCGGCGCTGGGAGCCGCCGCGTGGCTCATTGATGCGCAGGGCGCCGCTGCGCACCGG
The DNA here is from genome assembly GCA_947311845.1 of Poa pratensis. NCBI lineage: Eukaryota > Viridiplantae > Streptophyta > Magnoliopsida > Poales > Poaceae > Poa > Poa pratensis. The sequence continues at coordinate 21,652,266 of CAMZMU010000112.1, forward strand.
GGCAGGGCGCCCGGAGTTGAGCAAGGGGGGCGTCAAGGAGGAGGAGGAGTTCCCCGACGACGACGAGGCCGCCGCGCCCATCCGCCGCGGGGTCCAGGACGCCCTGCGCGGCGGCATCTCCAGGCGCGGTGTGTTCCCGTTGGCGATGTACTCCATCACATTGTCGAGGCTGCGCCCCTCGCCGCTCCACCACCGCCTACGCCCGCCGCGGTTGTGGCGGCCCTCCACTTGGCCGTTGTTGCCGCGGTCGTTGAGGTCCTGTTCGTGGCGGCGCTGGAAGTACGCCGTCCAGAAGGCGGAGTTGCCCTCCGCCCTCCAGCGCGGGTCCGCGGCCTGCTCCGTCGTCAGGGCCTCCCGGACCTCGTCGATGGCGTACTCGAACTCGGCGCCTACAGGGATGGGAGGCACGGGGATGCCACCCGTGCTGAGCGCCCACGCTGCCTGGCCGCCGGAGGCGCCGGGGACGCGCATGTCCGGCGGGCACGGGTACCCGCACCGGTACAGGGCCCATGCCTCGTTCTTGCGGAGGCTGCGGCGGCCAAAGCCGTTAGCGGCGGCGCCGTCGTCGGCCATTGCTGCTTGCGAAGGATGGACGAGAGGGAGGCAGAGAGCAGAAGGACGGCGAGGGGCTGGCGAGAGCGAGGAAGGCGAGAGCTGGTGTGGACGGACGGCGAGGGGTGGGGGATTTTATAGCGCGCCGCGGCGAAGATACTGCGCCGCGTGGCCTTCCGATTGGACTTCGAAACGACGCGCGGCGGCCACGCCATTACTCCGGCAGCCTTTGACCGGCGGAAGCATTGGCCGCTGGCCACGCCAATAACTCCGGCAGGCTTTTGACCGACTCGGGAGCCGAGAAGATGAGGACGCGCCGCTTCACGGGCGTTCTGTTTCGCGCCATTTTCCCCGCGTCGCTGACAGAGCTGGCCCGCGTCGCCTTTCGCGCCATTTCGCCCCCCCAGGCCGAACCCAGTGGGCTGGGTTTCGCCTGGGTGCGCCGGCGCTATTTTCCGCCGAAACGGCGCTAACTGGGCTTCTGGGGGGGCCGAGTGGTAGAAAAACGGCGCTTTTCGGCCGGCGCGGCACAAAAAAGGCCTCCTGGGGGGCTCTGGGGGGACGGCTGGAGATGGCCTGAGACACGGGAGGAAAGGAGCTGGTCTATTTTCCCATCAGTGTTGACCACCTCCAGGACGTGATAACTGTCCTCGTTAATACTCACTGACAGTCCACGCCATTGGACGGATAATTTGCTCAGCGTTTTATCTTTGGTATAGATGAAGCTAAGTTAATTGGCCTAGCTCATATGCCATCGAGCAATCGGAGTTCTTCCACTGAATCAGTGTGGACTCTCCCATCTGTTCGATCTGTTAAAATAAAGGTGAATGGAGCGGTATCAAGGGTTTTCTAATTCAGGCTCCTATAGTGCAGTTTGCAGAGATAAGCATGGTAATTTTCTGGGTGCAGCTGTGGTCGGTCTCTTTTGGACGGAGGGAGTATTTCTAAACCTGCTACACTAGAGGCTTTAGCGTTCAGGGAAGCACCGGCTTTGGCTGCTGACCTCTTATGCAATAGTCTTGTTATTGCCTAGGATTGCAAGGTGGTGGTTGATGATATCCAGAACAGCACCGGTTGCCCATATGCATGTCAAGTTGTCAACATCATTTGGGAGATTAAAGCTATGGCGACTGAGGTGGCTTCCTGCATTTTTGTTCATGAATATAGAAGATCCAGTGAGGCTCATTGCCTAGCAAAACACGCTTTAGGCCTCGTTCGGCAGAAGAGTTTCGGCCGGTTTTTCGGTGTAAATTACCGGCCCATCTAAAGACCTCAGAAAACACTCGAGGATTGTTCGGCAGGCCGGGTTTGGTCGGGCCGAGCCGGAGAAACTCGTGGAACCCCGTCGGGTTGGAGTGGAATCGAGACGCGAGGCCCCCCTCGCGTTTTGCCGTGTCTTGAGCTCGAGCTCTGGCGACGCACGCAACGCCGACGCCGTCGCTCGTCGATGTCCCTCGTCCCGTCCGCCGTCGCCGAAGCCTCCCTCCCCCGACGCCGAAGCCTCCCTCTGCTCCTGCGCCTCCCTCGGTCGCGGCTCCGACGATTTCTTCGCCCCTGTCGCCGCCGACGCTCCCGCCGCCGCAGCTCTCCTTCTCCGCCGCCACCGCCGTAGACTTCTATCAGGTACGTCTTACGCCTCGTCCCGTCCTCTCTCGATCTGGCCTAGGTTTCCATGGGCGTTTCTAGGGTTTCCATGCCTCCATCCGTGGGTTCTTGATCCCGTCCGAGGGTTCTTGATTGACAGAGGATGAGCAGATGCAGTGATTGGTAGTTGACGCGGTTCTTGGTTCACATGATTTCTTGATCTGCCGATACTAGGACATATATGCCCGTACAACAACTCCAACCATGAAAAGAGCAACGAGTATGTTCAGTCCGACAGCTGAATATCCTCTGGTAGATTTTGATATGTATGAACGCTGTGTTATGTAGTTGTTAAGTGTACTAGTCTCTGGTAGATTTTGTTGTTGGATAATCAAGAAAAGAGGAATTATTGAGTTCATGGCTGCACGAGTAGTCTCTGATTTGTTGTTTGTGGTTCTTGTGCTAGCAGTAGCTTTCTTGTGCTTGTGTAGCGGTTCATTTTGAACATTTTTTATTGGAGTTGCTACTGCTACTCGAGGGTACTCATTGCTCGATTATTTTAGTAGGAGTATTGCTTGCAGTGCTTAAACCTGAACCTAAACTTGCACTGCTTGTAGCAGTATTGTTCAGGAAGGCATTGATTCGATGTGTAAATAGATAGAGCAGTTGTATACTGGAAATTTCTTTCACTGCAGTGGCAGATTAACAAGTTTAATTCGCTGTGAATCCCGATTCTAAACCATGGTACATGATCTTTGGTTGTCCTGGTTATTTCTCAGCATATCTTTGGTTGTCTTTTTGATCAGTGCCTATGTATTAAGTTGTAGTACTTATCTATTTCTGTTCTCTTGAAACTGTGTAGTTCATTGCTTTGCGGTAGTGAACTATTGCTTGCTTATTCCGAATAATGTTAGCATGACATGTTCCTTCACTAGTGTTCTGGTAATAACTATAGCCTGAAACGAAATGCAAATGCAGTGCAGCACTCTAGCCTAATCCTAGTATTTTCAGAATCCATTTTCTGTTCATAACTTTACATACATGTGTACCTCGCTGAGATTCATGAAAATAGAGCAGTAGTGGTATCTCTTGGATGATTGTTCAGTCCTGAAGAATTAAAAAGCTAGTTCTCTCTGCCTTTGTGAAATGGAAATGCAAACTTTCAAGTTCCTGATCTTGCTCCTGCAACCTTGTGAACATGTACCGAGCCATACAATCACTTGCATTGCCTAGTCTCTATGATAAGAAGTATTGCATGTTTTTCTTTTTTTTATAGTGCTGTCCTTGCATTGCCTAGTCTCTATGATAAGAAGTATCCATCTTGTACTGAATTATTTCCTTTTTGTATCCTTGTAGCTACCCGAACTAGCTTCTTCTCTTATCTAAGTCTGGTAATTTTAAAAACTGATCTCCCTTTCATTGCAGAACTGTATAGGTGTCATAGATGGCTCTCATGTGCCTGCCAGTAGAACACCTCAACTTCAGGCTCCGTGGCGGAATAGGAAGGGCTCCCTTAGCCAAAATGTCATGTTTGCATGCGATTTTGACCTCAACATCACTTTTATATCTTGTGGATGGAGGGTTCTGCCACCGACGCTAGAGTACTCAGTTCTGCCATGCTCAAAGGTTTCAAAGTACCAAATGGTAAATTTTATCTAGTTGATGGTGGTTATGCAAACACACCGTCCTTTCTTTCTCCATACCAAGGTGTGCGGTATCACTTGAAAGAGTGGGGGCATGGGCACCGTAGGCCACAAAACCACATGGAACTATTCAATCTCCGACATGCCGTAATGAGCATCAGTTCGAGCATTATGTTTTATTGTTTGCATAAAAATGGTTGTGCTTCCATGTCCTAAATTGTTTCTTTGTGTCTTGTTTAATTCCCGTTGTCTAAAATGTCTACATTGTTTGCAGAAAATATTTGGCATGAAGCAAGCTTTTCAAGTTCCTGTCATGATGCTCCGGTGATCTTGAGATACTCAGCTACTGTGATAAACAATTTTATCAGCTATTAGTGGTGTCCCTGATAAATAATTTTATCCATGTTGACCTGAGATTTATTTGACCGTTGAAACATGCATCAGACGTTGTTGCTCCATTTTTGATGATTTTGTAGTGTTTATCATGTAACGCTGTGTTGAAGTTGCCTGCTCGGGTGCTAAAATGACTGTCATGTGCTGAATCAAAATTGTTGCTGAGTGCGTCATGTGCTATGAATAAATTCGTTTGTATGGATGAAACACTCGTGTGCAATCCCTGTGTGCCAAACAGCGTAAGTTGGTGGTAGTGGTTTTATCAGGAGGGGATTTGGAGGTGGGGAGTGTATTGGGTGAGTTGAGTGTTTTCACCAAAACACGTGTGGAAATCACACAGGAAAACCGGTGGAAACACTCCAGCCGAACAAGGCCTTAAGAAGCATCACGCTCATATGTAAATGTTGGAGAGTTCAACCAAGGGTCAACAGAAACAAAGTTTCTAGGTAACACTTACGACAAGACGTAGAAACATCGACGTTGCTTTACCTAGCCATAATGATATCATGATTTTCACACAAAGAAAATGCATAGGTGATGGTACCAACTACCAAGTGCGAACTACCCTTTCTACCGCCCACTCGCGTTGAGCATATTCTAGCCTAGCGTATTATCCCCTATGCTTGCTCGGAGGCAAAGGGGAATTCGGTGGAAACATGTCGAGGACAGGGATGGTACTGAAATTTTGTATCTTTTCTACTAAATGGCTCTTAAGAAAACTATTAGCCAAATCTGGCCCGTCAAAAAACTTTCAGCCGGATGTGGCCCTTTTCAGAAACGCCACCTGATATGGCTTGTTTTCGGCCCAGAAACGTTACACGCCTAGGCTTTTTTTTTTTGCATGAAACGCCACCCGCAATGACGTTTGAGAGGCCTAGTAACGGCAACGTTTGACGGGGAGTAAACGGCAATCCAAAATTGGCGGAGCTTACTGCAAGTCAGGGGTAGGGGGCCACCGCCCCCCCCCCCCCCCCCTTCCCCAATTTTGGTTCAAGATTTGATGGGAAAATAGTCTTTGCTGTTTTCGCACCCCCACAAATCAGGTTAAGCTTCGCCACATGAAACCGATGCCCTTAATTAATATATGAATGGTTTAAAATGCATGTAGTATTAATATTCATCTCAAATAAGTTATAGATGTTATCATAAAATTCCTTCATTTTCTTAGTATTGAAGGCACATGTTATAAATGATATGACGACCCTATTTTTCTCAAAAATAACGGTTGATTAAAAATGAGTGCAAGCATAATTATACAAAATTAACATGATAACTTTGTTTGTTATGCCCAACACTACTAGGAAATAGCCTATCTGTGGCGCACCACTTTTGGCTTTCTGTGGCGCATGGTGGGTGTGTCACAGATATCTCGCCACTATTTTTTAATTCTGTGGCGCACGGTCCAGATGCGCCACAGAAAAACCAACATTCTGTTGCATACCCACCACCATGCGCCACAGAATTGTTATTTTGAATTTTTTAAAAAAAGGCGACCAGATCTAGATCTGGATCTGGCGCCGCCGGAATTTCGTCGGAACTCGTCGGAGGCCGTGGTGCCCGTGGGTTTTCGGGCTTTTTGGCCGGGCCGGGCTCGGGCCTAGGTTTTCCGCGTTGGGCTTTTCTCGGCCCGGCCCGGGCCGAGGCATGGCCAGGTATACCCGTGGCCATGGCCGTAGGTGGCTTGGTCGGAAGTGGGTGGAGGAGGGGGTCGTCGGAGGTGGGTGGGTGGAGGGTGGGGGTCGCCGGAGATGGTGGAAGAGGAGGAGGTTGTCGCCGGAGGTGGTGGTGGAGGAGGAGGATGTCGTCGGAGGTGGTGGTGGAGGAGGAGGAGGTTGTCGCCGGAGGTGGTGGAGGAGGAGGAGAATGTCGCCGGAGGAGGAGGTTGTCGCCGGAGGTGGTGGAGGAGGGGGTCACCGGAGGTGGTGGTGGAGGAGGAGGATGTCGCTGGGGTTGTGTTGAGAAGGAGGAGGGAGGAGAAGGGGAGAGGAGAAGTGGAGGAGAAGGTGAGAGGAGAAGGTGAGAGGAGAAGTGGAGGAGAAGGTGAGAAGAGAAGTGGAGAGGAGAAGTGGAGGAGAAGGTGAGAGGAGAAGTGGAGGGGAGGAGGAGGAGGAGTAAATGAGAGGAGAGAAGGAGAGAAGGAGAAAAGAGAGGGAGAAGGGTGGTGCCGGCGGGATTCAAATTCGAATCCCGCCCAACAATTCTGGGGCGCATATGTAGATATGCGCCACAGAATTGTCTTTTTGAATTTTTTTGATTTTGTAGAAAAAAATCTTCTTTTTGAAATAACTTTTTTCCTTTTGGAATTTCGAGAATCTGAGAAAAGTTCACCTGGTAAACCCGGGTGAAATCGAGCTCCAATTTTTCTCTAGTTTTTTTAATATATTAAACGCATTTTTTCGACGTCGTATGTAAATGTTATGGCCGTTTTTTTCTGTTTTTTTGCAAAAAAAGGTCAAAATTCATATTTCAAAATTTCTATACCTACTAGACACTAAAACCTAACTATATCTCAAAAGATTTTATTTTTTGAAGGTTTTATCATTTTATTTTCTTGTTTGCAAAACTAAAAAGGTGATCCACGGGGGTGGGGGGTGGGATCTGTTTTCAACAATTCTGTGGCGCATGGGGTCACATGCGCCACAGAAATGACTCTTTCTGTGGCGCATGGGTCTAGATGCGCCACAGAAATGTTCTGTGGCGCATCTAGACCCATGCGCCACAGAAAGGGCACCCACCCAATCATTGGTGGCGGGGCGACCATATTTCTGTGGCGCATAGGTCTAGATGCGCCACAGAAAGCATCTGTGGCGCATCTAGACCCATAAGCCACAGAAAGAGTCATTTTTGTGGCGCATGAGGCCCCATGCGCCACAGAATTCCAAATTTTCTGTGGCGCATGCAAAACAATGCGCCACAGAAATATTTTCTGTGGCGCATGGCTGTTTGGTGCGCCGCAAAAAGTGATTCTATCTATAGCTAGTTTCCTAGTAGTGCAACTGATAAACCGCAGACCGTAAAAAATAGTGATCAGTTAGTCAACTGTCAACTACGACAATGAAGGCACAATATTAATCATGGTCTATAGTTTTCATCAACCAATCATAGTATCAAATTAGGTCATACCATGAAGTAACGACTACCTATAAGGCTATAAGTGGACATTTATTAGAGTTTAGAGACATATATACTTGTGGACGCCGGTGGTGGCCAATGTTCTCGGTCGCCGGCATTTTGCCTGAAAACTCATTTCCATTGTTGGCATCTAGGTCTTAGCTTTTTTCGAACGGGAGTCTTTGATCATGTAACATAGCTTACGTTAGCTTATTCTATTGCTTACAGAGATTAAGTGAGAAGTTTTATTTTTTGAGGAAAAGAGCAATCTTCTCGATCGGATCTCATGTGTGGGTATTGGCATGCATCGCATGCCCGTCTACCTGAAGGTCCCGATTTTTCTGGGATCGTCGGCTCTTTCTCCTGATCTCCTCATTGTGGTAACTATCCGGAAAACACATTTTTTTTGCTCCCGAGCTCAGTGCTCCCTTTGGTTAAAAATAAATAAATCAAAAATCATATTTTTAAGTTTCTAATTTTTTGGAAACAAAATCATGCATGTTGCTAATGATGTATCCCACAAACGTGATTTTTTTAATTTGAAATACTTTATATTATGGGCTATACAAAAATAACAAATCTTGTATATTTTGAAGATTCGAAAGTATGTACATTTAGATCCACACATTTGTCATTTTTGTATAGAACAGGATATCCAATATTTCAAAACAAGATTTTGTACGTTTGTGAGATATATCATTGACAACATGCAGGATTATTTTCAGAATTTTTTGAAACTTATAAATATGATTTTTTTTTATTTTTTAACTAGAGGGATCACTGTGCCCGGGAGCGGTAACTATCGCATTACGAGATTTGTTCTTCTGCAGTCCGATTTCTTTTTAACTCGCGGTCCCCGTGTGTACCGTGGCCGTGCTGGAATCCTTTTTGCGAAACAAAACAAGAGGACCCGGATTGTTGGATGAGATGGGAACTGTTGTTGCCTGGAGAGCAGCAGTCCAGTGGGTGCGTTTCGCAGATCCAACAGAGACTGGGCCGTGGCAATGGCATGCATGCCCATTGCCCTGATGCCCACGCAAACACAGTAGCGGCAGCAGCTCCAGCGTGGCCCCGTTTGGACTGACGCGAAAAATCCAACTGTTTCAGAATATCACTGCAACATCGTGCAGTTTGCACTGTTTGTGCCCGGCTAATGGGGCAATTTTGACACTGTTGACCTCTGGGTGAAACTTTAGCACAAAATGAACCTCGGCCGAAACTATTTCACGGCATTGACCATTTTGAGTAGCGCCTCACGATCAGGCGCTACCCTACACAGGGTAGCGCCTCGTGATCAGGCGCTACACTAGTTGCCAGCGTGGCGGGCCGAGGCCACGGGGGGCCCAGTCCGGGGGGATAGCGCCTCGTGATCAGGCGCTATGGTGCCATTAGCATAGCGCCTCGTGATCAGGCTTTACACTATGACTTAGAAAAATGCTAAGTGTTGAAAACTGTTAAAACTTGCGAAAAGTTCAAGCATAGATAACAAAGCAAATGGAGTCCAAATGTGGAAATTCCAATTGGCCATTGTTAAGCATGTTGTAAATATCCAGAAACATATTTTTGAAATTTTTTATAAAATGTGCAAGGCTAGGAAAACATGCTAAACATATGGTATCTCTCTGTTTTCTCTCTGTTTTCTCTCTGTTTTTCTGTCTTATTTTCTTGCCACAAAAACAAGCATGCATCTATTGTTTCCAAAACTCCAAAATTTAATCTAAGGGCATGGATTGGTAGTCCACACACCAAAGAACAAGATCAAACACAAAAATCTCCAAATTGGGTATTATGGCTGAATAAAACAGTAGGCTTACCCAACTAGCTGTTTTAAGCCTACTGTTTTATTCAGCCATAATACCCAATTTGGAGATTTTGTGTTTGATCTTGTTCTTTGGTGTGTGGACTACCAATCCATGCCCTTAGATTAAATTTTGGAGTTTTGGAAACAATAGATGCATGCTTGCTTTTGTGGCAAGAAAATAAGACAGAAAAACAGAGTTTTGAAAACAGAGAGAAAACAGAGAGATAACATATGTTTAGCATGTTTTCCTAGCCTTGCACATTTTATAAAAAAATTCAAAAATATGTTTCTGGATATTTACAACATGCTTAACAATGGCCAATTGGAATTTTCACATTTGGACTCCATTTGCTTTGTTATCTATGCTTGAACTTTTCGCAAGTTTTAACAGTTTTCAACACTTAGCATTTTTCTAAGTCATAGTGTAAAGCCTGATCACGAGGCGCTATGCTAATGGCACCATAGCGCCTGATCACGAGGCGCTATCCCCCGGACTGGCCCCCCGTGGCCCCGGCCCGCCACGCTGGCAACTAGTGTAGCGCCTGATCACGAGGCGCTACCCTACACATCGTGAGGCGCTACTCAAAAGGGTCAATGCCGTGAAATAGTTTCGGCCGAGGTTCATTTTGTGCTAAAGTTTCACCCAGTGGTCAACAGTGTCAAAATCGTCGGCTAATGGTGTCTGAAGAAACAAAACAGGGCCCGGCTGAATGGCTGATATCTCTCACCTCTACGCTCCGCCGGTCGCTCTCCGGCCAGCCACGTAGATCTGATTGGTGGGTCCTACCTGTCAGAAATATGATTAAAACGTTAACAAGGAAAAATCAGTGCTCAGCGTCACAGTATAGCCCCAAAAGTGGTAGTTATGTGTCCAAAATCTGAATTGTGGTGGTTATGTGACAACTCGCGCGCAAAGGTGGTGGTTCCTTGTCATTATCTCGCCGGTCGCTCTCCGGCCAGCCATCGGCGACGCGGCCACGGTGCAGCTAACCTGGCCGCGCTCTGTCGCGATCATTCAGTCACGAGCATGCAGTGCAAGAGTGAGTCCGACTGTCCCAGTACGGCAGTCCGATCCATCGAGCTCGTAATTGGCGTCACAGCAGACGTTATATGCCCAATGCCTGAAAACATCACGCGCGCACGCCATGCTTGAATTAATGTTGATCGACGAGGAAAACAGAGATAGCGGCCGGGCTGAGAAGAACCACAAGATATGCACTCCACGTCTAAGCCAGGGCGTGCGGAATTTGCATCATGTGACAAAGGCTCTTCCAACGCATTCGCTCATCATTCATCGGCGCCGCATGCGTGACCTTTTCTTTTGCTACTTCTTCAGTCCAAGTGAAAGAGTAGATGGCGGATTCGACCTACAATGCTCAATTTTGGGAGCCACCTCACCTAGATCTAATGTTTCCGAGTGGGTGCATGTCTTCGCCGTCGACGGTTAGAGCTCCGCCGTGAGAGGATTCTGATATCCTGGCGGCGTTTTATTTTGTGGAAGGGGTGGGGGAGGAGAGCATGCTATTGCGATGTACGTGTGGCACGGGTGGGTGGTGTTGTGCGATACTGATTTTTTTATGCGATGCAGTGCTTGTTCTGAGTGTTTTTTGGGTACTTCTTTGCATTTTGTGTTCATAATTATTTTTTATGGGTTTTTGGACAGGAACAGGAGGGCTGTGTCCTAACGGGTAGGCGCTGAAAATCTCCATGCAATGAAGTTGGCGATGAAAGAGTATTGGGTCCAATGCCGAAGAAGGTTTGTGTACGAACATGCACAATCCTTTTTGGGATATTTAAGTAGGGTTTGTTTTTGTGTAATTGCTGTTTTGTTCCGTACCAATCCTTTTTGGTCTACATTTTTCTGGGAAATATCCACTTTGTTGTTTCATGGTGATTTGTGTGTGGATCTTAGTTAACCATCCAGTAAGCCACCAAGGTTTGTGACCATGTGGGTATCTCTAGTTTCCTGATTGTGTCTGGTAACTAAGTAGGTGTCTGGTGGGCTATGATTTTGGTTTTCTCCGGATTTTTGCCATGAGCGGGTGGTGGTTTCCATGATGCGTGGGGAATGGCCGGATGTGGGGCTGGGGCCTCAGCGGCATGGGCAGCGGCGGCTGCCTGTGGCTGCGGCTCGTCTGCCATCTCCATTTCTCGCCAAGAGTTTACTCGCGCCGAGCCTGTGCGGTGGAGGGGCAGAGAAGGTGGGGAGAGAGGATGAGAGGCAGGTAGAGAGAGAAAGCTTGGGTGGTGTTCTGGGACTAGGATTTGGGGAGGAGAGATAGAGGATCTGGGACTAGGATTTGGGGAGGAGAGATAGAGGACGGGAGAGGGAGATGAGCGAGGAGAGCAAGGCTATCAGAGTGGGTAGCTGGCCAGATTGCTGCCGCTCTCCTTTTGTACTGGCTGGAAGAGAACGAGGCGGGGGATGTGTTTTCCTGGTGTGTGTTTAGCAGCGAGACCTTCGCTGGTTTGTGCATTGGTAGATTTTGTAGTATCGCGCTTGTCTAGTGTACATACCGTCGCTGTGTTCTGCTTTGTGCGGTGAGCACGATGAGGGGATGGCCAGTGAGCGTGCCGTTGCATCCGGGGGGCGTGGTGTGATGGATTCGAGTGTTTTTGGCATTCGTTGCAGTGAGGTGAGTTGCCGGGGTTAGTCGAAGCCACTTGGGTTCTCCAGTATTCAAGCCTCGAGTAAACTCTAGTGTTCAAGCAGCATGGCAATTTTGCTTGTGCATGCGGCAAGCAGAGAGGGGATTTTTTCGTTTCGGCACTAAATGAAGGTTCTGCAGCGGTCCTGGTTGTTAATTTTTCGGTGATGTGGAGTAAGTTCATCGGGGCAGAGCACTTTTGCGTGTGTTTTGTGTGCAAGTTGGGGGGAGGAGACGCCAGTGGTTCCCGGCCTAGGTTAGTGGCCAGACTACTTTTTCTTGTGCGGCATGGTGTGGTCGTGCAAATTGTCTTGAACAATCTCGGTGTCTTTCGTCTGTCGTGCCGATAGCTTGTGTGTGTTAAGCACACGTGTGGGTTCTGATATCCTGGCGGCGTTTTATTTTGTGGAAGGGGTGGGGGGGAGGAGAGCATGCTATTGCGATGTACGTGTGGCACGGGTGGGTGGTGTTGTGCGATACTGATTTTTTTATGCGATGCAGTGCTTGTTCTGAGTGTTTTTGGGGTACTTCTTTGCATTTTGTGTTCATAATTATTTTTATGGGTTTTTGGACAGGAACAGGAGGGCTATGTCCTAACGGGTAGGCGCTGAAAATCTCCATGCAATGAAGTTGGCGATGAAAGAGTATTGGGTCCAATGCCGAAGAAGGTTTGTGTACGAACATGCACAATCCTTTTTGGGATATTTAAGTAGGGTTTGTTTTTGTGTAATTGCTGTTTTGTTCCGTACCAATCCTTTTCGGTCTACATTTTTCTGGGAAATATCCACTTTGTTGTTTCATGGTGATTTGTGTGTGGATCTTAGTTAACCATCCAGTAAGCCACCAAGGTTTGTGACCATGTGGGTATCTCTAGTTTCCTGATTGTGTCTGGTAACTAAGTAGGTATTGGTTGTTAAATATGCAGGCATGCGGTGGCAACTGTTTTGTTTGTGCTAATTTTGTGCCTAATTTTTTATCCTGGCAATTTATTGCTTGTTGCATGGTTATTCAGTATGCATTATCTGGTAACTAATCTCATGTGCAATTTAAGATGGCATGTGGTTTTTCCCTAGTTTCCTGAGTGTATGGTAATTAAGTAGACATTGCTTGGCAATCATGTAGGCATACAATGGCCAAGAAGAAGAAACGATGCAATTATCTGTGGGAATGGTTGCTGATAAACTAGAGACAACAACAATGACCTTTGCTTCTCAAGTGATCCCCATCCCGGACAGTGATGTGTCAGCTTCAGAAATAGTTTCTGGTGGTGATGATACTATAGTTGTGGAGTCGCAGATGAGCAGCCAAAAAGTCGATAGCATGATAAGGAGTGAGGCAGAAGCCATGGCGACAAGGCTCAGTGGTTTGAGGGTTCGCCCACCTCGTGCAGTAATTGTTGAAGGCGCTGAAAGGATCGGTATGACACCTAGAGGGGGGGGGGGTGAATAGGTGCTACTTCAATTTTAGTACTTTTTCAAATTAGGCTTGACACAAAAGGTAAATTCTCTAGATATGCAACTACGGTGAATTTACCTATATGACAAGCGAGCAACTTAAACAAGATACACGAAGTAAAGACAATAAACAAGGATAGAAGTAACCGAAAGTGAAAGCACGCGGAGACACGGATGTAATCCCGAGTTCCTCCTTTTTAGGGGAGTGCGTCTCGTTGGAGAGGTGTGAGCTAGCACAAAGGTCAAAACTCAACCGCCACAAAGGCGGGTGCACCCTCTTCTCCGATGAACCGCACCACAAAGGTTTGGTTCACCTTCCACTATCGGAATCCTTCAAGGCGGAATCCGGAGCCCTTACAACAACGATCCGGGGCACAACCCACAAGAGGATTGGGGGCTCCCGAACAGCTACAATCTGTCACAAAGACAACAAGTGAGTACAATAAGAAGCTAGGTTTTCCTAATGGAAATCCTAGCCAAGGGGCCCTCAAGTGAATGAGGGGGAAATGAAGAACGGCTTGGTGAAGATGTAGATCCGGGCCTTCTCCTTCAATCCTCCAAGTATCAACGAGTTTGGGTGGAGGGATTGGGAGATCTAGTGATTCTTGAGCTTGCAATAATGGAGACTTCAAGTTTGGGCGAGCTGGCTGGCTGGAGGTTGGTGGAGGGGTATAAATACCCCTCCAGAAAAACTAGCCGTTTTCTGTCCACTTGGGCCGGAGACTCCGGCCTGGAAGTCCGGAGACTCCGGGGGTACTACGGGGTTACTCCGGACCTGATACCGCAGCTGCCGTCTCTTTAACACTTCGCTTCAAAGCTCTGTCAGGGGCCGGAGATTCCGGACTGGAGGGGCGGAGACTCCGGTCGGGGCGGAGACTCCGGGGTAACTCCGGGGTAACTCCGGACCCTATACCGAAGCTGCCGTCGCTTTAACACTTTGCTTCAAAACTCTGTCAGGGGCCGGAGACTCCGGACTGGAGGTGCGGAGACTCCGGTCGGGGCGGAGACTCCGGGGTACTCCGGGGTTACTCCGGACCCTATACCGAAGCTGCCGTTGAAAGCGTCAACGCCTGAGAGACCGGAGACTCCGGCCCTGAAGACCGGAGAGTCCGGCCTGGGCAGGCAGAATGCAGACTTCTTTTTTCTGTCAAGTGTTTCGATGCAACATGCAAATATTTCTTTTGACTCCTGCACCACTTAACATCACTTAGATCAATCCTAGTGTTGTTGCCTAACACACAAAAACTAAGGGATATAAAATATGCCCTTTCAATCTCCCCCTTTTTGGTGTTAGATGACAACACTCGGATTTGCAATAAAACACACAACAAATATCGACATGTTCCTCAAAGGATTCAAGAGACTCCCCCTACATGTGTGCATACAAGTAGTTTGCATTTGAATACAAATGCTCAACATGTAGAGGAGAGATAACTCACAAGAAATATTGAACATGATAAATTTCATCAACACAAGGACATATCAAGATAATGGTTTGAGAGGAAGGGTAACATACCTTGTGCATAATGTTGTAGAATATAGACCAATGCACAAAAAATATATCATCACAAAGATAGATACCATCTCAACCATAGATAGAGTGAAATATCCATAAGTTCCACACGACGGAATAAAACATAGTCTCATACGAATAAAAGCAAATAGGTTCAACAACAAAGATAAAAGGACACAAGCTTCAAAGAAATGATAAACGAGCATGCTTGTGTCCGACCCATGCAAATCCCCGCAAGAGAACCTAGTAGAACTACTTCTCCCCCTTTGGCATCGAAACGCCAAAAAGGGAAAAGAGCGATGCTAACGAGACCCAAAGCGATCACTCTTCGTCTTCATCAAAGTCCTCATCATCATCCCCGCTTTCAGCATCACGATCATCTCCACTTGCTTCTTCACTATCGTCTTCCTCATCACTTTCTTCTTCATCGCGCATAGGATCCTTTCCGGTGTTGCGAGACGAGGTAGGCATGGAGGTCACATCATCATAATCATTCCATGGAAAGATATCCACATTCCACTCTCGAGAGAAATAGTTGCTTCGGATGGCGGAGTTTCGGGTTCATCTTCTTTGCGAGGAGGAGTGAGACCACCATTGTTGGCTTTGCGCATTTCCTTTATCATGATGGCTTGATTGGACAAGATCCTCTTGTTAGTGACATATTGTTGATGATTTTCCTTGTGGGTCGCAACACCCATGCACATCATAGCCTTTTTCCACCAAGAAACCTTCTTGAACTCATCATTGACTCTTTGCTTGCCACCAACATCCCAAGAGGGTGGAGTGGCATTTTTCCTTCTTGCCCTAGGCGCTTCTCGCGCCTCTACCTCTTCATAAGTGTCTTGAGCAAGATGATGGCCGAGCACTTGAAGGTAACCATAAGTGTGTTTCTTGAAACGGGATTGATCGAGCTTGGGAATCTTTTTGAGGATGAGCTTCATGACATAGGGAGCATACATAGGATTCTTCCTCTCATAGATAGTAATGTTGATCTCACACCGGATATAGTCCATGACATCAATCTCAACCCCTTGGCAATCCGGTCCGGCAAGGTATGTCGTGTGGCAATGATGCAAGAGGTTCACAAGAGCTCCACGGATAGCATCCGTATTCCCGCTTGAGGTGCAATGCTCCAACGAAACATACGAATCAAAATGTTGTAGAGGGGCTTGAGACCTTTGGTGGTAGCAATGGCACCATTTTTTGCAGCAAGAGGAGCGAGGAGCTTCTTATCATAGGCCACTCCTTCAACATGCATTCTTCGACCAACTGAAATGTTCACACCTTTGAACTCATATCCCAAAGCTTCTCCGAATTCTGAAAATTTTGCACTAACTTTGAGAGGCCCCGTCATCCAAGTCATTTGGGTGTCCTCCTCATCTCCAAGCACAAGAGTGGCAAAGAACTGTTGCACCATCTCAATATCATAATCTTGTTGGAGGGAAATGAGGTGCTCAAGACCAATCTTTCGAGCAACCCAAATTGCATCCTTAAAGTAATCCTTCTTGGCCAACACTTCAAATTGCAAGGGTTTTTGAGGACACACAAGGGCTTTTGGGTCCAAATTGGCATATAGTTCCTTCATAATGAGCTCTTGCTCCCTTCTCCAAAAATGACCATCGTTTGAATTGTTGGGCATGTCATAGAAATTCTGTGCCCTCATGGAGCGGAACTCCTCCTTGTTCAAGTCCTTCAAAGTGGTGATGTTGTCAAACTTAGCCTTCTTGGCCCTTTCTTCTCGAAGGAGGGTAGCCTCTTGCCTAGCCCGAGCAGTCTCAGCAGCCTTTTGCTTCTTTAGGATACCACTCTGCACATGCTTGTCTTGCTCTGCATCATAGACCAAGTAGTCTCGACCTTGAAGCTTTTTCTTCTTCTTGATATTCGAGGATGAGGATGAAGCACCGGGGTACCTTTTGTTGGCTGTGAAACAGGAGTAGATAGGTAGCATTGAGATAAGCATACATGTCCATGGAATCAAAAGAAGGAAACAATTGGAGAGAAATTTCTTCAGAGATGATCTGGGCCGGAGTCTCCGGTCTCAGGGGGCGGAGTCTCCGGTCAGGGGGACCGGAATCTCCGGCCTGAGACAGGAACTTCCAACCTAGGTCAAATCTGAGCGAAAAAATCGACACCAACCAATTCCTAGAGAGTACATTGCCATCCTAAAGGTTCTACACCATGAATTTCAACAAGAACTACTCTCAAAACTAGATCTAGGAAGAATCCTAGAGGAAGAGAGAGAGAGGTACCCGTGTCCTTCATGGTGAGATCCAAACGGAGGGGAGGAAGATCCCCGACGCTTGGGAGGTGGAGGAGCCGATGGCACGGCGGATTCTGGCGGCGGGGAGCGGCCGGAGACGAGCCCGGAGCACGGCGGCGAACTGGGGAGAGATTGGGACGGGGGTAAGTGAGGAGATGTGAACACATCTCTTCACCCCGTGCCCTAAAAGGAACCCAGTGAAACAACCGGGTCCGGAGTCTCCGGCCTAAACACCGGAGTCTCCGGCCAGAGCCGGAGTTTTCCAGGTTTAGGGCGGAGACTCTGGACAGACCGGAGTCTCCGGTGTTGCACACCGGAGTCTCCGGACCCAAGCACTCCAAAACTGCCAGAATTTTTGTGGGAGACATGTATGTTGCAAGAGGAGCATGTTTTTAGGTAGGAAAGGCTTAGGATGAGAACAAGGTCACTGATGGTGGGATACGCACTTGGAAGTTGCAAGATCAAACAAAAAGACCAATTTCCAAGTGTTTCTCCCAAAGACAAAAAAAGGTCTAGAAAACCTAAATAAAACCAATAAGCCCAAATAAGATCCAACTCCTCACAAAGAGGAGGGCGGTGGCCTAGGCCACCATGTATGAGTGTGTGGTGTGACACCGCGAAGATGTATCTTGGGTTCACGGCCACTACTCGTCATTTAAGCTCACAATTCATAGAACAATATAGAGATGCAAATGAATCTTACTGTCGGCATAATGGGGGGAGGGATAGTCCAATGGATTAGGACCGCACTCCCCCTATGTCCATGCCTACACCTAAACCAAATAGATAGTCAAGAAATAGGTGTGTATGCAAGATGGTCAAGTCAAGCTCCTAGAATCCACGATATTTAGCTCATGCCTCAAGAAGGTGAATCTTGCTTCATCAAGTGGCTTCGTGAAAATGTCGGCAAGTTGATCTTTGGTTGGAATATAACCAAGCTCAATATCACCACGAGCAATATGATCCCGAATGAAATAATGACGAATCTCAATATGCTTCGTTCTTGAGTGTTGTACCGGATTGTGGCCAATCTTGATAGCACTTTCATTGTCACATAAAAGAGGCACTTTGTCACAATTGACACCGTATTCCTTTAAAGTTTGCCTCATCCATAACAATTGAGTGCATGCACTTGCGGCCGCCACATACTCGGCTTCAGCGGAAGATAGAGATATACAATTTTGCTTCTTAGAAGACCAACTCACCAAGGCCCTACCAAGAAATTGGCATGCCCCGGAAGTTGATTTCCTATCATCCTTGCAACCGGCCCAATCCGAATCCGTGTACCCGGCAAGAGAGAAATTAGTGCCCTTTGGGTACCACAAACCAAACCTTGGGGTATCAACCAAATATCGAAAGATTCTAGTGACCGCCACCATGTGGCTTTCTTTAGGAGCGGCTTGATACCTTGCACACACCCCTACACTCAACACAATATCGGGTCTAGATGCACAAAGATAAAGCAAAGAACCAATCATAGAGCGATAAAGTTTTTGACAAACATCGATACCGTCGGGGTTAAGTTCAAGATGGCATTTGGTGTCCATGGGAAACCGCTTGCCCTTCGCATTGTGCATTTTGAACCTCTTGAGCATATCTTGGGTATATTTGGTTTGAGAGATGAAAGTCCCTTCATGCAATTGCTTGATCTCAAAACCGAGAAAGAACTTCAACTCGCCCATCATAGACATCTCGAACCTATCGGTCATAAGCTTTGAAAATTCATCATTGAAAGCTTTGTTAGATGAGCCAAATATAATATCATCAACATAAAGTTGGCATATGAAAAGCTCCCCTTTGACCCTCTTAGTAAAGAGAGTGGGATCGATTTGCCCCAATTCAAATCCACGGTCTAGCAATAGCTCTCTTAGGTGCTCATACCAAGCACGAGGTGCTTGTTTGAGACCATAGAGCGCCTTATCAAGCTTGTAGACATGGTTAGGGAATTTAGGGTCCTCGAAACCCGGTGGTTGCTTAACATATACCAACTCCTTTAAAGGACCATTAAGAAAGACATTTTTCACATCCATTTGTTGCAATTTAAAGTTATGATGTGATGCATATGCAAGAAGGATACGGATGGACTCAAGGCGAGCCACGGGTGCATAAGTCTCTCCAAAATCAATGCCTTCAACTTGAGAGTATCCTTGTGCAACCAATCTTGCCTTGTTCCTCACAACCATTCCATGCTCATCTTGCTTGTTCTTGAAAATCCACTTTTAGCTTCTCAACGAGATTCCACACTTTATTGCGCTTGAAGTTATTGAGTTCATCATGCATAGCTTCTAACCAATCCGGATCTTCAAGAGCTTCAAACACTTTCTTTGGTTCCACCATGGAGATATGTGCTTGATGTTCACTAAAGTTTGCCAATTGCCTTCTTGTGGTAACACCCTTCTTGTGGTCACCAATGATGTTATCTAGATGGTGAGCCTTTAATTCAAAGTCTCTTACAATTCTTGCTTTACGACGGGCTTCGACATCTCCATTGCATCTTGGAGGTATCACTTGATCATCTTGATCATTTGAGTCCCCGTCTTGACCGGAATGTTGACCTTGATCATTTTGAAGCACATTTTCAACAATAGAAGGAGAGGGTTGATCTTGGTCAAGACCTTGGCTAGCATCAATAATAGGAGAACTTGGTTCGTGCATAGCAACTTGGTCAACATGCGGAGGGTTTTGAACTTGTTCTTGGGTTGGTGCACCATTTGCTTCCATGGTAGGTGATGTCTACGCACGCTTCTATTCTTGTAGACAGTGTTGGGCCTCCAAGAGCAGAGGTTTGTAGAACAGCAGCAAGTTTCCCTTAAGTGAATCACCCAAGGTTTATCGAACTCAGGGAGGTAGAGGTCAAAGATATCCCTCTCAAGCAACCCTGCAATTAATATACAAGAAGTCTCTTGTGTCCCCAACACACCCAATACACTTGTCAGATGTATAGGTGCACTAGTTCGGCGAAGAGATAGTGAAATACAAGTAATATGGATGATTATAAGTGGTAATTGCAATCTGGAATAAAAATGGCAGCAAGCAAACATGTAGCAGAACTTGTTGTAAACGGTGTTTCAATGCTTAGAAACAAGGCCTAGGGATCATACTTTCACTAGTGGCACCTCTCAACATGTTAGCACAACTGAATGCAAGTAAATGATACTCGGGATTATTCTCCTTCTTGATAACACAAGAGTACTATGTGTAGGGCTGCAAAAGCACTCCTCAAAGTCTGAGTAAACAAACACCACAATTCCCAAGAACAAGCCATGATAAATATCTAAATTATTCATAGAGTCACACACAAGTACCCACACTGTCACCTTGATACCGTGTTGTCACAATGACTCCGGAAACTAGATACAATCACTTGAGTAGCATAAACATTACATATGAATTCAGCGATACTAGCAATACTCATGATCACATAAAGATCACACCATGGGAGATAGAGATAAACCACATAGCTACCGGTAGAGCCCTCAGCGTCGGGGGGAGACTACTCACACATGGTCATGGTGAGCACACTTGATGGAGAGGTTGATGAAGAGGTGCAGCCCGGAGAGGAGACGACGGATCGCTGCAGCCACGGCGCGGCGGCGGCGCTGGAGATGGCGATGGAGTCGATGGAGATGGCTCCGGGGGCACTTCCCCGTCCTGACGGCGTGCTGGAACAGAGATTATGTCCCCCGAAACTTGTCGTCGATGGCGGCGGCGCTGCGGAACTCTTCGTGGAATATGACAGGGTATATTAGGGTTTTCGTGTCGGGGGGAACTTATAGGCGAAGGGGCAGCCTCGGTGGAGGCCCGAGGGGCCCACCTCATAGGTCGGCGCGGTTACTGGTCATCCCGCGCGAGCAGGTGGTCTGGGCATCTCGGTGCCCCCCTTCGTCTCTCCTTCGGACTCCGTGTACGTGTTGGAAAAATAGGGACTTCGGTCTTTGTTTCGTGCAATTCCGAGAATATTCGCAGAACAACTTTTCTGGAACCAAAAACAGCAGAAAACAGGAACTGGCACTTCGGCATCTTGTTAATAGGTTAGTCCCGGAAAATGCATAAAAATGATATAAAGTGTATATAAAACATGTAGCAATTGATATAATATAAGCATGGAACATCTGAAATTATAGATACGTTTGAGACGTATCAAGCATCCCAAGCTTAGTTCTACTCGTCCTCGAGTAGGTAAAACGATAACAACAAATAATTTCTTAGGAGACATGCTTTCACACAATCTTGATCGAATGATATTGCAAGGCTCATGTCATGAATGAAGTGACTCAAAGCAATGGTCTATAGTTTGCTAACAGATAGATAAAGAGTAAACAATGAATCATATAAGCAAAAACTCTTCATGAATAGTACTTTCAAGACAAGCATCAAAAAGTTTTGCATAAGAGGTAACTCATAAAGCAATAGATTCAAAGTAAAAGGCATTGAAGCAACACAAAGGATGATTAAGTTTCAGCATTTGATTTCAACTTGTAACATGTATATCTCATGGATAGTTGTCAACATAAAGCAATATAACAAGTGCAATAAGTAAACATGTAAGAATCAATGCACACAAAGTTGACACTAGTGTTTGCTTCTGAGATAGAAAGGAGTAGGTAAACTGACTCAACATAAAGTAAAAGATAGGCCCTTCGCAGAGGGAAGCAGGGATTAAATCATGTGCTAGAGCTTTTTAAACTTTCGAAAGCATATAGAGAGCATAAAGTAAGTTTTTGAGAGGTGTTTGTTGTTGTCAACGAATGGTAGTGGGCACTCTAACCCCCTTGTCAACCAGACTTTCAAGAGCGGCTCCCATGAAGGACGTTATCTCTACCAGCAAGGTAGATCATCCCTCTTCTCTTTTGTTTACACATGTATTTTAGTTTCTTTATAGTTGACACTCCTCCCAACCTTTGCTTACACAAGCCATGGCTAACCGAATCCTCGGGTGCCTTCCAACAATCACATACCATGGAGGAGTGTCTATTTGCAATTTAAGTTGCTTACTGATAAATCAGGGCAAAACATGTGAAGAGAATTATTAATGAAAGTTGTAATTAATTGGGGCTGGGCACCCCGTTGCCAGCTCTTTTTGCAAATTATTGGATAAGCGGATGTATATGCCACTAGTCCATTGGTTGAAAGTCTGTCAGAAGTAAATGACAAGATTGAAAGATAAAACACCACATACTTCCTCATGAGCTATAAAACATTGACACAAATAAGGAGTAATAAAGTTTTGAATAGTTTAAAGGTAGCACATGAAGTATTTACTTGGAATGGCAGGAAATACCACATAGTAGGTAGGTATGGTGGACACAAATGGCATGGGTTTTGGCTCAAGGTTTGGATGCACGAGAAGCATTCCCTCTCAGTACAGAGTTTAGGCTAGCAAGGTTGTTTGAAGCAAACACAAGTATAAACCGGTACAGCAAGACTTAAATAAAAACATATTGCAAGTATTATAAGACTCTACACTGTCTTCCTTGTTGTTCAAACATTTTACCAGAAAATATCTAGACCTTAGAGAGAACAAATATGCATCCCAAGTCTCAACAAGCTCTACGGTAGTTCTCCACTACTAGGCTTTAACTACATGATGCAAGAGCTTAAACATGATCTACTTGAGAGCTCAAAACAATTGAAAAGTGTCAAAATGAAACAAGACAAAACAGCCATCAACTAGTACATGTACTAGTAGCAAGAGTGAACATATCTTTTTCCAATACCAACTACCACATGTAGCATTTTCTTTCTTCCAAACAAACACCAATCAATTTATTTAAACATAAACTCTCCAAATGATAATATAATGCAGCAAGAGAGTATTTAGAAACAAGTGCTAACAGCTCGAAGAGATGCATGAAAAATAGGAGCTAAAAGCACTGCAGTAGCTAGTTAAGAATACTCAACAAATATAAGTGAAGAACATGAGTATTCACATGAAAAAGCGGAGCGTGTCTCTCTCCCACACAAGGATTGCTAGGATCCGAATTTATTCAAACAAAAACAAAAATAAAAGCACACAGACGCTCCAAGTAAAGCGCATAAGATGTGAAAGAATTAAAATATAGTTTCACTAGAGATGACCTGATAAGTTGTTGATGAAGAAGGGGATGCCTTGGGCATCCCCAAGCTTAGACGCTTGAGTCTTATTAGAATATGCAGGGATGAACCACGGGGGCATCCCCAAGCTTAGGCTTTTCACTCTTCTTGATCACATAATATCATCCTTCTCTCTTGATCCTTGAAAACTTCCTTCACACCAAACTCGAAATAGTTCTCATTAGAGGGTTAGTGCATAATTAAAAATTCTCATATTCTGTGATGACACAATCATTATTAAAGCCTCTGGACATTAGCTACAGCCACTGATGCTTTGTGGAGCAAAGAAATCCACTCAACATAGTAAAAGAGAGAATGCAAAACAAAAGGCAGAATCTGTCAAAAACAGAACAGTCTGGAATGACGAATTTTTTCGAGGCACTTAAGTTGCTCAGATGGAACTGGTACAATTTAATGAAAGTTGCGTACATATCTGAGGAAGATGCGTGATTTTTTACAGAATTTTTCAAATTTTCTGCAAGGAGATGAGCTCAAATCGTGACAGCTAAAAATCTGTCTCTGCGCAGAAATCCAAATCTTGCATCAACTTTCAATAAAAGGCTTTACTTGGCACAACAATGCAATAAAATAAAGATACAAAGGAGTTGCTACAGAAGTAACAGGCACCTTGACTCAAAACAAAAAGAAAAGCAAAAATAACAGAAAATAAAAACAATGGGTTGTCTCCCATAAGCGCTTTTCTTTAAAGCCTTTTAGCTAGGCATGATAATTTGATGATGCTCTCATATGTAATAGGGTTGAATATAGAAGAGCATCAAGAAGCATATATAAAACATGTTTAAATCTAACACTCTTTCTATGCATAGGAATCTTGTAAGAAAACAAGTCAATGAAGAACAAAGTGACTAGCATAGAAATGCAAAACAAGTGTAACTTCAAAAATTTCAACATAAAGAGAGAAGACTTAATATTATTGTGATATATGAAATCGTGTCTCCCTCTCTCATAAGGACCAGTAGGTCTTAAAGTACCCAGCAAATAAAAGCAAATCAAGAGAAAGCTCAAAACATTCATCATAAAGAGAAGAAATTTAGTAACATGAAGATTTTTATAACCATACTTTCCTCTCTCAAAATAATTTTCAGCGGCATCATGAATAAACTCAACAATATAGCTATCACATAGAGCATTCTTATCATGATCCATATGCATAATAGTATCATCACTCTCCACATAAGCATGAACATTATCATTAGTAATAGTGAGAGTAAAAGTATCACATCCATCATTGCAATCATCAAAAATTGGAGGCATAGAATAATCATAATGAATTTTATCCTCAATAGTAGATGGACTGAAAATATCATATTCATCATTGTAAACATCATATATAGGAGGCATATCATAATCAACATAAACTATATCCTCAATAGTAGGTGGACTGAAAATATCACAATGATTATAATTATCATATATTGGAGGCAAAGTATTATCAAAGCAAATTTCCTCCTTAAAGCTTGGGGGACTAAAAATATCATATTCATCACAACCAGCTTCCCCAAGCTTAGACTTTTCCATAGCATTGGCAATAATGATGTTCAAAGAATTTATAGTAATACCATTGCTACCATCATGCAAACAAGCCTCCATAGGTTTTTTAATTTTCTCTCAAAAGCATCATGTCCTAATTCAATATAAAGTTCATAAAGATCTCTATTTTTTTTTGTTGTTTTCCATTAAGCCTAACTAGTGAAAATAAAAACAAGAAACAAAAAGATAAAATGCAGAATCTAAAGGAGATACCTTCGAGCACTCACACACTAGCAACAACACTAGAAAATAGCTTAGTAGCCAGAGGATGTGAATACCTTTTACCTTACCTCCCCGGCAACGGTGCCAGAAAATAGCTTGATCTCTACGCACGCTTCTATTCTTGTAGACAGTGTTGGGCCTCCAAGAGCAGAGGTTTGTAGAACAGCAGCAAGTTTCCCTTAAGTGAATCACCCAAGGTTTATCGAACTCAGGGAGGTAGAGGTCAAAGATATCCCTCTCAAGCAACCCTGCAATTAATATACAAGAAGTCTCTTGTGTCCCCAACACACCCAATACACTTGTCAGATGTATAGGTGCACTAGTTCGGCGAAGAGATAGTGAAATACAAGTAATATGGATGATTATAAGTGGTAATTGCAATCTGGAATAAAAATGGCAGCAAGCAAACATGTAGCAGAACTTGTTGTAAACGGTGTTTCAATGCTTAGAAACAAGGCCTAGGGATCATACTTTCACTAGTGGCACCTCTCAACATGTTAGCACAACTGAATGCAAGTAAATGATACTCGGGATTATTCTCCTTCTTGATAACACAAGAGTACTATGTGTAGGGCTGCAAAAGCACTCCTCAAAGTCTGAGTAAACAAACACCACAATTCCCAAGAACAAGCCATGATAAATATCTAAATTATTCATAGAGTCACACACAAGTACCCACACTGTCACCTTGATACCGTGTTGTCACAATGACTCCGGAAACTAGATACAATCACTTGAGTAACATAAACATTACATATGAATTCAGCGATACTAGCAATACTCATGATCACATAAAGATCACACCATGGGAGAGAGAGATAAACCACATAGCTACCGGTAGAGCCCTCAGCCTCGGGGAGACTACTCACACATGGTCATGGTGAGCACACTTGATGGAGAGGTTGATGAAGAGGTGCAGCCCGGAGAGGAGACGACGGATCGCTGCAGCCACGGCGCGGCGGCGGCGCTGGAGATGGCGATGGAGTCGATGGAGATGGCTCCGGGGGCACTTCCCCGTCCCGACGGCGTGCCGGAACAGAGATTCTGTCCCCCGAAACTTGTCGTCGATGGCGGCGGCGCTGCGGAACTCTTCGTGGAATATGACAGGGTATATTAGGGTTTTCGTGTCGGGGGGAACTTATAGGCGAAGGGGCAGCCTCGGTGGAGGCCCGAGGGGCCCACCTCATAGGTCGGCGCGGTTACTGTTCATCCCGCGCGAGCAGGTGGTCTGGGCATCTCGGTGCCCCCCTTCGTCTCTCCTTCGGACTCCGTGTACGTGTTGGAAAAATAGGGACTTCGGTCTTTGTTTCGTGCAATTCCGAGAATATTCGCAGAACAACTTTTCTGGAACCAAAAACAGCAGAAAACAGGAACTGGCACTTCGGCATCTTGTTAATAGGTTAGTCCCGGAAAATGCATAAAAATGATATAAAGTGTATATAAAACATGTAGCAATTGATATAATATAAGCATGGAACATCAGAAATTATAGATACGTTTGAGACGTATCAGTAGGCGCCGTTTCAACTTGTGATGAAGAGGCCTCCACTTGAATGGAGCTTGGGCTTGCTTGAGGAGACTCGTAATGAATCTCAACGGGGCGATGGAAACCAATGCCCATTCTTCTTATAGCATCTTGAGACTCTTCATTATCTACATCACAAACATGAAATTGCGCCACTTGGGAGCCGTCATTCTCATCGAACCTCACATCACAAGATTCTATGACTTTCCCAACGGTCTTGTCATAGACTCTATAGGTGTGAGATTCGGCACCGTACCCAACAAAAACACCCTCTAAAGCTTTAGATTCAAATTTAGACAAACGAACACTTTTGTTCTTATAGAAACACTTACAACCAAATACTCGGTAGTAGGAGACATTGGGCTTGTTGCCGGTGAGCATCTCATAAGATGTAAACTTCTTGCCAACTCGAAAGAATAACCAGTTAGATGAGTGACACGCCGTGGAGATGGCCTCGGCCCATAAGAATAGTGGAGACTTAAACTCCGCCAACATAGACCTTGCCATATCCATGAGAGTCCGGTTCTTCCTTTCGGCTACACCATTTTGTTGAGGGGTATATGCAGCGGAATATTGATGACGAATCCCTCTTCACTAAGAAACTCATTTAAGGTGTAGTTCTTGAACTCGGAGCCATTATCACTCCTAATGACCAAAATAGGGACATTGTATTGGCGTTGAACAATATTGGAAAAGTCGATGACGGCTTGTTGGGTCTCATCCTTCGTCTTGAAGAAATAAACCCAAGTAAATCTTGAATAGTCATCAACAATCACCAAACAATATTTCTTCCCACCAAGACTAGGTTGAGGCACGGCACCAAAGAGATCAACATGAAGAAGTTCCAATATCCTCTTTGATGAAATGATGGTCTTGCTTGGATGGGGAGAATCATGCATCTTTCCTTCAACACAAGCCCTACAAAGACGATCTCTAGAAAAAGAAACATGACATTTGCAAGGGTGATATCCTTTGCAACTACCACCACGAACAACTCATTTTCAACATACCCAACGAACATGACCTTTAGAGTCTTGCTCCTCAAGAGTACCACCATATCAATAGTAAAATGGACATCAAAATTCATCTTATTAAGTGCACGAACGGACATAAGATTGTAACCGAGGGACTCGACAAGCATGACATTTACAAGGGTGATATCCTTTGCAACTACCACCTTGCCGAGACCCATTACCTCCGCTTTTGATTTATCACCATAGGAGACGGATGCTTGATTTATATTTGGTCCCAACTCCGTCATGATCTCTTTGCTTCCGGTCATATGACTAGTGCATCCACTATCAACCACCCATTTAGACCCACCGGAAGCATAGTCCTACAAGAAATCATTGCTTGGTTTTAGGTACCCATTTCTCAATGGGTCCTCTTTTGTTAGCAACAAGGGTCTTAGGAACCCAAATAGAGTAAGCAATGTAACCATCATAAGGACCAACATATTTTGCATTTCTTCTATTTTATTGACTCGGATTTCGCAAGACCAAGGTAAACATCCCCATAGTAATCAACATAAAGAAAGTAGTTGGGATTGTTATTCCCCGCAAAGTCACTACGAGTGGTCTTGCCCCTAGTGGCATTACCATCCGCAATGGGAGTCTTGTCTTGTGCGGGCTTGGCATTGGTGTTGCTCTTCTTCTTCTTTGCCTTGCCCACATAACCGAGGCCCTCCTTCCATTTGTGTGGCTTTTGCTCCAAAACTTGAGCACCCACCTTTTCATTACCTTTAGGAATGGAGGTCTTGGCACTAGTGGCCTTGGCAAGCTCAACCTTCAACCTAGCATTTTCCTCAATAACATTTGCATGATCACAAGAGGGAGTAGAGGTGCTAGGTGAGTTAGATTTGGAAAGTTGAGTTTGAAATTGCTCATGAGACTTGACTAGAAGAGAGTGAGTACTTTCCAAGGCCTTATGAGCCTTGTTAAGTTTCTCCACATCCTCAAGGAGTCTAGCATTAGCAACCACAAACTCGGCTTTCTCCTTTTTAACCACTTTATATTTAGCAAAGACATGATCTCTATCCTTAATGATTTTAGCAATTATTTCATCATTTTTATCATCAAGAGACTCAATTCTTTCCTCAAGAGAGGTTCTATATTCACTTTCTTCTTCAAGAGAAGCATTCAAGGATTCTATGGAAGCATTCAAGGATGCTATGGTGAGAGAATCCTCTCTCTCAATTTTTCCCTTGTCATCAAGAATTTCTTCGGCCGCATCAAGTTGTCTCAAGAGAGACTCAACATAAGCCCTAGCTTCACCTTGCAAGTTAGCCATAATAGTATCGGAAGCAACAAGTTCTTTCTTAATCACAAGACTAGTTTTATCATCTATTTCATGCATAGTCTTGGGAGTAGAAGATGATACCTCGGTGACGGAAGCCATGAGGCAACGAGCGGTGTTGACGGAGAGGTTCTCATTGGGGGATTCGAAGAGAGAAGGAGGTGGAGTTGATACAATGGCCAAAGCGGCCACCTCACGAGTGGGTTCTTCTTCTTCTTCGGAATCCTCGGAAGGATACTCTTCTTGAGTCATCAACACAATTCTTGGTGCTTTCTTGAAGAATGGCTTCCTCTTGACAAAAGGCTTCTTTTGAACCATGTTAGATGGACCTTTGAGGACAAGCCTTCCACCGTTTTGCTCTCTATTCTCATATGGGCAATCTTTGATGTAGTGATGCTTGTTATGACAATTGTAGCAAGTCTTTATCCTATTGGCAAACTCCTTCTTCCCACTTGGATTGTTTGATCGATCAAGTTGAGCCTTTGCCTTGGCCGGGTCATTCCAAAATGTCCTTGTAGCAAGAGTTATGTGACCATGGAGGGTTGGTTCAAGTTCATCGGGAGGAAGAGAGTTCGGGCAAGCTTCAACTTCATCATGTTCATCAAGACACACAACCTTGGCCTTCAAAGCAAGAGAGGGACCTTGCTTCATTCCCATGGCCCTAGCACGGTTATCTTCAGCATTCTTGGTGGCAACCTTGGAGGCTTGCACTTCTTGCATAACTTCATTGGATGTCATTTCGTTGTAATTGTGTCTCCCTTGAATGGACTTCAACTCGATGGGCTCGAACGGCAAGCGAGCATTCACATACTTCCTCTTGACCCAAGCATCATCCACATAGGTTGCCCCCACATCAAAGAAGGCCTTTGCAAGAGTCTTGAGTCTTCCATACATGTCTTCATGATTCTCATTGTCAAACATGTAGAAGCCTTCGGCATCATTGCTCAAAGAATCATATCGGTTTCTCTTCATGCTTTCATTCCCAAGAAATGCAACCTCAAGACACTTCCAAGCTTCTTTGGCGGTGGTGGCATTGAGAACATAATGCTTGTCATTTTCACTCAATGAAAGTTCAATCATATGGAGTGCGGAGGCATTGAGTTGCTTTTCGGCAAACTCTCTTCTTGTCACATTGCTTGGATCCGCAACCTTGTAACCATCTTCAATGATCCTCCAAAGCTCGATAGAGGCACTGTTAATATGAGATTTCATTGAGCGTTGCCAACTAGCAAAAGCTAATGCATTAAGCTTAGGTGGAGGACCAATGGGGTTTAAGCGGGTGGTGATAGGTGGGTCGATAGGGTACCATCCCGGAACGGCATGGTACTCTTCCTTCCCATCTTCATGCTTGGTAGAAGGTGGAGGAGATGGTTTAGATCCGGAGGTGGATTCCACCCCCTTCTTATCTTTCCCTTTACCCTCCTCGGTATCACCTTCATCGGAGTTAGAGATACCCTCTAGTGGGATGAGTTCCGAAACCTTGGCATTTGTGAATTTCATGAGCATGTCACGCAACTCACCAAATTTGACATTCACGTCATTCATGGACGATGTCAATGTTGTTTCCAACTTTTTGATATCGGCCATGGATGCCATGGTCTCTTTGGCCTTGGCAAGATCGGCCTCATCCTCACTTTGTGTCATAATTCTCTTAGGCGGTTAAGCCCAAAACAAGAGAGCCTAAGCTCTGATACCAAATGAAAGGATCGGTATGACACCTAGAGGGGGGGGGGTGAATAGGTGCTACTTCGATTTTAGTACTTTTTCAAATTAGGCTTGACACAAAAGGTAAATTCTCTAGATATGCAACTACGGTGAATTTACCTATATGACAAGCGAGCAACTTAAACAAGATACACGAAGTAAAGACAATAAACAAGGATAGAAGTAACCGAAAGTGAAAGCACGCGGAGACACGGATGTAATCCCGAGTTCCTCCTTTTTAGGGGAGTACGTCTCGTTGGAGAGGTGTGAGCTAGCACAAAGGTCAAAACTCAACCGCCACAAAGGCGGGTGCACCCTCTTCTCCGATGAACCGCACCACAAAGGTTTGGTTCACCTTCCACTATCGGAATCCTTCAAGGCGGAATCCGGAGCCCTTACAACAACGATCCGGGGCACAACCCACAAGAGGATTGGGGGCTCCCGAACAGCTACAATCTGTCACAAAGACAACAAGTGAGTACAATAAGAAGCTAGGTTTTCCTAATGGAAATCCTAGCCAAGGGGCCCTCAAGTGAATGAGGGGGAAATGAAGAACGGCTTGGTGAAGATGTAGATCCGGGCCTTCTCCTTCAATCCTCCAAGTATCAACGAGTTTGGGTGGAGGGATTGGGAGATCTAGTGATTCTTGATCTTGCAATAATGGAGACTTCAAGTTTGGGCGAGCTGGCTGGCTGGAGGTTGGTGGAGGGTATAAATACCCCTCCAGAAAAACTAGCCGTTTTCTGTCCACTTGGGCCGGAGACTCCGGCCTGGAAGTCCGGAGACTCCGGGCAGGCCGGAGACTCCGGGGGTACTCCGGGGTTACTCCGGACCTGATACCGCAGCTGCCGTCTCTTTAAAACTTCGCTTCAAAGCTCTGTCAGGGGCCGGAGATTCCGGACTGGAGGGGCGGAGACTCCGGGGTAACTCCGGGGTAACTCCGGACCCTATACCGAAGCTGCCGTCGCTTTAACACTTTGCTTCAAAACTCTGTCAGGGGCCGGAGACTCCGGACTGGAGGTGCGGAGACTCCGGTCGGGGCGGAGACTCCGGGGGTACTCCGGGGTTACTCCGGACCCTATACCGAAGCTGCCGTCGAAAGCGTCAACGCCTGAGAGACCGGAGACTCCGGCCCTGAAGACCGGAGACTCCGGCCTGGGCAGGCAGAATGCAGACTTCTTTTTTCTGTCAAGTGTTTCGATGCAACATGCAAATATTTATTTTGACTCCTGCACCACTTAACATCACTTAGATCAATCCTAGTGTTGTTGCCTAACACACAAAAACTAAGGGATATAAAATATGCCCTTTCAGGCGCAGAAAGGACTAATGAAGAGGTCAAGCGTGTTGTAACTGCTGAACTGGGTATGTCGGAAGTTAGCTGCACCGCACCAGTTATGAAGGATACAAGTGATATGTTGAGCACACCGCCAACAACTAGGATATTAGAACATGCAAGGTAAGCGTGATACCCGCACTCAAACTTTTTTAATTCTCAGTGTGCATATGTGCATCTATGTAGTTATGACATATACTTTTGGTTTTCCTTTTTCTGTACTTCACCTGGTAACTAAGTAGTTGCAAACTGGCAATTAAGCAAGCTTGAGGTGGTTAATTCCTTTTTTTCCTTGGTGACTTTTGGAGACAGTTCCTGGCAATTTCTCTACTGGTGCATGGTTATTAGTAATCAATTTAGTTGGTAATTAGGTAGGCATCATACGGCAATTAAGGTCTAATGTTATGGCAAATGTTAAGTTCAGCATTGGTGCTTAATTAGTTGGTAATTAAGTAGACATTGCACGGCAACCATGTAGGTATACACTGGCAATTTTGTTTCGTTGCTGCTGAAAGGTTCACAACATGGAGCTCAACTACAAAAGGGAGAATACGTGTTATGTATGGATGTACGTTGTGCAGAGGAGGGTTTTTCAGTACAGTAGATGCTATATTTTGCAGTTTGCCAGTTGCACAGTTTCTAGTTGCCACATTCCCGGTACTTGGTCACCCGATTTTCACTGTCAGAGAGTTGCCAGGTTCTCAGTTCTTAGTTGCCACATACGTTTTTCCTAGTTACCAAGGATCAAGTTCTTAGTTGCCATGTACGTACCACTTTTTCTACTGCATCTTTTGGATAATATGGTAGTCACTTTTTAAACCTAAATCTCACTGATTTTGTGTATTCAGTATGAATCTGCTGGTCTTTGTCCCCCGTATTTTTTGCTCAGTTCAACCATTACTCCTGAAGTAAGTGCAACCATCCTGGATTTCTGTTGTTGTACATAAGGTTGCGTTAGATGCAGGCAGTAAATGTACATGCATAGTACTTTTTTTCACATTTTATCATTGTGTCCAACAACTCAACTTGATTTTTGCTTGTGCAACTGTATCCACCCCATTATTGTTGTGATGCATGTTTGTCAGCCGAGAGAATGATTGATGCTCTTTTAGTCCCACTTGTTGTTTTGCCAGCCACTATTTTCGGTTTTGTTCCATCGCGTCCGGCCGTGACTCATGACATCCATCTAGCAGGTGGAGTATGCCTGCCTCGAGGCCTCCCTCTGCCTTTGAACAATTTGTGTTTTTGCTTTTCTAGAGATTTGGTAGCTTTGCGTGATAACCAGGATCTGGCTATCACATGTATGGTGGTAATATTGTGCTAGATGGTAGGTAATCTGAATAACGTGGTGATTACCACACAAATAAACTGGTGATCATCACTGAATCGTATGGTGACTATGATAGAAAATCTGGTATGGGAAAATAGGAAACTAGAATAATCTGGTGACTACGGCTATTCTGCCTGGTGACTATGGCAGAATAACCTGGTGACTATTATTTCGAATTTCGAAATATAGTATAGGAAATCTGATAACTAGAATAACTTAGCGACTGGTGACTACGGAAGAATAGTGTGGTGACAATGGCAGAATAAACGGGTGATCATCACCAAATCACATGGTGACTATTATAGAAAATCTATTATTGGCGCCTGGTGACTGTGGCAGAATAGCCTGGTGACTATGGCAGAATAACCTGGTGACTATTATTTCAAAATATAGTATAGAAAATTTGATAACTCGAATAACTTGGTGACCATTATAGAATAATCTGGTAACCATCACAGAATAACATGGTGATAATTATTGGAAAATTTCATATGGAAAATCCAAGGATGACACTATGATCATTTTATCTTTTTTTGTAACCATGAAACTAACTGATAGCTGTGCATAAAACTGAAGATGATTTTACCTTGTTGCTTCAAAACACTACCATTTCTGCTTCAATTGTTTCTTGTTATGCTTCAAACACATTTGCATCTGGGATAGACATATTACCTTCAACCTGCAATATTTTTCATAAAGTTAGCCACTTAACTAGTTGTTATCTTTTTCTTGTGTTTTCAGAGATGTTTTTCGGCACTGTTGATGAGGTTCATAAGGTGGAGATCAAGTACAAAAAAGAGAGTACGTGTATGTATGGATGGAGGGTGTGCAGAAGAGAGTCCCTATAATGCAATTCTTGCCAGGTTCACATGTGCTAGTTGCCAGGTTCACATGTGCTAGTTGCCACATTTGTAGTTAGTAGTTACCAGGCAGAAAATTTTAGTTGCCACGTACAAGTTTTATCTAGATTCTAGTTTGCCAGGTTACAAACACTTGGGTATCAGATTCCCAAATATGCAGCTTTGCCAGGTTCATAGTTCACAGTTGCCACATTTGCTGTCACTAGTTACGGGCAGTAAATTCTTAGTGTTTTTGCCAGGTTCCCAGTTCACAGTTGCCACTTGTGTTACTATTTTTTCTTCTACTCTATCTATGGATAATATGCTAGTCTGGTTTTAAGACCTACATCTCAGTGTTTTTGTTTTTTTCTACCTTGTCAATATGCATCACTTTGGTATTGTTCATCACTTATTGCCTATATTTTGCATTTTTTTTGGAGATTTCATGCATGTGAAAAACTGGTACAGCGTTAAAGTAGGGTTTTGAAGTTACAGAATTTTCGACCAAAGTTTCAAAGTACTGAATTTCCAGATAGTTTGTAGCAGAGATGTAGCAAGTTCCTGTAAATCATGTGGGGGTGGTGGGGGAGGGGGGTGGTGATTCGAGGTGTAGACGTGTAGTAACGTAATGTAAAGAATCTGGTGTTTTTTGCCAGTACCTGCTGGTGTTTTTCTATTATTTTTGCTGCAGGGTGTTTTGTGGTCTGTCCGTAGCAGTTGGATCGAGGTGGCAGTTGGTGCTGGGCCAGTTTTGGGCTGTGTGGTCAATGGAGCGCTAGTGGGCTTTATTCCCCTACGCTGGCTTCGCTGGTCGTTTGCTTCGCTGGCACCAGCGGGTTGACGCGCGCGACGTACGTAGCTGGTTGGTGGGTTATCGGGTGCCGTACGGGGGAGGATTCCTAGGGCACGATCTGTAACGTCCCAAAATTGTAACCCAGTTTTATTAGTCAAAAATGTGGGCCAACAAAAACTTTTGTTATTTTTGTGTGTTTGATGTTTGTGCTTGCTTGTGTTGGTTAGTTTGCTAAAACAAAAATGTAAAGAAAAGAAAAGAAACATAATAAAAAGTTCCCACATGAAATCTTGTGACAAAAGTCACACAAAATTCATCCTGTCAAGAAAATAAAATTTTATTTTTAAAAACAAGTTCAGAGGGGTGACATGTGATCACTCTCTCTTTGTTCTCATATTCTTTTCCCCCCAAAAATATTTCTAAAAAATCCTAATTTCAAATTCCATTTCTTTCTTTATCTTTCCCAAATCACAAAATGTGCCATGTTGCACATATCCAATAAATTCTAGCACCCTACCAAAAATCCATGCTTTATACTTGTGAATCAAGTATGGAATTAAATTCAAGAAATTTGAATTTAATTTTCGTTGAGACGATTCATCGAGCACATGGTGGGCACTGCCCGTGTTCATCCTCCGATCCACGAAACCGAGCTCCAATCCGTCGATTGGATGGATCCCTGCGTGGCTTGCTTGCTCCACACTCTCCCCCTCACTCCCTCAGTCTCCAGAGCAAGAGGGAAGCGTGCCACTTGGTTGTTTTGCTCGTGGCCGCCGCCGTCCGCACGCCACCGTGCTGTCCACCCCTGGCCGTCGACGAAATCGTGCGGAGGAGGCACCCCGCTGGCCCAGCCCTGCACCCTTGCGTCCTCTCACCCTCACCGCACTCGTCTGGACGGAGATGACCGCGCCCTGACACCCTGAGGCGCCGTGCGCCAGCCGCCATGTCAACGCTCGCCAAGCTCTGGCCGCGCGTGGACACCGACGCCGATCCTCTCCTCCACGCCACCCCAGCTCGCGTGGCTCGTCTCAGACGCGCCTCTGCCACCCAGCAACCTCAGGGACACGTCCCCGTCAGCCCTCGTGGCCTGCAGCAGCCGAATCGATCCGTCCACTCCGCGGACGCGCCATGGACGCCGTGCCGTGTCGAGCTCGCTCTCGCAGCCGCGCGTGCACCCCTCTACCTCTAAACCCTAGCTAGACACCCTACGGTCGTCGCCGTGCAGCACCGCCACCAATGGCGTGCTATCCCCCTCCCTAGACCACTCCTGCGCCCCGTCCACCGCACGCCGTGGTTCGGCTATAAAAAGCCACCGCACCCGTGCCTCCACACCTCACCACCGCTCACTCCAGCACCCCTCCCTCACTCTCCACCCCTCAGTGCACCGCTAGGAGAGCGGTGACACTGCCCCGCAAGCCCAGGCCGCCTCGAGCGTCCTCGATTTCTCGCCGGAGGCGAGGAAGAGGTCGAGCACGGACAGGTCGTTGCTCGCTTCCCCTCTCCCCTCTCTGGCCCATCCTAGCCTCACCATTACCCCCGCACTTACCCGCCGCCGTTTCCCCGTGTTTGGTGCACAGACGCGGAGCAGAAGGAGCACCGGAGTTGCAGCACGGCCGCGGAGGTGGAGTTGCTCGCCGTCGCCGCCAGAAGCTTCCCCAGCAAGCACACCTCATCCCAGAGGCTTCCCCACGATCCCCGCCGTCGATCCACCTCTTTCCGCAGCCTCCCGAGCCCTAGGTGAGTTTCCCCGTGCTTCTCGCCGTCGCCGGAGCCGCGGCGCCGCCCGCCTGAGGTCGTCGATGACCGCGAGCTCCAGGCGCCGTTCGATTAGAAATCGACGGTAGCGTACCGGTTCGCGTAATTAGTCGCTGACTGGTGGACCCCACCCGTCAGCGTTTTAAATTTAAAACGCGCGCGCGGAACGTTCCGTTGAGTCACTGACGGGCGGACCCCACCCGTCAGGGTTTTCTTCTTTTCCAGCGTTTTAGAATTTCCAAATTCCACTGTTTTCAGTACTGGATCTAGATTAGAAATTCAATAACTTGAGTTCTAGAAGTCCAATTAAATCAAACCAAACTGCTCTGGAAAGCTTATAAAATTCTTTAACTCATCAAAGTGGTCTCATCTCATTTAAATAAATAATAAAAATGTATTAATAAAAATGCTCCAGAAGGTTTAAAACACTAAACCATTTGTTTCTGGAGTTATATAAATCCAAATAACTTGAAACCAATTTTGGTAGCTTTGTATTAGGATCCTTTAGCTCCCCAAATTTTGGTAGAATTAATTGAGTAGTCTAAAATCCTTAGCCTTTGGTTGAATTTCAGTGCACCCTTCTGCACTAAACCAATTAGTGTGATTTATCAGTAGGTCCAATTAAGCTCAAACCAATTTTGTTAGATCACTTGTAGCCAAAGTTAGTTGCCCCTAAAAGGATTTAATTTTTGGAGCAACCTAATTTGTTTGGTAGCTAAAACTTGTTTAAAAACCTTCTGAACTAAAACAAATGTGTAGGGAGTTTGGTAACTCCAAATGACCCCAATCCAATTGGGTGATCTTCTACACATCAGTAGCTACCCATAGAATTTTAGTTTGAATTTTTGTGACAAACATAGATTAAATGGTGAATTAATTGGTGTACAACTAGTTTCTGCCTTAGTTTGAAAATAATTAAATAAAGATTAATTCAATTAAAATTAAAAACCATCTTGTGTTGCTTGATGTGTGCAGTAGCTAATTGTGGCATTTATGATTGTAATGCTGTGTTGATGCTTGAGCTAGAGTAGTGATGGTTGTTTTGCTTGTTTAAACGTTTAGACGATACCGCTGACGAATTCATCGAGGAAGGAGGTTTTGCTGAACCCGAAGATCAGGACCAGTACCACTTTGTTGAGCAAGGCAAGCTACTTCACTGAGCTTGCATTTATATACCTCTATTTTAGTCTCAAGAGTTATTCAAAGGAATCAATGATTTTTGGAAAAACCCCTTTTTCAAAACAATGAAAACTATTTTGCCACCCTATGTAGAAATATAGGGTAGTTATTTTACAACTATAGGATGGGAAAAACAATGTTTACTCAAAACCCCTTTGAAAGTACTTGAATGAAGGTGAAGTACCGAAAGGTCGGTATGAAGGTGAAGAACCAGAGAATGGTGTTGTTTCTGGAAAGAAAAATGCACATTGTGTCCTTGTACTTACATCCCCAGCCAAAAATCTGTGCGACCACATTTACCCACATATGGGCAAGGGCGTAGTCATATAATTTGCTCGTGTTAGTACTGGATGCCTCAATAACGAGGAGAACCTCGTTCCATGAGGGGATGGTCTGAGGACCTACCCCCTGACCTGGGTCCTCTTCATTGAAGTCTACCGGAAGCCGGTATGAGCGTGTCGGAGGAAGAGGATTGAAGGGCTCCCTTGGGTCCGCCGGGCAGAACTACGAGTCCCCACACTTAGTTTCTGAGGATTTGAGTGTCGGTGGAAAGTGTCGTAGCGGCAGGGTCCTATACTAGCATGAGCAAAGGACAGGCTATGGCCGGGAACTCAACTTCGCATACCTCTGGTATGGCGGGACGTGGCTGACACGATGAGTGACCGGATGGGTGTGGGAAAAGCGTACTACCTCTGCAGAGGGTAAAACTATTCGAATAGCCGAGTCCTCGGATATGGACAGTTGGGAAGAACTACTAAGGCCATGTGCAAGTTTTATAAAGTGTTGAGTTTGAAAGGAAACTGAGATGGAAAAGGTTGCTTACCTGTACCAATGAGTTGGTGCAAGGTGGTGAAGGGTTTGGAACCCTGATTGAGATTTGGTCGGACAGGGAAGGATTTTTCGGGAAAAATAGCTAAAGTGGTGTTTTCTCAAAGGATGGTTATAAACTTCGTCTCACCCCTTTCCAGTAAGGATTTGAGAGTTTTCACATAAAAGTTTTTAAAAATAAAACTAGTTAGTGCTTACTCTAGTTGGGGTAGTTTGCGAGTACAATCAAATGTACTCATATTGGTTTCGTCCCTGGCTATTGTCTTAGCCAGATTTCGAGGAACCCTACGTTGAAGAGGAGTTTGGCGACGTCTATGCGAACTGAGATCTTCATAAGTCAGCTGCCTGTCGGGTGTTGTTGATGGATTAGCCCTACTACCGTAGCTTCCGCTGAATAAAGATGATTTGGCCCTTGAAGGCACCTATGTATAATTAGGCCTGTATGGCCAGGTTTGTAAGACTTTAAACTCGGTATTGTATGGATGTAAACTTTGATATTCAGTTCGGATTATGTGCAACGACAGACTGATCACGGGATCGTTGTGTTAAGCATAATCGGGTATTTCGGACGGCTAGTCCGGGGTCCCCACAGAGCTGGTATCAGAGCCATCCTGACTTTAGGAGACCTTAGTAACATGGGCGTTAGCTAGGAGTTACAAAAGTTAATTTCTAAAACAAGGAAGTGGAATATTTTCGAAAATTTCTTATCTCCCCAACCCTTCCATTTATGTAAAAACCTTATACTCATTAAGAGTTGTCTTTTCTTGAACCGTTAAAATTTTGCACACTTGTTACTCCATTAAGTTTACATTTGTCTCATGTCACTTAACTAACTTAAAATTTTGCTTAAATTTGTAGATGGCACCCAACGTCACCGAGTTCGTCCAAGTTAGGAAGGACGGCCTGCTGATGTTCGAGCAGGACTTGTACGAGTTGAGCCAGATTTTGGGACGCCCTGTTCCAGAGTTTGAGGGAACTCAGGTCGATTCCCTCGGTGATGGGAACCTGTCCTGGCTCATCAAGTCGTCCGTCCGAGGCAGGATTCAGCCACCCCGCTCCAAGGACTTGGTCTACTCCACGATGGACACTACTTGGGTTGACGGTCTGACCCGAGTTATGCAGAGGCTGCTAGCCCGCCTTTGTGAGGAGCACAAGGACGAGCTGGTTGGCACTCGTTTCCAGTACTTCGGGAGGCGTGACGATGATGGAAACCCCACTTACCCCGCGCAGCACACTCTCTTCGGCGAGTACATCACCGACATGGAGGTGCTACTTCACGACACCCAGGAGAACCTGCGCGATGCTAGACTCAAGGTTCACTTCCAGCGTAGCTCCCTCGACGATGCCCGAGTCCGTGAGACCCAGCTGAAGTGGGAGAATGATAATCTCCGCCTGAAGCTGGCCCGTCAGAGGAGGACTATCGTCAGGCTCCGCAAGAGGTAGCAGAGCAGAACGAGATGATAGACGAGATGGAGCAGCAGGCGAACGAGATGGAGGAGGAGGGCGAGGATCTCCGCAAGGAGAACAGTGCCTTCATCAGCGATGATGAGGACTACCTTGAGGAGATGGATTACGAGGAGGAGGACGACGAGGAGGAGTTAGTTGACGAGGAGGAGGAGCCGTCTGAGCCAGTTCTCGAGGAGGAGGATCCCGAGGAGCCACCCTACGACTCAGACGTTGAGATCGTCGAGCCTGAGGTTCCACCTCAGTAGTTGAGCGACGAGAGCACTACCTTAGGACTGTGTCGACCCTATGCGAGTAGAGTTTATGTGATGGTTCCTATGGAAACCATGTAGTATGTACATTAGGTGTAGTAGGATGTTGTAAGCTTGATGTGTGAACTCCTTGATGTGATGATTGTGTTGAATAAATGTGATGGTCTTGTTTGACTAGTGTTTCATCAACCACCCCTTTGTGACTTCATCGTTAGCCAAAGCCTTTTTGCCTTGCCTCTTATATCGTATCTATTCCAGGATGACGAACACTCGCCACAACCAGCACGCGCACCACCACCCCGCCAGAACCCACCGCTGCTCAACTGCTTGCGATCATCATGGAGGATCGCCAAGCTGCCCGGGAAGAGCGTCAAGCTCATCTCGCCGCCCTGCAGCAACTTGCCGCTGCCCACGCCAACCAGAACCACAATGGTGGCAATGGTAATGGCGACGAGGGTGGAAATCAACGCTCTACCCTGAGTGACTTCCAGAAGACCACACCGCCCACCTATTCCAAGGGACTTCACCCCCTGGAAGCATGACTGGATCCGCACTATTGAGAACGACCTGGAAGTTGCCTCGGTGGGAGAGAATGAGAAGGTCCTGTATGCTACCCACTACCTTGCTGGACCTGCAAGAGCTTGGTGGGAGACTACCAAGACCCTCCAGCACGCAGGTCATGTCATTACCTGGGAGGAGTTCAAGGACAAATTCCGCAAGAAGTTCATCTCTAGCGGTCTTATCGAGAGGAAGAAGGATGAGTTCCGTAAGCTAAGGCAGGCAGGCAGAGATGTGGTTGGTTATCTGGATGAGTTTACCGATCTTGCTCGGTATGCTCCTGAAGATACCGACACGGAAAGAAGAAGATGGAGCGTTTTCTGAATGGACTCCATGATGAGATGCAATGTGCCTTGGTTGTCCAGGACTTCCGTGATTGGAGTCACTTGTGGACAAGGCCATTCAGCTGGAGACCAAGCGCAAGTCCATGTTTGAAGGTCGCAAGAGAAGGATGAATATTCAGGAAGGTTCCAGCAGCCAGAAACCCCGCACCTTCCAGCCAGCACCCAAGCCAGTTTATCGACCACCCCCAGCTCCACGTCCCAACTATCCCAACCGTCCCAACAGCAACAACAATGTCCCCCGCCCAAACATCAACAACAACTACCACCCCAATGGCAACAATCGTCCCGGAGGAAACACCACACTTTTACCCCTGCTGCCAGCGTTGTCTGCTTTGAATGCGGCAACAAGGGTCATTACTCCCGAGACTGCCCCAATCCCAAGAGGAATGCTCCACGCCCCAATGCCCCTGCACCTAATCCTGGACAAGGCCGAAATGGGAATGGAAATGGCAAGAATGCTGCACCCCGTGGCAATGCTGCTGTTGCAAGAGGCCGTCTGAACCACATCAACACTGAAGAAGCCCAGGAAGCGCCAGATGTTGTGCTGGGTACGTTCCTTGTCAACTCAGTACCTGCAACTGTCCTGTTTGATTCTGGTGCTACCCATTCCTTTGTTACCAAGGAGTTTGTTGTTAAGGGAGGTCTAGTCGGGAGCCTCTTGTCCAAACCCCTGCTTATACAAACCCCAGAGTTCCTAGTAGAGACCAAGCTGTTTTGTCCCGACGTCTCTCTTGAGATCAAAGGAGAAAACTTTCCAGCCGATCTAATCATTCTAGGAACCCAAGGCATAGATGTCATTCTGGGCATGAATTGGTTAGCAAAGTATCATGGTCGTATCGACTGCGCCAGAAGAGCAG
This sequence comes from Poa pratensis, assembly GCA_947311845.1. Lineage (NCBI taxonomy): Eukaryota > Viridiplantae > Streptophyta > Magnoliopsida > Poales > Poaceae > Poa > Poa pratensis. The sequence continues at coordinate 21,694,149 of CAMZMU010000112.1, forward strand.
TATCTCTCACCACAGACCAAGGAACCGAAGTGGAATATGCATCACAAGCCAATCAATCCCAACCCTGTTGTCATGAAGGTATAGCCGACCAGCTCTAGATGAGATCCGTGTTGTCCACCTATTCAAGGATGTTTTCCGGAGGAATTGCCTGGTATGCCACCAGACCGGGATATTGAGTTCGTGATTGAACTTATTCCTGGAACAGCCCCTATATCCCAGAGACCCTACCGGATGAATCCAGAGGAACTGGTGGAATTGAAGAAGCAGTTAGCTGATCAGCTCAAAAGGTCTGATTCGCCCAAGCGCATCACCTTGGGGATCACCATCATCTTCGTGGACAAAAGAGACGGTACCACACGCCTGTGTGTGGATTATCGCAAGCTCAATGATGTCACCATCAAGAACAAGTACCCCCTTCCCAAGATCGAGGATCTGTTCGATCAGATGAACGGAGCCCGAGTCTTTTCAAGATCGATCTTCGGACAGGTTATCACCAGTTGAAGATTCGAGAGTCTGACATTCCCAAGACCGCCTTCACCACCGATACGGATTGTTTGAATACACCGTTATGTCCTTTGGCTTGACCAATGCCCCAGCTTATTTCATGAATCTCATGAATAAGATTTCATGGAGTACCTCGACAAGTTCGTGGTTGTCTTCATCGATGATATCCTTATCTACTCCAAGACTGAAGAAGAGCATGCTGAACATCTGCGTTGGTTTTGGAGACCCTCAGAGAACACAAACTGTATGCCAAACTTAGCAAGTGTGAATTTTGGCTAAGTGAAGTGGCATTCCTCGGACATGTTGTGTCTGCAGGAGGAATCTCTGTTGACCCGAGAAAATCAAAGCCATTCTAGACTGGAAATCCCCACCAGTGTAACGGAAATCCGAAGTTTTCTCGGACTCGCAGGTTATTACCGCAAGTTCGTTGAAGGATTCTCCAGTATAGCCAAACCCATGACCCAGTTGTTGAAGAAGGATAAGAAGTTTGAATGGACCCAGAAGTGTGAAGATAGTTTCCAAGAACTGAAGAAGAGATTGACTTCAGCCCCAATCCTAATCATGCCAGACGTCACCAAGAGTTTCGACGTGTATTGTGATGCTTCACGTCTCGGACTTGGTTGCGTTCTGATGCAAGAAGGGAAAGTTGTGTCGTACCTGTCTCGACAATTGCGACCGCATGAAGAGAATTACCCAACCCATGACCTGGAGTTAGCAGCTGTGGTTTTTGCTTTAAAAAAATGGCGACCCTATCTTGTGGGTCATCGCTGTGAGGTCTACACAGATCACAAAAGTTTGAAATACATTTTCACTCAGAAGGAGTTGAATCTGAGGCAGAGAAGGTGGATGGAATTGATTAAGGACTATGATGTCGGAATTCATTACCATCCCGGAAAAGCCAACGTAGTTGCCGATGCCTTGAGCCGGAAGCCATGCACCTGAATACCCTAATCCAAGCAGAGCAACCAGCCTTGTTTAAGGAGTTCGAAGATTTCGGACTTGAATTGGTTAGCTATGGATATCTTGCCAACCTAGAGTTAGCCCCAACCCTGTTGGACCAAATCAAAGAAGCCCAGAAAGGTCATGAGAGTATCGAGGGGATTAAAAAGAAGATATCCCTCGACAAAGCACCTGGTTTTGCCATAGATGCTGAAGGAGTTCTGAGATTCAAAGGACGCCTGTGTGTGCCCGATGATAAGGAACTCAAGGGTCTGATCCTAAAAGAAGCCCACAATACCCCATACTCGATCCACCCCGGAGGAACCAAGATGTACCAAGATCTTCGTGAGAAGTTTTGGTGGCATGGAATGAAGCGGGAAATTGGATCTTTCGTGGCCAAGTGTGATAATTGTCAGCGAGTCAAAGCAGAGCACCAGCGCCCTGCGGATTGCTCCAACCCCTTAAGACCCCCGAGTGGAAATGGGATGAAATTGGAATGGATTTTATTACCGGACTTCCTAGGTCAAACCGAGGCCATGATTCAATCTGGGTCATAGTCGATCGATTGACCAAGGTTGCCCATTTCATTCCTGTCAACACCACTATAGAGGGAACCAGCTAGCAGACTTGTATATTTCCAGAATAGTAAGCCTGCACGGAGTGCCTAAGAGGATTGTATCTGACAGAGGCACGCAGTTCACCTCACGATTCTGGAAAGCTCTTCATGAAGCCCTCGGAACCCACTTATCATTCAGCACAGCCTATCACCCTCAGACCGGAGGACAGACTGAGCGAGTAAACCAGATTCTGGAAGATATGCTTCGTGCATGTGTCCTAGCCTATGGCTCTAAATGGGAAGATTGCCTTCCGTTTGCAGAGTTTTCCTATAACAATAGTTATCAGTCCAGTCTGCAAATGGCCCCATTTGAAGCACTTTACGGCAAGAAGTGTCGTACACCCTTGAACTGGTCCGAGACCGGAGAAGGAAAAGTGTTTGGACCAGATACCCTCCGTGAAGCCGAGGAACAAGTCCAACTTATCCGTGAACGTCTCAAAACTGCTCAATCCCGTCAGAAAAGTTATGCTGATCCCAAGCGTCGTGATGTCACCTTTCAACCTGGAGATTTTGTCTATCTTCGGGTGACACCACTCAAGGGATGCAACGTTTCCATGTCAAAGGAAAGTTGGCACCCAGATATATTGGACCTTTCAAGATTCTTGCCCGTCGCGGAGAAGTAGCCTATCAGCTAGAGTTACCCCCAGAGTTATCGGAATTTCATGACGTCTTCCACATCTCTCTGCTCCGGAAGTGTCTTGAAGTTCCTGACCAGCCCGATGTTTTCAAGAACATTGACCACCAATCCATTGACCTGAACCATGATCTGACTTATCGTGAGAGACCATTCAAAATTCTCGACGAAGATATTCGTCTCACCCGGAGGAACAAGATCAAGTTTTATAAAGTCCAGTGGACTAACCACTCCGAAGAGGAAGCAACTTGGGAACGTGAAGACTATCTTAGGAGCGAATTTCCCCACCTCTTTAGCACCTAAGCCCAGCCAATCTCGGGACGAGATTTATTCTAAGGGGGGAAGGATCTGTAACGTCCCAAAATTGTAACCCAGTTTTATTAGTCAAAAATGTGGGCCAACAAAAACTTTTGTTATTTTTGTGTGTTTGATGTTTGTGCTTGCTTGTGTTGGTTAGTTTGCTAAAACAAAAATGTAAAGAAAAGAAAAGAAACATAATAAAAAGTTCCCACATGAAATCTTGTGACAAAAGTCACACAAAATTCATCCTGTCAAGAAAATAAAATTTTATTTTTAAAACAAGTTCAGAGGGGTGACATGTGATCACTCTCTCTTTGTTCTCATATTCTTTTCCCTCCCAAAAATATTTCTAAAAATCCTAATTTCAAATTCCATTTCTTTCTTTATCTTTCCCAAATCACAAAATGTGCCATGTTGCACATATCCAATAAATTCTAGCACCCTACCAAAAATCCATGCTTTATACTTGTGAATCAAGTATGGAATTAAATTCAAGAAATTTGAATTTAATTTTCGTTGAGACGATTCATCGAGCACATGGTGGGCACTGCCCGTGTTCATCCTCCGATCCACGAAACCGAGCTCCAATCCGTCGATTGGATGGATCCCTGCGTGGCTTGCTTGCTCCACACTCTCCCCCTCACTCCCCTCAGTCTCCAGAGCAAGAGGGAAGCGTGCCACTTGGTTGTTTTGCTCGTGGCCGCCGCCGTCCGCACGCCACCGTGCTGTCCACCCCTGGCCGTCGACGAAATCGTGCGGAGGAGGCACCCCGCTGGCCCAGCCCTGCACCCTTGCGTCCTCTCACCCTCACCGCACTCGTCTGGACGGAGATGACCGCGCCCTGACACCCTGAGGCGCCGTGCGCCAGCCGCCATGTCAACGCTCGCCAAGCTCTGGCCGCGCGTGGACACCGACGCCGATCCTCTCCTCCACGCCACCCCAGCTCGCGTGGCTCGTCTCAGACGCGCCTCTGCCACCCAGCAACCTCAGGGACACGTCCCCGTCAGCCCTCGTGGCCTGCAGCAGCCGAATCGATCCGTCCACTCCGCGGACGCGCCATGGACGCCGTGCCGTGTCGAGCTCGCTCTCGCAGCCGCGCGTGCACCCCTCTACCTCTAAACCCTAGCTAGACACCCTACGGTCGTCGCCGTGCAGCACCGCCACCAATGGCGTGCTATCCCCCTCCCTAGACCACTCCTGCGCCCCGTCCACCGCACGCCGTGGTTCGGCTATAAAAAGCCACCGCACCCGTGCCTCCACACCTCACCACCGCTCACTCCAGCACCCCTCCCTCACTCTCCACCCCTCAGTGCACCGCTAGGAGAGCGGTGACACTGCCCCGCAAGCCCAGGCCGCCTCGAGCGTCCTCGATTTCTCGCCGGAGGCGAGGAAGAGGTCGAGCACGGACAGGTCGTTGCTCGCTTCCCCTCTCCCCTCTCTGGCCCATCCTAGCCTCACCATTACCCCCGCACTTACCCGCCGCCGTTTCCCCGTGTTTGGTGCACAGACGCGGAGCAGAAGGAGCACCGGAGTTGCAGCACGGCCGCGGAGGTGGAGTTGCTCGCCGTCGCCGCCAGAAGCTTCCCCAGCAAGCACACCTCATCCCAGGCTTCCCCACGATCCCCGCCGTCGATCCACCTCTTTCCGCAGCCTCCCGAGCCCTAGGTGAGTTTCCCCGTGCTTCTCGCCGTCGCCGGAGCCGCGGCGCCGCCCGCCTGAGGTCGTCGATGACCGCGAGCTCCAGGCGCCGTTCGATTAGAAATCGACGGTAGCGTACCGGTTCGCGTAATTAGTCGCTGACTGGTGGACCCCACCCGTCAGCGTTTTAAATTTAAAACGCGCGCGCGGAACGTTCCGTTGAGTCACTGACGGGCGGACCCCACCCGTCAGGGTTTTCTTCTTTTCCAGCGTTTTAGAATTTCCAAATTCCACTGTTTTCAGTACTGGATCTAGATTAGAAATTCAATAACTTGAGTTCTAGAAGTCCAATTAAATCAAACCAAACTGCTCTGGAAAGCTTATAAAATTCTTTAACTCATCAAAGTGGTCTCATCTCATTTAAATAAATAATAAAAATGTATTAATAAAAATGCTCCAGAAGGTTTAAAACACTAAACCATTTGTTTCTGGAGTTATATAAATCCAAATAACTTGAAACCAATTTTGGTAGCTTTGTATTAGGATCCTTTAGCTCCCCAAATTTTGGTATAATTAATTGAGTAGTCTAAAATCCTTAGCCTTTGGTTGAATTTCAGTGCACCCTTCTGCACTAAACCAATTAGTGTGATTTATCAGTAGGTCCAATTAAGCTCAAACCAATTTTGTTAGATCACTTGTAGCCAAAGTTAGTTGCCCCTAAAAGGATTTAATTTTTGGAGCAACCTAATTTGTTTGGTAGCTAAAACTTGATTAAAAACCTTCTGAACTAAACAAATGTGTAGGGAGTTTGGTAACTCCAAATGACCCCAATCCAATTGGGTGATCTTCTACACATCAGTAGCTACCCATAGAATTTTAGTTTGAATTTTTGTGACAAACATAGATTAAATGGTGAATTAATTGGTGTACAACTAGTTTCTGCCTTAGTTTGAAAATAATTAAATAAAGATTAATTCAATTAAAATTAAAAACCATCTTGTGTTGCTTGATGTGTGCAGTAGCTAATTGTGGCATTTATGATTGTAATGCTGTGTTGATGCTTGAGCTAGAGTAGTGATGGTTGTTTTGCTTGTTTAAACGTTTAGACGATACCGCTGACGAATTCATCGAGGAAGGAGGTTTTGCTGAACCCGAAGATCAGGACCAGTACCACTTTGTTGAGCAAGGCAAGCTACTTCACTGAGCTTGCATTTATATACCTCTATTTTAGTCTCAAGAGTTATTCAAAGGAATCAATGATTTTTGGAAAACCCCTTTTTCAAAACAATGAAAACTATTTTGCCACCCTATGTAGAAATATAGGGTAGTTATTTTACAACTATAGGATGGGAAAAACAATGTTTACTCAAAACCCCTTTGAAAGTACTTGAATGAAGGTGAAGTACCGAAAGGTCGGTATGAAGGTGAAGAACCAGAGAATGGTGTTGTTTCTGGAAAGAAAAATGCACATTGTGTCCTTGTACTTACATCCCCAGCCAAAAATCTGTGCGACCACATTTACCCACATATGGGCAAGGGCGTAGTCATATAATTTGCTCGTGTTAGTACTGGATGCCTCAATAACGAGGAGAACCTCGTTCCATGAGGGGATGGTCTGAGGACCTACCCCCTGACCTGGGTCCTCTTCATTGAAGTCTACCGGAAGCCGGTATGAGCGTGTCGGAGGAAGAGGATTGAAGGGCTCCCTTGGGTCCGCCGGGCAGAACTACGAGTCCCCACACTTAGTTTCTGAGGATTTGAGTGTCGGTGGAAAGTGTCGTAGCGGCAGGGTCCTATACTAGCATGAGCAAAGGACAGGCTATGGCCGGGAACTCAACTTCGCATACCTCTGGTATGGCGGGACGTGGCTGACACGATGAGTGACCGGATGGGTGTGGGAAAAGCGTACTACCTCTGCAGAGGGTAAAACTATTCGAATAGCCGAGTCCTCGGATATGGACAGTTGGGAAGAACTACTAAGGCCATGTGCAAGTTTTATAAAGTGTTGAGTTTGAAAGGAAACTGAGATGGAAAAGGTTGCTTACCTGTACCAATGAGTTGGTGCAAGGTGGTGAAGGGTTTGGAACCCTGATTGAGATTTGGTCGGACAGGGAAGGATTTTCGGAAAAATAGCTAAAGTGGTGTTTTCTCAAAGGATGGTTATAAACTTCGTCTCACCCCTTTCCAGTAAGGATTTGAGAGTTTTCACATAAAAGTTTTAAAAAATAAAACTAGTTAGTGCTTACTCTAGTTGGGGTAGTTTGCGAGTACAATCAAATGTACTCATATTGGTTTCGTCCCTGGCTATTGTCTTAGCCAGATTTCGAGGAACCCTACGTTGAAGAGGAGTTTGGCGACGTCTATGCGAACTGAGATCTTCATAAGTCAGCTGCCTGTCGGGTGTTGTTAGATGGATTAGCCCTACTACCGTAGCTTCCGCTGAATAAAGATGATTGGCCCTTGAAGGCACCTATGTATAATTAGGCCTGTATGGCCAGGTTTGTAAGACTTTAAACTCGGTATTGTATGGATGTAAACTTTGATATTCAGTTCGGATTATGTGCAACGACAGACTGATCACGGGATCGTTGTGTTAAGCATAATCGGGTATTTCGGACGGCTAGTCCGGGGTCCCCACGATCGCTACGTAGCAAAGTCCTTAAAAGAAAGGTAGGTACTCACAGCACAAACACGAATACAAAAGAGGCGACAAGACCATGAAGTTTGACACAAGCAAACCCTATTCCACCCGCCTAAATCCCTATGTATCAACCACTAATTTAATCAAGTGCAGCACTTTGCTTTGTGAATTTTGTCCCATCTAACCAAAGTGAAGACTGTGGGTACTGAGTAGTGAGGCTGGTGGGGCCACCTTCTTTTAGTCTCTACCGTATATACTTACTTGTTGTATTGCGACACCTAAAAATGGAATGATGCCACATTTGATTATGAACGGGACAGGCAGTGGAAAATCCTCACTCAAACCTTGTCTCCTCTTTTCTTAAGGACAAAATAACAAAAGGCTGGTGGTAACAAGAGAAAGCAAGAGACTTTGCACTCGAGTAGATAAACTTGGCCGTGAGAGCTCGATCGGGCAAGATGATCAGTAGTGCATTAGTATTTTCGTATATCCAGCAAATATTTATACTCATGGTTTAATTCAATGCCCTCTCTCTCTCTCTCTCTAAAAAAAATACAATCATTGTGACATTGCCCATCGGTCTTGAAGAGGACAGCGCGCATATACGTCGATCAGTCGCCATTGTTGTTGACATACGGAACCTTGGCCGTCCCCTCCCTCTCGTCTACAGTAGGTGAGGCGTTTTTCTGAACCCTCCCGGTCAACCCACCTCGCCGCCGCGGATCCGGCTGTTTCCTCCCCTCCGCCGGCTGCTTCGGCAGCGGGAGGGTGGGGGAACACCGGATCCCGGTGTGTACATAGTGTAGGGTTTGCTAGGGTTTCTGCCGGCGGCGCTGGGAGGGCGGTGGCGTCGTCGGTGTGGTGTGGTTGTTTTGCAGGTGGAGATCTTTCCCTCCGACGACGGCGCTCCGGTGGAGCTCTGGCGTGGATCTGCTGCCTCCGTCACCCTCGCAGCTCGGTGCTGCCGTGGGTGACGTCCCCGTGCGGAGATCGAAGACGACGGTCTCGGCTTTTGGAGTTCTTGATGCAGCTCGAGTTCGAGCAAGTTGGCGACGCGACCGGTGCCGCAGGATGGAGGATCTCCGGATTTCGAGTTCCGACGACTTCCCGTCCGCCTGGGGACATCTGCCGAACCAAGGTCAGTGTGGCGATGCGGCGGCGGCGCGCCGTCGGTGCGTTCTGCGGTTCGTTGGTGGCTTCGCGTTACAGGAGAAGGACTGGTTTGTAATTTTATGCTTCGAGGAGGTCCTTTCTGTAAATTTCTTGCTGTAATGCTCTGGCTGTATCTTCGCAAAAAAAAAACTGTGTCGCCACTGCGCCTTGCTTTCCCGTGCAAGCAACAGCTGATGCGGGGACCCCTCGCGATATTTCTGGAACCCCTCCTCTCTCTACAGTGCACAGAGGCGACTTCAGAGGCGACTCGGGCTCTCCCGGCGGCCGCCGGCGTATCTGCGGGATTCCTCTCCCTCCGCCGGCCGCTGCGGCGGCGGGAGGGTGGGGAATCCCCAGATCTGCGCTCGGCGTGTAGATAGAGGTGTATTGGGCGGCGCGGCGGAGGCGGGGTGGCCGGCGTCGTCGTTTTGCAGCTCTGTGGCTTCCCCTCCATGGCGTCGTCCTCGACGGCGCTCCCAAGCCGCAGGTGCGTCCCCGTCCTGCCGCTGCTTCTTCCGGCATCGGTGGCAGGCTGGTGACGGGTGGGCAGGAGGCCGGAGGAGGAGATGCGAGGCGGCTGCTGCGTGGTGGTGTGGCGTGAAGGTGGTGGATCTGGCCACCTCCGGTGAGGTGGTGCGGCGCAGGCCCGGATCCAGGGCAGAAGGTGCTTGGGGCGTGCCCCGGCCGACGGACGACCTCCGCTTTTAGATCCAGCTCCTCGGAGCTGGTGGTTGATGCGGCTCATCAACGCCTTCGGGCTAGGAGCTCTTCTGCTCCATGAGTTCTTCGTGGTTGAAGACGGCGTGCTGCAGCGGTTCTTCGCTTTGTTTTCTCCTTGTTTTTTTCCTTGCTTGTATCCGGCTTTGTACTGGTTTCCGCCCTCGAGATGCCTACAGAAGTTATTTCCCCCACCTTAATTGACCTACACTGCACAGTGCACACGCACGTCGCTTAACGCCAAAACTCTCTACTGCACGCAGCGTCTATGCCCTGCAGCCCCTGCTGGTGCCTGTCACCCTGAAAGCATTTTTTTTCTTTTCATGTATAACCATGGATCAGTACTGGTAATTAATCCGTCATCGGGTACTGAATGTAGAGAATTGACTTGTCATGAACATCACATTTTTCAAAATGACAGACGGAACTCTTCGTTCGATCGATGGGTTCTTCTTACACAGTAATTCAAATCAGGTAATCATGGAAATATATAAATTGTCCACCCCAACACACGGACATAAACTTGTTTTCTTTTTTGTGAATTTACATGTGCTTAATTAGATCATTTTGGAGTTACGAATGAACACCTTAGTCCAGATTTTATCGATGCATATTGACGTATTCTTCAAACTCAGTAAGTGCATGCTAGGACGACTCAACCAAAGGGCATATCTCGATCATGGAATCGATCATGGCACGTACGTATCACGTTGTCCATGATCACACAAACAACCATGACCTCCCACATTTGATCGACCTCCCATTTTCTACCAGAGTGGTACAATAGCTCATTGAGTTTAGAGCAAAGGAAATGCCCGCATTACGTCCTTGGCCATATGGAAGCTTAGTTGTACCTTTCTAGAGGGGAAGCTAGAAAGATGATCTTGAGATGGTCATTGTATAGGAGAATATGACCGGCGACTCATTTACGGTCAAGTGGCGGGAAAGATGGCTCGAGTGGCGACAGGTGGTCCGGTGGTGGCGAGGCACCGGGGTCGAGACATCGGCGAGGAAATGGGTTGGCGGGTCGACGTGGATGTGGTGGAGAGGGTGAAAAAACGAGCTTTAGGAGCTGACGGGTGGGCAGACTTGGTAGGATGCCGGCGTGGACGGGGAGAGGGATTGGCGTGGATACTGTCTCTTTGGACCCAAACGGAAACAAACTGGACATGTGCCCATTTGGGGGAACCGCTGAGACCTCGATTGGTCCGGTCAACCCAAACAGACAGAGGAGCGCAATCGGAATGTGTTCTTTTTGTGTCAAATACTGCGTATAAGTTGGGTCATGTTTGGATTTGAAGTTGTAGTAGGGGTGGATAATTTTTAGTAGTGTTCTAAGTCGAATACTTGTAGGCTTAACATGCTTTATAATGTGTGTGTGGTACCACACATTGTAACCCATGTTGACTCTGATGGCGTTAGACATAGTGGGTTTCAAAGCATCATCCCATATGCCCGTTGTGCATTAAAACTGATTAATTTTAGTTCTAACTGAGTTGTATCGATCCCCTATGTTTCTAAATATAAGTTGTTTTAACTTTTTTGTCACACGCTAGATATGTGTGTGGGAGAAAAGACTAAAACATCTTTGGGAACGGAGGGAGTACTAGGTAAGCTTAATCTGTGCTGCATACTATTTTTGTGCGGGACGCCGCTCTGCAGTCCTATGGAGCGATGAATTGATGGATCATGGGATGCGAAGGAAGCAGAGAGGCGTGTCATCTGCGTGGTGCGTGGTCCCTTCGGTGTACCGTCACCGCCGGAATCTTATCGGGGAACAAAACAAGCGGCGTGGTGAGACCCAGATAGAACAGATTGGGAACTGTTGTTGCCTGGAGAGCAGCAGTCTAGTGCGTTTCGCAGATCCAACAGACAGCCCATTGCCCTGATGCCCACGCAAACACAGTAGCTCCAGCGTGGCCCCGTTTGGACTGACGCGAAATCCATCTCTCTGGCAAATATTCGTGCAAACAGAGGTGTGATGGTGGCTAAACGCAAACCAATGTTCCAGTTTACAATCTTTTGTGAACTAATGAAAATAGGTGGAGCTAAATTTATGCAATGTTTGAAACAAGGGGGAAAAGAAAACTTTACCGCCCAGCTTATTCTTTTTCTTCAGAGCAGAGGACCGACAACATGGCTTTGCAGCAAATCACCAAGGTACTCGTACGGTCGATTAGTTCGTCCGTAGGATGATGATGATCTCGCTTAATGATCTGATGGGGCCTTGACATCGCTGATTGCGAGTCTGCAACTACCGGGGGCCAAATTAACTAGCCGGAGTACGAACCCACGCCTCTACCCAAGCCTTTGATGGATGAGAAAAAAATGGACAACATGTATCGCCAGTAGGAGTACAAATAAATTCTGTATAATTCAAAAGGCCTGTTTTCTCATTTTATAAACTGGCATGCATGGGCGGCAGAAAACGACATACACTGCTCGTGTGCGGCACAACTTCATTGTATCCATTTCGACTTCGATTTTTTTTTTTTTTTTTGCAACCATGTCCATTTCGTATTTAAAGATGTGTCTATGATCGCATACACGTACGTACGTGGAGATCTCTTAATAGGTCGCTCGCAAATTCTGGTGGACCAAAAGAGAAATGGAGCCATGGCCTATGCACATACTTAGACCGTCGATAATTAATTAAGCATAAACACATACTAGTTGGTCTAGGTTTCTGTCACGGATTTGATGTTCAAGTGAGGGAAAAAAAAAAATGGTCCCTTCATACTCTACAAGGTTTGGAGAGTGACATCTGTAATAAATAACACATTTTATCTTTTCATTGTTCAGCTTCGTTCCAACTTCGTCTAAACCTTCTACTCCATCTGTTTTTAAATATAAGATATTGTAGCCATTTCTGACCTACACGTGTCTAGATGCGTTTAAGTGTGTAGATTCATACGTATATTACACTAAAACATGTCTAGATACATGTGGACCAAAAAAGGTTTAACATCTTATTTATATTTACGAGTGGAGGGAGTAGAACTCATCCAGTAGCTAGTTATTTAACCAGAGTACCCATCAATCTTACTGGTGATGGGACCTTATTGATTGGTGTCACCCTATGTTATCTCTGTTAAGAGAGAAATGTAGATCATCCCGTGGCCTTTAAAAAAGTTAATCCACACCTAGCTTAGCTTAGCCACGAACTTGAAGTGACATGACACCCTACACGACAGTTCAATTGATCCAACTACATTATCAGACCAGCGTACCACACCCCGGACCGTGCTTAGGTCGCCGTCACCTGATTAATCTTACGGCATCGGTATTATCTAGCTTGATTAATTAGCGGGGAGTTCATGTGTCAATCCAGCGAAACACGTCACGGGAGCAAGTTGCCCGGCTTAAATTACTGATTAATCGCAAGTGTTGTATGTTAACTAAGATACAATCTCATTCAATCCTTTTATTAACTAGCAATCGTGTACGTGCAATGCACGTGCTGACTAAAGAAAAAATTATAATAGATATATGTTTCATTCTAATATCAGTGTGCACAAATAACATACATTGATGAACAACAAATATCTCTAATCTGATTAGTTGCTTCACATTTATTGCCAACTTATTCACTCTAACCTCAGCTAAATGAGTATTGTTAACACCTTCTGCAGCTGAAAAATTAGGCCATATACGTAATTGAAAAGCTTGAGAGATTCACTAAATATTTTATCTCTTGCCTAAAATAAATTCCATATATTAAATGAATAGCAATAATTAGCGTGCTCACCGCAGTGGTTGTTGTTAATTACCTTCGTTTTGGCCGTTGGTAATGTCCTCAAATGTAGTGTGCTTAGAAGATGATAGAGAGATTTTAGCTTCCTCTGTCCAGGAAAAGTAAGGGCGTCTAGTGAACAAGACATCCTCCCTGGAAATTATCATAACAAGAATGATATACACATGAAATTGACAATTATGCAACCAACTGTGGTTTAAATTCCGTGATGAGCTTTGAATTTCTTATCCATCCAAAGGATCTGCGGTACAAGAAGAAGTCAGAGCCGAGATATTCAATTTGTTAAGCATCAAAGTGATCAGTGAATACTTTCAAGTATAAACTGACGGCAGGCTCCAAATAAGCTCGCACCACTTCTTCTCCCGCTGGCTTATCAGAAAAACCTGACGGTGAAGGAGGCCTTAATTGACGGCAGATGGATGCACGGGCTGCATCGCCTTGACAATGAGGAGCAGTTGTGGTATGCGCGAGCTATTCAAGTTCTTTCCGTAATTGCTTAGAGTTGATCACCAATCAACATTGTCGAACGCGATGCATGTCGTTAGACCTGGACTCCCAATTTGGTTGACTATACGTGCATGCGTGTAGCATGAAGATTCAAGACTGATTTGCTTCTTTCTTGTACGTGTAGCATCTTCTTTCTTGTACGTGTAGCATCAGGACTGTTTTGTTTAGGTTGAGCGCACGGAGTGATTCCCAGGGAGGCGCAGTGGACTTCTGCGGCGGAGGCGTCTCGGATGGCTAGGGGATGGCCTCGCCCGTGGAGTGGGAGGTGTGCTCTCGCGGCGGCGTAGGAGGATGTGCTGACCGGCCGATCTAGCAAAAGCTGGCGACTGACGTCCGACGCACCACATCCTGGCTTTTGGCCGGCGCACGCGACTCTAGCCTCTCCATGAGATTTGGACGTCGTCTTCTTCTATGCCGGCACTAATCCTCGGTCTGGCCGGCCATGACGGATTTGATCCTTGGACCGTTGGACGCGATGGCGCGCGGCGACGAGGGCCAGCAGCTCGACCAGCTTCTCGTAATTTGGTGGTAATTTCTTTAGCGGTGGCAAATCTCGTAATTATCATGAAACGAAATAAAACGAACCGGTACGATGGCATTAGCAGTATTATGTGATTTGGTGGGAGGGTAAAACGGGCAAAAGTGGATTTGTGTTGAGTTGTCAAACATTGGAGCGATTTGGACCGTTGGCCAAATATTGAAGGGATCAGATTCAATGTATCAACACAAGTTTGCTCTTTTAATAGTAGTATAGACTAGTATGGCATGTCAGCAAAATACATTTAAAAATCGTGTTAAAATATTTACATTGGCATAGCCCTTAGTTCTGCATAATTCAAATGGCTTGCAGTGGATAGAAAACGACATACACTGGTCGTGTACGGCACAACTTCACCGTGTCCATTTCGTTTTTTTTTTGTTGCAACCATGTCCATTTCGTATTTATTTTTGTGTGTCTATGATCGCATACACGTACGTCCGTGAAGATCTTCTGATTTCTCGCAGATTTTGGTGGACCAAAAGAGAAATGGAGCCATGGCCATGTCCATACTTAGACCGTGAATAATAACTAATTAAAGCATAGTGACACAGACGTGCCTTGGTCGTCTCCCCTTCCTCGTCTACAGGAAAAGCGGTCGATTTCTGAAACCTCTCGGTCGAGCCACCTCACTCGCCGGCGAATCGGGGTTCCCCCGCCCTCCGGCGGCCGCTCCGGCGGCGGGAGGACGGGGAACGTCGGTTCCCGGCTTGTATATAGCGTAGGTCTTGGTTGGGTCCCGGCGGAGGGCGGCGTGGAGGTGGCGGCGCTTCTGCTTCGGGTTTTGCTGTCGGCTTGCATCCTCTCCGGCATCGGCGTTCTGCGGAGCTCCGGCGCAGCGAGCTCGACTTCCCCGGCCTCGCCGATCTGCGGATCTGGTGAGTACCTGGTTCCGTGTCAACGGCGGAGCTGGAATCTGGTGAAGTTGTGGAAGATGGTGTGTGGATGCATCGCGACGGAGACGGAGATCAAGGGTGATGGCTCCTCGGAGTCGATGTCCGGCGACTTCCCGGCTGCCACGGGGCTGGCTCCGGTTAACCAAGGCCATGGGAGCAGCGGCAGCGGCGCGCCACCGGCACGCTCTTATCTCCAGCGAGGTCGGGATCCAGTGGAGGAAGAAGAAGGACTCTTTTGTAATTTTTCTTGTTCCTTGGATCTTTTTGTAAGAACGATGTATTAATACACTGCCTTTTACCCGCAAAAAAAAAAAAAGCATACACTCCTACTAGTTGGTCTAGGTTCTATCTCACGGATTTGTTTTTCTAGCAAGGAAAAAGAAATGCTCCTTTCATACTCTACAAGGCTCGGAGAGTGACGTCTGTAGTTATACCTTTGATCTTTTCTGAAGTCAGCTTCGTTCAAACTTCGTCTGAACCTTCTAGAAGCCCGGGAATGATCGAATTATTGAACCAGAGAGCCATCAATCCTACTGGTTGATGAGACCTGATTGGGGCGAAAAGATATCTCATCTCATGGCCTTTTTTTAAGTTAATCCCCGCCTAGCTTGGTCAGTGGTCACGAACTTGAAATGACATGAAACGATACGCTAAGAGCTCTCCATGCCAGTACAAATTGTTCCAACGACATCATCAGACCAGCCTAACCACAGCCCGGCTTGTGCTTAGGTCGCCGTCACTTGATTAATCTTACGGCGTCGGTGTTATCTACCTAGATTAATTATCGGGAGTTCGTGTGTCAATCCAGCGAAACACGTCACAACAGCAAGTTGCCAGGCTTAGATTACTGGTTAATCGCGGCTTATCCGTTCCTACCGAGGAAAGCAATGTATGCTGATCACAACTCGCGTCATGCATTTCTTCAGAATATAGCAGTAGATGTCAAGCTGAATTCTCCTGTCAGCTTACGGAAATGCAACCTTGACGTCACAGGTAACTTTTTAGTCAGGGGCACGGTAGGATAATATATCGATGCGTGGTTATTAGGTTTTCCTAACAGTGAAATCTAAGATCAGACAAGAAAGAAGCTAAAGGCTAGGCAATACAAGGACGACGATACTCGAAGACTTTCCACTTTCAGCCCTAAGAGGGAACAACTCTCAAACGTGATAAAAGAATGGGTAAAACGCACAGATGGTCTACAAACTTGCCACGAATATATGCATTAGCCACAAGATTGTGAACGCCAGGTCAGTCCGTCATGGCTTCCATGGGCAAGTTGTTTTTGTATGAAATACACCTCAATTTGTTTCTTCTCATTTCTTGATCAACCCTTCAGATTGTTTTTCTGCACACAAAAATAGAAAAAATGCCTTTAGTTAATAGCCTGAGGCCAATTCTCGGCCAGATCATACAATATGAATTAACCAAAATGATTTCTTTTCCGGGCGCATAACAAAAGCCCGAACAAAAATTTATGTGCTTACAAATTGGACTTGTCGAAGGCGTGTTGCAGAGTGCACTGAGCTTTTCCGAGCAATACCATGTAAGGACTGGGCTTCGCTCATAGGTCGAATGGATAATGTCATGTGTGACCACTTTGGGATATTCAGTAAAATTTCCTTATAGTTTCGTTTTGCCATTCGGGTTGGCTAAGCCAAGGTGTTCCCCTTTTTTATGTTAACTTTTGTTGTTGACGGTCTATCCGCTTTGTTGCACAAAAATATATAGGATCAGCACGTGGAGCCCCTTCGAGTTTGTAGAAGACCCTCTAGGCTGTTGCACCTTATGTTCGTGGTTGATATCTTATTTATTTTTAGCGGGTGGTGACATGGCAACAAGAATATAAGATGTTCTTAACACCTAATCTGCAAGTACCGGCCAGATCATCAATCCAACTAAATGTTCAATCTTATTCAGGGAGTCTTGTGACCAACAAAGAAGAGAAAATGTTAAATCCATGAAACATGTGACGGAAAATTACTCACAAATAATACTTAGTATTCCCTACCCTAGATGACCGCATGAAGAAATGGAAGTTCCAAAGCGTTCACGAGAAATTGGTCGGAAAGGCTCATCCAATGATACAATGATAACATGCCCGCATGTGTGTGGCCTCTAGCAAGTGATGCACGACTGCACGAGGTTTGGCACCGATGAGATGATTTTTGAACAAAACGGAGACTGGTTTCTGAATGTGCTCCCGTAGCTAGATTTTTTTAGATAAAGAATATATATTAATATCGAAGGTATTACCAAATACATCCAGCCTCTGCAACAACGTAATAATCGAAGGTATTACGGATGCACACAGCCAAAAGACAATAAGAAGAAGAAACTAAAAATGAAAAGTCCCGCTACAGAGTTACGGTCCTTATAGCAGTAGCACAACCACCACCAAAACAACACCTGATGTTCAATCTCCCCAGAAGCAACGCCTTCAAAAAGGAAACAGTGCAGACGCGCCATCGTCGCCCGATCGAGATCTTGGGTTTTCACACTGGAGATAGTCCCCGCTCTCAAAACAATGTCTTCAAGAAGGCCATTGCCAGACACAACCAATTAAGGGCAGACCTTGGATTTCACCCTGAAAGATAGAACTTTGATCTTCACCTGTGTTGTCGCCCCCACTTTCATACCGCTGCATACGAGTACTGAAGCTCCAAGCAAGTTCCTTATCGCCACCAAGAGTCAAATAACCGTTCCTAGTCCTCCGATCTCAGCTTTCATGACATTCTCCGTCTCTGACTTCATCCAAGATGACAACAGATAGCAGAGCTTCATACCGCTTGCTCCTTAACGGAGAATCGTGGGCACGACCGAATCCCACCGATCCAGCAATCTCCAGGCTTGAGATGCCCAATGGAGTATGCCGCTGACGAGGTGTACCCTCATCAAATCTCATGGTTAAGGACCTAGGGTTGAGATTATGGGGAGAGAACGTGGTAGTACTGGTAGTTTCGTCGGCTGACAAGCAGAGGCAAAGATTTACCCAGGTTCAGGCCCCTCGGGTGGAGGTAAAGACCCTACTTCCTGCTTGTCTGATATTGATTGTGGATTATGCGATTACAGGGGAGCTCCGGCGAGATGATGATCTCACAAGAGATTTGGTGGTTCGAGTATGGCTTGGTCCCAGATCGGTACCCCTCCCAGCCTTTAAATAGGCTGGGTCTCGGGAGTTTGTAACCGACCTAGTTTACACGTAAGGAAAGCCTAAACCGACTATGCCTATGTCTAGTCTTGGAGGGTACTCCATCTTCTTGAGCCTCTTGTCTTGCGCTTCGAGTAGGCTCTTCGATATTGGGCCTTAGTCGTCACGTGCACCAGGTACCCTCATGATAGGGTACCCGATATGTATACCCATGTCAGTAGCCCCCGAGTACTTGTCTAACTTGAAGAATCGGGTATGGACTCTTTCTTAAGTGCACGTCATATGCTTTGAATTCTGTATATATAATTTAGAATTCCTGTATGAATAGCACACGTTGGGCTATGTCGAGTATCTCATCGACTGTGTTTTATGATGATCAAGGGATAATAGCTTAGCAGGCCCAGTACACGCGACGGATCGGGACTGGTTAACTACACATTCGGGTAAAACCTTACTAGCTTTCAATCAAACTCAAGTCCCCGGACTCGAATCTGGAACAAACTGGTCAGATTCGACTAGGCCGCTTGAGGTCTTACTGAGTCGATCTGTAGTATAACTTTGAATTTTACCCAACGCGTCCGTCGGGATTTTTCATCATGTCTGCTGACACGGAAAGTGTAAGGATTAACGTTGCTGAAACGGTCCTTAGCCCAGCTCGAAAGTTCGGCGGGTCTTACCTTTGCACTATGCGTGCAGCATCCGAGGTACTTGCGATGGACGCAACTCGGGAATATTTCGAGTATGATTTCTGAACTTTGTTGGACGAGTCATGCCCTTTGTCGACTGATATTTGCTGTTATGCTATCGGGTGCGCGACAGCGCTCCCGATGGGAGTAGCCCCCGAGATTATGCTTTATTTCTTTGCAATGGAGGATAATCTCAAAAACCCTTCTTACTCTGCATATGTTAATCGAAGAAATTTGTGCCATAATTCTATCGGGTGCACGACAGTGCTCCCGATGGGAGTAGCCCCCGAGATTATGCTGTATTACTTGTAAATGGAGGATAATCTCAATCATTGTCCTAAGCATCTTCAATCGAAGAATTTTTTGAACACGCTCCCGATGGGAGTAATATGACTTAGTCGAAGGAACGGTCGAGTGACCAATTTTGCCGTAAGAAAGTTTTATCACACCCGAACTAATCAGGGCAATCGAGTGACCAATATGCGTTGAGCATTCTCGAACGTATTTTCTGAATAGATGCTTCAATGACGTCAGGGATGACGTTTATTTCGACTGCGATTTCTGACACGCGTAGCGTGCGTTATGCTGCGATTGATGGGACGTGACACATAGGTGGGCCCATTTATGCAGAGCTGACCGAAGACGGTGCCGTTTGGACTTGATTTGACTATACGGGCCCACTTTTTCCGCAAGCGTGATGATGGCTCCTCTTTTTACGTGCGTAGTGGGCGGAGTGGCCGGCGACGGTTGCCCT
The DNA here is from genome assembly GCA_947311845.1 of Poa pratensis. Classification (NCBI taxonomy): domain Eukaryota; kingdom Viridiplantae; phylum Streptophyta; class Magnoliopsida; order Poales; family Poaceae; genus Poa; species Poa pratensis. The sequence continues at coordinate 21,713,576 of CAMZMU010000112.1, forward strand.
CCACGTTTGCCACGTATACGGTCAGATTGCGTGCGTAACGCACGGTTTGGATCTGAATGGCTGTGATTGCTTTTGATCTGTGGTAAATAGGGGAACGGCGCTGGCATTTGTTTTTTATCTGCCATTTGCTCTGCGCGCCGCCCCGTTTCCTCATCTTCCTCCTTGCGCTGCGTCTCCATTGTTCTTTTGCCCAAGTTCTTTGTGCTCTGCCCATCCACGCTAGCAATGGCCAAGGGTGGAGGTTCCAAGCGAGGCGCTGCGTCTGCCGCCGCGACTGACGCGGCAACCAAGGTCAAGAAGACCACAACGAGCGCGTCCGCTGCCGCCGCCGTTTTGAAGAAGAGCAGCGGAGACTGGGCGAAGTCCACCATCAGGGACGCCCATCTGACCAAGTTTCGCGAGCAGGGTCTGCTTGCTCCCACGGACCAGCTTGATGTTCGTGCGCCATCACCGAAGGAGGTACTCCCTGAACCACGCGCCAATGAGCGTGTCTGTTTTGCGGAGTTTCTGCCTAGGGGTTTCTCGCTCCCCCTCCATGATTTTATGCGAGGTTTGCTTTTTGCCTACGGGGTGCAGATCCATGATCTCACCCGAACGGTATTCTGCACATTGCGTGTTTCATCACGCTGTGCGAGTGTTTTTTGGGAGTTGCTCCGAGTTGGGCATTATGGAAGGCCATTTTTATGGTGCGACCAAACAGGGGAGGCGGCCGCACCTACCCTGTGGGCGGCTGCGGGATCCAGGTGCGCGGTGACACCCGATATTTTCGACTGAAGACCGTCGACTCCGCACAAGGCTGGAGAAAGGGATGGTTTTATGCGAGTGTTGAGCAGGACGCAGCTGCTTTCTCGACTGCTGCCTTTGCAAGGACCAAGGCCTGGGACCACCAACTTTCGGATGAAGAACTGGCAGAAGCAGAGCCTCTTCTGTCCCAGATTGGAGGTCTTCTCGACAAGGTGACGGGTGTGCATCTAATTGCCACTTTTATAAAGAGGCGGGTATGGCCAATCCATGCCCGAGCGCACCCCATGTGGCAGTACGAGGGCCCAAATGATGCCACACGGATGAGCCCGGAGGAGCTGTCAAGGAATGTTGTTGGCGCATGTGCGATCAATCACCAACCTGACGGCAGCCGACCCGTGCAACGTCGACTGCCCCATTACTCCGTATGGGATGGAAAATCCTTTGCTTGAGGTATGTGTACTTTATGATTTGCTTGCAGATTTGGAGTTGCCACTCATATGCATTGCAGCCTCTAATTTTGCAGCCGTGATTTATGACATGCAGGGTCACTCGACTGCTGCCTCTCTTCCTCGTTTGCCCGAGAATGGTGCAACTGAAGAAACTCAGGTGCAAGAGATGGAAGCGAAAGGGGATCACTCGCCAATTCCCTCCGCCACCACTTCGCGTGTGGAAGAAGTTGAAGAGGAAGCAGCAGAAGAGGTGCAGACTGAAGAAGTGGCCGATTCTGACCCTGAGATCGACGTCGCGCCTCCAAAGCGTCGTCGACTGACCAAAAAGGTATCTTCTGCTGTGAGTTCACCCGCAAAGGAGCAGGACTTGGAGGTTGACGAGGAAGCGGGCTCATCACCCGTTCCCAGTGCCGCTCCTTTGCGTGTATGCTCAACGAGCTCGACCCCTCCTCCTCATTCGAGTGGCACCCCTGTCTTTGGAGGCCCAAATTTTGATGACCTCGACTATGACGAAGAGGAAGAACACTGGTTTGTGTTTTTACTTATGATATAAGTTTTACTGCTGTTGCATACTTGTGCTGATGATGTCTTCATGTGTGCCACTCGCAGTGCTGAAACCAATCACCCTTTATCTCCTCCAGCCGAGAAAGTTCCGACGCCGGATCACCCGAACATTTCCCCGCCGTGCATGAGGTTGTCCACCCGATGGACACCACTGCTGTTGTGGAGGCAGCCAAGGCTACGGTTGTGGCGACTCCTGAAGTTGGGACATCTGCTTCGACCCCTGAGCCTTGGACAAATCATGTGAGTACTTTTTGCCTTACCAGCGTAGTTTTGGGGCTTGTACGTTACAAATTATGCTAACTGCGTGTGTCTTCAGCCCTTCTACCGCACACTGGCGGATTCTGCCAAAGCTTATGTCCAGGTGGAGCAGGAGAGGGATGGCCTGCGTAATGACCTGGAGCGACTCAGTCGTGAGTTTACTTTTGCCATTGTTTTCTGAAGCTCTTTTTGCAATACTTGTCTTTGTCGATTTACAAACTGTATGCGATTTGCTACTTCAGGCGAAAAAACAGCGGCTGAGTCTCGCATAAAGGAACTTGAAGAGGCACTCGCCACGCAGCGCGCTGAGTCGAAGAAGGAGCTGGATGCTGCCACTAACTCAGCTACTACGCGTGAGCGAGGATATACTGAACAACTGGCGAAACTCGCACAGGTTATGGGAGGTGAGTAATCCTTTCGTTTTGAACTTATGGTGTAATTGCCAAGCGTCATATAATGACGTTTGCTCTTTTGTCAATTTGTGAAGAATCTGCTGGCACGCCGACCTCTGCAGACGGGGCGAATGACGATCTGTCACTCGACCGTGTTGTGAGCGACCTCGGGGTCGTGTGCACCCATGCAAAGGATGCACTCGCGAAGTCAACGAGTACACTTGTCGCAGTGTACAAGACCGTGCTCCCGAGTGGCGAAGTACCGACGACGGCGGATGGATTTGCCGACGTTTTTGGCCCGGGGACTTCCACCATGGCGAATTTCGCTCGCGCCCTTTCGGTACGCGGCTCGGAGTCTACCCTCAAGCTCCTTTTAGGCCACGGATTAGAGGGTGACTACGAGAAAGCGCTTTCTGATTTCCCGCGGAGGGCAGACGGGAAACCTGTGCCTCTGAAGGAGTCAGCGCACCCGCTGCACGACTGGCTGAAATATTTATGACCACCATGGAGCGTCGGGCGAAAGGGTCGCCACTCGCTTGCTTAGGGGCAAGTCAGAGTCGACTTCCTAGTTTTAGGGCAGCTGCATCCCTTCTTTTTTATGCCATGTAATGATATCTGTGAACTGCGAATGTGCGTATGATTTTGCTACTCTTTTATGCCAGTGGTCTTCTGTTACTGTGTCTGCGCTCGAAGAGATGTATGTTGTTGCTCGTCTGAGCTTTGTGACTAGTTTCTCATGAAACTTTTATGATTCTTGGAACAGAAACGGCCAGTCGCCACTTCATCCAGTTCGTCACGGCATCATACCCCTTCTCGATCTTGAGCTCAGGCGTCAAACGATGTCGCGGTAATACGTTATATGAAGGCTCGACTTGCGAAACAGGAGCAGGAACTGGCGAGTGCCCGAATCGAGCTGGAAAGGATGAGGGCAAGGCCTGCTTTACCCACCCAACGGGAGGAGTATGTGCTTGGCGAGATGGAGATCGTGAATAGGCAGCTCGAGTGTAAGCATGACCGTCTTGATCTTATGAGTTCACAGCTTGTTCTTTTTTGTTCACCCAACTTGTGTTGTTGTAGGTTTTGTTCAAGATTTCCAGGCGGAGCAGGCTCGCGTGGATGAGCAGTTGAACATGGCAACTGACGAACCCACGACTGGCCGCCAGCACTTTCGATTGGACAAGCACCGAGCACGCATACTCGCGACCCTGCAGGATCGGGTGTGGCGGAGCACTATGCTTTTTGAATTGTGCAGGTCGGCCTTCAGTCGAATCAACCAGATGGTTTTTCCGACTGGGCCACAACCTCAAGGAATCCACGCGTTGCTTGATCTCTTCCGGTCAACAGGTTCCATTCGAGGCTTCATCACCCAGAAGCTTGTGGACGGTGCCAACGCAACCATGGCATATCTCTGAAGTGAACGTCCAAATTTGCAGCTACGTCCACCCATGCCTGGATCGTCTTTGTCCCAGTCGAATCTTGACGAAACATTCGATCACGCGAGGACATTGGTTGATTGCTTTCAAGCGCAACTTATGGGCCCTGTTCTTCCATCAAAGGATGAACCAGAAGATTAGGCTATTTATGTATAGGGAACAGCCCCCGAGTGTAAATTTGCCACTTAGTACATATTTGTTCACTTGTATGTATGCAGCCCCCGAGTGTATCGAGTGGGGTTTATGAAAAACAATTTTCATAGATCATGAATTACATAGTCCCCGAGTGCTCGAGTGAGGTTATGAATTTTATGAGAGTTGAAGCTTCAACCTATGCTTGCAGGCTCAGCCCCCGAGTGATTGATTGGGTTTGAGTAACTTTTTCCTTCGTATTTAGTGTTATGATCCAGCCCCCGAGCATACGGGTGTGGCTAGGTATTGTGCTGATAAGCTATGCGAGCAGGAAAAGTACGAGGAATTTATTGACTATATTCCATTTATGAATGTTAGGCTGCAGGCCGCCTCATTAAAAACCTTCCAGTCCCCTTAGGTACCCTGGTAAGGAAAAGAGCGCGTCTGAAACCTGCAGCCATCCGACATATGAGCCTATTACATTATGCGACTGAGCAATCTAAGCATAGAAACGGCGCAGCTGCGCAACGTTCCAAGGATTGTGGGAGAGTTCGCCGGTCTTCGCATGCTTCAGTCTGTATGCTCCACCACCTATGACCTCAGTGATGATGAAGGGTCCTTCCCATGGAGAAGCAAGTTTATGCACCTTCTTTTGCTTCAGTCGAAGTACCAAGTCACCCACCTCGAAGGATCTGGTACGCAGTCGACGGCTGTGATAGTTGCGCAGATCTTGCTGGTAGACAGCTGTACGCGCTAGCGCTGTGTTGCGTGCTTCTTCGAGCAAGTCGACTGCATCTTCGAGTGCTTCATCTGCATCTTCTTCATTGTATGCTTCGACCCTTGGTGCGTTGAACCTTACGTCTGATGGCAGGATTGCCTCTGCGCCGTAGACCATGAAGAATGGAGTAAATTGCGTTGAGGCGTTGGGTGTTGTGCGTTGGCTCCATAGCACAGACGGGAGCTCTTCTACCCAAGCACCCGCAGCCCTTTTGAGTGGCACCAGGAGGCGCTTCTTGATTCCACTCGTCACAAGCCCATTGGCCTTTTCGACTTGGCCATTTGATTGCGGGTGCGCCACAGATGCATAATTGAGCGTGATATCTTGCTCTTTGCAGAAGGATTTGAATTCCTCAGCCGTGAAGTTTGTACCGTTGTCCGTGATGATGCTGCTGGCACACCAAAGCGGTATATGATGGATTTTATGAAATTGACTGCTGTAGTGGCAGTCGAACTTGTGATGGGTACTGCTTCGATCCACTTGGTGAACTTGTCGACTGCCACCAGAAGGTGAGTATGCCCTCCATGGGAGGATTTTTTGAGTGGCCCAACCATATCGAGCCCCACTGGGCGAAAGGCCAGGCCAATGGTATTGTCTTCAACGCCGATGCGGGTGCGTGCGGCTTTGTGGCGAATTTTTGGCAGCCGATGCACCTTTTGACTATGTCCTCCGCGTCTTTGAGTGCTGTGGGCCAGTAGAAGCCTGCGCGAAAGGCTTTGGCTACGAGTGATCGACTGCTGGCGTGATGCCCGCAAGTACCTGCATGAATATCACGAAGGATGGCTTGGCCATCTTCAAATGCTATGCAACGCTGGAACATACCTGATATGCTGCGTTTGTAAAGTTCACCGTTGATGACAGTGTATGCTTTAGATCGTCGAGTGACGCGTCTTGACTCTGTGAAGTCTTCGGGTACCTCGCCGCGGAGTATGTATGCGAGGAAGGGTTGAGTCCAAGTTGGCTCGATGAGGAGTACCTCGACTGGTGGGTCCTCTGTGCTAGGTGTTTTGCTCTTGGCTGGTGCGGCTGGTGCAGGAGTTGCCCTTCTTTTTGATTGATCTGTGCTCGATGCGCTCGAAGAAGACACCAGGTGGCACTGGTGCTTTGGTCGCACCAATGTTGGCTAACTTATCTGCTTCTTCATTGCTTTCACGCCCTATGTGCCGCAACTCGCAGCCTTCGAAGCTGCCCTCCATGATGTGTACAGGTCACGGTAGGCAATCATGTTATCTGCGATCGCGTCGCAGGCCTTCATTGTTTGCTGCACCACCAGATTCGAGTCGCCGTAGATCATCAGTCGAGTGCACCCGAGGGCTTTGGCCATCCTCATGCCATGGATCAGAGCCTCATATTCTGCTTCGTTATTGGATGGGAACTCGAATCCCATTTGCAGGATGTAGCGGAGCTTGTCGCCTTTTGGTGATATGAGGATGACACCTGCGCCTGCGCCTTCGTTTTTCTTCGAGCCATCAAAGTACATAGTCCAGGAATTGGACACATCTGGTGCTCCTGGGAGCTGAGCTTCAATCCACTCGGTGTGGAAGTCGGGTAAAACTTGTGCTTTGATGGCCTTCGGGTAATCATACTTGATGTCTCTTGGTGCTAGCTCGATGAGCCATTTTGCTACTCGCCCAGTCGCATTGGGGTTTGTGAGGATGTCCCCGATCCCTGAAGTGCTGATTACAGTGATCGGGTGCTCGGAGAAGTAATGCGTCAGCTTCCTTGAGGACATGAACACGGCGTATGCCAGCTTCTGATAGTGCGGGTACCGCTGCTTTGATGTGGAGAGCACTTCACTCAAGTAATAGACTGGACGTTGTATGCTTTGGGCGTGTCCCTCCTCTCTGCGTTCGACCACAGAACAGTGCTCACCACCCTATTAGTTGCAGAGACATATAGGTATAGTGGCTCGCGTTCCCTTGGTGCTACGAGGATTGGAGGGCTTGTGAGGACTCGCTTGAGGTCCGTGAAGGCTGCTTCGGCTTCTGGCGTCCACTCGAACTTATCTGCCTTCTTCATCAGTCGATAGAACGGGAGTGCTTTTTCGCCTAGCTTGCTGATGAATCGACTGAGTGCTGCTACTCTACCCGCCAACTTTTGCACGTCGTGGAGCTTTGAAGGCCTTTGCATCGTCAAGATGGCCTGTATTTTCTCCGGGTCCGCCTCGATTCCTCGAGCTGAGACTAGATACCCGAGGAGTTGCCCGGCTGGCACGCCGAACGTGCACTTCTTCGGGTTGAGCTTGATGTGGAAGCGTTTGAGGTTTGCGAATGTCTCTCGCAAGTCATCGAGTAGTGTGTTTTCTCTCTTGTGGTGATGACGATGTCATCTACATAGACCTGGACGTTTCGCCCAATCTGCTTCTTGAGGCAATCTTGCATCATGCGCTGATAGGTTGCGCCTGCGTTTTTGAGCCCGAAAGGCATTGTGGTGTAGCAGTAGACCCCGAGTGGGGTTATGAACGCCGTTTTTTCTTCATCCTCTTCCTTCATCCTTATCTGGTGGTAACCCGAGTAAGCATCCAGGAAGGACAAGCGAGCGCACCCGGCGGTGGAGTCGACGATCTGGTCGATTCGAGGTAGTGGAAAGTGATCCTTTGGAAGCACTTATTGAGTGCTGTAAAATCTACACACATCCGCAGGATGTCTGTATGCTTCTTCTCTACAAGTACGGGGTTGGCCACCCATTGTGATTTCTTGATCTCTCTGATGAATCCTGCTGCGAGTAGCCTGTCGACTTCGGCTTCGACTGCAGTTCTTTTTGGGCCGGATATGCGGCGCATTGTTTGTTTGACTGGTTTAGCACCTGGAAGTAGCTGGAGAGAGTGCTCGGCGAATTCCCTGGGAATACCTGGCATGTCTGCTGGACACCATGCAAATATATCCCAGTTCTCACGGAGGAATTCGACGAGCGCGCTTTCCTATGCGATAGGCAGACTCGACGAGACATTGACTGTCTTGGTCGGGTCAGTCGGGTGCACCTGATGCGATCTTGTGTCGTTGGTGGCACTGAATGCTCTGTCGACTGCCACCTTTTTGTGCTCTGGCATAAGTGTTCGATCGTTGGAGACCGCTAGATCAGCGAGTGTTGCTTCCATGCCAAACATCTCAGAGATTTTGCTGAATTCTCGGTCGCAAGAGTCAGACTTTTGGAAGTTCCCCTTGACTGTGATTACTCCTTTTGGTCCAGGCATCTTCAGCTGGAGGTATGCATAATGTGGCACCGCCATGAATCGAGCGAACGTCGGGCGTCCAAGTATAGCATGGTATTGTGACTTCCAGTCGACCACTTCGAACTCAATCGACTCTGTCCTGAAGTGGTGCTTGTCCCCGAACGTTACGTCGAGTTGTATGGTGCCCTCTTACCGTGGAAGGTATTTGAAGATCTTGGCAGGTTTTCGACTGACCTGTTCATTTTGCGGAGCGTATCTGCGAAGATGATGTTTATGCCGCTCCCACCATCCATGAAGACCTTGGACATGGCGTAGCCTCCAATTTGCGCGTCGAGTACCAGAGCAGAGTGCCCTGGTCGAACAACCGATGGAGGGTGGTCCTCTTTGCTGAAGCTTATTGTAGTATCGGATCCCTTCAAGTACTCTGTCACCGCAGGAGGTGACATGACCGCCATGTTTACCTGTCGAGTGCGAAGTTTTTGCTCCCTGTTGGAAGGTCGACCTTTCTGTATCATGTACATCTGCCCTTGGGGCGGAGGGTACTGTGGTTCGTCCACCCGAGGCACGGGCTGTATGGCACCCGCGAGATTTCCGCCTGGGGCAGGCTGTGGTGGTGGAGGTGGTGCCATCAGAACAGGCACGTTGTTTGGCTGAGGCACGGGTGCAGGTGCTTGTGCGGCTGCTGCCTTTCTGCGATTTACGTAATCAGTCGCCATTTGGTCGAACTCCCTGCAGTTTCTCATCGAGTGGTTGGATCGCAGTTTTCCATCGTCCCCCTTGTACAGGTGGAATCTGCAATCAGCGTCCATCTTTTCTTCGAATGATCGCTCAGATTGTGCCCGTGACTTGCGCCAATCCTTCCTCTTGTAGCTATCACTGCGTTGGCTCGACGATCATCTCGACTGTCGCCGATCATCTCGACTGTCTCGCCGATCATCTCGACTGTCTCGCCGATCTTCCGACCGTCGGTCGCTTCTGTCCTGATCATTGCGGGGTGTGGAGAACCCAGCCGCCATGAATTCGGGTCTGTCATCGTCGTAATGACGTTTTGAACGTTTGCGCCTTCGGTCGTCTCTGTACGAGTCTCTATGGCTTCGACTGCTATTCTCATGTTTGTCACGGGGTGAGGACCCGCGTGTGGTGCGTGCCATATCCTCTCCATCTGCCCACTCAGTCGCGATCTGCAAGAGGTGGGCTACAGATTTTGGCTTTTGGCGGCCAAGTGCTTCTTTGAAGTCTCGCCTGGCGAGGCCCATGACGAAAGCATCCATGGCCATATCTTCTGAAACCACTCCAACTGAGTTACGTATCTCAGTCCATCGTCTGATGTATGACCTCAACGTTTCGTCTGAACGCTGAACGCAGGCCCGCAGCTCCTCGAATGTTTTCGGGCGCTCACATAGAGGCTCGAAGTTTTTGACGAAATCCCTGCGGAAGTGATCCCACGAGTCGTATGTTGATGGAGGTAGGGCCTTGAGCCAGTCGCGAGCTGTGCCTTCGAGCATGAGTCGTATGTACTGCATGGCTGTAGTGTTGGTGCCCCGCTGGCACGCAACTGCCAGCCTGTAATCTTCCAGCCACCCGGAAGGTTCCTGTCGACCCGTGTACTTGGGCTGTTCGGATGTGAGTTTGAATCCTTTGGGCATCCGTGTCTCGCGGACGCGTCGAGTGAAGCACAGAGCTCCATGTGGCTCAGGCTCTCGATCAGAGTATGAGTCGCTACTGTAAGATCTGCGTGATCTGCTCCTGGACCTGCGCCTTCGCGAGCCGCTTCTTTCCTTCGAGTGGTGGCGACGACCACTGTGATTATGCTCTTCCCGAGGCGCGTCGACTAGGGCACGGTCTCGACTCCCACCTGGAGTTTTGGAACTTGGCGTATGGCCTTTGCAGCTAAGGCGAGTGATTTGATCTGTTGGCGGTGTAGTTTTGCGTTGGGGTCATCCGCTGGGGGCTTGATTGCCTCCAGGTATGCTGCAGCGGTGTAGAGAGCACCTGCTGCTGTTTTGGGCACCGGCAGTCCTTCCTCGTCGTATGTCATGAAGGAGTTGCCTAAGTTGCGGGTGAGTGCCGCCTTCTCGCCTGGCGAGAGGTGTGACAACCTTGATCTGGTCTTGTGTCTGCTCGCCCGGTGGAGCTCAGGGAGAGCTGTCTTCTGCGCGCACTCGACAAGCTAGCTTGCTTTTTGCGTTCTTCGAGTGTGGCTCTTATCTGCTTCAGTCGAAGTGACTCCTGCCAGTTGAAGTACTGGAAGGTCAACATCTCTTCTTGTGTTGCGTCTGCTGGCATCATTGTGCACTCCTTGATGACTTTATCTGCTTTTGCTGCCATCTCAGCAGTGATTGTGAGAGTTGTGACTCCATCCGGCATAGTAACTGTGCACGGGAATTCTGTAGGCCTGCGACTGGCCGCAGTTCTGATGTTTCTGCGGCGATGGCAACGTACCTGCTGGGTATGACCCGAGGGTATATGTATGTACTTTCGAGTCCCGTCATGGACTCGACATCTTCATCGAGGCTCATGTCTGAGCCTGTATGTTCATCGAGTGGTTCGTCTGGACGGATCTCGCAGTCGACGTCTTCGTCGCCTATGCCCATCTCGGCGTCGGCGAGGTTGTTATGAGTCTCGAAGTCGAGGTTGTTGTTGGCGCAGATCTCGGAGTCGACGTGGTTGTCGATATGAGTTTCAGGTCGTCGAAGTCGCTGAGGGAGATCCCGCAGTCGAAACTATCCTCGAGTGGGAGATCCAGCTCGGGATCGTTTGTGCGGTATGCTGATTCGGCCTCCTCGCCCTGGAGTTCTTCAATGAGCTCGCGCATCTCTCGTGTGGACATGGTTGTTGCAGACGAACAAGCTTGGAGGGTCGACGATGGTATGGACGCAGTGGAAAGATCCGCAGTCGAAGGAGCCGCAGCCGATGGAGCCTCGGGTGCGAAAGTCGCGAGTTGGCGTGGATCCGTCAAGTCCTGCACACCAAGCTTGTTGACGAAAAAATTGAACGAACCAACGGTTAAACCCAAACCTGACTCGAGATCGGAGAAGGCCTCCTGGAATCCTGGCGAGTGTGGCTCGAAATCCATCAGAGGATCCGATGTGCTTTTTGCGGGTGAAGCTGGCGTGTTGCCGTTTGTCGAGTGAACCGGCGAGTTGCCGTGTGCCGCCTGAGTCGGCGAGTTCTGGTTTGTCGATGCAGCCGGCGAGTTGCCGTTTGTAGATCCGATCGGCGAGTCGCCGTTTTCCGATGGAACCGAAGAAACCGCGAGTCCAGCACTATTCTTTCCCACAGACGGCGCCAATTGACGAGGTGTACCCTCATCAAATCCCATGGTTAAGGACCTAGGGTTGAGATTATGGGGAGAGAACGTGGTAGTACTGGTAGTTTCGTCGGCTGACAAGCAGAGGCAAAGATTTACCCAGGTTCAGGCCCCTCGGGTGGAGGTAAAGACCCTACTTCCTGCTTGTCTGTATTGATTGTGGATTATGCGATTACAGGGGAGCTCCGGCGAGATGATGATCTCGCAAGAGTTTGGTGGTTCGAGTATGGCTTGGTCCCAGATCGGTACCCCTCCCAGCCTTTAAATAGGCTGGGTCTCGGGAGTTTGTAACCGACCTAGTTTACACGTAAGGAAAGCCTAAACCGACTATGCCTATGTCTAGTCTTGGAGGGTACTCCATCTTCTTGGGCCTCTTGTCTTGGGCTTCGAGTAGGCTCTTCGATATTGGGACTTAGTCGTCACGTGCACCAGGTACCCTCATGATAGGGTACCCTATATGTATACCCATGTCAGCCGCCGGAGCCATCCGGAACCCGACACTCCGGCCAGATCAAGGAGGACATGCGTCAGGTAGATCTTCATCTTGACACAAGAGGAACCCTAGGACCACCGCCTTTTATTGGGCAGATCGGCAGGCCCCCACGCCGCCACACGTCGGCTGACCCCCTCCGGCGGAAGAGGAGTGTAGCAGTCCTGAACAGATGTCCATGGCGCCGCCGCAAGGCCGAACACAAGCATCGCGCCGCCTCCCCACGCACCTCCGGGTGACCGCCGGCCGCACCGAAGACGGTTCTAGGCTCCCTCTAGGCGGGAGCCTAGAACCTACAGCCGCCGCCCCACCTCACGCGCAGGCGCCTACGGGAGGTCGAACAACACTCCGTGCAAGCACCACACCCGAGGGAACGCCGCCGCCGCAGACCGGGATCGCCGTCCCGAATCCAGCGCTCAGAAGATCAGTGGCGCCGTCCCCGAACGCCGCCGGTGATCCGCTGCCGCGAAGCCTCCCAGCACCATTCGGCACTGGGCCCGCCGCCACCGCGGCCCTCGCCGGCGGCAGCGGAGGCAGGGAAGGTCGCCGGCCCTAGGTTTTTGGTGGCTGGGGATTCGCCCCGGTGCCGCCTCGGGGGGCAGCACGGGAGCGGAGGGAAGGGATGGGGGAAGGGCGGCGAGCGAGAGAAGGCCGGCCAGGCGGAGAGGATAATGGCATGCCACCCCCGTAGCTAGATGAACACCGACGAGCTGAATTGTTGATGCTACGTATGTGAAGATTTTTTACGAGGTTAAGGATGAAAAAATAGATTATTAGCAAGCTTCACCACTGGCTGTGAGTGGACTAAGAAGAAGAGGAGGGGCCCTATTTTCGCCGAGAGACGCACCTAAATCTGCACATTACCTGATCCATCTCCTCCACCAGATACAGATTGCCAGTACAACAGAGTCTTCACCCTGTAGTTGTACCATTCGCAACGACCTCGGATTAGAGCATCCGCTCCTTAAGGTGTTGGAAGAAACTGGGGCAACGATCACTTTTCTCCCTTAAGTTCGTTTCAAGGAAGAAGTCGAACGCCTTATCCATTTCTCTGTACATGACAGATGGGGCCCAAAAGCATAAGCTTGGACGTTAGTAGCACTCTAATCTCCATCCTTTTTTCTCACATGTTTCAATGAATATCTAGTGCTTCCATCACTTTAGATGCCCCGAATGCTACAGTTAAAAATATTTTTTAATGTTTCAGAAATTTGTAAAAAAAATGTGAGTGTTCATAAGGTATGTGTCTACAACCTTCATAACTTTCATGTCAAAATTCGAAATAAACATTGAGAAACATAATAGAGAAACATAGTATGAACAGTACGACGCGACGGGGCTAGACGTGGTGGCCGAATCGAGGAGTAACTCACACCGACACCGCAACGACAGGGGATATGTGAGGGGTTCAGGAAGGTTTGGGAGGCGGCTGGTGGATGGAATCGTAAGGGCGGAAAAAGATTGAGCCGGGCGTCGGTTAATCGAGTCGGGGCCGCACTCTGGTGGCCGGAGCGGCGAGCAAGTGCGGCGGCGAAGGCGTGCGTAGATTTTGATTGGCATTGCATTGAGCTAAAAAATATGGGCCATTTGCTATAGATTGCCATATACTCCTATGATCCACAAAAACCGTCGCAGGTTATGCGTATGAGTTGTACGCACTAAGGTGTTTTTTTTTGCACCAATATAAATAACGCAGTTTATTGTTGATTTAGTAGCTAATCCGTTGGAGATGTCAACAATTTAGCACGAACAATGACCGCGAGGTCCCTCCCAAATACTCGTACGTGCGTGCCCAAGCCAGGACACGACAGGGAAAGGGGAAAAGCTCGGCTTGAATGCACGGTTTTGCTGTCGGTGCCAAGTAAGTAATTTCAAAACGACATTTATGGCCACGCGCCGACGCCGGTACACTCGCGTGTCGTGGCGTGCCCTTTTACCTTCTCGGTGCAAAACAAGCTTGTTCTTGACCCGGCCCAACCGCGATGATCATGAACATGCCGACAATGGACAATTGCATCTCCGGTGGACCAAAATTTAATCGGCCATGTCTTGCAACTCAAGCAAGCGATGCCGCGCGTGTGCATGGACAAATACTCCCTCCGTCCAAAAATAAGTGTCTCAAGTTTGCTCAAAAGTGGATGTATCTAGACATGTATCACGTATAGACACATCCACTTTTTAGAAAACTTGAGACACTTATTTTGGGACGGAGGGAGTAGTAGATTGCCCAAGTGGACACGGAGAACGTACGCGAGTTCCGTATTTAATCGGCAAGTGTAGCAATGAACCATTGACATTTGGGACGTGCCGACGCGGCTGGAGAAGCCATGGAGATCGCGTCCCCCGGTGAGTGGCGACAACCTGCTGGACACGATTTTGCTAGGGGTGACCCTTCACTGGTAGAAAAAGGGCCTTTCGTTCGCCCCTTTTGTCCCGGTCATTAGTGTCCCATTAGTCCCGGTTCGAACGGTCAGGACGCCGGTCAGTTTTAGTCCCGTTTGTAGGGGACC